>JAAALK010000284.1:55046328-55132025 GCA_019279435.1 Zizania palustris | reverse complement strand
GCTAGCTTCCAATTCCCCTGCTTGAAACTAAGTACCCTAACAACTTTCCAGCCTTAGCTCCGAATATACATTTTTCGGGGTTAAGGCGGATCCCACATGCCCGAAGGCTATTGAATGTTTCTGCTAAGTCTAGGCTATGTTGGTGCTTTAAAGCACTCTTTATTACAATATCATCCATATAGGCCTCCACATTGCGACCTAGTTGATGACCTAGAGCCTTAGCAACTAATCTTGAAAAGTAGCCCCGGCATTTCTTAGGCCGAAGGGCATTCTTACATAGCAGAAGACTCCCGAAGGAGTTACGAAGCTCGTCTTGATTCATCTTCGCGCTTCAACCATATTTGATGATAAACGGAATACGCGTCAAGGAAGCTTAGTAACTCCGAACCTGCAGTGGAGTCAACTAGTTGATCATTCGGGGCATGGGGTAGGGGTCACGTGGGCACGCTTTATTTAGAGATGTGAAATCAATGCACATGCGCCACTTTCCGGAGGACTTCTTCCTGACGAAGACTGGGTTGGCTAACCATTCTGTATGGGCCACTTCTCTGATAATCCCAGCCTTCAGCAGTTTTTCAACTTCGTCCTTAGCTAGAGCAGCTCTCTCTGCGGACATCTTCCGGAGCCCTTGTCGAACAGGCCGGGCTTTCGGGTTTACAAGCAAGCTGTGCTCAATAATATCCCTATCGACTCCGGTGATATCTTCGTCAGCCCAAGCGAAGACATCCAGATTTTCTTCTACGACCTTTTCCAAGGAAGTTGCAACTTCGGGAGGTAAATCTTTACCAAATTGAAAAGTGTATTCTTTACCATCTTTGACAATGACCTTCGTTGCAATCTCTCCTTCGGGACTTGGTCTTGGAAATGACTTCTTCGAAGCTTCGGAGGAGGCTGAAAAAATTTCTCCATTATCTTGGACACTGTTTACTTGCCTCGGATCAAGAGGAGGGACCATGACCATATTCTGCCCTCCTAGCTATGGCTTGATCTCCGAAGATTGTCAGAACTCCTGATTGTGTGGGCATCTTCATGCACAAGTAGTTGTGATGCGCCACAGCTCCGAACTGATTCAACATGCCTCGCCCAAAAATGACATTATAAGCATACGGGGCGTCCACCACATCAAAGATAACTTCTTCAGTTCGGGCTAGTAAACCTTCTCCGAAGGTTACTTCCAGGCCTATTTGGCCAAGTGCATCTAACGGAGGTCCTGCAAAGCCTTGCAGAGGACGAGCCGCTGGGAGGAGATGCTTCCGGGAAATGCATAACTGATCGAAGGCTTGTACAAATATAATATCTGCCGAGCTACCTCCGTCAATTAGCACCCTTCGAACTTCTGTCCCGCAATATCAGCAGTAATAACCAATGGATCTGCATGCGGGAACTTGATACCAGCTGCATCCTCCGCAGAGAAAGATATTGGAACATGAGACCACTCCGGCATTGCAGCTGCAGATGACGAAGTTCCAATGTGGCCTACTTCTCGAACGTACTCTGTTCGCTGTCTCTTGGACATGCTTCCGAGGTACCTCCTCCGGAGATAGGGAGAACTACTCTCTTCCCTCTATCTTGCCCTTCTTCTTGCTTCGGAGGTGGCATAACATTGGCCACCGGAGGATGCATTGCAGCATCAAAATTTTCTATCCGCGCCACAGCCTGGACCGGCTCCGAGCGCACTGCTGCTGCTGGACTTCGGTCGGTACTTCCTCGACCCGAAGTTCTCTCCAAGTATTCTCCCCGAAGGGTAAGAATAGCCTTGCAAGTGTCAGTTGCATGGCTTCGATTCTCTCCATGAATACAGCAAAAAAGGTTTTGGCTCTTGCCAGCCGTTTTCCCTGGCGGCCTCCAGCCGCTGGACTTGTTCCCTGCAGACTGTGGAGCTCTTGGTGCAAACTTCTGCGGGGGTGCAATGTTTAAGACCTCAGAACGAGGGTGCTTTTGCCCTCTTCTTCTATCATGTTGCACTTCGGAGACTGGTTCTTGCGGCTGAGCTGAAGTCTTCACCTCTGCTTTAACTTCTGTCAACACTGTTGAAGTAGCAGTAGTCCTCCGAAGCCAACCTTCTTCCGACTTCGAGTACTCCTCGAAGTACGACATCAACTGTGATACTGTGGTGATGCTCTTCCGATGCAATTTATCCAGAAGGCCTTTATGACTGACACCTTCCCGAGCCGCATCAACCACCGAAGATGTGGACAGCCCCCGAATTTGCGACTTCGTGTGAGCGAAGCGCTTGAAGTACTGCCTCAATGTTTCTCCGGGGAGCTGTTTCACTTGGAAAAGGCTTCCTGTCGACATGGGGGGCACAAAAGTGCCCTGAAAGTTACTTATGAACTTCTTCTTCAACTGTGACCATGAAGTGATTGATCCTGGTTTTAAAGACCAGAACCATCTCAACGCCACTCCTTGAAGGGCTAACGGGAAGCACTTCGCCATAGTTTCTCTGTCTCCGCCACTAGCCTCGATTGCTAGGGCATAAGAACGCGCAAACTCACTGGGATCTTCGTCTCCGGCATACTTGCTAAGCTTCGAAGCTTTGAACCTCGGATCGAAGCGAACCTTCTGAAGCTCGGGATGCAACGGAGATTCATTGTCGTAAGAGGCGTTCTCCGGGGCTTCGGGATAGTCGAGATCGTCGTCTTCGTGCACTTCGGGGATAACTGGGGTGACTTGAGGACGAAGCCTGTTCGCAGCCTCTTGCCGCCACCTCGCTACCTCGGCTTGAAGATTGGCCATTTGAGTGGCCATATCTCCAAGGCTATCTTCATCTCCTCCGGAAGGGCCTTCCGGGTCTTGAGAACTGGTATGATCAGTTCGAATTGGAATGGATGGTGGCAGAGTGGCTCCGGGTGGTCGAAGTGTGGAAGGGGTTGGCGGAGAGGTTTCGTATCCTCGAGGGATAGAAGCCCCTTGCGGAGTTAGAGGTGGAGGGATAGTCGAAGACCCTCCGACTTCGACTGTGTCGAAGGGTATCTCTCCGGAGATCCGAGAGGACCTCCGAGTGGGATTGCGAGGTGCGCTCCGCTTAGGAGGCATGATGCAAGAGGTTGATAGAGAACGAAGTTTTTTGGACTAGGTTCCCCACGGACGGCGCCAACTGTTGGCGTAAAAGATTACGCTAACAGGTTTCTGTAGAAAAGAAACTAACAAACGAAGTGTTTGCGAAGCAAACTGTTCTAAGCCTCCGAAAGGATAATAACTTAGAATAGTTCGAAAGTGTGTATTGATTCACTTGTAATTGGTCCCTATTACAGGATGAAATGGGGGGTATTTATAGGCCTGAACATTAAGGAAAATACCTATTTACCCCTTTATTACAACCGACATTAAGGAAACTATTCGGTTTCCTTAATAGGGCTAAAATGGTAAAAGACTAATCTAATAGGATAGAAATAAGTCTTCCATCTTAGCTGGCAGAAAAGATCCTGAAGGGCTTTGGCCCGAAGACATACTTCGAACCAATGCCTGTCTTCGGGCTTCGAACCAGGTTCCAAGCACCTTCGAAGATGGCCTTCGGACAATCTTCGAACTGGTTGGCTGTCTTCATGCTGCTTTGGCAATAACCCCGAAGATGAGATATTTTCCCCCAACATTAAGCTTCCTCGACGCGTATTCTGGCTATCATCAAATCTGGTTAAAGCGCAAAGATGAAATCAAAACAAGCTTTGTAACTCCTTCGGGAGTCTTCTACTATGTAAGAATGCCTTTTGGCTTAAGAAATGCCGGGGCAACTTTTTCGAGGTTAATTGCTAAGGCTCTAGGTCATCAAATGGGCTGCAATGTAGAAGCCTATATGGATGACATTGTAATAAAGAGTGCTCTAAAGCACCAACATAGCCTAGACTTAGTAGAAATGTTCAATAGCCATCGAGCATGTGGAGTCCGTCTTAACCCCGAAAAATGTATCTTCGGGGCTCAGGCTGGAAAATTGTTAGGGTATCTAGTTTCAAGCAGAGGGATTGAAGCTAGCCCTACCCAAATAACTGCATTACAAAGGATGGCTCCTCCGGAAAATTTGAAGCAAGTGCAAAAGCTAACTGGGCGCCTTGCAGCACTTAGCAGGTTCCTAGCAAGATCTACGGAGAGAAGTTTGCCCATTTTCAAAGCATTGAAAGGGTCTGAAGATTTTGCATGGACACCGGAATGTCAAAAGAGTTTTGATGATATTAAGAATTGTCTCAGTAACCTCGCTACACTCACGGTGCCTGTTGCAGACGAAACCCTACTCCTCTAACTTGCAGCTACTGGCTCCACTGTCAGTGCAGTCCTTATCAGAGAAGTTGATTTCAACGGGAAGTTGGTACAGAATCCAGTCTATTTTGTATCCGAAGCATTTTCTGAAGCAAAAACAAGATATTATGAGCTTGAGAAGTTCACCTATGCTCTGATAATGGCTTCGAGGAAGTTAAGGCATTATTTCCTAGCACATAATGTGATTGTACCAACATCATATCCCTTAGGAGATATGCTCTGAGGCAAGGTTTCTACATGAAGAATTGGGAAATGGGGTGTTGAATTAGCACCCTTCGACATCTCCTTCGTGGCAAGGACAGTAATCAAATCGCAGGTGTTGGCAGATTTTGTGGCAGAATGGACTCCCTCCGCAGTATGGGCTCCGGAGAAACCAAATGAGGGAATTTGGACCATATACTCCGATGGAGTTTCCAAGCATCTAGAGCAGGTGTTGGAGCGATGATAATTTCGCCTTCAGGGCAAAGAGCAATGTACTCTGCAAGGCTCAACTTTAAGTCCACCAATAATATAGCGGAGTATGAAGGAATTTTGTTAGGACTTTGAAAGGCACGTGCGTTGGGGGCTACAAGAGTTGTTATTAAAACAGATTCTCAAATTGTAGCAGGTCACGTTGATAAAAGTTTTCAAGTTCGTCATCCCTAGCTTGCAAAATATTTGGAAGAGTTCTGTAAGATTGAAGCAGCATTTAAAGGGATTTCCATCCGAAGTATACCCAGAGATAAAAATATGCAAGCTGATAACTTGGCAAAAGCTGCAGTCAGAGCTATGGATATTCAGGAAGGAGTTTTTTACCAAGAGCTCAGTTCACCTTCGGTAACACAGATCCCTTCTATGAAAGTTCTTTGCATTCCAAGTACTGATTGGCGGAGTTCAATTATGGAATTGTTGCAAGGAGAAGCAAATTTTCTTTAAGGGCCACAACTTTCGAGGTTAAAGCTCAGAATTAGAAATTATCATATAATCAATGGTATTCTATACAAGGCCAGAGTATGTTCTCCTCTGCTTTGATGTATATCTCAAGCTGAAGGTCAGTAGATTCTCCGAGAAATTCTCCGAGAAACACTTCACTAGGGGCTTTACTGGCCTACAATAGTAGCTGATGTGGAGAGCCTAGTCTGCACGTGCCAGGGTTGTCAATAGATGGGAAGAAGAAGTCATCGTCCACCAACAACTCTTCAAGTCATTGCCCCAGTGTGGCCAATGGCCAGATGGGGCATGGGCCTTATTGGCCCCTTCCCAGTAGCAAAAGGAAATTTGAAATTCACAGTGGTAGCAATTGAGTATTTTTCCAAGTGGGTCGAAGCAGAACCTCTCACAGCTATCACTTAGAATAATGTACAAAAATTTTTCTGGAAAAGTATTATATGCCGTTTCGGAGTACCTCGATAGATCACAGTTGACAATGGGACACAGTTTGATGCAGAGCCCTTTAGGAAGTTTTGCGAAGATCTTGGCATACAAATATGCTTCACTGCAGTGCACCATCCTTATTCTAATGGAGCTATAGAAAGAGCCAATGGTAATATCTTGTCAGGGTTGAATCGAAGAATAGTAGGGTTGGCAAAAGGGCTGTGGACCGAAGATCTCCCAAAGATTTTATGGTCCATTCGGACCACCCAAACAAGGTCCACAGGTTTCACTCCTTTCAGACTATTATTCGGAGACGAAGCTATGACGCCAACGGAGCTTTAAGGAGGATCTCTTTGCAGCACCGAACTTGAAATAGAAGAAGAAAGGCAAACTTCGCTTGATTTAACAGAGGAAACAAGACTTCGAGTTGTCACCAATTTGTCAAAGTATCAGCAGCAGACGAAGACTTGGTTTGACCCGAAGGTTAAGCTTAACGAACTTAAGTCGGGTCTTCTAGTTTTGCGAAGCATTATAGCACCAAGGAAATTAGGAAATAAGTGGGAAGGTCCATACATTATTCTCCGTCTAGGACGCCCTGGTTCTTTTAAGCTTGCTAATTTAGAAGGCAAAGAGTTAAAGCATGCCTGGCATGCGGAGCACTTAAAGCGATATTTTGCATAGGGGCTCCTTGTAATCATTTGTAAACACCTTATAAATTAATAAAGTTCATGCTTCAGATAATGCCTACCTCTCAAACACTTCCTAATTCTAGTGGACGCACCGGAAGAAAGAAGTTGGCTGTGAGGGAAGTGTCATTCATTTGAACCAATTTTTCGGACTTCGAACCACTGGTTCGAAGCTTCCGACGAGGTGGGAAAGTCACTGAAAAATGGATTCCAAGCCACCGGCTTGAAAGCATCCATAAAAGAGTCCAAGGAGACCAAATAACGCGGATTCCAAGCTCTGGCTTGAAAGCATCTATAAAAAGAGTCCAAGGAGACAACTATGAATTCTGAACCACTGGTTTGATAGCATTCGCAAAAAGAGCCGAAGGAGGCCAAACAAAACAGAATTTGAGCTGATAAGCTTCGAATATCTGTAAAAGAGTCCAAAGTGACCAATCGTTTTGGATGCTAAGGTGTCCGCAAAATTAGTCCGAAGTCACTATTTTCAAACAAAAGGTACTAAGTTGCCAGTTTTTAGACTCCAAGTAGTCGAACACATTTTGTGAGATTTTAATCAATCTCTATGTTGCTAAGGGGCTCCGAGCCTCCAAAATTGTACTCCTAAGTCTTTTTCTTTGCACCTAACCATCTTCGACTATACTTCAAAGTTGCTTACGCCCAAAGAGGGGCTGGGAAGTAGGGAGACAATTTTTAAAAAATCATAATCTTTATCATTTGAACATATTACATTACATTACGAAAAATCTCTGTCTATACCAAGAAGGAATCGAAGACCCCTTCGATCTCTAGAGCTACCACTAAAGCCAGAATGACTAGTTCAAGAGCCGGGAGTCCTGATAAATTTACGTTTAATTCTTCTTCCTCCCTTCGAAGCTCGAAAATCTTTTTGTTCCTGTTGGAGTTTAGCCCAAGTTCGAAGTCGCTCGGGGCTTGTCTCCTAGCTTTGAAGTTCTTCAAGCTTCTTTCCTTGTTCTTCAGTAGTACTCTCTTCTTCGGACCATTCAACGTCTTCAGAAGATGAGGTTTCCAAGTTAACTTCTTATTCTTCCCCTTTAATATAAGATAATATATCTTTGCGTATTTTGAGCGCAATCGCACCGGAGCTTTCTTGGGGAATTAGAAATCAAGGTCGTTTGTGAAGTTTTAAAAGATCGAAGGTAGCCCATAGCAGGCGAAGTTCTTCGGTAACACTTAATACTTCGAGATCATCCATACGAGGTTGGGACGCCTAAAAACATTTCCAAATAAGTTTTCATTCATAACAGATGAAAGCATAATTTTTACATATTCGGACCCATAAACAAAACGAAACCTACGGGTCTGGCGGAGGCTGGTTGTTCGAAGCTTGAGACCGAGCTTGTTTCTGGCGAAGCCCTTCATCAATCCAAGCCTTGATCGTTGTTCGACCTTCGGCTCTCCATGATGCTTGGAAGGCTTGCCAGGCTGCAACCACATCTTCAGAAGGGTTTAGAAGCTGGTTGTTGTCGAAGGTAATGGGAGCCGCCACCAAGTCTGGCGCTACTGATAGCCCTAGATCTTTGTAGTAACGAAGTATTCCAGAGCAGATACTTGGCCGGAGAGTTCTCCATACCGAATACCCGCCGTCTTCATCATCTTCGCTGCTCCTTGGATCATTTTCAACTGTCGTAGTAAGGGGACGTTGTCACTCGAAGGTAGTGTCCAAAGAGTACCGAAGTACTCTAAGACACATAAAAGATTATCCATGACCTCCGCAGCTACCTTCTTCGACTTCACCTTGTCTTCAATTAAGGCATCCCTTGACAAAGACAACTGGTCTACCACAGAAGATAGTCTAGCTGCCTCCGTAGCCAAAGAGTTCTTCTGGCTATGTAGGTTGCTGGCCTGCTCCATGGCTTTCATCCTTTCTTCTTGAAGCTTAACCAGCTAAGCCCCCACCGTTGCATGCTCTGCCAGCATTTTTTCTATTTCAGCCCGAAGCACGATTTCCTCAGCTTCGAGCTTCTGATTTGCAGCCTCCAGACCAAGTCTAGCTCTCCTCTCCACTGCAACCATCTCGTCCAAGCCGGAGATTCGAATTTCGGAGCCCTCAAGACTCGTTTGGAGGGCAATAATCCTCTCCTTAAGACGAATACTTCCTCGCTCTTTCGAAACACCTGCAGCTCGAGCCAGACTATTTGCTGCGAAAAGAAAAAGGAAGGTGAGAAATTGTTCATAAGTTGAAATTAATCTTGTTTTTGTAGATACTTCATGCCTGGTATCCTGCCCGTTCCAAGTCCGCATTCAGCACCAACCCCTCAGCCTCCCCAAGTATGGCTACTAAGTTTGTTCCCCCAACTTCACGGTTAGCTCGATCCAAAGGTTCGAGCAGGGCCTGAAGTCCGGTCCTTCGCTCCAGAAAAGGAGATAGGAGGGGAGCATGGACAAAGCCCTTTGATCGTCTTCATTCGGTGAAGGGCCAGAGCGTTGCGCCGCATCCCCGGAAACTTTCAGTGGACTGGCCCCCCTCCGTAGATTGACCTCCATCTGTCGATTCCGACGGAGTTAATCCTGAGTTCAGAACAGGAAAGGGGTCCATTTTGCCTTTACCTTTTCTAGGTCCTATTTGTGCAGCTTCTGGAATTGACCGCGGAGATGTTGAAGTCCCAAGAGCAGTCCTTGCAGGAGGAGTCATCTCCATGGGAGCAAACCCTGCCAAAACAAAGGTATTATATATGCATAATTTTGGAGGGTGAAGAAAAAGGCGGTTTAGTGAAGTTTACCTCCGAAGTCCTATCGGCAAATGAGCACGGGGCTACTTGGAGGGTCGAAGGACACTTCAAAGTCTTCATCGGACTCGGGGTTTGGAACCAAAGGGTTGGCTGTAGAAACCTCCCTTGGAGCAACATCTACCACTTTGTCTGGAATCGAAGCTTGTTCAGCTACAACTTCGACTCCGCCTTCAGTAGCAGGGGCTTCTTGATGCGGCAAGTCAGGCTGGACACTTGAGGTCTTGGCCTATTCGGAGCTCCTTGGAGAAGCTGGCACACTTGCTACGTGGCCAGTGTCTACATCATTTGCCTGCGCATCATCTTTGGTAATTAGGTTCATGAGGAACCTTTGCATTTCTCTCACTCCATCATCTTCAGATGAATCAGAAAGCAAAGCCACAGGCCTAGAAGGAGACACATTCTTAGGCTTTTGGGCTAACTTTTTTACGGGAGTGTTGGCCGGTGCCGATGTCCCAGCATCCGCTTCCACTTCTTGGGGCCTTGCTCAGAAGGCACCCAGTCCGGAAGAGGGGGGCTGCGACTCTGAGTACGCCCCATACTCGGTTATGTCGCTCCCAACTGCCCACCAGCTTTTTCCTCCACTCCTTTTCATCCAGAGTTGGAGCTCCAAGAATCTTCTCCAAAGCTCGAAAGACTTGCTCCGAAGTCATAGGGGATTGAGAAGCTGAAAGATAAGTTTTTATTAGTCATTTCATCAAATAATCATATATAAAACATGTTGTAGTTTTCAAAGTTACCTGCAGGGCTCAAGTTCGAAGAAAATTTTCGGAGTCCTCCTTCCGGGTCCTCTTCGAAGTTGATAGGCCAGTTGGCCATCAAAGGTGGGATTTGGAGCCCGATGAACTCCTCCGCTAAGTCCAGCATGCTCATGCGGCGACTAGTTCATTGGAGCAGGTTAAGGCGAGCTTCGAGCTGGCCGGGGTCTGGGTGGACTTGGGCTTCCCTTCGGAAGTATATGTCTTGTAGGGGTCTAGCTAGACGGCTGCCTACTCCAACTTCAGCATAGAACCACCAGAGAATCCAATCTGTATACCATCTGGCGTTGATGGCCTTCGCTGGAAATCGTAGTTGGAATTCATCTTGGAGTCTGAAGTTGATGCTGCCGAAGGCTACTACGATTTTCTCCACTCCGGAGCCTTGGTAAGTCTTTGGATGGCAAGATGACCTGTGTAGTGCTGCAAAAATCTCTGCTCTTCCTTCGCAGCCTTCAGCCCGCAGTGCCCATTTGAAGATAGCAAGACACGCTATTGCATTCGAAGACAATTGAGGAAGGGTGACATGGAAGAGATCTAATAGCTTTGGCAGGACGTCCACCGCCGGGAGTCCTAACCGAGCTTCGAAGACGACAACTTCACCAGACCGCGGCAAAGGGATGGCTTCCTTTCCGGGTTTTTGGACATTGATCTCCGAGCTAATCTTCCCCTCGACCACCGTTGCGATCATCTTCCTCTTGCAGGTGGATGGCCCCAGTTTGTAAGACTGGTCAGGATACTTCAAAGAAGCCGGGAGGAGGTCGTGGGGACCGATCTATTGGGGATTCCCCGCCGACACCGCCGCTGCCATGGCCTATTGCCGGGCTAGGGCCGAAGTCGCCCCGGGAGCCTTGAAGCTTGTTTTCGCCATTGATCTGAACCGAATGCTTAAGGCTAAGGTTTGGAAGCTAAAGGTTGATTGCGCAAAGACGGTGAGGTAGGTGTATCAGAAGTTTCTAGGTCCTCTATTTATAGCTTAGGTTCACAATTTTTTACCGTTCACACTTGTCGTTACGCATTCTTGGCTGATTTCAGGATTGTTCGAATATAACTATCTTAGAAATCAATTCGAAGTTATGAATCTTCGTGTATTTCGAAGGTTGTTAAGATTTGATAACCCCTACGCATGATTATTTTTCTTGCGTATACTGCTCTCCTAACCTTACAGATCGAGCGGAGAAGCGTATTCGAGGGGCTACTATTGGGGGAAAATACTTCATCCTCAGGGTCACTACTGTAACAAGACGAAGGCAGTCTATTGAGCTGAAGCTCTCCAGTATCTAACTCTGGTTTAGTACTAGGTCAAGTTCGAAGGATCGAGGCGGACTTCAGTTCGGAGTATATCTTAGAATGTAGACTCTTCAGAGAACCTCCCTGCCAGCTAAGATGGAAGACTTATCTTCTTTCTCATTAGATTAGTATTTTACCATTTTAGCCCTATTAAGGGTACCGAATAGTTTCCACTATGTTGGTTGTAATAGAGGGGTAAAAAGATATTTTCCTTAAGATGTTGGCCTATAATACCCCCCGTTTTATCCTGTAAAGATGATCGAATACTAAGTTATTCAATACACATCTTCGAACTAATTGAGCTGTTATCCAATGCAGAGGCTTGAAACAGTTCATTTCACAAACACTTCGTTGTTAGTTTCTAACCTCTAAAAACCTGTTAGTGTAATCTTTTACGCCAACAGCAGTTTGCATGAATCCAGTCACACCCGAGTAGCACACTATAGTTACCTTGCACGTCAACGATGAAGAATGCTATTGGCAACATCTTGTTGCCTACTTGTTGACATGAAAATGTGCCCCCGCACTTTGGTCGGTTCGACGATCCAAAAGTGTGCGGATACTTAGGGACAAGCCTAAGCGTGACGCAGCACCGACGTCGCGTTCTGACTACCCTTAGTCATGATAAGGGGGGTGGAGTTGCCAGACAATCAGATCACACAAAATAACCCAATTATCCAAAAGAAATAGATTAAATAGAGTAAAATCAGCAAACCGGTCGGAGCCTGTCTGCTTCGAAGTCTTGTGCGAAGGGGTCACCGAAGTGTACCTTCGACGTCTGGTGCGAAGTATCCCACCGAAGGGTTCTTCGGCATTCAGACTGACCCGGCCGAAGATGGACTCCGAACAGATCTCGACGCGATGATCAACTCTGAACAGCGGGGTTCGGCGTGAGGCCTCTGATACAGCAAACTACGGAATAATGACGCGAGGGCCACGCGTGACGAGCGCAACTTCATCCAGTGCGAAATATGGTCGTGGCGAAGCCTGTTGTGACGAAGTGTGCTGGCGAAGCCTATTGCCGAAGCCTGCAGTCCCGTCGAGGGGTGTCCTGGTGACCTCCGAAACTAATCTCTCAGCTCTAGACACGTACGACAAATTAGCTCCGGACGTGGGATCCTGCAACAAAGAGAATTCTAAGTACCAATTCGGCCTGAGGACCGAATTTTGCTAAGTGTTGCACTAGTAGCGAAGGTAGCAATCTGTTACGTAGATTAGCGGATACTTCACAGGCGAAGTAACAAGGCGATAGAAATCTATTACGTAGATTAATGGATACTTCACAAGCGAAGTAACAAGGGTTACCACAGTTCCGTAGTGGTCGGCGGAGGGCTTCTAGGCAAACCCACGAAGAGGTATAGGAAAATAAAGGTAAAGTAAATACGATCAAAGATAAGGCTTTGGTTTGGTTTGAGTTGGGGGGGGCCTCTACGCTGGCCTCTCCTATCTACTTATAGGGACTTAATTTTCGATCTAATCTGCTATAAACCTGGCCGGATGGAGATAAAACTGAGCTGGAATCGCACACAACTCCATCTCTGCCGAAGTGGGCTTCGGCCAGGCCCATCGAGGCCTGCTTCTCAGGCCGAAGCTTCGGTTGCGTGGGCCTCCAAAGGCTTCCCGGCCGAAGCCCATGGGCTGGCTAGAGGCTTTTGGAGACCACAACTCAATGGACTTCGGCCCTGTAGGGCTTCGGACGGACCGTGGACATGCGTATTTTTGGCCCAAATCACCAAAACTAATATTTTGACAATCTAGCCATTAATGCCTTTTTTTGCTATCAACACATGCCCCCCTGCCTTTTAGTGAACTGAGTGAACTAAAAGCACAACGAGATGAAGATGATACCATCCATATCGGCTTTTCAACACTTTTATGATGTTTGCCACACACTTGGGAAATACATTTTCAAGTACCTACCATTCAAAGCTCTTCGAAACCGGTCCCACTGCAGGGATTTCAACACGTATGCGTTGCCGGGAGTGATTTCGGCTATCTTAAAAGGACCTTCCCAACTAGGTGACCATTTACCAAACTTGGGACTCTTCGTGCCTAAGGGCAAAATCATTTTCCACACCAAGTCTCCTATTTGAAACGATTTTGGTTTAACCTTCTTATTGTAGGCTTTAGCTACTCTCTTCTTGTCTACTTCTATGCCTTCTAAAGCCCTTAGTCTCTTATCGGTCACTTCCTCTAGATTATCCTTTAGAAGAGTTTCATATTCGTCGACTAATAAGCCATCTTGCTTTAACACTCTTAAGAAGCCAAGATCTACCTCTACAGGCAGAACAGCCTCTTGTCCATATATCAACTCATATGGACTGACCTTGGTAGCACCGTGCTTTGCAATTCTACAAGCCCATAGCGCCTCGGAAAGCACTTCATGCCACCTTTTAGGAAACTCTTCAATTTTCTTCTTGATAAGCTTAATCATGGTTTTATCAACTTAATACCATAGTATTCGGCGAAGTCCCTTACTTCTCTAGAGACAAATGAACTACCTTGATCTGTAATAAGAGTTTGAGGAATGCCGAATCTATGTATGATGTGCTTTAAAATAAAATCATGTACCTCATTGTGAGTCATGTTCTTGAGAGGTACGGCCTCAGTCCATTTAGTGAAGTAATCCATCTCCATCAACATGAACCGATGCCCTTTTGAGGAAGGAGGGTGAATCTGGACGATGAAGTCTAAACCCCAACCTCGAAACGGCCATGGCTTGACAATAGGATTGAGCAATGAGGCAGGAGCTAACTGGATATTGCCAAACTCCTGACATGCTTCACACCCTCTATAGTACTTGAAAATATCTTTAGTCATAGTCGCCAATAAAACCCCGCTCTTTTGAGCATCCAACTCATTTCTTGGGCCGACTGATGAGCGCCGCAAAGCCCTTCATGCACTTCTCCTGTAGCCACCTAGGATTGCTCATAGTCTAAACACTTTAATAGCACTCCGTCGATGGTTCGGCGATACAATGTGTCGTCTATCAACACGAATTTGAACGCTTGTCGCCGAACCTTCCAATCAACCCTTTGACTAGGGTCTCTCAAATACTGGACGATTGGGACTCTCCAATCGCCCTTATGGGTTTCAGAGGGTCTTGCTGCCCCATCTTCTGAAAAAACTTTTAAATTAATGACTTCGGGGTGCCCCCCGAGCCATTCCAGCTCCTACTGAAGCCTGGCCGGGGTCGCCGTTCGGAGTTTGCTGGGCCGAAGCCCTCCGGAGGGTTTGGACTCTGGGGAGCCTTCTCCATGCGGGAGGCTTCGGCCTATGGACTCCAGCGTGCCAGGTCTCACGGTTGACAGAGTGTTCCGGTCTAGGGACCTTGGCACGCAGTGGCCTTCTGCAGTCAGAGGGGTTCGACCCGGAGGGTGCACCTTCCCATCGTTACTGGCTCCAGTAGTGAGACCAAGAATCGGTTTCTCCAACACATAAAATTTTCACCTCCTGACTTGTTAACCAGATGCTTGCTGAGCCAAATCATTTGCGACTGAATTGGCTTCCCTTGACATATGAAAGATTTTGAAGTCATCAAAAGTAGCAACTATGTATAGACATTTATCCAAGTAACTATTCATCAAGCCATTAAAGCATTGAGCATTCTTAGCTACTTGTTGCACTACTAATAAAGAATCACCATATGCGTGAACATGTCTAGCACCTATAGATTCTAGCAATTCAAGACCTAGCAATAAAGCTTCGTATTCGGCTTGGTTATTAGTGGAAGAAAATTCTAGACGGGCTAAAGTTTCAAAGTGCATTCCATTAGGCGATATGAGAACCACTCCAATACCTTGGCCACTCTTGCAAGCCGAACCATCAAAATAAAGCTTCCATGGCACTACCTCAACTAGAGCAATGTTGTCACTCCAGCTGACATATATGTGGTGATCAACTATAAAGTTGGCTACGATTTGGCCTTTCATCGCTCTTAGCGGTTCGTAGGCCAAGTCGTACTCAATCAACGCGTAAGCCCATTTTCCGATTCTTCCACTTAGGTTCGGCTTCTTTAACATGTGCTTTATAACATCGGCTTGGCAAATGACAACACATGTAGTGGGGAGAAGATAATGACGTAATTTGGTGCATGCGTAGTAAAGTAATAAACACGATCATTCTACAAGTGCGTACCTGGTTTTGGCGTCCAGCAGGCGGCGGCTCAAAAATGTGATGATGTACTCCTTCCCCTCTACCTCCTGGGTTAGCACGGCTCCAATCATGCTATCTTTAGCGGCGATGTATAGCCGAAACGGAATCCCAACTTTGGGTGCTCTCACCGCATGTGGCGATGACAAGCACTCCTTGATCTTCTCAAAAGCACTTTGCTGGCTTGCCCCCCCAAGTGAACTCGGCTTCGTTTTTTAGACGGAGTATGGAGACAAAGGCATCAATCTTGACGGAAAATTGGATGTAAAGCGACACAAATAGTTCATCTTGCCAAGCAATTTTTGTAGATCCCTTTTGCACGTCGGCGCTGCAATGTTTCTAATCATCTCAAGTATTTTAGGATCAATTTCTATACCTCTCTCGTGAATCATGAAACCTAAGAACTTACCCACCGACACACCAAAAGCACACTTGAGTGGGTTCATTTTCAACCCATACTGTCGCATCCTATAGAAAGCAACCTTCAAATTGGCTAAATGGTTTCCCATAGCGTCCGATTTGACCACGACATCATCGATGTAAACTTCTAACATAACTCCTAACAAGTCATGAAAGATCAAGTTCATAGCGCGCTGATATGTGGCACCGACATTTTTGAAACCAAAAGTCATGACGACTGATTCGAACAAACCGACAAAAACAGGGCATCGAAAGGCAGTCTTGTAGACGTCCTCTTCGGCCATAAAGATTTGATTATAACCAGCATTGCCATCAAGAAAACTTAGTAACTTTTGTCCTGAAGCATCGTTGATCAGCATGTCGGCTATCGGCATTAGATACTCGTCCTTTGGAGTGGCTCTGTTCAGATCCCTGAAATCAATGCATACCCGTATCTTGTCACTTCCTTTCTTATCTACAAGCACAATGTTAGCGACCCATTTCGCGTACGTGCACGGCCTAATAAATTCAGCATTGAGTAGTCGTTCCACTTCTTCTTTAACTCGGTCATAGACGACCGAGTTAAAGCGGTAGGGAGGCTACTTATAAGGCCTGAATCCGGACTTGATAGGCAGCCGATGCTCCACGAGCTCGCGGCTTAGCCCTGACATCTCGCTATACTCCCATGTGAAATAATCGACATACGACCGAAGTAACTTTATTACTTCAGCCTTTTCATCGGGTGTTGGGAAAGATAATCCCGATGACAGTGGGGGACGTGAAGGTCCGTACAGCTCTAAAGGAGGGCTACGACCGGAGGAACCGAAGCCCTGCTCTAGAGGTGCCTGAGCCTCCAAACGAAGGGACTGGAGGCTTCGGGGGCTCAGAGATGAGCCGGAGGGATTCTCCGGAAAGGAAGCGACTGGCCGAACGCTAGAGGCTAACCTTCGGACTGACGGAGGATCTGACGGGAAGCCGTACATGGAGAAGACCCAGTCAAGGTCGTACGGGGGCGAGATCGTGATCGTCTGCGCCGTGTCGGGCTTCCTTTGCAGCGCTCGACACGGCCGGTACGCTGTCAGAATCGTGCCTTCTTGTCTGTACTATGTAATACCCACCTTGTCTGTACTACTGACCTAGGTCAGGCCGAGTAGCAGTTGGGGGATTGGAGGTGCCTGGCTTTCAAAATGGGCCACCTTATAAATACCCCCCAACTACTGTTGTAATGGACACACGATCCAAGAATACAGAGCACACAACATTTCATTACTTCCATCCACTAAGAAAACCTGCTGGTCCGATCCGTCGTCCCAACATCGGGCTATAAATGTTGGTTTACAAAAGTCGGCCTTGGGATGCTACCATTGCCTATGTCAACTTCCTCCAAGGGGTCGGCCGACGCAAAACCTTGTCCTAATTTCTCTACTTTGCTAAAGTCGCCGATGGCCTCGGCAATACTGTATTTATTAGACCGATATTGCTCCATGCGAGACTTTAGCCAATCTAGATTACTCTTGATAGACATGACTATTAATACTAAAATAGCTGTGCTACTCCAGCTGGCTTTACAGACACTGGTACAAACCGTTCTCCGGATACACTAACAAAATCGTAATCCAAAAGATCTCTACCTGACAGACACTCTACTTTGTTATGGATGGTGTCAACCGATACATCGGCCAATGCTACTTGGGCCGAAGTATCCGCGGGAAAGAACTCCACCTCATCGCCGTCCCATTGTATCAGGCACTGGTGTAGAGTAGAAGGAATGCAATAGTTTGCGTGAATCCAATCGCGCTTGAGTAGTACGCTATAATTACCTTGCACATTGACGACGAAAAATGTTGTTGGCAACGTCTTGCTGCCAACCGTCAACTCCATAGAGAGTACTCCCTTGGCCTCGGAGCTCTCGTCGTTGAAGCCATTGAGCATCAAGTTAGTCTTCATCAGGTCATCCTCATCCCTTCCAAGTTTCTTCAACAACGAGTAAGGCATTAAGTTAACGGTGGCACCGCCGTCGATGAGCATTCGGGAAATCGACTTTCCATCAATGTGACCTTGGACGTAAAGAGGCTTCAGATGGCGAGCCGAGTCCTCGGGCTTCTTGAAGATGGCGTTGCGCAGGCCGAGGTTCAATTGCGCGACCTTAGCCTCGTCCTGTGGTAGTGCGAACTCGGCAGGCAGCGTGACGATGTTGATGTCCATCACCTAGGGTGCGGGCCCTTCAGAGATGGGTGAGTAATCGTCGTCGAGCATGTCGTCGTTGTCGTCGCTCGGACTAGTAGCCGGGTTGGTTATCTCAACCGGCTTCTCCCTCCATACCTGTTTTGCAAATGGCCGAGGGCAGATTTCTTCGAATATAGCATCGCGTTCGGCCTCAGCTTCCCTCTCGTGCATCTCCTATGCCCGTAGTCATTGTAGGCATCTCTTCTGTGATTTGGACATGCCTGGAGGTGCCCAAGATGGCCGCGGCTTGGTGCCGGGTGCTACTGTTCGACTTCCATTAATTCTGGCCGAAGTGGTACTGTGCCCTTCGGCCTTGTACGCCCTGCACTCAGAGGGGCCTTCGCTGTGGACCCCGTTGGATGGACCGGCCTTGTTCGGCTAATCGGGCCGGGCTTCGGCGCAGAGCCCTGCCGAAGCATGGGACTTACCTCCATCAGGCTTCGGTGACCAAGTCTCCGGGATTGGGACTTCCTGAGACCCAAGTCTTCGCGCGTGTCTTGACGTAGCCCCCAAGCATCATGTCTTGGATTGCCTTTAACTTTTCCTCGAACTCTGCTCGGTCTTCTGTGGGGATATCTTCAATTGTAGGTGTAAAGATGTTGCGTTTGTCAATATCTGCGCCTCCTATCGTGTCCATCAGCGGTGTAGACGTAGTAGTTGACGTAGATGTACCGGTGACCGACGTAGATGTACTTGTCATGTTGGTGTAGCCTTCCCCAGCGGAGTCGCCAAAAAGTGTGTTGACATGAAAACGTGCCCCCGCACTTGGGTCAGTTCGATGATCCAAAAGTGTGCGGATACTTAGGGACAAGCCGAAGCGTGACGCAGCACTGACGTCGCGTGCCGACTACCCTTAGTTGTGATAAGGGGGGTGGAGTCGCCAGGCAATCAGATCACACAAAATAACCCAATTAGCCGAAAGAAATAGATTAAACAGAGTAAAATCAGCAAACCGGTCGGAGCCTGTCTGCTTCGAAGTCTGGTGCGAAGGGGTCACCGATGTGTACCTTCGGTGTCTGGTGCGAAGTATCCCGCCGAAGGGTGCTTCGGCGTTCGGACTGACCCGACCGAAGATGAACTCCGAACGGATCTGGACGCGATGATCAACTCCAAATAGCGGGGTTCGGCGAGAGGCCTCTGATACAGCAAACTACGGAATAATGACACGAGGGCCGCGCACGAGCGCAACTTCATCCAGTGCGAAATATGGTCATGGCGAAGCCTGTTGTGACGAAGTGTGCTGGCGAAGCCTGTTGCCGAAGCCTGCAGTCCCATCGAGGGCTGTCCTGGTGACCTCCGAAACCGATCTCTCAGCTCTGGACACCTCCGACGAAGTAGCTCCGAATGTGGGAACTTGCAACAAAGAGAATTTGAAGTACCAATTTGGCCTGAGGACCGAATTTTGCTAAGTGTTGCACTAGTAGCGAAGGTAGCAATCTATTACGTAGATTAGCGGATACTTCATAGGCGAAGTAACAAGGCGATAACAATTTATTACATAGATTAACAGATAATTCACATGCGAAGTAACAAGTGTTACAACTATTCCGTAGTGGACGGCGGAGGGCTTCCAGGCAAACCCACGAAGAGGTACATGAAAATAAAGGTAAAGTAAATAAGATCAAAGCTAGGGCTTTGGTTTGGTTTAAGTTGGGGGGCCTCTATGCTGGCCTCGCCTCTCTACTTATAGGGACTTAATTTTCGATCTAATCTGCTATTAACCCGGCCGAATGGAGATAAAACTGAGCTGGAATCACACACAACTCCTGTTGGGGGAATAGTTTTCCCTTGAACAGGGGCCAAATGACGTCAGCCTCTGACAGCCTTCATCCCGGAGCCCAACACTGTTGAAGCCTATATCTTGCCAAAGGAGTTATTTCCAAGCCTCAATGTTCACCTCGAAGCCCTCAAGATTCCTTAGAGATTGCCAGAAGCTAAGTCTCAGGCTAACTTCGAAGCTAGCCTCCGGGCCTTATTCGGAGTTAGCCTTCGAGCTATGTTCGGAGTTAGCCTTCGAGCTCCCTTCGGAGCTCCTCAGAGCTAGTCTCCGGACCCTCTCCAGCCAAATTCAAAGACAAGGCTCCGAGGCCCCGGTTCGGAGGCCCAGTTCGGAGGTCCAATTCAGAGGTCCAATTCGGAGGCCCAGTTCGGAGGTCCAGTTTGGAGGTCCAATTCGGAGGCCCAGTTCGGAGGCACAGTTCGGAGGTCTAGTTCAGAGGTCCAGTTCGGAGGCTCAGTTCGGAGGTCCAGTTCGGAGGTCTGGTTCGGAGGCCCTGTTCGAAGGCCCGGTTCGGAGCCCCTGTTTGGAGCCCCTGTTCAGAGCCCCGGTTCTGAGACCCCGGTTCGGAGGCCCAGTTTAGAGGTCTAGTTCGGAGGTCCGGTTCAGAGGCCCGGTTTGAGGAGCCATGCTGAATAGCGTGGGCCTCATGGCTCCAGATGTGATGAGTCATTGTCAACGATAGTCAAAGAGGACAGAAGAAGAGAGGAGATACTGCTGCTTCATGGGCCGCGTGTGACTTAGGTACACGGGCAGCAAGCGACTGTCGGGCAGAGGAGGCTGCGAAGTTGGGCTGGCCCTATCCGGGTACATGGGCCAGGAGCAGCAGAAGACCCACTGGGCTGTTGACCAGGACTGACTCAGGTACACGGGCGGTGAGTGATTGCCGGGCTGAGAGAGCTGCGGAATCAGGCCGGCCCAATCCAGGTACCTGGTGCAAAGTCGGTGGAGGCTTTGTTAGTTTCAGCGCAAAACTGACAACCGTTAATCTTGTATCCGACTGTCCAGAAGAGAAGCCGTAGTCGCTACGAAAGCTTAGCTTCCGGATAAGTCATCTGTATCTCTAGGACCACAGTCAGTCAGTCGAGTCTGTAAAAAATCCTGAGGGCAGTTGAGTCTTTTCCTTTATTTAAGCGTATGTAAAAAAACCCTAAGGGGCTAGTGGAATATTCTAGGTCATTGGACAGCCTATAAATAGGGCCCCAATCCCTAGGGTTGGACTACCCTTCTAGAAATCACTTTATGAATCTTTCATTTGGGTCATTTTTGATTCCTGCGTTTGTCTCTCTCCTGTTGTGTGCGCCGCCAGGCTATTACTGTTGTTCATCTAATTTTATTCCCTGTCTTTGGATGATTCCATTCCTTCTGCTTCGTGTGTAGCATCTCATTTAATGGCTTAGCAGTATCTGGTTTGCTCACAGCGATTTTATTCCTGGTTTTGACCGCCTTCGGTTGCCTCTGTTCTTCACGAGAAGAGTACTAGTTCTTGCTGGTTGCAAGTAGTACTACTTCACTATAACAACAGTACACTAGTACTTAGATTTTGCTTTTCCTGCGTAGCTTTTTAATCTAAGCAGACTGAGTTGAATACCTTCTGGTTGTTTCTGGCGAAGCCCCTTTCTCTCTGTTCGAAGTCCCTCAGCTCCGTGAGGCAGGCTTCGATCTGTAATCCTTGAGGGCTTCACTTGAAGTTCGACTTCGGTTTGTGTACTGTGTTTCTAGCTTTGAAGTACTTTTTGAGCTGTCAGCGTGTCATACATCGAACGTTTGTACGAAGGTACTCCGACTTGAGCTCTTCGAAGTCCATACTTCGACAGGTTTCAAAGTTGGCTTCAAAGCTTGTCTTTCTGGTAGACTTCGCTCGACGAGAGTTCTTTCTTGCTGTCATTTTCGAAGGTCTCAACTTCGGTTGTCATACCTCGACCTAGCTAGATTCGAACTTTGAGTGTACGTTTCGATTTTATCTGTCGGCCGTGTGTTGGGCTTCGCTACTCTTTCGAAGGTTGTTTTTCTGTGAGCTTGTTCGAAGCTTCCTGTTCGAAGTCTAGGCTTCGAAGTACACTGCTCGAACTACGTTGTTCGAAGCAAGCTTCGATACTCTCATACTTCGCTTCGAAGCATACTTCGCTCCCTGCCACCTTGAACTAGGCTAGACGAAACACACCTTCGGCACTTTCACAACAGCCTTCGTCAGGCTTCGACACTATCTTCCGAAGCAGGCTTCGACACTGATCTCCGAAGCAGGCTTCGACCAGCAAAGCAGGCTTCGACCTCCGAAGCAGACCTCGACCGGCGAAGCAGGCTTCGACGAGTTTCGAACAGGAGACAAATTTGAACAGTAACTTCTCTTCTCACTCATTGTGCACTTAGATTGCTTTACTGAGAAATTTATCTTGCCATGTTTTGAGTATTCTGTCTATCTGTCTAGTAGCTCGAACGCTGTGTTTCTCTGTTTATCAATAGTTGCTTCTAGGCTAGATGTATTTAGACTTAGGCCATCTGTTCATATTCTGCTACTTAGTCTGTTGAGGTGCGTTGGGTGTTGGGAACAGGCCATATATTCGAAAGAATTTTTTAAGGCGCCCATTCACCCCCCTCTGGTCGCTACTTTCGGTCCTACAAGTGGTATCAGAGCGAGGTTAGGTTTTTTTCCATACCTTAACCGGTTCTAAACCCCAGTAGTGACTATGACGTCTCCTGGCAAGGTCCCGTCCTTGGAAGCCTATGGCTATAACTATTGGAAGACTCGCATGCGAGCCTATCTTATGAGCCAAGGTTCGGACATCTGGGATATCTTTGTTCACGATACGTTTGTTATTTTGCCAGTTGCTGAGCATGGTACTCCTGGTAGTTATTGCCCAGCATCTGAGCAATAGTAAAGCCGTGAACATTCTCTTTTCTGGTTTAGGTCCCACTGAGTTTGAGCGTGTGAGCCATCTCTCCACTGTGAGAGAGATCTGGGCTACCCTCAAGGCACATCATGAGGGAATAGCCCAGGTCAAGGCTCGTCTCTATCAGACCTACCGGCGTGAGTATGAGAACTTCACACAAAAGCCGGGTGAATCTGTTGAAGCCTTGTTTGGTCGTTTTCAATCGATCATTAACAAGCTTCGGGACATCAAGGCTGAGGGTGCTCAATTAGTCTCAGATCACGAGCAGGCGCTCAAGGTTCTTCATACCTTGGACCAAAAGATCTGGGAGATCAAGGTATCCTCTATCGTTGAGAGCACTTCTTACGATACCTTGACCATTTCTGAGTTATTTAGCAAGCTGAAGGCCACTGAGGTAGATATCTAGTTGAGATCAAATCTCACTGGTTCTATATCAAAGTCCCTAGCCCTTGCTACACCTTCTGTTGATCCCTCTTCTGTGAGCTGTGCTGGGTTCTCTTTGATGTCTATCACTAAGGACCAGCTTGAGTCTTTGGGAGATGATGATTTGTGTCTTTTTAACAACCGGGTGTGTCGTGTCTATGACAAAAGAATGTTCAAAAGACATGGCATGAAATCCGGGTGCTTTGAGTGTGGTGATCCAGGACACTTCATCGCCGACTGCCCCAAGCGCAATGGCCACAAGAAGGGCACCGGTGGTGGCTTCCACGACTACGGCAAGCACGAGAGCTCCTCCTTCAACAAGGGCAAGCCGAAGACCAGATTCTTCAAGAAGGCCCTGAAGGACTATCGGCGAGGAGAACAAGAAGCATGACAAGGCCTTCTTCACCGAGATGGAGAAGAGATACTCCAAGCAGTCCACGTCTTCTTCCTCTTCATCGAGCTCAAGCGATGAGGAGATCATCATCAGGAAGGGGAAGGACAAGGACGATCCAACGGGACTTTGCTTCATGGCTTTCGGGGACAGACCGAAGAGCCGTTCACACCAGCGCCGAAGATCCCGCAAGAGCTTCTGCTCAATGGCTCTTGGGGATAAGGAAGAAAAGAGCTCCACCGACGACTCCGATGACGACAACGAAAAGGTGTCATCCTATGAACATGAAATCGTTGATTTACTTGAAAGTAATCGTCAGGAGTTGAAATATCGGGAAAAAACTGCTTAGGGGGGCCAAGAAGAGGATAGATGAGTTAGAGAGTGAGCTTGCCATAGCCAATGGCAGAATTGAGAGTCTATCTTCTTCCCCTTTCTTGGGTGATAGCAGTGAGTGCTCGAAGTGTCAGGTGCTTCTGTGTGATTTGTCGACTTTGAGGTCCAAGTACACAGAAAGGGTTGATGAGAGGGACGCTTTGGCCACTGAGCTTGAAAGCGCTCAGCTGGAGCTAGAAGATGCTCAAGCCACTGTCGTCGCACCCTGTGTTGATTGCCCATCTCATCTAGCTGTCCTTAGCTGAGCTGAAATCCAAGGGCGATGAGCATTTGGGTGATTTGGAGAGGTTGAGAGCTGAGCTTGCACAGACTAGGCTAGAGCTTGAGACATTGTCACTGTTGGGGGAAAATATCTCATCTTCAGGGTTATTGCCAAAGCAGCATGAAGACAGCCAACCAGTTCGAAGATTGTCCGAAGGCCATCTTCGAAGGTGCATGGAACCTGGTTCGAAGCCCGAAGGCAGGCATTGGTTCGAAGTATGTCTTCGAACCAAAGTCCTTCAGGATCTTTTCTGCCACCTAAGATGGAAGACTTATCTTCTATCCTATTAGATTAGTCTTTTACCATTTTGGCCCTATTAAGGAAACCGAATAGTTTCCTTAATGTCGGTTGTAATAGAGGGGTAAATAGGTCTTTTCCTTAATGTTTAGGCCTATAAATACCCCCCATTTTACCCTGTAATGAGGACCGATTACAAGTGAATCAATATACACTTTCGAACTATTCTAAGTTATTATCCTTTCGGAGGCTTAGAACAGTTTGCTTCGCAAACACTTTGTTTGTTAGTTTCTTTTCTACAGAAACCTGTTAGCGTAATCTTTTACGCCAACAGTTGGCGCCGTCCGTGGGGAACTTAGTCCAAAAAACTTCGTTCTCTACCAACCTTTTGCATCATGCCTCCTAAGCGGAGCGCACCTCGCAATCCTACTCGGAGGTCCTCTCGGATCTCCGGAGAGATACCCTTCGACACAGTCGAAGTCGGAGGGTCTTCGACTATCCCTCCACCTCTAACTCCGCAAGGGGCTTCTATCCCTCGAGGATACGAAACCTCTCCACCAACCCCTTCTACACTCCGACCGCCCGGAGCCACTCTGCCACCCTCCATTCCGATTGGAACTGATCATACCAGTTCTCAAGACCCGGAAGGTCCTTCCGGAGGAGATGAAGATAGCCTTCGAGATATGGCCATTCAAATGGCCAATCTTCAAGCCGAGGTAGCGAGGTGGCGACAGGAGGCTGCGAACAGGCTTCGCCCTCAAGCCACCCCAGCTATCCCCGAAGTGCACGAAGACGACGATCTTGACTATCCCGAAGCCCCGGAGAACGCCTCTTACGACAATGAATCTCCGTTGCATCCCGAGCTTCAGAAGGTTCGCTTCGATCCGAGGTTCAAAGCTTCGAAGCTTTGCAAGTATGCCGGAGACGAAGATCCCAGTGAGTTTGCACGTTCTTATGCCCTAGCAATCGAGGCTAGTGGCGGAGACAGAGAAACTATGGCGAAGTGCTTCCCGTTAGCCCTTCAAGGAGTGGCGTTGAGATGGTTCTGGTCTTTAAAACCAGGATCAATCACTTCATGGTCACAGTTGAAGAAGAAGTTCATAAGTAACTTTCAGGGCACCTTCGTGCCCCCCATGTCGACAGGAAGCCTTTTCCAAGTGAAACAGCTCCCCGGAGAAACATTGAGGCAGTACTTCAAGCGCTTCGCTCACACGAAGTCGCAAATTCGGGGGCTGTCCACATCCTCGGTGGTTGATGCAGCTCGGGAAGGCGTCAGTCATAAAGGCCTTTTGGATAAATTGCATCGGAAGAGCATCACCACAGTATCACAGTTGATGTCGTACTTCGAGGAGTACTCAAAGTCGGAAGAAGGTTGGCTTCGGAGGACTACTGCTACTTCGACAGTGTTGACAGAAGTTAAAGCAGAGGTGAAGACTTCGGCTCAGCCGCAAGAACCAGTCCCCGAAGTGCAACATGATAGAAGAAGAGGGCAAAAGCACCCTCGTTCTGAGGTCTTAAACATTGCACCCCCGCAGAAGTTTGCACCAAGAGCTCCACAGTCTGCAGGGAACAAGTCCAGCGGCTGGAGGCCGCCAGGGAAAACGGCTGGCAAGGGCCAGACCCTTTTTTGCTGTATTCATGGAGAGAACCGAAGCCATGCAACTGACACCTGCAAGGCTATTCTTACCCTTCGGGGAGAATACTTGGAGAGAACTTCGGGTCGAGGTAGTACCGACCGAAGTCCAGCAGCAGCAGTGCGCTCGGAGCCGGTCCAGGCTGTGGCGCGGATAGAAAATCTTGATGCTGCAAGGCATCCTCCGGTGGCCAATGTTATGCCACCTCCGAAGCAAGAAGAAGGGCAAGATAGAGGGAAGAGAGTAGTTCTCCCTATCTCCGGAGGAGGTACCCTCGGAAGCATGTCCAAGAGACAGCGAAGAGAGTACGTTCGAGAAGTAGGCCACATTGGAACTTCGTCATCTGCAGCTGCAATGCCGGAGTGGTCTCATGTTCCAATATCTTTCTCTGCGGAGGATGCAGCTGGTATCAAGTTCCCGCATGCAGATCCATTGGTTATTACTGCTGATATTGCAGGAACAGAAGTCCGAAGGGTGCTAATTGACGGAGGTAGCTCAGCAGATATCATATTTGTACAAGCCTTCGATCAGTTATGCATTTCCCGGAAGCATCTCCTTCCAGCGGCTCGTCCTCTGCAAGGCTTCGCAGGACCCCCGCTAGATGCACTTGGCCAGATAGGCCTGGAAGTAACCTTCGGAGAAGGTTTACTAGCCCGAACTGAAGAAGTTATCTTTGATGTGGTGGATGCCCCGTATGCTTATAATGTTATCTTTGGCCGAGGCATGTTGAATCAGTTCGGAGCTGTGGCGCATCACAATTACTTGTGCATGAAGATGCCCACACAATCAGGAGTTCTGACAGTCTTCGGAGATCAAGCCATAGCTCGGAGAGCAGAATATGGTCATGGTCCTCCTCTTGATCCGAGGCAAGTAAACAGTGTCCAAGATAATGGAGAAATTTTTTCAGCCTCCTCCGAAGCTTCGAAGAAGTCGTTTCCAAGACCAAGTCCCGAAGGAGAGATTGCAACGAAGATCATTGTCAAAGATGGTAAAGAATACACTTTTCAGTTTGGTAAAGATTTACCTCCCGAAGTTGCAACTTCCTTGGAAAAGGTTGTAGGAGAAAATTTGGATGTCTTCGCCTGGTCGGACGAAGATATCACCGGAGTCGATCGGGATATTATTGAACACAGCTTGCCTGTAAACCCGAAGGCCCGGCCTGTTCGACAAGGGCTCCGGAAGATGTCCGCAGAGAGAGCTGCTCTAGCTAAGGACGAAGTTGAAAAACTGTTGAAGGCTAGGATTATCAGAGAAGTGGCCCATACAGAATGGCTAGCCAACCCAGTCTTCGTCAGGAAGAAGTCTTCCGGAAAGTGGCGCATGTGCATTGATTTCACATCTTTGAATAAAGCGTGCCCACGTGACCCCTACCCCATGCCCCGAATTGATCAACTAGTTGACTCCACTGCAGGTTCGGAGTTACTAAGCTTCCTCGACGCGTACTCCGGATATCATCAAATATGGTTGAAGCGCGAAGATGAAATCAAGACGAGCTTTGTAACTCCTTCGGGAGTCTTCTGCTATGTAAGAATGCCCTTCGGCCTAAGAAATGCCGGGGCTACTTTTTCAAGATTAGTTGCTAAGGCTCTAGGTCATCAATTAGGTCGCAATGTGGAGGCCTATATGGATGATATTGTAATAAAGAGTGCTTTAAAGCACCAACATAGCCTAGACTTAGCAGAAACATTCAATAGCCTTCGGGCATGTGGGATCCGCCTTAACCCCGAAAAATGTATATTCGGAGCTAAGGCTGGAAAGTTGTTAGGGTACTTAGTTTCAAGCAGGGGAATTGAAGCTAGCCCTACTCAAATAACTGCGCTGCAAAAGATGGCTCCTCCCGAGAATTTAAAGCAAGTGCAAAAGCTGACTGGACGTCTGGCCGCACTTAGCAGGTTTTTATCAAGGTCTGCAGAGAGGAGTTTGCCAATTTTTAAAGCTTTGAAAGGGTCCGAAGATTTTGCATGGACACCGGAGTGTCAGAAAAGCTTCGAAGATATTAAAGATTATCTCAGCAATCTTGCTACGCTTACGGTGCCTATTGCGGACGAAACCCTACTCTTGTATCTTGCAGCCACAGGATCAGCTGTCAGCGCAGTCCTTGTCAGAGAAGCTGATATCAATGGGAAGTTGGTCCAAAATCCTGTCTATTTTGTATCCGAAGCATTGTCAGGAGCAAAGACAAGATATTCCGAACTTGAAAAGTTCGTTTATGCTCTGATAATGGCTTCGAGGAAGTTAAGACATTATTTTTTGGCTCATAATGTAATTGTACCAACTTCGTATCCTTTAGGAGATATGCTTCGAAGCAAAGATTCCACTGGAAGGATTGGAAAGTGGGCAGTAGAGCTAGCACCCTTCGGCATATCTTTCCTGGCAAGGACAGCTATCAAATCTCAAGTTCTAGCAGACTTCGTAGCAGAGTGGACTCCACCTACGAAGTTGACTCCGGAGAAATCAGATGACGGAGTTTGGACTATTTACTCCGATGGGGCTTTTCAAGCATCCGGAGTAGGCATTGGGGCAGTATTAATTTCACCGTCAGGGCAAAGAGCAATGTACTCCGCAAGACTCAACTTTAAGTCTACCAATAATATAGCGGAGTACGAAGGAATATTATTGGGACTTCGGAAAGCACGTGCTCTAGGGGCTACAAGAATAATTATAAAAAAGATTCTCAGATAGTAGCAGGGCACGTAGACAAAAGTTTTCAGGTCCGACATCCACAGCTTGCAAAGTATTTGGAAGAAATTCGCAAGATCGAAGCACATTTCAAGGGTATTTCCATTCGGAGTATTCCAAGAGCTGAAAACGTGCAAGCGGACATTTTAGCGAAGGCTGCTGCCGGAGCTGTGGATGTGCCCGACGAAGCTTTCTATGAGGAGCTCAATATACCTTCGGTGCCTCAAGTTGCTTCTGCAGAGATTTTATGCATTCCTAGTGCAGATTGGAAAGATTCAATCATAGAACTCTTGCAAGGAGGAACAAATTTGCCAGAAGAGCCCCAATTGTCAAGATTAAAGCTCAGAGCAAGAAACTATCAGTTAATCAACGGTATACTATACAAGGCCGGAGTATGCTCCCCTCTACTCCGATGTATATCTCAAGCCGAAGGCCAAGAAATTCTTCGAGAAATTCACGAAGGCCTTTGTGGAAGCCATTTAGCCCCTAGAGCTCTGGCAGGAAAAACACTTCGCCAGGGGCTTTATTGGCCCACAATAACAACTGATGCGGAGAGCTTAGTCCGCACTTGCCAAGGATGCCAATGGATGGGTCGACGGAGTCATCGCCCACCAACAGCTCTTCAAGTCATTGCTCCGGTATGGCCTATGGCCAGATGGGGTATGGATCTAATTGGTCCCTTTCCGTTAGCAAAGGGAAATCTGAAGTTCGCAGTGGTAGCTATCGAATATTTCTCTAAGTGGGTGGAAGCAGAGCCCTTAACAGCTATCACTTCGAATAATGTACAGAAATTCTTCTGGAAAAACATTATTTGTCGGTTCGGAGTGCCTAGATATCTCACAGTTGACAATGGAACACAGTTCGACGCAGAACCCTTCAGGAAGTTTTGCGAAGACCTAGGCATTCAGCTATGTTTTGCTGCAGTGAGACATCCTCAGTCAAATGGAGCAGTTGAGCGAGCCAATGGAAATATCTTATCAGGGCTAAATCGAAGAATAGTAGGATTATCAAAGGGACTGTGGACCGAAGAGCTTCCGAAGATTCTGTGGTCCATTCGGACTACGCAAACAAGGTCCACAGGTTTTACTCCGTTCAGACTACTATTCGGAGATGAAGCTATGACTCCAACGGAGCTCAAAGGAGGATCACTTCGCAGCACCGAACCAGACATCGAAGAAGAAAGACAAGCTTCGTTAGATTTGTCAGAAGAAACAAGGCTTCGAGCTGTAGCCAATTTATCAAAGTATCATCAGCAGACGAAGACTTGGTATGACCCGAAGGTTAAGCTCAGCGAGTTAAGACCGGGTCATCTTGTTCTACGAAGCATTATAGCACCAGGGAAGTTAGGCAATAAATGGGAAGGTCCATATTAATCGTCCGCTCGGGGCGCCCTGGTTCATTTAAATTAGCTAATTTAGAAGGTGAAGAGTTAGCACATACTTGGCATGCGGAGCACCTAAAGCGATACTTCGCATAAGGGCTCCTTGTAATTCGCTTGTAATCACCTCTAAATTAATAAAGCATACACCCTGTGGCTTGCCTTCCCCTTGACGCTCCTAGTTTCCCGAGCGGACGCGCTGGGACAGAAGTCGTTCGAGAGGGAAGCGTTATCAAGCAGGGCTGTATTTCCGGACTTCGTACCCATAAAGTCGAGGCCTCCGGTGTGGTGGCTGAAATCCATCCGGAGCCCAAGCTGATACCTTGTAGGCATCCGTAAAAGAGCCAATACCACATTCTACGGAGTCCAAGCTTCGGCTGGTAGACTTCCGTAAAAAGAGCCGAAGGTGGCCAAAATCTGCGGAGTCCAAGCTGCAGCTTGTCAGACTTCCGTAAAAAGAGCCGAAGGTGGCCAAATTCTGCGAAGTCCAAGCTCCGGCTGGTAGACTTCTGCAAAAAAGAGCCCAAGTGGCCAAATTCTGCGAAGTCCAAGCTCCGGCTGGTAGGACTTCTGCAAAAAAGAGCCCAAGTGGCCAAATTCTGCGAAGTCCAAGTTCCGGCTGGTAGACTTCTGCAAAAATAGCCGAAGGTGGCTACAATTTCTGCGAAATCCAAGCTCCGGCTGGTAGATTTCTGCAAAAAACAGCTGAAGGTGGCTAAAGCAAAACAGCATTTAAGCCATGAGCTTCGAATGACTGTTCATATGCGTCCAAAGTGACAAATTTTTTAAGACACTAAAGTGTCCTGGAAGTTATCTCAATTGATTTCTTTCATGAAATAAACAAAGGTACCAAGTTACCATTCTTCTGACTACAAATAGTCGAAGACATTTCATAAGATTTCAAAAGATCTTTAAAAATGACAGAGGGGCTCCGAACCCCCAAGAAAAAATTGTACTCCGAAGTTTTTCTTTGCGCATAACCATCTTTGAATACAGTTCGAAGTTGCTTATCCCCAAAGAGGGGCTAGTAATATGGAGACAATTTTAAATCGGCATTCATTATCAAAATAAATGTATTTACAGATTACATTATGAAAAATTGGTATCTATACCAAGAAGGAATCGGAGACCTCTTCGGTCCCGAGAGCTAGGGGTGGAACGACTAGTTCCAACATCGGAAGTTCTAAGAACTTTACGTTTAACTCTCTTTCTCCCCTTCGAAGCTCTAAAATCCTTCTGTTCTTGTTGAAGTTCGGCCCAAGTTCGAAGCCGCTCGGGGCTTCTCTCCCAGCTTCTAAGATCTTCAGATCTTTTATTTTGGGCTTCACCTTCGTCTTCGGACCATTTAGTGTCTTCAGAAGACGAGGTGTTTGCGTCGCTCTCTTTATCTTCCTCTTTAATATAAGACAATACGTCTTTGATTACTTCGGGCGCAATAACGCCGGAGTCATCTCGAGGGATAAGAAATCGAGGACGCTTATAACTCTTTAGAAGTTCGAAGGTGTTCCACAGTGAGCGAAGTTCGCTGTTAAGCTCTAACACTTCGATATCTTCGATAAGAGGCAAAGCCTAAAAATATAACAAACAAGATTTTCATTGATAAATGATTACAAGCACAAAGCTTTACACGGTTAAAAATCCTAAAACATTCCTAAACCTGTGGGTTTGAAGGAGGTTGGCTGCTCGAAGCTTGGCTTCGAACATGCTTCTGGCGTTGGCCTTCATCAATCCAAGCCTTGATCGCAGATCGACCTTCGGCTCTCCACGAAGTTTGGAAGGCCCGCCAAGCAGCAGCTACACCTTCGGAAGGTTTGAGAAGTCGGTCGTCGTCGAAGGTGATTGGACCTCTTCCTGCGTCCGGAGTTATTGATCGGCCCAAATCCTCGTAATAGCGAAGTAGACCAACAGCAGACACATGTCCGGAGAGTTCTCCGTATCTAATGCCCGCCGTCTTCATCTGCTTCGCCACCCCTTGGATCCTTTTCAACCGGCGCAGAAGGCTGATGTTATCATCAGAAGGGAGAATTCCAGTAGTACCGAAGTACTCCAGGACTTCTAACAACTGATTCATAATCTCCGCAGCCACCTTCTCAGACTTCAACTTATCTTCATTCAGCGCATCCTTCACCGAAGTAACTTCGTCCAAAACCCCAGAAAGCCTAGCATTTTCAGTGGTCAAAGTGTTTTTCTGTGTCAACAATTGGCTAGCTTCCTCTTCAAGTCGGACGAGTTTAGACCCTGCAGTAGCATGTTCTGCCCGCAGTTTTTCAACCTCTGCTCGAAGCACAATCCTCTCTGCTTCGAGCTCTTTCTTTGCAGCTTCTAAGCTTTGCCTGGCCCTTCGCTCTGTTAATATTATATTGTCCATTTGAGTCACTCGACTTTCAGAGATGTTAAAATTCCTTCGAAGAGTGCTATTTTCTTCCCGAAGCCGAGCGATTTCTTCGTCATTGCATAGACTTGCAGCTCGGGCCAAGACAGTTTGCTGCCAAAGTAAAAATCAAAATAAATATTCATTCGAAGATAAATTCTATAATAATTTGCAGTTGTTTCATACCTGATAAGCTGTACGTTCAATAATGGCATTAAGCTCCATCCTGTCAGCCTTGCGCAGGATGGCCACTAATTCGGTCTCCCCTATCTCACGACTAGCTCGATCCAAAGGTTCGAGCAAAGTCCGAAGACCAGTTGTTTGCCCTAAGAAAGGAGCCAGCAAGGGGAGCATGCTTATTGCCTCTTGGTCATCTTCGTTCAACGAAGGACCGGAGCTTTGGCCTACAGTCTTCGGAGCCACTGGAGTTTGAACCTCCCTGGAAGATTGGCTCTCGTCTGTTGAATCAGACGGAGTTGATTCGGAGCTTATAGCAGGCAGGGGCTCTATTTGTCTTTTGCCTCTTCCAGGCCCCTTTTGAATAACTCTCGGGGCTGGCTCCGAAGTCGTCGAAGGTTCAGGAATTATTTCCTCCTGGCGGACTTCTTCCATAGGAGTGGGTTCTGCAAAGTAATCAAAAGTATTATACATAGTATAAAAATTCAAATAAATACAAAAGTTCTTCGAATTCTACCTTCGGCAGTCCGTGGAGGAGTTGTTGTCGGACTGATTGGTGGATCGAAAGCTAATTCTTCATCTGAATCAGCCGTTGAATCATGGACTACAGGAGCATCGTCCTGGGTAGTCCTCGCTGCTTCTTCGGGAATCGAAGCCATAGTGACTTCAACCCCACTTTCATCCACAGGAACTTCGTCCTGAGCTACATCTTCTTGAACTACCGAAGTCCTTGGTTGATCAACATTTTCTCCGGACTCCGGTACGTTCACAGGTACTCCGGTTTGTGCGGCCCTTTGAGTTTCATTCTCTTCCATTAGGCGAACAAGTAACCTTTCCACTTCTTCTTGGGAATCGGAAACCGAAGCTCTGGAGCTCGAAGGTAAAGGATCTAAAGGTGCGAGGTTCTTCGGCTTCCGAGCCACCCTCTTCACCGGAGTTTTCGCTGAACTTGAAGTTCCAGCTTCGGCTTTCCTTTTTTGAGGCCCTTTCTCCAAAGGCGCCCAATCCATCAGAGGGGGAGGAGTGAGTTTCAGCATTCCCCATACTCTGTTAAACCTTTCCCAACTCCCAACCAGCTTAATTCGCCACTCTTTTTCGGTCGGAGTTGGAGCACCCAAGATTTTTTCCGAAGCCCTTATAATCTGTTCTGAAGTAACAGGGGCTGAAGATTCTACAAAATAAATAATTCAAGTCAGTTTTTCTTCGAAGTAAATATGTTTAATGCATGTTGTTTTCGAAGTTACCTGTAGGACTTGAAGTCAAGTTAATTCTGCGAAGACCACCTTCGGAATCATCTTCGAAGATAATAGGCCAGTCAGCCATCAACGGAGGAATTTGAAGACCGATGAACTCTTCGGCCAAATCTCGCATACTGAGTCTTCGGCTAACTTTTTCAAGCAAGTTCAGACGGGCTTCGAATTGGCCTTCGTCAGGACGCACCAAAGCTTCTTTTCGGAACTGGATTTCTCTAAGAGGTCCGGCCAGAGGATTGCTTGCCCCGACTTCGGCATAAAACCATTTCAAAATCCAGTCGGTGTACCACCTAGCGTTGATGGCCTTAGCAGGGAATCGCAGAGCGTATTCATCTCGAAGCCTGAAATTGATGCTTCCGAAGGCAACCACTACTTTTTCACCTCCGGAGCCTACGAAGGTCTTCGGCTGACAAGTTGCTCTATGCAATGCTGCGAAGATTTCAGCCCTCCCCTCACAACCTTCGGCTCTCAGAGCCCACTCGAAGATAGCTAATCTAGCTACAGCATTCGGAGACAGTTGGGGGAGGGTTACATGAAACAAGTCAAGGACTTCAGCCAAGAAATCTACAGCAGGGAGGCCCAAGCCTGCTTCGAAAAAAGCTTCGAACACTACGACTTCTCCGGGTCTTGGTGATGGGATTGTTTCTTTCCCTGGTTTTCGAATCATAACTCCCGCACCTATATTTCCTCCTACTGCCATTGCCAGGGACTCTCTTTTGCAGGTTGAATGTCCTAATTCAAAGGATTGGTCCAGATATTTGGTCGATGGAGGGCACAGACCTTGATCATCGGTGATTTGGGGATTTTTTCCCTTTGCCGCCATGGAAGTTGTCGCCTGCATCGAAGGCGTCGCCGCCACTGTTGCCGCTGCCGCTGCCGCAGCCGCTTGTTGACGAGCCAAGGTCGAAGGAGGTGCAGAGCCTTTGGTCTTCGCCATCGCAATCGCTGGATCGATCTGAGAGAGTGGAGACTAGGGCTCAAGAACTCGAAAGTTAGGGCTCAAGAACTCAAAAGGCTCAAAAGGCTTTTGACTGAGAGGAAGCAGTGAAAAGGTAATCGAGTAAGTTCTGGAGTTCTTTATTTATAGTCTAACTTTCCGTTTGTTACCGTTTGGGCTCTGCCCTTTCGCATTCCCGCCTGTTATTTTCCTCCGAAAATAACGCTTCGTATAACTCCGTTAGAAACAGAAACTAACGGCTATAATTTCTAAGTCTAAAAAGACTTTCGAACTTCCTGAGTCAGTTCTAAGATAGTTCGAAAAGTAATTACTTTATGACTGATTCGAAGTTCATGTCTTCATGTATTTTGAAGATAAAACAAAAATCAATAACCCCTATGATTGGTTATCTTTTCTTTCCGTATACTGCTCTCCTAACGTTACAGGTCGAACGGAGAAGCGTATTCGAGGGGCTACTGTTGGGGGAAAATATCTCATCTTCAGGGTTATTGCCAAAGCAGCATGAAGACAGCCAACCAGTTCGAAGATTGTCCGAAGGCCATCTTCGAAGGTGCATGGAACCTGGTTCGAAGCCCGAAGGCAGGCATTGGTTCGAAGTATGTCTTCGAACCAAAGTCCTTCAGGATCTTTTCTGCCACCTAAGATGGAAGACTTATCTTCTATCCTATTAGATTAGTCTTTTACCATTTTGGCCCTATTAAGGAAACCGAATAGTTTCCTTAATGTCGGTTGTAATAGAGGGGTAAATAGGTCTTTTCCTTAATGTTTAGGCCTATAAATACCCCCCATTTTACCCTGTAATGAGGACCGATTACAAGTGAATCAATATACACTTTCGAACTATTCTAAGTTATTATCCTTTCGGAGGCTTAGAACAGTTTGCTTCGCAAACACTTTGTTTGTTAGTTTCTTTTCTACAGAAACCTGTTAGCGTAATCTTTTACGCCAACAGTCAGTTCCATCCTCTGTCTGTGAGAACTGCCTGTCTCTTAGATTTGAATTGATCAAGCTGAAAGCTGAAAAGTCTGTCCAAGTTGAGAGTGAGTGTGAGACCTGCTTGTCTCAGGTGGAGGTTCTAGCTTCCTTGAGAGAGGAGCTAGCTGATTCTCAGAATGAGAACTTTTACCTCCGTTCTATCCTGAGTTGGATCAGTGCCAGAGAGCCACAGCTCGGCATGATGATCTAGCAATTCAAGAGGCAGGATGGGTTTGGGGTAGGTTACACCTACACCAAGGCTGACTTTGAGAGTGCCATTAGCCGGGCAGTGGAGTGGAGTAAAATGACTCCAGAGCAGAGGTATCACAAGACTCACTCCACTGAGTCTTCCCAGGCTTGTCAGCCCAAGGATGGAGTAATTCATGAACCACCCAAAGCTCCACCCAAGAAACCTATCTAGGTTCCAAAGCCCAAACACCGCCACACCTCTCTAGACTCTCTTCCTGGACCCTCTCAACCCATGAAGACAACACCTAACACCACCAAGCCCAAGAACCCTTAACCTCAACCACATCCAAAGAAGCCCACCAATCATTGTGAGTATTGCCAGAGAGACGGGCATCTTGCGGAGTTTTGCTTCAGAAGGAAGCGGGTTGAGAGAGCAGAGAAAGCTTGTGGTGGTCAGGAGCAGTTCTACCAGCAGGGTGGTAGACTTCGTGTTCCTCGACGCGGGTAGAGGCTGGAGGCTAGGCCGCGTCATGTAGGTGGTGGTAGAGGAGACGACTTTCTTGCCCGTGCTCCTGTTGGTGGTGTTCGTTCTGACAGAGCTCCAGGCTGTTTTGGCTACGGTACTGGACCTCGTGGCCGAGGCTTTAGGCAGAACCGAGGACCGTGCTTTGAGCCGCGATTTGGTCCGGACTCTCATTATGATTTCTGCTTTCTGTCTTTTGAGCAGATGGCTCGACACTGGTTTAGCTCTTTTGCTAAACCTGGTGCCGGACCATTTGCTCCCACTTACAGCCAATGATTGTGCAGGATCGGGGACTAGAGGACGTTTGGATCATGGACTCAGGATGCTCTCGCCACATGATGGGACATCGCAGATGGTTCTCAAGTCTCACTCCCCCGAGCTCCAAAGAGTACATCACATTCGGGAACAGTGGTAAAGGGAGAGTAATTGGCATTGGCTCAATTCGCATTTCAGATAATTTCTCTTGAGGATGGTCTGGAAGTGCATTTTAAGAAGGGTAATTCTTCCGTGATTGATTCTAGAGGGTCTTTGATTTGCCAGATTTTATCATTCGGTAAAGTTTTTTCGAATTGACTTCTCTAGTTCTTTTGGCCCTTCTCGCTGTTTGATTGCTGGATCCTCCTCTCAGCTCTAGAAGTGGCATAGGAGGTTAGGTCATTTGAGTTTTGATCTGCTAGTCAGGTTGAGCTCTGTGGACCTCATCCGAGGATTGCCCAAGCTTAAGATGGAGAAAGATCTAGTTTGCCACCCCTATCGTCATGGGAAAATGGTTGCTGCTTCTCACTCACTTGTGACTCAGGTGATGACTTCGTATCCGGGAGAGCTGTTACATTTGGACACTGTTGGCCCAGCTCAGGTACGTTCAGTCGGTGGGAAGTCGTACGCGCTTGTCATTGTTGACGACTTTTCTCGTTTCTCGTGGGTTTTCTTTTTGGAGTCTAAGGATGAAACTTTTAAGTTTGTTCATGACCTGATTTTGAAACTGAAGAATGAGAACAATGGTTGGATGCGAGCAATTCACTCTGACAATGGCTCTAAGTTCAAGAACTCTTAGTTTGTCAGCTTCTGTAGTGATCAGGGTCTTGACCATCAGTTTTCTTCTCCTTATACTCCCCCGCAGAACGGCGTCGTGGAACGAAAGAACCGCACGCTAGTCGAGATGGCCAGGATGATGCTCGATGAGCACATGACTCCTAGGCGTTTTTGGGCTGAAGCCATGAACACGGCTTGCTATCTTGCCAACCGCATTTTTCTTAGAGCTTACCTTGGTAAGACATCATATGAGTTGCGGTTTGGCAGACAGCCCAAGGTGAGCCACTTGCGAGCGTTTGGATGCAAGTGCTTTGTGCTCAAGAAGGGAGGGCATTTGGACAAATTTGAGTCTCGTTGCTGGGATGGTGTTTTTCTTGGATACGCTTTGCATTCTCGAGGCTTCCGTGTTTGGAACCTTGAATCCCAGCTGCTTGTCGAGACTTGTGAGGTTTCTTTTGATGAGTCCTTGCCTTCTTTGACTCCTTCTTTTGAGCCTTCTGATGATGGTGAGCTCGGAGAGTCCATCTTCGAGGAAGATGAGGATACTCCAGCTGTTGATGAGGGTGGGCCTTCTGCACCCCCCGCAGAGCCCACACCTTCTGAGACTTCGACTGAGGATGAGGGCGGACCTCTGATCACTTCTTCCACTTCGATCGAGCCCCCTCAGTCGAGTCCAGAGGTGCCAGCTGCTGACTCCGGTGAGGTGACTTCAGATCACCAAGGATCCCGAGCAGTTCAGCGTGATCACCCTTCAGAGCTCATCATCGGTGACTTGACTGAAAGAACTTTGTGTTCATCTAGTGCCTCTCTTGTTGTGTTTGCTGAATCTGCTTTTGTTGCATCTTTTGAGCCCAGAGATGTTTCTCATGCTCTTTCTGATTCTAATTGGATTAATGCTATGCAAGAAGAGCTTGAGAACTTTGTCCACAATCGGGTTTGGACACTAGTTGAGCCGCCACCAGGATGCAACCCCATAGGAACCAAGTGGGTGTTCAAAAACAAACGAGGTGAAGATGGAGTTGTGGTGCACAACAAAGCTCGACTAGTGGCCTAGGGTTTTTGCCAGAAAGAAGGTATTGATTTTGAAGAAAGTTTCGCCCATGTTGCCTGTCTTGAGTCCATTCGCATTCTTTTAGCTTTTGCCGCTTCGAAGGGTTTTAAGCTTTTTCAAATGGACGTTAAGAGTGCTTTTCTGAATGGGTTCATAGAGGAGGAAGTTTATGTTAGGCAGCCCCCCGGTTTTGAGAACCCTAAGTTTCCTCGACATGTTTTCAAGTTGCAAAAAGCTTTATACGGGTTGAAACAAGCCCCTAGGGCTTGGTATGACCGGTTGAAGCAATTTTTGTTGGGGAAGGGCTTTGTGATGGGTTCGGTGGATAAAACTCTTTTCTTGCTCAGAGATGCTTTGGATTTCTTAGTCGCTCAGATTTACGTGGACGATATTATCTTTGGTGGTACTACTAATGATCTTGTGTCCAAGTTTTCTGAGTAGATGCACAGTGAGTTTGAGATGAGCCTCGTGGGTGAGCTCAAGTACTTTCTAGGGCTCCAGATCAAGCAGACCAAGGACGGCATCTTCATCCACCAAGGTAAGTACACTCGCGATATGCTTAAGAAATTTGACTTTGGTGGTGATTTGAAGCCGCAGATGACCCCGATGGGCACTTCTGGGGGTCTGGACAAGGATGAGAGTGGCGTCATGGTCAACGAAAGGGAGTTTCGAGGGATGATCGGTTCTCTACTATACTTGACGGTGACCAGACCGGACATTCAGTTCGTCGTGGGACTGTGCGCGCGCTTCTAGTCTTCACCTCGCGCGTCTCATCAGCAGGCTGTCAAGCGCATATTCAGGTATCTTACTTATGCGCCCGATCTTGGTCTTTACTATTCAGCTTCATCATCTCTCGATTTATCTGGCTTTTCGGACGCCGACTTTGGTGGGTGTCGGTTGGATCGCAAGTCGACTTCCGGTACCTGCCAGTTTCTCGGTTCTTCCCTTGTTTCTTGGTCTTCTCGAAAGCAATCTAGAGTTGCTCTTTCGACCACTGAGGCTGAGTATGTAGCTGCTGCTAGCTGCTGATCACAGTTAGTTTGGATGATTTCCACTTTGCGAGATTTTGGGTTGTTCTTTTCTACCAGGGTTCCATTGTTTTGCGACAGCACCAGTGCTATTAGTGTAGGGAAAAACCCTTGTCTCCATTCAAAAATCAAACACATTGATGTGTGCTTTCACTTTCTAAGGGATCAATATGAGAATAGGTGTCATTGACCTTGTTCATGTTGATACCCATCATCAGTTGGCTGACATTTTCACCAAACCCCTAGATCAGTCTACCTTTGAGCGTTTACGAGGGGATTTGGGTGTTGTGTATCCTTTCTAGGATATTTTGCGTCAGTTTTCTTTCTTCTTTACTCTTTTCTTGAGTCTTTTTGTGTGTGTTCATATCATGCATATTCACATATCACACCTTAGAGCTGCTTCTGTTATATGATTGAACTGCTTTACTTATTCTAGCTGGTACATGCTTTTGAATACTTGTCAATGATCATGCCTTAGTTCAATTCACTTGATATGTCTGATATCTGTCATATGCATGGCTTTTATGCTTTAAAATTTGAAAAATGATCACCATTGCTTCTAGTAACTAGCATGTGTAAGCTGAATGTTTTTGCTATCTGTTACATGCCTTGTAGCTAGTTCCTGACTTAGATGCAAACATGCAACTTGGACATCTTTCTGCTTTAAAACATGGAAATGTGCTATAAAAATGATGAAAAATCAAGAAAAATGAAAATTACATGCCTCTTTATGCATTACTTGCAAAAGAACAAGGTGGGTTTGCTTTGTCGCATTGCATTGTTCTGGACTGCGTACAATAGCACTTTGGTATGAACTAGGACAATGTAGTGTATGCCAAGACCAAAGTCTTAGGCTTCTGATGTTCCAGATCTGGCCTAGGCTTGACTTGGTCGGTCAGCATAAGGTTTGACATGCAAATAACCCCTGGCATAAATAAAAAAAAAAGAGAAAAGAAAAAGCCTGAAAATTGAAATGATAACAAGTTTGCTGAAGCACTTTGTTTTGGACAATGCTTATCTTAGTAGATATCAGATTAGCTTCTACATCTCATGCTTTACCTTGCTTGTTAAACTGGAAAATATGGTGATGCTTTTGTTTACAAAACCTGAAAAAATGCGTGCTAATGACTTTCTTTAGATATCATCTGTTGCACTGATCATGTCATGTGTCTTAGACAGTATGTCTTTTGCTTTACTTGTTAGATGTTGTAATTGTAGTCAATCATATCTGAGAAGCATCCTTTATTCACTCCACCTGCACTCCAGTTACATTCATTGCATATTTTGAGGGGGAGTTGCAGTTCAGGGGGAGTCTATGTCTCTTTCGAGTGCTTGATGAGTTCACTTGTCAACAAGGGGGAGAAATCTTGGAATGTGAGTTTAAGGGGGAGTTTTTGTCCCGTTTGTCCTTACTCTTTTGCTATCCTTGTTGATGATTCTGAGATTGCACTCGTTTTTGAGCTTTTACCTTTGGTTAACCATAATGACCACCTCTTGCTTTTGTTCGGCTTTTGGTCATTAGGGTTAAACTTTTACCTTATTTTTCTTCTTCTTTGTTTTCTTGTGCTTAGTTTTCGTGTTTCCACAGTTGCTTGTAGATACTGAAGAGCTGAAGAAGTGAAGTGTTGACAATGCACTCATCAAGGGGGAGATTGAGGAGCCATGCTGAATAGCGTGGGCCTCATGGCTCCAGATGTGATGAGTCATTGTCAACGATAGTCAAAGAGGACAGAAGAAGAGAGGAGATACTGCTGCTTCAAGGGCCGCTTGTGACTCAAGTACACGGGCAGCAAGCGACTGTCGAGCAGAGGAGGCTGCGAAGTCGGGCTGGCCCAATCCGGGTACATGGGCCAGGAGTAGCAGAAGACCCACTGGGCTGTTGACCAGGACTGACTCAGGTACACGGGCGGTGAGTGATTGCCGGGCTGAGAGAGCTGCGGAATCAGGCCAGCCCAATCCAGGTACCTGGTGCAATGTCGGTGGAGGCTTTGTTAGTTTTGGCGCAAAACTGACAACCGTTGATCTTGTATCCGACTGTCCAGAAGAGAAGCCGTAGTCGCCACGAAAGCTTAGCTTTCGGATAAGTCATTTGTATCTCTAGGCCCACAGTCAGTCAGTCGAGTCTGTAAAAAATCCTAAGGGCAGTTGAGTCTTTTCCTTTATTTAAGCGTGTGTAAAAAAACCCTAAGGAGCTGGTGGAATATTCTAGGTCATTGGGCAGCCTATAAATAGGGCCCCAATCCCTAGGGTTGGACTACCCTTCTAGAAATCACTTTATGAACCTTTCATTTGGGTCATTTTTGATTCCTGCGTTTGTCTATCTCCTACTGTGTGCGCCGCCAGGCTATTAGTGCCGTTCATCTGATTTTATTCCCTGTCTTTGGATGATTCCATTCCTTCTACTTCGTGTGTAGCATCTCATTTAATGGCTTAGCAGTATCTGGTTTGCTCACAGCGATTTTATTCCTCGTTTGACTGCCTTCGGTTGCCTCTGTTCTTCACGAGAAGAGTACTAGTTCTTGCTGGTTGCAAGTAGTACCACTTCACTATAGCAACAGTACACTAGTACTCAGATTTTGCTTTTCCCGCGAAGCTTTTTAATCGAAGCAGACTGAGTTGAATACCTTTCTGGTTGTTTCTGGCGAAGCCCCTTTCTCTCTGTTCGAAGTCCCTCGGCTCCGTGAGGCAGGCTTCGATCTGTAATCCTTGAGGGATTCACTTGAACTTCGACTTCGGTTTGTGTACTGTGTTTCTAGCTTTGAAGTACTTTTTGAGTTGTCAGCGTGTCATACTTCGAACGTCTGTACAAAGGTACTCCGACTTGAGCTCTTCGAAGTCCATACTTCGACAGGTTTCGAAGTTGGCTTCGAAGCTTGTCTTTCTGGTAGACTTCGCTCGACGAGAGTTCTTTCTTGCTGTCATTTTTGAAGGTCTCAACTTCGGTTGTCATACCTCGACCTAGCTAGCTTCGAACTTTGAGTGTACGTTTCGATTTTATCTGTCGGCCGTGTGTTGGGCTTCGCTACTCTTTCGAAGGTTGTTTTTCTGTGAGCTTGTTCGAAGCTTCCTGTTCGAAGTCTATGCTTCGAAGTACACTGCTCGAAGTACGTTGTTCGAAGCAAGCTTCGATACTCTCATACTTCGCTTCGAAGCATACTTCGCTCCCTGCCACCTCGAACTAGGCTAGACCAAACACACCTTCGGCACTTTCACAACAGCCTTCATCAGGCTTCGACACTATCTTCCGATGCAGGCTTCGACACTGATCTCCGAAGCAGGCTTCGACCAGCGAAGCAGGCTTCGACCTCCGAAGCAGACCTCGACCAGCGAAGCAGGCTTCAACGAGTTTCGAACAGGAGACAGATTTGAACAGTAACTTCTCTTCTCACTCATTGTGCACTTAGATTGCTTTACTGAGAAATTTGTCTTTCCATGTTTTGAGTATTTTGTCTATCTGTCTAGTAGCTCGAACGATGTGTTTCTCTGTTTATCAACAGTTGCTTCTAGGCTAGATATATTTAGACTTAGGCCATCTGTTCATATTCTGCTACTTAGTCTGTTGAGGTGCGTTGGGTGTTGGGAACAGGCCATATATTCGAAGGAATTTTTTAAGGCGCCCATTCACCCCCCCCTCTGGTCGCTACTTTCGGTCCTACACGGTTCAAAGGCCCGGTTCGGAGCCCCAGTTCCAAGCCCCAGTTCGGAGCGCCGGTTCTGAACCCCTGTTCGGAGCCCCAGTTCCGAAACCCCTGTTCGGAGGTCCGGTTCGGAGGTCCAGTTCGGAGGCCTGGTTCGAAGGCCCGGTTCGGAGCATGCTTCGAAGCGCACTTCGGAGTGTACTTCGAAGCCTCGCTTGCAGCCTCTGCCTGAAGAGCTTCGGCCCTACTCCGAACCCATAAGATATTTACGCCCCGCTACAGTGTATAAGTCGTACTAGGGGCCCCTCTGCCCACTGTCTGTCGTTTAGCTGGTCAAGAAGTGACGTTGCCTGACACGTCTGTAAAGCTGTAAAGCACTTTTGTACCGTAGCTAGCTCCTTTTCCCTTTTTGCCCCTATGAGCCTGGGACTCATAGAGGGCATCTCGGTCTTTTCCTTTGTCCTGCGTTCCTATAAAAGCAGGGCCAAGCCCTTGTAACAGGACACCTTCTCTAGGGTCCATGAGACCCTGGAGTTCACTTCTCCACACCAAGGCATGTCATGCCAAATCCACCACAAACTGGACGTACGGCTATTATCCCCTAGGGGAGGCCCGAACCAGTATAAATCCTTTCTCCCTCTGAGAGAACCCTTCGAGGTTCATTCTACACATCATATACACACATACAAAACCTGTGTTGTAGCTAACACAATTGCTACAACAGTTGGCGTCGTCCGTGGGGATCTTAGTCCTAAAAGCTAAGTTCTCTGCCACTGTCTGCAACTCGAAGTACGCTTGAGGGGGAGCTTCGAAGCTTTCTTGCTTCGCGCACCCTTCGGCAAGGGGCTTCGGGTGCAGTTCGAAGGCCATCTTCGCCTTCTACCATCCTTTGCATCTCGGAGCTCGCCCTTCAGCAAGGGGCTCCGCTTGGTGTGTCGAAGGCCGTCAAAGCCCAAGAGACTATGAGGCAAGCTTTCAGCCACATAACAAGGTATGTACGCTATCCAAAGTACCACTTCGATGTACAGTTTTATAGTTACCTTGATATAAAATTGAAGCCCTGCTTCGCCTTAAATTCGAAGCCCCGCTTTGCCTTAAAATTCAAAGTCTTGCTTCATCTTATCAAAATCTCGAAGCCTTGCTTTGCCTTGTTTAAAATTCGAAGCCTCGCTTCGCTTTACAAAATCCGGAGCATCCCTCTGAAGGCTACACAGCACCTCCGGGCCCATAGCAGTAAACAGGGACTCTGGGCCACCGGCCCAATACGTCCAGGGATTCCGGGTTCCGTACCCGAAGCATCCCAGGGTCGAAGGTGACCCAGAGTCGAAGGTGGCTCAGAGCGAAGGTGGCTCACATTATCACAGGTTCGGTGAATCCACACAAAACATCCATTTTCATTATAGAATCAAGCTCAGAAGCCTTGCTTCATTATCCAAACACGCTCCGAAGCCTTGCTTCGCGTGTCAGAATCTAATATACGCCTAAGCATCTCGAAGTCATACTTCGCTTAAAATCTAAGTGCGTTTCGGGGCCTTGCTCACGCATAGCATCTAAATCCTAGCACGCCAAAGCATGCTTCGCTTAATTTGGCTACGCTGAAGCCTTGCTTCGCTCCAAATTAATGCATTCGAAGCCCAAAAGAGGCCTTCGTTCAATGTGTTCTAAGCATTTGAAGCCATCAAAAGGCGCACCCCTTCGCATTTTTAATTGCCCGCACCAGCAACGGCTAAGTCCCTAGCTGCCACGAGCAAAGGGGGAAGCATGTATGCGAGGCGTGCGAATATAATACGCAGTACGACCGTGACAAGCTAAAACATTCGAAGCCATCAAATAATGTGAAGCATGCAGACAAAGTATGCAAATACAATAAAACTCCATTCATTGAATAATAATTGACAAGTATGTTACAAATGTACTTCGAAAACAAAACTATGAGTAGTTTGTATCTAAGCCTAAGAAAAATCGAGTGCGAGGCCCCAACCCTCGCTTGCCTTGCTTTCGGCCAGGGCCCCCTCGGCTGGACGAAGCCTCGTCGGAGCCTACTCTCCCATGTCCGGCTCGTCTAGGCTCCGAAGCCCGCAGACCTCATCTTCCACTTTGCAGGTTGCTCCAAGTATGCGAGGCAGGCGGTGCCATGTCGAAGGCAGACAAATCTAAGGCTTCATCCCCTGCCAATGCTGGTCGCGGAGGAAAAGGTGAAGAACTCCGAAGGGACTCCATCTTAACAATGGCCAGCAGATCTTGAACTACTTTGGGGATGGCTTCGCCGTTAGGCCCCCTCGGAAGATTAAACCGAGGGGGGCCTTCGGACCTAGCTACCTCGAGGACTGCCCACAATTGGCGAAGTTCTTCAGAGTCCTCAAGCACTTCAAAGTCAACATTCGGAGGCTGAGCCTGGGCAAGTATAAAAAACCCCCGCATTCATATTAATAAGCTGATAAGTTTTTACAAGCCTGCAGCTAAGAATTACAAGGAGCCTAAGGAGATCTACACCATCGGAGGCGGAGGTGTCGAGGTCGAAGGCTGATTGGGCGAAGCAAGCGCTTTGGCTCGGCGAAGGCGGAGGGCCTTCTAAAGGTCAAGGACTGCTTCGCAGCCTTGTTCCGTCCAAGTCTCCTGGAGTCGCCGCCAAGCTCCGCGGATGCCAGCCGGAGGCATCACCAAGTGTTGGCCTCCGAAGGCCACCGGGGTCACGGAGGTTGCTGCTTCAAGGTGGTTGCACCCCGCGTCATGAAGCATCTGCAACACTCCTTGGCCTGCCACTCGGTCGGCCATCAGGGCGAAGCCCTTCAGAGACTGCTCCGCAATTGAAGCCACAACTTTCAAGAACGCGGCGCGGTCCCCAATCGGATCCTGGTCGCCGAAGTCCGGAGCCCAGCATTTGGTCCCTATCTGTTGAAGGACTTCGGTCAGGCTCTAAGTGGCTTCGTCGATGTTGTCAATGACAAAGTTCTCAAGTGACTGAGCTCATTGGCGGAGTGCAGAGTTCTCCTTCGCCTGTCGAGCTTTGGTGTCCTTCGCAACCTTGAGCTCCGCACGGAGCCTATCGATCTACGAGGCCAAGGCTTCCTTAGCCTTGCCAGCCTCGGCCTTCGCCACCTCTGCTTCAGCCCCAGCCGTCTCAGCCTCGCCCCTCACCGTCTCGGCCTCGCCCCTCGCCGCATCTGCTGAAGCTTCGGCCAGTCTTCGCTTCTCATCTTCCACCGAGACTTCGCGTTGGAGGGCCTCCTTCTCCTCTGCCAGGCGCGTCATCCGCTTGTCGGCAGAAGTCAAAGCCGCTGCATTCAGTGTGAAGGCCTGAAAGAATTCAAGAAATCATAAGTATTCATCGAAGACTAAAGTATAACTCGAAGGTTGTGTAGGACTTCGCTCACCTGCATAAGGGCTTCGTTCGCGTTGATGAAGAGTTCCATGGGGTTCGAGCCGCTGAGTAGAGCCACTAAGGCCCCTGCCTCCGCAGCTGCACAGCCCTCACGGAAGCTGTTAATGGCCGCCTCCGTCACGGCCCTCTTCGGCCGAAGAGGCTAGACAATCTCCTCCGCTGCAACCGCTTGCGCAGGTGTTGGAACAATTGCGTTAGTTCCAGCAGGTTTTCCTGTGGTGGTGTATGATGTGGATAATGAACCTCGATGGGTTCTCTCAGAGGGAGAAGGAGTTTATACTGGTTCGGGCCTCCCCTAGGGGATAATAGCCCTACGTCCAGTTTGTGGTGGATTTGGCATGGTATGCCTTAGTGTGGAGAAGAGAACTCCGGACTTGGCTCCCGGAGGGTGGTCTCCGAACTGGGTCCCAGGAGGGTGGCCTCCGAACTTGGCTCCGGAGGGCGGTCTCTGGACTTGGCTCCGGAGGGCGGCCTCCGGACTTGGCTTCCGGAGGGTGGCCTCCGGCCTCCTGCGCCCAGAGGGTGGCCTCCGGCGCCCTGCGCTAGGGCCCGAATCAGGGGCTCCGAGCCGGACCTCCCGGTCTGAGGGCTCCGAAGCTACGGGCCCCGAAAGGCACCTTGGGACCTGGAAACAACACTTAGAGAGAAAACAGGCTCCCACAGCGCTGGGCTCTGGGCCGAAGGCTGTCGGAGGCTGACGTCATTTGGCCCCTGTTCAAGGGAAATATATTCCCCCAACAGCAGGCTTCGGCATAGCTGGGCTTAGGTTCACCACATCGACTTCCTCGTCGCTTTGGGGGTTCCCTTCGCCATGGCCGCTGCCTCCGTCCTCTTCCGACGAGGAGCTGTCGGACTCTGAGCCACTGCCGCTGCTACCACTGCTGCCACTGCTGCTGCTACCAGAGGCCTCTGCCGGCTTTGCCACGGTGGACCTCGCACCGGCGTCGTCCTCTGCAGGCTCCGCCACGGTGGGTCTCACACTGGCATCATCCTCTGCAAAAAATCCAAATCAAAATCCACATATTGAAGAGAAGTATGTTTGAAGTGTTTACCTTCGTCAGAGATTTCTTCGAAGGCGGAGGGGTCAATGTGTGCCTCCCAGTCTCTTCGCTGCGAGGCTGGCGTGTCGGCCTTCGTGCCCGAAGTCATCGCCGCCGAAGCCTTCGCTACCTTCATGGTAGCCGGAGCACTTGTGGACTCCGTCGCTGTTTTACGGTCCGCGGCCGCTGCCTCCTCTGGAGTAGGGGCTTCAGTCGTGGGGCCCTCCAGCCTAGCCCTCGAAGTTTCGGGATCGTAGTCATCTCCTCTCTTCCTCTTGGCACCGGCCGTCGAAGCCGTGAGGTGGGAGAAGTCCGGCAGGGTTGGGACCTCTTCGAAGCTGAGCAGAGTCCACACCCTGTTTCCGGTGCTCCCAAGACCCCACCGAAGCTAGCCGCTGGGCTTGCTCCTCCGGTGTCGGAGCCCCAACAACACGCTCTGCCGCCGCAATGGCCTCCTCCGGAGTCCTCACTTCGAGATGGGCTTCACAAAAGTTCAAGTCAGAGTGAAGTTTTTGCGAAGTATGAAAGTGGGAAGATTTCAAAGTCTTACAGAGGCGTTCGAAGGCCAACTCGTTTAGGCCCCCTCGGCTCGAAGCTTGGAAGATCCCCTCTGGCCAGGAGCTCGCAAGGGGGCTGAGCCAGAGGGTGATGAACTCCTCTGCGAGTTCCCACATGCTCATCTTCGCGGCAACCCTTCGAAGGAGCGAGATCCTCGAGCGAAGGGTGTCCTGGCTGGTATTCACCACCCCTTCACGCCGATATGAGATAAGGGCATTGGTACTCCGAAGGGGAGAGTTCGCGCCGATGGAGGCATAGAACCACTCTTGATCCCACTTCGAGTACCATTTGCTGTTGACGGCCCTCGCCGGGAAGGCGTCTTGGAACTCCCTCTGAAGCTGGAAGTTTACGCTGCCGAAGGCCAAAGCCCTCTTGACGCGGTCTGTGCCCTCCCTCGGCTTTGGTTGGCAGTTGGCGTCGTGAAGGCCGACGAAGACATCTGCACGACCCTCGCAACCTTCGGCCCTCATGGCCCATTCGAAGATAGCAAGCCTCGCCATGGCGTTGGGCGAAAGCTGAGGAAGCTCGAGGTTGTAGGCCTTGAGGACTTCGCTCGGCATCCCCACTGCTGGCAGCCCGAGGCCGGCTTCGAAGAAGGCTTCGAACACTACAACTTCGTCGGCCCGAGGCCTCGGTATGGTCTCCGACTTCTCCAGGACCCTGAGTTGGATCTTCACTGCAATCCTCCCTTCGCAGGCCCTCTGGACAGATTCCTTTGTGGAGATCGAGGCCCTCATCTCCAGTGTTTGCTCAAATTTGTCGGATGGCATCCGAAGGTCCCTCGGCCCCAGCTGCCTCGGTGCAGGCTTCGCTGCCGCAGCCGCCGCTGCCTGTATTTGGGCGGAGCTCGAGCTCGGGCCCAAGGCCATGGCCTTCGAAGCTGCCTTCTTCGGCATTTTTGTGGGACTTCGGCGCGAGGGGCTAAAGCTAGCGAGGGGTGCTTCACGCGAAGCCAAGGAGGAGAAGAGAGCGAAGGATGTAAGGCGCTGAGAAGAAAGCAAATGAGAGCGTGTCGAAGCTGCACACGGTAAACCCCTATTTATAGGTGGTAAGAATTCCGATGGTTCGTGGACCGAACCAACAGGCAGGTGGGCTTGCAGCGAAGGCGAAGTGGCCCAGCGCGGGGTAACGGTCAATTTTCTAGCCGTTGCGGAGCCAGTTGATCTCCCCGAGGACATTCTGACAGCTCACGCAGGCAGTTATTACCTGTGAATTTCGATGTCACCTTCGGTCCAAGCTCCGAAGGCCTGTTGTCCCTGAAGTTGTAATTTTGGTCATTTGTCCCAAGGGCGTGCACACCCCTTCGTCCCGAAGGCCTGCACGTGAGGGGCTACTGTTGGGGGAATAGTTTTCCCTTGAACAGGGGCCAAATGACGTCAGCCTCCGGTGGCCTTCGGTCCGGAGCCCAACACTGTCAAAGCCTTGTACCTTCCATAGAAGATGTTTCCAAGCCTCAAGGTTCACCTCGAAGCCCTCAAGATTCCTTAGAGATTACTAAAAGCTAAGTCTTAGGCTAACTTCGAAGCTAGCCTCTGGGCCTTGTTCGGAGTTAGCCTTCGAGCTATGTTCGGAGTTAGCCTTCGAGCTCCCTTCGGAGCTCCTCAAAGCTAGTCTCCGGACCTTCTCCAGCCAAATTCAAAGACAAGGCTCCGAGGCCCCGGTTCGGAGGCCCAGTTCGGAGGTCCAGTTCGGAGGCCCAGTTCGGAGGTCCAGTTCGGAGGCCCAGTTCAGAGGTCCAGTTCAGAGGTCCAGTTCGGAGGCCCAGTTCGGAGGCCCAGTTTGGAGGCCCAGTTCAGAGGTCCAGTTCGGAGGTCCAATTTGGAGGCCAGTTCGAAGGCCCCGGTTCGGAGTCCCGATTTGGAGCCCCGGTTCGGAGTCCCGATTTGGAGCCCCGGTTCCGAGCCCCTGTTCGGACCCCCTGTTCGGAGCCTTGGTTCCGAGACCCCGGTTCAGAGGTCCAGTTCGAAGGTCCAGTTCGGAGGCCCGGTTCGGAGCATGCTTCGAAGCCCACTTCAGAGTGTACTTCGAAGCCTCCCTTGCAGCCTCTGCCTGAAGAGCTCCAGCCCTACTCCGAACCCAGAAGATATTTACGCCCCGCTACAGTGTAGAAGTCGTACAAGGGGCCCCTCTGCCCATAGTCTGTCGTTTAGCTGGTGAAGAAGTGACATTGCCTGACACGTCTGTAAAGCTGTAAAGCACTTTTGTACCGTAGCTAGCTCCTTTCCCCTTTTTGCCCTATGAGCCTGGGACTCATAGAGGGCATCTCGGTCTTTTTCTTTGGCCTGCGTGCCTATAAAAGCAGGGCCAAGCCCTTGTAACAGGACACCTTCTCCAGGGGGCCATGAGACCCTGGAGTTCACTTCTCCACACCAAGGCATACCATGCCAAATCCACCACAAACTGGACGTACGGCTATTATCCCCTAGGGGAGGCCCGAACCAGTATAAATCCTTTCTACCTCTGAGAACACCCTTCGAGGTTCATTCTACACATCATATACACACATACAAAACCTGTGTTGTAGCTAACACAATTGCTACAACAACTCTATCTCTACCGAAGTGGGCTTCGGCCAGGCCCATCGAGGCCTACTTCTCGAGCCAAAGCTTCGATGGCGTGGGCCTCCGACGGCTTCCCGGCTGAAGCCCATGGGCTGGCTAGAGGCTTTCTGAGCCCACAACTCAATGGACTTTGGCCATGCAAGGCTTCGGACGGACCCTGGACATGCGTATTTTCGGCCCAAATCACCAAACTAATATTTTGACAATCTAGCCATTAATGCCATTTTTTTCTATCAACACTACTGTCAACTCCATGGAGAGCACGCCTTTGGCCTCGGAACTCTCGTCGTTGAAGCCATTGAGCATTAAGTTAGTCTTCTTCGAGTCCTCCTCGCCCCTGCCAAGTTTCTTCAATAGCGAGTATGGCATTAGGTTAACAGCGGCACCACCATCAACAAGCATCCAAGATTTCGGCTTCCCGTCAATGTGACCTCTAACATATAGAGGCTTCAGATGGCGAGCCATATCCTCGTGTTTCAAAAAAAAGCATTGCGCGGGCCATGGTTTAACTGAGCGACCTCGACCTCGTCTTGGGGTAGGGCGAACTCAGCGGGCAGCATGACGACGTTGATGTCCATTGCCTGAGGTGCGGGTCCCTCAAAAACGGGCGAGTAGTCATCATCGAGCATGTCATCATCGTCGCTCGGACTAGTTGCTGGGTTAGTTATCTCAACTGGCTTAATCCTCCATACCTATCTCGTCATTAGCTATGGGCGGATTTCCCCGAAAATGTGGTCTCACTCATACTCGACTTTCTTCTAGCGCATCTCTTGTGCCCGTAGGCATTGTAGACACCTTTTTTGTGATTTGGACATACCTGGAGGTGCCCATGATGGTTGTGGTTTGGTACTAGGCGCCACCGCATTGCTCCTATTATTTTTGGCCGAAGGGGTACCACCCAGATCGGCCTCGCATGTTTCATAATCGGAGGGGCCTTCGCTGCGGACCCTCCCAATCAGACCGGCCTCGTTTGGCCGGTCGGACCAGGCTCCGGCGCTGGCTTCGGCTAGAGTAGGAGACTTACCTTTGTCAGGCTTCGGCGAGGCGGACTTCGGGATTGGGACTTCCTAAGACTGTATTCTGACTGTGATAGCTACGGACTCGCTGTCCATTGCATCTTTGCGCTCATCTCCTTTGGCTTTGTTTTGTGCGAGTCGATTAGGAGGTACCATGATTAGCCTGTGGACGATGTCTCCCTCTATCGCGTATGTTTGTCCATGTCAGTTATAATACTCCAAAGGAAAACAAGAGACAATGTTAAGTTGCGTAGGGTACTCCGGTTGTGATGTGTATGGAGCACATGGGGTCCCTGCCCAATTGTATGGTGGAGGCATCGGTGGCTCTAGTGGTTTCACTCACTGTGAGCTGAACCCATTACCCGGAGGTGGTCTCAGCCAGGTCAACGGTATCTCGGACCATATCAGTGAAGGGTCCTGCCAGGCCAGAGGTACGTTCAGCCACTGCAGGCCGAAGCCTCCCACTGGAGGGTTCGTCTAGAGTGGAGCTGGGTTCGGCGATTGGGGTCCGAACTCGTTCTGCCTGGAGCTCGACCACTAGGGTCCGAGGCCACTGTATGGACGGTTCGTACACTAGGGTCCAAAGTCACTATAGGGGGTGTTAGGCCACTATGACCCGAAGTCATCATGCGGAGGGTTCAACCACTATGGTCTGAAGCCACCATGCGGAGGGTTCAGCCATTGTGGTCCGAAGCCACCATGCGGAGGGTCCGGCCATTATGGTCCGAAGCCACCCTCCGGCTGCTTTGTCCCCTTTGGTTGACTTAGCCTTTTGGCACAGTGGCCTGTTCCCTTAGCTTTTCTTTGGTGTTTGTTTAACAACATCTGATATGTCACCTTTGGCTTCTTGCGAGCACTAGCCGAAGGAGACGTGTTAACATTCTGTTTCCACACTCCTACTTCAGTGTTCTTAGGCACGAGTGTGCATCTACGTGAATCTCCAATAATGATCGCTTTCCCTTTAGTTGACTCGGCCTGCTCTGGCTGATTCAGCACCTTCTTTCCATCGAGGACGACAGTGTTCACGGGAAAGGGGTCTTTGTCCAGCTTCATCTTTGGACTGGGGTCTATCTTCAATCGTCCTTCCTCAATGGCAGATTGAACCTGTCAAAGAAAAACGTTGCAGTCATTAGTATAATGCGAATGTGAATCATGCCACTTATAGTATGGGCATTTCTATAGCTCGTCGGCAGGTGGAATGACTTGGCCTTTAGGCAACCTGAGAAGGTAGTTCTTCAAGAGGAAATCAAATATTTTATCACACGTAGTTATATCAAATGAGTGTTTGACTTCGCTAGGACGATTCTTGGTAGGTGACGGCCTTAACTCAGAGCAAGAAACAGGTTTTCTCTTGACGTTCCAAACCCATTCGGCCATGTACATGTCGTCTGAATCTTCCTCCTCCTCTAATTCTTCCTCATCGGAGTGCTCCATCATGTGGACTTCAGCCCTAGGCTTGTTAAACGTCTTAATGAACCTTTTATCCTTTGCTCGGCCTTCCTGGACCAGAGCATCATGTAAGACTTGGCTTACTTCTAAGAAGTGTTGGTTGTCTAGTCTCTCTTTGATTTCAGAGCGCAACCCACTGAAAGCTAGATCTGCCAAATCCCTTTCAGAAATATTAAGACTAAAACACAAGTTTCTACTATCTCGAAAGCGCTTGATATACCCAGAGACGCTCTCGCTAGATTTCTGTCTAACTGATGTCAAGTGTGAAAGCCTAAGTTCTATCTCACCTGTGTAAAAGTAGTCGTGGAATTTCTGTTGTAATTCAGCCCACGTTTGGATAGAGTTCGGCGGGAGCGCCGAAAACCAAGTGAAAGTGGTGCTGAATAGCGAGAGAGAGAATAATCTATGTTTTAAAGCGTCAGACCCACTAGCTTCTCCACACTGTGCTAAAAACTGACTGACAATCTCTAGTGTGGTTTTGTTACCCCCACCATCGAACTTGGTGAATTCAGGGACTCTATAACCGCGAGGGTAAGGTATTGTATCGAAATGATCGGGGTATGGATTTCAATAAACCCTAGCACGACCCCTAGGTACGAAACTGGTGCACTCCCTAAACAGTGTGTGGATCCATTCCTCAATATCATCTTTGCCTACTGCCTACGCGCGTCTCTCATGTAGGGGTGCGACACGCGGTGGTATGTCGGCGTGTCGGCCGTGAGTTGCTTCCTCATGCGCTAGCTCGGGCTGTACGGCGTGTTTAGGCCTATGCGCTTGTGCATGCGGCGCGTGTAGCGTGGGCAAACCTGGCGCCGGTGTAGGTGGAGGCGGTGCTAGTCTAGCCATGAGCATGGTGACTGGTCTCGACCATGGATATCAAGGCCGGAGACGCAATGGCTTTGCCGGTACTACCATCAGTTCTGCTATAAATGTGATTTATCGGAGGTATACTAGCAATCAGAGCTAGATGTACAACCTCGGTAAAGATGAACCTTCTAAGTCTCTCCTCTACCTGGGAGCTAATTGCCGAATCTAAACGGTTGGCTAGCGAAGCACTAACAGCTTGGTATAACGATGCAGCTATTTTTTCTCAATTTCCAAAGAAGATAAACGGGGCGATACTAGTGTTACCTGGGTCCGAGCGAGGTTAGGGACATTAACGTCATGCTTGGTGAAGCCCGCGCGTGTCTTGATGTAGTTCCCAAGCATGAGGTCTTGGAGTGCCTTCATCTTTTCCTCGATCTCAGCTCGATCTTCTGCAGGAATATCTTCAAGGTTAGGCGTCATGATGTTGCGGTTGTCGATATCTGTGCCCCCCATGGAATCCATCGGCGATTTAGACGTGGTAGTCATTGTAGACGTACCGACGGCCGATGTAGATGTACCCGTCATGTTGGCGTAGCCTTCCCTAGCGGAGTCACGAAAAAGTATGTGGACACGAAAACGTGCCCCCGCACTTGGGTCAGTTCGACGATCCAAAAGTGTGTGGATACTTAGGGACAAGCCTAAGCGTAACACAACACTGACGTAGCGTTCTGACTACCCTTATCAGTGTTAAGGGGGATTGAGTCTCTATGTAATCAGATCACACACAAATAATCCAATTAGCCGAAAAGAAATATATTAAACAGAATAAATCAGCAAGCTGAGCGGAGACTGACTGATTCGAAGTATATAGTGCGAAGGGTATCGACGAAGGGTACCTTCGGTGTCGGATGCGAAGGGTCCAGCCGAAGGGTACCTTCGGCATTCGTACTAATCTGACCGAAGGCAGGCTTCAAACAAATCTCGACGCGAAATCACCTCCCAACAGTGGGGTTTGGGGCGAAGTCTCTGACACGATAAAATAACTCGAACACAACGCACTGGCATGACTTCGTCTGACACGGGGTATGCACGTGGCGAAGCCTGTTATGACGAAGCCTGCTATGGAGCGTGCTATTGCTCGGGACTCGGGCAAACCGACAACAGCGTGACGGTCTGACACGGGCAGTCGAAGCTAGGGTTCTGCCGAGGGGTGTTCTGGCAGCCTCTGAAACCAGTCTCCTAGCTCCGGACACCTCCGGCGAAGTGGCTCCGAGCGTGAAAACCTACAATAGAACAGAGATCAAGTGCCAATTCAACCTAGGGACCAAATTTTGCTAAGTGTTGAACTAGGGAAACAAAGGTAGCAATTTGTTACGTAGATTAGTGGATACTTCATAGGTGACGTAACAAGGTGATAGCAATTTGTTACGTAGATTAATGGGTACTTCACAAGCGAAGTAACAAGGATTACCACTATTCCCAAGTGGTCGGCGGAGGGCTTCTAGGCAAACCCACTAAGGTTGTAGAAAAGTAGAGATAAAACTAAAGGTACGGTTCAAAGGAAGGGCTTTGTGTTTGATTTGTGTCGGGGGGTTTATGAACCGGCCTCACCCCTATATTTATAGGGGCTAGTCTTCTAAACTCTAAGATTAATCTGTTAAGATTCGACCTAATCATGTGTAGGGATAAAATTAGCCAGAATCACCCATGAGGCTCATCTCAAACTCGCTGTGCATCTGCTCAGAAAACTTGGACGCAAGAGAATCAGTAGTACCGCCAAAGATAATGTCGTCCACGTAAATCTGAACGACTAAGAAATCTGAAGCATCTCTGAGCAAGAAAATAGTTTTATCCATAGAACCCATCACAAAGCCCTTCCCCAACAAAACTTCTTTAACCGGTCATACCAAGCCCTGGGGGCTTGCTTCAACCCATATAAAGATTTTTGCAACATAAAAACATGTCGAGGAAACTTAGGGTTCTGAAAACCGGGGGGCTGCCTAACATAAACCTCCTCCTCTATGTACCCATTTAGAAAAGCAATCTTGACGTCCATTTGAAAAAGCTTAAAACCTTTCGAAGCGGCAAAAGATAAGAGAATGCGAATGGACTCAAGACGGGCAACAAGGGCGAAAGTTTCTTCAAAATCAATACCCTCCTTCTGGCAAAAACTCTGGGCAACAAGTTGTAGGACCGAAAGTAGCGACCAGAGGGGGGGGGTGAATGGGTGCCTAAAAATTCTTTCGAATCTATGGCCTGCTCCCAACACCCAACACACCTCAAAAGACTAAGAAGCAAAACGGAAACAGATCACCGAAGACTAAAAGTATCTAGCCTAGAAACGACCGGTGTCCTAGACAAAGAAACACCAATACAGTGCTAATAGGCAGATAAACAACGCATTCAAAATATGGCAGAACAAACTTCACACAAACAAATCATCACAGCAATTTATCTAAGTGTACGTAAAATGAGATGAGAAGTTATTGTTCAAAATTTGTCTCCTGTTTGAAACTTGACGAAGCCTGCTCGGTGCGAAGCCTGATGTTGTCGAAGCAGGTTTCGAAGTGTCGAAGCCTGCTTCGAGGTGTCGAAGCCTCCTTCATAGGGTCGAAGCCTGCTCCAGAGTCCTTTGTCAGAAGCTGACGAAGTCTATTGAGGAAGTGCCAAAGGTTTGTACAGTCTAGGCTAGTTCGAGTGTGGCAGAATGCAAAGCATGCTTCGATGCGATGTGTGTAGAAAAAGGAATGTGAAGCCTACTTCGGAACAAATTAGCTCCACAGGTACCAACGCACAAAACAAAGCTTCGTTCGAGGAGCAAAAGAAAGTTCGAAGGTAGTTCAGAGTGTTCATGCGAAGTCTAGCGTTGTCAGAACTAATACTCCGAAGCCAACATAATTCGAAGCCAAAACACAGGACTTCGAATTGTGCTATTGGAACGAGCAATGTACACAACAAGCTGGCGAAGTTCGTTTTACGCTGACGAAGGATACTGTTGGCGTAAAAGATTATGCTAACAGGTTTCTGAAAATTAGAAACTAACAAACGAAGTATTTGCGAAGTGAACTGTTCTAAGCCTCCGAAAGGATAATAACTTAGAATAGTTCGAATGTGTGTATTGAATAACTTGTATTCGGTCTCTATTACAGGGTTAAACGGGGGGTATTTATAGGCCCAAACATTAAGGAAAAGACCTTCTTACCCCTCTATTACAACCGACATAGTGGAAACTATTCGGTACCCCTAATAGGGGTAAAATGGTAAAAGACTAATCTAATGAGAAAGAAGATAAGTCTTCCATCTTAGCTGGCAAAGAAGTTCTTGGAAGAGTTTAACTTCTAAGATGTACTTCGAAGTAGAGCCTGTCATCATGCTTTGAACTTGACTCAATGTAACTCCGAAGGTATATGCTGGAAGTCTTCGGCTTAATCACTAGTCTTTATCTTGTCACTGCAATAACCCTGAAGACAGAATATTTTCCCCCAACAGTAGCCCCTCGAATATGCTTCTCCACTAAATCTGTAATGTTAGGAGAGCAGTATACGCAAGAAAAATAATCATGCGTAGGGGTTACCAGATTTAAACCATCTCCGAACTATGTGGAGATGTAAGCTTCGAATCAGTTTCTAATAAAATTACATTCGAAGTAACTTAGAACTAACTCAAGAAATCTGAAAGCCTTTTTAGACTTAGAAGAAATAGCCGTTAGCTTCTTTCTTCTAACGGAAGTCACGGAATGCTTTAATTTCGGAGCAAAGTAACGGTTGGGAATGTGAAGCGACACAGACAAACGGTAAAAAATCAGGATTTTGGGCTATAAATAGAGGGCCCAAACCCTACTTGAGTACCTTTTCACTGCTTTCAGTGCAAACAAACCATCATCTGAGCCTTAGCCTCCAACCCGAGCCCTAGCCTTCATTTTTCTTTTGAAGCAATCCGTGAGATTCAATGGCGAAGACCAGTTTCAAGGGCCCTGGAGCATCTTCAACCCTGGCTCGGCAGCAAGCTGCGGCAGCAGTGACGGCTGCAACCTTGGCGGCAGCAACCCCAAATCCTTCAGTGGCGACAATGGCGCCGGTGGGAGGAAAACCCAGAATGTTGGCCCCCAAGACCACTTTCCTAGCCTCAACGAAGTACACGGACCAGTCTTATCAACTGGGGCCATCAACCAGTAGAAGAGAATCTCTTGCGGCTGCAGTAGAAGGCAGAATTAGTTCAGGGGTGATGATTCGCAAACCTGGGAAAGAGATCATTCCGTCGCCAAGGCCTGGAGAAGTACTTGTTTTCGAAGCCTTCTTCGAAGCTGGCTTAGGACTTCCGGCAGTTGATTTCTTGGCCGAGGTATTGGAGTTGTTCCACGTCACTCTGCCCCAACTCTCTCTGAATGTTGTAGCACGTCTCGCCATCTTCGAATGGGCATTGTGAGCCGAGGGTTGTGATGGGAGGGCAGAGATCTTCGCAGCACTGCACTGAGCTTCGTGCTAGCCGAAGACCTTCGTAGGCCCCGGAGGTGAAAAAATGGTAGTGGCCTTCGGAAGTATTAACTTCAGGATTCGGGATGAGTATGCTCTCCGATTTCCAGCCAAGTCTATCAACACCAGATGGTATACAGACTGGATCCTGAAATGGTTTTATGCCGAAGTTGGGGCGAGCAACCATTAGCTGGACCTCTGCAAGACATCAACTTCCGAAAGGAAGCCCTTGTGCATCCAGATCCGGGTCAGCTCGAAGCTCGCCTTAGCTTGCTTCAAAAGATCAGTCATCGGTTGAGCATGCGAGACTTGGCCGAAGAATTCCACGGGCTCCAAATCCCTCCTTTGATGGCCAACTGGCCAATCACCTTCGAAGAGGATTCGGAAGGTGTTCTTCGGAAAATCTCTTCAACTGCGAGTCCTGCAGGTAACTTCGAAAGCAACATACTCTATGTATATTTATTCGAAGATTTAACAAACTTAACTCATTTTTCAGCCTCTTCAGCCCCTATAACTTTGGAGCAAATCGTACGAGCTTCGGAGAAGATTTTGGGTGTCCCAACTTCGACTGAGAAAGAATGGAGAATTAAATTGGTTGGTAGTTGGGAGCGATCCAACCGAGTATGGGGGCTACTCGAAATGGTTCCGCCCCCTTTGGTGGATTGGGTCCCTTCGGAGAAAGGGCCCAAGAAGAGGAAAGCTGAAGCTGGGACTTCGAGCTCCGCCAAGACTCTGGTCAAGAAGGTGGCTCGAAAGCCAAAAAACCCTGCACCTTCGAGCCCAAGAGTTTCAATCTCTGATTCTCACGAGGACGAAGGCAGGTTACTTGTGAGGCTGATTGACGAGGATGCAGCTCAAGGAACTGCACAAGTTCATGAACCTGCGAACGTGCCGAAGTCTCAAGAAAATATTGAGCAAATGAGGACTCCGGCAGTTCAAGAGGATTTACCTCAGGACGAAGTTCCTGTGGATGAGAGTATAGTCGAAGTCACTGTGACTTCGATTTCGGATGAAGCAACAACGACTGTTCAGGAAAATGTTCCTACAGTCGAAGATTTGATGCTTGATTCGGACGAAGATCTCGCCTTCGATCCACCAAGCAGTCCAATGCTTACCCGCCGCCAAAATGTCGAAGGTAAACTTCGAATAATTTTTATCCCCTTTTTTTTAAAAATGTGAAATTATACAATGTATAATACCTTTGTTTTTACAGAGCCCACTTGTATGGGAGAGGTCCGTCCTGAAGATATAGTTCCTGGACCTTCGACAACTTCGGAGCCAATCCCAGGAGCCACTCAGATGGGACCTAGAAAAGGCAAAGGAAAGATGGAACACCTCCCTGCTCCGAGCTTCGGATCAACTCCGTCTGAGTTAACAGACGAGAGACAATCTACCGAGGGGGGTCAGTCTCCGGGGGCTCCGAAGACCACAGCTCAACACTCCGGGCCTTCGCCAAACGAAGATGACCATCAAGCCTTGAGCATGCTCCCCCTTCTAGCTCCTTTCTTGGAGCGAAGAACTGGACTTCGGACTTTGCTCGAGCCTTTGGATCGAGCTAGTCGCGAAGTTGGGGAGACGGATTTGGTGGCCATCCTGAGTGAGGCGGAGAGCTCGGAGCTTAATGCTGCTATGGAACGTGCAGCCTACCAGGTACGAAGTATCTGCAAAACAACATCAAATTTATATACAAATAATTTCTTACCTTGGTTTTTTCTTTTCGCAGCAAACAGTCTTGGCCCGAGCTGCGAACGTATCGAATGAACGTGAAATCGCTCGCCTTCGAGAAGAAAACACAACTCTTCAGCGAAATCTTACGATCTCCGAAGGTCGAGTGAGCCATATGGACGACATGGTCTCAACGGAGTGCAGGGCCAGACAAGGTTTGGAGGCTACGAATAAAGAGCTCGAAGTAGAAAGAATTGTGCTTCGAGCAGAAATTGAAAGGATGCGGGCGGAGCACGCTACTGCGGGGACCGAGCTTGTTAGGCTCCGAGAAGAAGCTAGCCAGCTACTGAATCAAAAGAATTCTTTGGCTACGGAGGCTGCTAGACTCTCTGGAGTACTAGAAGAGCTAACTTCGGCGAAGGACGCGTTAATTGAAGATAAGCTGAAGTCTGAGAAGGTAGCTACAGAGGTCATGGACCAATTGCTAGGCGTCTTGGAATACTTCGGTACTACTGGGACACTACATTTGGATGACAACATCTCCCTACTGTGCCGGTTGAAGAGGATTCAAGGAGTAGCAAAGCAAATGAAGACAGCAGGCATTCGTTACGGAGAACTCTCCGGACAAGTGGTTACTGTTGGCCTACTTCGTTACTACGAGGATCTGGGTCGATCGATAGCTCCGAGCACAGGAGAGGGCCCCATTACCTTCGACGACGATCAGCTTCTCACTCCTTCCGAAGGTGTGGCCGCTGCTTGGCAAGCCTTCCAAACTTCATGGAGAGCCGAAGGTCGTTCTGCGATCAAGGCTTGGATTGACGAAGGACAACGCCAAAAGTAGGCTCAGACCCAAGCTTCGAGCAGTCAGCCTCCTCCTGACCCGCAGGTTTAGAAATGTCTTAGGATCTTTTGACTATGTAAAGCATTACGCTTATGTACATTCATGAATGAAAGTTTGTTTATCATGTTTTTAGGCTTTGCCTCATATGGAAGATGTCGAAGTGTTAGACGTTAACGACGAACTTCGCTTATTATGGGCTACCTTCGATGTCTTAAAACTTCACAAACGTCCTCGATTTCTAGTTCCTCGAGATAGTTCTGGAGCAATTACATCCGAAATAAGTAAAGATATATTATCTTGTATTAAAGAGGAAGAAAAAGAGGTTAACTTGGAAACTTCATCTTCCGAAGACATTATATGGTCCGAAGACGAAGATGAAGCTCAAAGTATAAAGCCTGAAGAACTTGGAAGCTGGGAAAGGAGCCCCGAACGGCTTCGAACTTGGGCCGAGCTTCAACAAGAACAAAAAGACTTTAGAGCTTCGAAGGGAGGCAAAAGAGTTAAACGTAAAGTTTGGTAGAACTCCCGGTACTGGAACTAGTCGTTCCAACCCTAGCTCTAGAGATCGAAGAGGTCTTCGATTCCTTCTTGGTATAGATACCAATTTTTCCTGATGTAATCATATTTGCTCTAATAATAAATATCGATTTAAAATTGTCTCCCTATTTATTAGCCCCTCTTTGGGTGTAAGCAACTTCGAACTGTATTCAAAGATGGTTAGGCACAAAGAAAAACTTTGGAGTACAATTTTGGGGGTTCGAAGCCCCTCTGTAATTTAAAGATCTTTTAAAATCTTATAAAATGTCTTCGACTATTTGTAGTCTGAAGAATGGTGACTTAACACCTTATGCTTTTGAAAGAAATCACTTGAGATAACTTCCCGGATACTTTAGTGTCTTAGATAATTTGTCACTTTGGACTTCTTAACAGACATTCGAAGCTCATTGCTCAAACTCTGTTTTGTTTTGGCCTCCTTCGGATCTTTTTTGCGAATTCTCTTAAACTAGTGGTTTGGAATTCGTAGTGGTCTCTTTGGACTCTTTTTACGGATACCTACAAGCCAATGGCTTGGGCTCCACATTATTTGGTCTCCTTCGACTCTTTTTACGGATACCTACAACCCGGTGGCTTGGGCTCCGCATAATGTGGTCTCTTTGGACTCTTTTTATGGATGTCTTCCAGCCGGTGGCTTGGACTCCGCATTCTGTGGTATTCGGGCTCTTTTACGGATGTCTTCAAGCCGGTGGCTTGGACTCTGGATTATGTCAGCCCACCACTTCGGAAAATATGATTCAAATTAATGACACTTCCCTCTCGGTCAACTCCGCGGTTCCAGTGCATCCACTAGGAAGCTGGAAGTTTATGAGGGGTAGGCATTATCTGAACCATATGCTTTATTGATTTGAAAAGCGATTACACATGATTACAAGGAGCCCTTATGCGAAGTATCGCTTTAGGTGCTCCACATGCCACATATGTGCTAACTCTTCACCTTCCAAATTAGCTAATTTAAAAGAGCCAGGACGTCCTAAACGGACAATTAAGTATGGACCTTCCCATTTATTTCCTAATTTTCCTGGCGCTATAATGCTTCGCAAAACGAGATGACCCGGTCTAAGCTCATTGATCTTAACCTTTGGGTCAAACCAAGCCTTCGTCTGCTGGTGATACTTTGATAAATTGGCCACAGCTCGAAGTCTTGTCTCCTCTGTTAAATCTAGCGAAGCTTGTCTTTCTTCTTCAACCTCTGGTTTGGTGCTGCGAAGTGATCCTCCTTTGAGCTCCGTTGGAGTCATAGCTTCATCTCCGAATAGTAATCTGAATGGAGTAAAACCTGTGGACCTTGTTTGCATAGTCCGAATAGACCATAAAATCTTCGGAAGTTCTTCGGTCAACAGTCCTTTTGCTAATCCTACTATTCTTCAATTTAGCCCTGACAAAATATTTCCATTAGCTCTTTCTATAGCTCCATTAGACTGAGGATGCCTTACTGCAGCAAAACATAACTGAATGCCTAGATCTTCGCAGAACTTTCTGAAGGGTTCTGCATCGAACTGTGTTCCATTATCAACCGTGAGTTGTCTATGCACTCCGAATCGGCAAATGATACATTTCCAAAAGAATTTCTGTACATTGTTCGAAGTGATAGTTGTTAAGGGCTCTGCTTCTACCCACTTAGAAAAATATTCAATAGCTACCACTGCGAACTTTAAATTTCCCTTAGCTGCTGGAAAGGGACCAATCAAATCCATACCCCATCTGGCCATAGGCCATACCGGAGCAATAACTTGAAGAGCTGTTGGTGGGCGATGACTCCGTCGACCCATCCACTGACATCCTTGACAAGTGCGGACCAAGCTCTCCGCATCAGCTGTTATTGTAGGCCAATAAAGCCCCTGGCGAAGTGTTTTTCCTGCCAAAGCTCGAGGGGCCAAATGGCTACCGCAAAGTCCTTCATGGATTTCTCGAAGAATTTCTTGACCTTCGGCTTGAGATATACATCGGAGTAGAGGGGAACATAATCAGGCCTTGTATAAAATACCGTTGATTATTTGATAATTCCTAGCCCTGAGTTTCAATCTTGAGAACTGTGGCTCTTCAAACGAATTTGCTCCTCCTTGCAAAAGTTCCATGATTGAATTTCTCCAATCTGTATTTGGAATGCAAAGAATCTCTGTGGAGGGAATTTGTGGCACCGAAGGTGTACTGAGCTCTTCATAAAAAGCTTTTCTGGTATATCCATAGCTCCGGCTGCAGCTTTTGCTAAGATGTCCGCTTGCACATTTTCTGTTCTTGGTATACTCCGAATTGAAATGCCCTTGAATTGTGCTTCGATTTTACGGATTTCTTCTAAGTACTTTGAAAGCTGTGGATGCCGAACCTGAAAGCTTTTATCTACGTGCCCTACGACTATTTGAGAATCTGTCTATATAACAACTCTTGTAGCCCCTAGAGCACGTGCTTTTTGGAGTCCCAGTAAAATCCCTTCATACTCCGCTATATTATTGGTAGATTTAAAGTTGAGTCTTGCAGAGTACATTGCTCTTTGCCCTGAAGGCGAAATTAAAACTGCTCCGACACCTGCTCCGGATGCTTGGAAAGCCCCATCAGAAAAAACAGTCCAAATTCCTTCACTTGACTTCTCCGGAACCAACGTTACAGGGGGAGTCCATTCTGCTACAAAATCTGCTAAGACTTGCGATTTGATTGCTGTCCTTGCTAGAAAGTATATGCCGAAGGGTGCTAGCTCAACTGCCCACTTTCCAATTCTTCCAGTGGAATCTTTACTTCGGAGCATATCTCCCAAAGGATACGAAGTTGGTACAATTACATTATGAGCTAAAAAATAATGCCTTAGCTTTCCTCGAAGCCATTATCAGAGCATAAACGAATTTCTCAAGCTCGGAATATCTTTTTTTTGCTCCAGACAATGCTTCGGACACAAAGTAAACTGGATTTTGTACCAACTTCCCGCTGACATCAATCTCTCTGACAAGAACTGCACTGACAGCAGAGCCAGTAGCCGCAAGGTAAAGGAGTAGGGTTTCGTCCGCAGTAGGCACGGTGAGTGTAGCAAGATTACTGAGATATTCTTTAATATCTTCGAATCTTTTCTCACACTCTGGTGTCCTTGCAAAATCTTCGGACCCTTTCAACGCTTTGAAAATAGGCAAACTTCTCTCCGCAGACCTTGCCAGAAATCTCCTAAGTGCTGCTAGACGACCTGTCAGCTTTTGCACTTGCTTCAAATTTTCTGGAGGAGCCATCTTCTGAAGTGCAGTTATTTGAGTAGGGCTAGCTTCAATCCCTCTACTTGAAACTAAATACCCTAACAACTTCCCAGCCTTAGCTCCGAAAATACATTTATCAGGGTTAAGACGAATCCCACATGCCTGAAGGCTATTAAATGTTTCTGCTAAGTCTAGGCTATGTTGGTGCTTTAAAGCACTCTCTATTACAATATCATCCATATAGGCCTCCACATTGCGACCTAATTGATGACCTAGAGCCTTAGCAACTAACCTCGAAAAAGTAGCCCCGACATTTCTTAAGCCAAAAGGAATTCTTACATAACAGAAGACTCCCGAGGGAGTTACGAAGCTTGTCTTGATCTCATCTTCGCGTTTCAACCATATTTGATGATAACCGGAATACGCGTCAAGGAAGCTTAATAACTCCGAACCTGCAGTGGAGTCGACCAGTTGATCAATTCGGGGCATGGGGTAGGGGTCACGAGGGCATGCTTTATTCAAGGATGTGAAATCAATGCACATGCGCCACTTCCCGGAGGATTTCTTCTTGACGAAGACTGGGTTGGCTAACCATTCTGTGTGAGCCACTTCTCTGATAATCCCAGCCTTCAACAATTTTTCAACTTCGTCTTTTGCAAGAACAGCTCTTTCTGTAGACATTTTTTGGAGTCCTTGCCGAACAGGCCGGGCCTTCTGGTTTACAAGTAAACTATGCTCAATAATATCCCGATTGACTCCGGTGATGTCTTCATCAGACCAAGCAAAGACATCTAAATTCTCTTCCACTACTTTTTCCAAGGAGGTAGCAACTTCTGGTGGTAAATCTTTACCAAATTGAAATGCATATTCTTTACCATCTTTAACAATAATCTTCGTTGCAATTTCTCTTTCAGAACTTGGTCTTGGGAAGGATTTCTTCGAAGATTCGGAAGGAGCTAAAATTTTTTTTGATTATCTTGCACTGTTATTTACTTGTCTTGGATCAAGAGGAGGGCCATGACCATATTCCGCTCTTCGGGCGGTAGCTTGATCTCCGAAGATAGTGAGCACTCCTTCTTGCGTGGAGGGCCGTGACCATATTCATGCACAAGTAATTGTGATGTGCCACGGCTCCGAACTGATTTAACATGCCTCTTCCGAAGATGACGTTGTAGGCATATAGAGCATCTAGAACGTCGAAGATTACTTCCTCTGTTCTGGCTAACAGTCCTTCTCCGAAGGTAACTTCTAGGCCAATTTGGCCGAGTGCATCAAGCGGAGGTCCTGCGAAGCCTTGTAAAGGACGAGCCGCTGGAAGAAGGTGTTTTCTGGAGATACACAATTGATCGAAGGCTTGATCAAAAATAATGTCTGCCGAACTCCCTCCGTCAATTAACACTCTTCGAACCTCAGTTCCTGCGATGTCGGCAGTAATGACAAGTGGATCTGCATGTGGAAATTTAATGTCATCTGCATCCTCTGCAGAAAAAGATATTGGCATATGGGACCATTCATGCATAGCAGCTACAGATGACGAAGTTCCAATGTGCCCCACTTCTCTGACATACTCTCTTCTCTGCCTTTTTGACATGCTTCCGAGAGTACCTCCTCCGGAGATGGGGAGGACTACTCTTTTTCCTCGGTCTTGCCCTTCTTCTTGCTTCAGGGGTGGCATAACATTGACCACTGTTGGAACGACGGATTGGGCCAGTAGGTTTCTTGATGGAAATGAGAGTGGTGTATTCAATGCTCCTTGAGCTTGTGTCATTACAACTGTAGCTGGGGGGTATTTATAATGCGCCCCGTCCAGAGGGCCAAGCACCTCTGGAACGCCAACGGCTACACAGCCAACCGCCGGTCGACAGTACAGACAAAACAGACTATATACAGTACAGACAAGAAGATTTGACTCTGATAGCTGTTGGCGTAAAAGATTACGCTAACAAGTTTCTGTAGAATAGAAACTAACAAACGAAGTGTTTGCGAAGAGAACTGTTCTAAGCCTCCGAAAGGATAACAACTTAGAATAGTTCGAATGTGTGTATTGAATAACTTGTATTCGGTCCCTATTACAAGGTGAAATGGGGGGTATTTATAGGCCCAAATATTAAGGAAAAGACCTATTTACCCCTCTATTACAACCGACATAGTGGAAACTATTCGGTACCCTTGATAGGGCTAAAATGGTAAAAGACTAATCTAATGATATAAAAGATAAATCTTCCATCTAAGCTGGCAATAAAGATCTTGAATTGCCTTAGTTCGAAGATGTACTTCGAACCAATGCCTATCTTCGTACTTCGAACTTGACTCAGGGCATCTTCGAAGATGGACAACTAGAAACCTTCGAATCCAGTATTTGCCTTTATGCTGTTTCGGCAATAACCCCGAAGATGAGATATTTTCCCCCAACAGTAGCCCCTCGAATACGCTTCTCCGTTTAACCTGTAATGTTAGGAGAGCAGTATACGAAAGGAAAAGATAACCAAACATATGGGTTATTGGATTTTAATTCATCACCGAAATGCATGAAGATATAAACTCCGAATCAGTCTTAAGATAATTGCTTTTCGAACTATCTTAGAACTGACTCAGGAAGTTCGTAAGTCTTTTAGACTTAGAGAAAATAGCCGTTAGCTTTCTGTTTCTAACGGAAACTGTAGAATGCGTTAATTTCGGAGAAAAGTAACGGCAGGAATGCGAAACGACATGGACTAACGGTAAAAAGTAAAATCTAGGCTATAAATAGAAGGCCTAGAACTTACTCGGTTACCTTTTCACCGCTTTCTCGCAATCAAACACCTTTTGAGCCCTTTCAGTTCTTGAGCCCTAACCTCCATTTTCCCCAAAGCAACCCAGTGACTGCAATGGTGAAGACCAAAGGTTCGGGGCCTTCAGCTTTGGCTAGGCAGCAGGCCGCAGCTGCAGCAGCGGCGGGGGCAATGGCAACATTGGCTCCGGCATCGGCAACAACATCCATGGCGGCCAAAGGGGAAATCCCCAAAATGTCGATGATCAAGGTCTCTGCCCGCCATCAACAAAATACTTGGATCAATCTTTCCAATTGGGGCCTTCTACCTGCAAGAGAGAGTCATTGGCAATCGCAGTGGAAGGGAAAATTAGTACCGGAGTCATGATCCGGAAGCCAGGAAAAGAAATGATTCCGTCGCCAAGACCCGGAGAAGTAGTTGTTTTCAAAGCCTTCTTCGAAGCCGGCTTGGGCATTCCAGCAGTAGACTTCCTGGCGGAGGTACTTGAGCTGTTTCATGTTACCCTTCCTCAGCTCTCTCCGAATACAGTAGCTCGTTTGGCTATTTTTGAATGGGCGTTGAGAGCCGAAGGTTGTGAGGGGAGGGCAGAGATCTTCGCTGCACTACATAGAGCAACATGCCAACCAAAGACCTTCGTAAGCCCCGGAGGTGAAAAAGTAGTAGTAGCCTTCGGTAGTATCAACTTTAGGCTTCGAGATGAGTATGCCCTTCAGTTTCCTGCTAAGGCCATCAATGCAAGATGGTATACTGATTGGGTTCTGAGATGGTGCTATGCCGAAGTTGGGGCAAGCAGTCCTCTGGCCGGACCCCTTAAAGAAATCCAATTTCGGAAGGAAGCCTTAGTGCAGCCCAACGAAGGTCAACTCGAAGCCCGCCTCAACCTGCTTCAAAAGATTAGCCGAAGGTTAAGCATGCGAGACTTAGCCGAAGAATTCCTGGGTCTGCAAATTTCTCCACTGATGGCCAACTGGCCTATCATCTTCGAAGAGGATTCGGAAGGCGGTCTTCGAAAAATTACTTCAACTTCGAGCCCTACAGGTAACTTCAAAAACAATATGTATTATGCATATTCATTCGAAGAAAAATTAACTTGATTTATTTTTCTTTTTTAGCTTCTTCAGCCCCTGTTACTTCGGAACAAATCATAAGGGCTTCGGAGAAGATTTTGGGTGCTCCAACTCCGACCGAAAAAGAATGGAGGGTCAAGTTAGTCGGGAGTTGGGAGAGATTTAACAGAGTATGGGGAATGTTGGGAATCACTCCGACCCCTCTGATGGATTGGGTGCCTTCGGAGAAAGGACCCAAGAAAAGGAAAGTTGAAGCTGGGGCTTCGAGCTCCGCAAAGACTCCAGTGAAGAAGGTGGCTCGAAAACCGAGAAAACCTGCATCTCCAGGCCCAAGAACCTCAACCTCCAGTTCTAAAGAAGATGAAGGTAAGCTATTAGTGAGGTTGATTGACGAAGATGCAGCTCAAAAAGATATTCACATTGAAGATACTGCAGGTATGCTGAAGTCTCAGGCTAATATTGAAGAAGTGAGAACTCCAGATGCTCAAGATGAAGAGCAAATCGAAGCCCCTGTGGGTGAAGGTGAAGTTGAAGTTGCTACAACTTCAGTTTTGGGTGAAGGGAGGACTGCTCAAGGAGATACTCAAGCAGTTGAAGTTTTAACTTTGGATTCAGACGAAGACCTTACCTTCGATCCTCCGAGCAGTCCGATGCTCGCTCGCCCCCAAAATGTCGAAGGTAAACTTCGCATGATTTTCTTGTTCTTTTCTGCAAAATTATACAATGTATAATACCTTTGCTTTTGCAGAGCCCTCTTCCGTGGAAGAAGTGCGTCGCGAAGATCCAATTCAAGGGCCTTTGATAACTTCGGAGCCTCACCCGGAAGTCGCTCAACAGGGGCCTGGAAGGGGTAAAAGACATATAGAACCTCTCCCTGCTCAAGAATCAACTTCGTCTGAATCAACAGACGAGAGTCAATCTACTGAGGGGGGGCCATCTACTGAAGCTCTAAAGACCTCAGCAGAACGATCCGGAGCTTCGCCAAGCAGGGATGACCAAGAAGCTTCGGCAATGCTCCCTCTTTTAACTCCTTTTTTGAGGCAAAGAACCGGGCTTCGGACTCTGCTCAAACCTTTAGGTCGAGTCAGTCGCGAAGTCGGGGAGACAGAGCTGGTAGCTATTTTAAGCAGGGCGAAGAGTTCGGAGCTAAACGTTGCCATGGAACGAGCAGCCTACCAGGTACGGAACACCTTCGAACCAATAACAAATTATACATGAATAATTTCTTACTTCAGTTTTTTCTTTTCTTATCAAGCGGTATTGGCCCGCGCTGCAACTTTATCAGGCGAACATGAAATTGCTCAGCTTCGGGAAGAAAACGAAGCTCTTCAGCGCAACTTGTCTTTCTCCGAAGCTAGAGTGGTTCAAATGAATAATATGATTTCAACAGAACGCAGGGCCAGATAGGGTTTGGAGGCTGCAAATAAGGAGCTTGAGGCAGAAAGGATCGTGCTTTGAGCGGAAATCGAAAGGGTGCGGTTGGAGCATGCTAATGCAGGATCCGAGCTTGTGAGGCTCCAAGAGGAAGCTAGCCAACTCCTAAATCAGAAGAATACTTTAACTACGGAGAATGCTAGGCTTTCCGGAGTTCTAGAAGAAACGACTTCGAGCAAGGATGCATTAATTGAAGAAAAGCTTAAGTCCGAGAAGGTAGCTACGGAGGTCATAGAACAGATGCTAGGTGCTCTGGAGTACTTCTGTACTACTAGATCACTTCCTTCAGATGACAATGTCACTCTGCTGCGCCGGTTAAAAAGGATCCAAGGAGCAGCGAAGCAAATGAAGACGGCGGGCATTCGTTACGGAGAACTCTCCGGACAAGTGTATGCCATCGGACTACTTCGTTACTACGAGGACTTAGGGCGAACAATCACTATGAGCGCAGAGGGCCATATTACCTTCGACGACGAGCGGCTTCTGACTCCTTCCGAAGGCGTGACCGCTGCCTGGCAGGCCTTCCAAGCTTCATGGAGAGCCGAAGGTCGCACTGCGATCAAGGCTTGGATCGACGAAGGTCAACGCCAGAAGCAAGTTCGGAACCAAGCTTCAAGCAGTCAGCCTCCTCCGCACCCGCAAGTTTAGGAATAATTTAGGATTTTTGATTATGTAAAGCTTCATGCTTATAAACATTTATCAATGAAAATTTGTTTATCATATTTTTAGGCTTTGTCTCATACGGAAGATATCGAAGTGTTAGATATTAACGACGAACTTCGCTCATTATGGAACACCTTCGAACTTCTAAAGACTTACAAGCGTCCTCGATTTCTAATTCCTCGAGATGACTCCGGCGTAATTGTGCCCGAAGTAATCAAAGATGTATTGTCTTATATTAAAGAGGAAGAAAAAGAGGTTAACGTAAACACTTCGTCTTCTGAAGACACTATTTGTTCTGAAGACGAAGATGAAGTTCAAAATAAAAGATCTGAAGATCTTAGAAGCAGGGAAAGAAGCCCCAAACGGCTTCGAACTTGGGCCGAGCTTCAACAAGAACAGAAGGATTTTAGAGCTTCGAAGGGGAGCAAGAGAGTTAAACGCAAAGTTATTAGAACTCCCGGTGCTGGAACTAGTCGTTCCACCCCTAGCTCTAGGGACCGAAGAGGTCTCCGATTCCTTCTTAGTATAGATACCAATTTTTCATAATGTAATCTGTAAACACATTTGTTTGAATAATGAATATCGATTTAAAATTGTCTCCATATTTACTAGCCCCTCTTTGGGCATAAGCAACTTCGAAATGTATTCAAAGATGGTTATGCGCAAAGAAAAACTTCGGAGTACTATTTTTTGGGGGTTCGGAGCCCCTCTGCAATTTAAAGATCTTTTAAAATCTTATAAAATGTCTTCGACTATTTGCAGTCGGAAGAATGGCAACTTAGTACCTTTGTTTTATGAAAGAAATCACTTGAGATAACTTTCAAGATACTTTAGTATCTTAGATAATTTGTTACTTTGGACTGTGTTAACAGACATTCGAAGCTCATGGCTCAAATTCTGTTTTGCTTTAGCCACCTTCGACTTTTTTTTGCGATCTCTGTCGAACCAATGGTTCGGAGTTTGCAATGGTCTCTTTGGACTCTTTTTATGGATGTCTACCAGCCAATGGCTTGGACTCCGTATATTTTGGCCACCTTCGGCTCTTTTTGCGGAAGTCTACCAGCGAATGGCTTGGACTTCGTAGATTTTGGCCACATTCGGCTCTTTTTACGGAAGTCTACCAGCCAATGGCTTGGACTCCGTAGGTTTTGGCCACCTTCGGCTCTTTTTACGGAAGTCTACCAGCCAATGGCTTGGACTCCGTAGGATGTGGTTTTGGGCTCTTTTACGGATGCCTACACGCCGGTGGCTTGGGCTCCGGATTATGTCAGCCCCCACGTCGGAAGCTTCGAACTTGCAGGTTTGAAGTCCGAAAATACAAACCAGCTTCATGACACTTCCCTCTCGGTCGACCCCGCGGTTCCAGTGCGTCCACTCGGAAGCTGGAAGTCTATGAGGGGAAGGCACTATCAGGATCATATGCTTTATTAATTTAGAAGATGATTACAAGCGAATTACAAGGAGCCCTTATGCGAAGTATCGCTTTAGGTGCTCCGCATGCCAAGTATGTGCTAACTCTTCACCTTCTAAATTAGCTAACTTAAAGGAGCCAGGGCGCCCTGAACGGACAATTAGGTATGGACCTTCCCATTTATTCCCTAACTTCCCTGGTGCTATAATGCTTCGTAGAACAAGATGACCCGGTCTTATTTCATTGAGCTTAACCTTCGGGTCGAACCAAGCCTTCGTCTGCTGATGATACTTTGATAAATTTGCCACAGCTCGAAGTCTTGTTTCTTCTGATAAATCTAACGAAGCTTGTCGTTCTTCTTCAATGTCCGGTTCGGTGCTGCGAAATGATCCTCCTTTGAGCTCCGTTGGAGTCATAGCTTCATCTCTGTTGGGGGGATAATCCCTGGAGTCGGCGGGGTGGGCCCCCCAGCCGGAGGGCCCAGGCTTGATGAACGGAGGCCACCTTCCGGAGGAGCGTGGCCGGAGGTCACCCTCCGGAGGACCGTGGCCGGGAGTCACCATCCGGAGGAGCGTTGCCGGAGGACACCCTCCGGAGGAGCGTGGCCGGAGGTCACCTTCCGGAGGAGCGCGGCCGGAGGCCACCTTCCGGTTGGAGGAAGCCGGAGGTCGCCCTTCGGCGCAGGACACGGGAGTTCGTCTTCCGGAGGCTGAAGGCCCGGGGCTCTCGGCCGACCCGGCAAGACGGGCCCGAAGAGAGTAGTGGCGGGAAAAGGACTAGGCGGTCGTACGAAAGGACAGGATCGCGATCTTCTGAGCCGTGTCGGGCGGCGCAGGAAGCGTCCGACACGGCCGATACACTGTCAGAGTCGAATCTTCTTGTCTGTACTATGTACCTATTGTCTGTACTACCAGTCAGGGTCGGTCGGGTGGCCGTTGGCAGCCCGGAGGCGCTTAGTCCTCTGGGCGGGGCGCCCTATAAATACCCCTCACTACTGTTGTAACAGGCAGGCCGACCAAGGCATTGAATACACTACTCTTGTTTTCCACTAAAAACTGCTGGTTCGATCCGTCGTCCCAACAATCTCCGAATAGTAGTCTGAACGGAGTAAAACCTGTGGACCTTGTTTGCGTAGTCCGAATGGACCACAAAATCTTCGGAAGCTCTTCGGTCCACAGTCCCTTTGCTAATCCTACTATTCTTCGATTTAGCCCTGATAAAATATTTCCATTGGCTCGCTCTATGGCTCCATTAGACTGGGGATGCCTCACTGCAGCAAAACATAACTGAATGCTTAGATCTTCGCAAAACTTCCTGAAGGGTTCTGCGTCGAACTGTGTTCCATTATCAACTGTGAGGTATCTAGGCACTCCGAATCGGCAAATAATGTTCTTCCAGAAGAATTTCTGTACATTGTTCGAAGTGATAGCTGTTAAGGGTTCTGCTTCCACCCACTTAGAAAAATATTCAATAGCTACCACTGCGAACTTCAGATTTCCCTTGGCTACTGGAAAGGGACCAATTAAATCCATACCCCATCTGGCCATAGGCCATACCAGAGCAATGACTTGAAGAGCTGTTGGTGGGCGATGACTCCGTCGACCCATCCACTGAAATCCTTGACAAGTGCGGACTAAGCTCTCCGCATCAGCTGTTATTGTAGGCCAATAAAGCCCCTAGCGAAGTGTTTTTCCTGCCAAAGCTCTAGGGGCTAAATGGCTACCACAAAGGCCTTCATGAATTTCTTGAAGAATTTCTTGGCCTTCGGCTTGAGATATACATCGGAGTAGAGGGGAACATACTCCGGCCTTGTATAAAATACCGTTGATTATTTGATAATTTCTGGCTCTAAGCTTTAATCTTGACAGCTGTGGCTCTTCGGGCAAATTTGTTCCTCCCTGTAAAAGTTCCATGATTGAATTTTTCCAATCTGCAGTAGGAATGCAAAGAATCTCTGCAGAGGGAATTTATCAAAGTATCATCAGCAGACGAAGACTTGGTATGACCCGAAGGTTAAGCTCAGCGAGTTAAGGCCGGGTCATCTTGTTCTACGAAGCATTATAGCACCAGGGAAGTTAGGCAATAAATGGGAAGGTCCATATCTAATTGTCCGCTCAGGGCGCCCTGGTTCATTTAAATTAGCTAATTTAGAAGGTGAAGAGTTAGCACATACTTGGCATGCGGAGCACCTAAAGCGATACTTCGCATAAGGGCTCCTTGTAATTCGCTTGTAATCACCTCTAAATTAATAAAGCATACACCCTGATAGTTGCCTTCCCCTCATACACTGCCAGCTTCCCGAGCGAACGCGCTGGAACCGTGGGGTCGACTGAGAGGGAAGTGTCATGAAGCTGGTAGACATCCGTAAAAAGAGCCGAAGGTGGCCAAAATCTGCGGAGTCCAAGCTGCAGCTTGCAGACATCCGTAAAAAGAGCCGAAGGTGGCCAAATTCTGCGAAGTCCAAGCCATTGGCTGGTAGACTTCTGCAAAAAGAGCCGAAGGTGGCCAAATTCTGCGAAGTCCAAGCCATTGGCTGGTAGACTTCTGCAAAAATAGCCGAAGGTGGCTACAGTTATACGGAGTCCAAGCCATTGGCTGGTAGACATCCGTAAAAAGAGCCGAAGGTGGCCAAATTCTGCGAAGTCCAAGCCATTGGCTGGTAGACTTCTGCAAAAATAGCCGAAGGTGGCTAAAACAAAAAAGCATTTGAGCCATGAGCTTCGAATGTCTGTTAACATAGTCCAAAGTGACAAATTCTTTAAGACACTAAAGTGTCCTGGAAGTTATCTCAATTGATTTCTTTCGTAAAATAAAGGTACCAAGTTACCATTCTTCTGACTACAAAAAGTCGAAGACATTTCATAAGATTTCAAAAGATCTTTAAATGACAGAGGGGCTCCGAACCCCCAAAAAATTGTACTCCGAAGTTTTTTCTTTGCACATAACCATCTTTGAATACAGTTCGAAGTTGCTTATACCCAAAGAGGGGCTAGTAAATATGGAGACAATTTTAAATCGGCATTCATTATTGAAATAAATGTATTTACAGATTACATTATGAAAAATTGGTATCTATACCAAGAAGGAATCGGAGACCTCTTCGGTCCCGAGAGCTAGGGGTGGAACGACTAGTTCCAACATCGGAAGTTCTAAGAACTTTACGTTTAACTCTCTTCCTCCCCTTCGAAGCTCTAAAATCCTTCTGTTCTTGTTGAAGCTCGGCCCAAGTTCGAAGCCGCTCGGGGCTTCTTTCCCAGCTTCTAAGATCTTCAGATCTTTTATTTTGGGCTTCACCTTCGTTTTCGGACCAAGTAGTGTCTTCAGAAGACGAGGTGTTTGCGTCAATCTCTTTATCTTCCTTTTTAATATAAGACAATACGTCTTTGATTACTTCGGGCGCAATAACGCCAGAGTCATCTCGAGGAATAAGAAATCGAGGACGCTTATAACTCTTTAGAAGTTCGAAGGTGTTCCACAGTGAGCGAAGTTCGCTGTTAAGCTCTAACACTTCGATATCTTCCATAAGAGGCAAAGCCTAAAAATATGATAAACAAGACTTTCATTGATAAATGTTTACAAGCATAAAGCTTTACATGATTAGAAATCCTAAAATATTCCTAAACCTGCGGGTTCGAAGGAGGTTGACTGCTCGAAACTTGGCTCCGAACTTGCTTCTGGAGTTGGCCTTCATCAATCCAAGCCTTGATCGCAGATCGACCTTCGGCTCTCCATGAAGTTTGAAAGGCTCGCCAGGCGGTAGCCACGCCTTCGGAAGGAGTCAGAAGTCTTGCGTCGTCGAAGATGATGGAGCCCTCTGCGCTCGGAGTAATTACTCGGCCCAAATCCTCATAGTAACGAAGTAATCCAAGGGCAGACACTTGTCCGGAGAGTTCTCCATAAAGCATGCCTGCCGTCTTCATTTGCTTCGCTGCTCCTTGGATCCTCTTTAACCGGCGCAGCAGAGTCACATTGTCATCCGAAGGTAGTGATCCAGTAGTACCGAAGTACTCCAAGACACCTAGCATCTGCTCGATGACCTCCGAAGCCACCTTCTCAGACTTAAGCCTTTCCTCAATAAGCGCATCCTTGGCCGAAGTCGTTTCTGCTAAAACTCCGGAGATTCTAGCATTCTCCGTAGTCAAAGCATTCTTTTGAGTCCGGAGTTGGCCAGCCTCTTCTTGTAATCTTACAAGTTCGGACCCCTTAGCAGCATCCTCCGTCCGCAGTCTTTCAACTTCTGCTCGAAGCACAATTCTTTCTGCTTCGAGCTCTTTCTTCGCAGCCTCCAAGCTCTGCCTAGCCCTTCGCTCTGTTAGTATTACATTATCCATCTGAGCTACTCGACCTTCGGAGAAGTTAAAATTTCTTTGAAGAGCTTCGTTCTCTTCCCGAAGTTGAGCAATTTCATTTTCGTTCGATAAAGCCGCAGCGCGGGCTAAGACTGCTTGCTAAGAAAAAAGAAAAACTGAAATAAGAAATTATTCATATATAATTTGCTATTTGGTTCGAAGATGCTTTATACCTGATAAGCTGCTCTTTCTACAGCAAGGTTAAGCTCCGAGCCCTTCGCCCTGCTTAAAAGGGCTACCAGTTCTGTTTCCCCGACTTTGCGACTGGCTTGACCCAAAGGTTTAACCAAAGTCCCAAGTCCGGTTTTCTCCTCCAAAAAAGGAGTTATGAGAGGAAGCATTACTGAAGCCTTCTGATCAGCTCTGCTTAGCGAAGGTCCGGAGAGTTCTTCCGAGGCCCTTGGAACTTCTGAAGATGGCCCCCCCTCAGTTGATTCACTTTCATCTGTTGACTCAGATGAAGTCGATCCTTGAGTAAGAGTAGGCTCTATGTGCCTTTTACCTCTTCCAGGCCCTTGTTGAGTAACCTCCGGGCGTGGCTCCGAAGTTGTCGAAGGCCTTTGAATTGTATCTTCGTGAGGTACTTCGACAACAGGAGGCTCTACAAAAACAAAAATATTATACATTGTAAAATTTTGCAGAAAATGATAAGAATTATGCAAAATTCACCTTCGACATTCTCCGGAAGATCGAGCACTGGACTGGTCGGAGGGTCAAAAGTAAAGTCATCATCTGACTCCGCAGTTAGATTTTCCACTGACGGAGCGCCTCCGTGAGCAGTCCTTTCCTCCTCAACCGAAATTGCAGGAACTTCGGTTTCATCTTCACCCATAGGAGCTTCGATTTGCTCCTCTTGGGTATCCGGAGCTCTAACTTCTTCTATGTTGGCTTGGGGCTCCGGAATACCTGCAGTATCTTCAGTATGAATATTTCGTTGAGCTGCATCTTCGTCAATCAATTTCACTAATAAAGTACCTTCATCCTCTTTAGAACCAGAAAGTGAGGTTCTTGAACTTGAAGGCGCAGGATCCGAAGGTGCAGGATCTGAAGGTGCGAGGTTCTTCGCCTTCCGTGCCACCTTCTTCACCGGAGTTTTCGCTGAACTTGAAGTTCCAGCTTCGGCTTTTCTTTTCTGAGGCCCTTTCTCCAAAGGCGCCCAATCCATCAGAGGGGGAGGAGTGAGTTTCAGCATTCCCCATACTCTGTTAAATCTCTCCCAACTCCCAACTAGTTTAATTCGCCACTCTTTCTCAGCCGGAGTTGGAGCACCCAAGATCTTTTCCGAAGCCCTTATAATCTGTTCTGAAGTAACAGGGGCTGAAGAAACTGCAAAATAAATAATTCAAGTTAGTTTTTTCTTCGAAGTAAATATGTTTAATACATGTTGGTTTCGAAGTTACCTGTAGGACTTGAAGTCAAGTTAATTTTGCGAAGACCGCCTTCGGAGTCATCTTCGAAGATGATAGGCCAGTTGGCCATCAGTGGAGGAATTTGAAGACCAATGAATTCTTCAGTCAAGTCTCGCATACTGAGCCTTCGGCTAACTTTTTCAAGCAGGTTCAGACGGGCTTCGAATTGGCCTTCGTCGGGTCGCACCAAAGCTTCCTTTCGGAATTGGATTTCTTTAAGTGGTCCAGCCAGAGGATTGCTTGCCCCAACTTTGGCATAAAACCACCTCAGGACCCAATCGGTGTACCATCTGGCGTTGATAGCTTTAGCAGGAAAGCGAAGGGCATACTCATCCCGAAGTCTAAAATTGATACTGCCAAAAGATATTACTACTTTTTCACCTCCGGGAGTTACGAAGGTTTTCGGCTGGCAGGTTGCTCTATGTAATGCTGCGAAGATTTCAGCCCTTCCTTCGCATCCTTCAGCTCTCAAAGCCCACTCGAAGATAGCTAATCTAGCTACCGCATTCGGAGATAGTTGGGGGAGGGTTACATGGAATAGGTCAAGCACCTCCACCAAGAAGTCCACTGCAGGGAGACCCAAGCCCGCTTCGAAGAAGGCTTCGAACACTACTACTTCTCCAGGTCTTGGCACTAGAATTACTTCTTTTCCTGGCTTTCGAATCATAACTCCCGCACCAATATTCCCTCCTACTGCGATTGTCAAGGACTCCCTTTTGCAGGTCGAAGGCCCCAACTGGAAGGACTGATCTAAATACTTAGTTGACGGGGGGCACAAACCTTGGTCAGCAGAGATTTGGGGATTTCCTCCTCCAACCGCCATAGATGTTGTTGCGGCCACCGAAGGTATCGCCGTCAACGTTGCTGCTGCCGCTGCTGCCGCTTGTTGCCAAGCCACAATCGAAGGAGGCGCTGATCCCTTGGTCTTCGCCATTGCAATCTCTGGATCGCTTTGGAGGAACTGGAGGCTAGGGCTCAAGAAATCAAAGGCTAGGGCTCAAGGGGCTCGAAAAGCTTTTGACTGTGAGAAAGCGGTGAAAAGGTAATCGGGTAAGTTTTAAGCCCTTTATTTATAGCCTAAATGTTCCGTTTGTTACCGTTTGGGTTCTACCCTTTCGCATTCTCGCCCGTTATTTTCCTCCGAAAATAATGGATCGTTTAACTTCTGTTAGAAGAAACAGGTTAACGGCTATTTTTTCTAAGTCTAAAAAGTCTTCAGTCTTTCTAAAGACACTTCTAAGTTACTTCGAATGTAACTCCTTCGAATGTAACCCCTACGCATGAATACTTTTCTTGCGTATACTGCTCTCCTAAACGTTACAGGTCAAATGGAGAAGCGTATTCGAGGGGCTACTGTTGGGGGAAAATATCTCATCTTCGGGGTTATTGCCAAAGCAGCATGAAGACAGCCAACCAGTTCGAAGATTGTCCGAAGACCATCTTCGAAGATGCCCAGAACCTCGTTCGAAGCCCGAAGACAGGCACTGGTTCGAAGTATGTCTTCGAACCAAAGCTCTTCAGGATCTTTTCTGCCAGCTAAGATGGAAGACTTATCTTCTATCCTATTAGATTAGTCTTTTACCATTTTAGCCCTATTAAGGAAACCGAATAGTTTCCTTAATGTCGGTTGTAATAGAGGGGTAAATAGGTCTTTTCCTTAATGTTTAGGCCTATAAATACCCCCCATTTCACCCTGTAATAGGGACCGAATACAAGTGATTCAATACACACTTTCGAACTATTCTAAGCTATTATCCTTTCGGAGGCTTAGAACAGTTTGCTTCACAAACACTTCGTTTGTTAGTTTCTTTTCTACAGAAACCTGTTAGCGTAATCTTTTACGCCAACACTCATAGAAAGCATCTTCGGGCACATCCACAGCTCTAGCTGCAGCTTTTGCTAAGATGTCCGCTTGCACATTTTCTGCTCTTGGTATACTCCGAATGGAAATACCCTTGAAGTGTGCTTCGATTTTACGGATTTCTTCTAAGTACTTTGCAAGCTGTGGATGCCGAACTTGGAAACTTTTATCTACGTGCCCTGCTACTATCTGAGAATCTGTCTTTATAATTATTCTTGTAGCCCCTAGAGCACGTGCTTTTCGGAGTCCCATTAAAATCCCTTCATACTCCGCTATATTATTGGTAGACTTAAAGTTGAGTCTTGCGGAGTACATTGCTCTTTGCCCTGAAGGCGAAATTAACACTGCTCCAATGCCTGCTCCGGATGCTTGGAAAGCCCCATCGGAGTAAACAATCCAAACTCCGTCACTTGACTTCTCCGGAACCAAATTTGCAGGTGGAGTCCATTCTGCTACAAAATCTGCTAGGACTTGCGATTTGATTGCTGTCCTTGCCAAGAAAGATATGCCGAAGGGTGCTAGCTCAACTGCCCACTTCCCAATCCTTCGAGTGGAATCCTTACTTCGAAGCATATCTCCTAAAGGATACGAAGTTGATACAATTACATTGTGTGCCAAAAAATAATACCTTAATTTCCTCGAAGCCATTATCAGAGCATAAACGAACTTCTCAAGTTCGGAGTATCTTGTCTTCGCTCCTGATAACGCTTCGGATACAAAATAAACAGGATTTTGGACCAACTTCCCATTGAAATCCACTTCTCTGACAAGGACTGCGCTGACAGCAGAACCTGTAGCTGCAAGGTAAAGGAGTAGGGTTTCGTCCGCAGTAGGCACCGTGAGTGTAGCAAGATTACTGAGATACTCTTTAATATCTTCGAAGCTTTTCTGACACTCCTGTGTCCATGCAAAATCTTCGGACCCTTTCAATGCTTTAAATATAGGCAAGCTTCTCTCCGCAGACCTTGATAAAAACCTGCTAAGTGCTGCCAGATGCCCAGTCAGCTTTTGCACTTGCTTCAAATTTTCCGGAGGAGCCATCTTTTGCAGCGCAGTTATTTGAGTAGGGCTAGCTTCAATTCCCCTGCTTGAAACTAAATACCCTAACAACTTTCCAGCCTTAGCTCCGAAGATACATTTTTCGGGGTTAAGACGGATCCCACATGCTCGAAGGCTATTGAAGGTTTCTGCTAAGTCTAGGCTATGCTGGTGCTTTAAAGCACTTGTTGGGGGAAAATATCTCATCTTCGGGGTTATTACCTGAAGCAACATAAAGGCAGTCATCAAGTTCGAAGGTTCTCAGAAGATCATCTTCGAAGACACCTGGAATCCCGTTCGAAGCACAAGATAGGCATTGGTTCGAAGTATGTCTTCGAACTAAAGCCCTCCAGGATCTTTTCTGCCAGCTAAGATGGAAGACTTATCTTCTTTCTCATTAGATTAGTCTTTTACCATTTTAGCCCTATTAAGGAAACCGAATAGTTTCCTTAATGTCGGTTGTAATAGAGGGGTAAATAGGTCTTTTCCTTAATGTTTGGGCCTATAAATACCCCCCATTTCACCTTGGAATAGGGACCGAATACAAGTTATTCAATACACACTTTCAAACTATTCTAAGTTATTATCCTTTCGGAGGCTTAGAACAGTTTGCTTCACAAACACTTCGTTTGTTAGTTTCTTTTCTACAGAAACCTGTTAGCGTAATCTTTTACGCCAACAGTTGGCGCCGTCCGTGGGGAACCTAGTCCGAAAAACTTCGTTCTCTACCAACTTCTTACATCATGCCTCCTAAGCGGAGCGCACCTCGCAATCCCACTCGAAGGTCCTCTCGGATCTCCGGAGAGATACCCTTCGACACAGTTGAAGTCGGAGGGTCTTCGACTCTCCCTCTACCTCAAACTCCGGAAGGGGCTTCTATCCCTCGAGGATACGAAACCTCTCCGCCAACCCCTTCCATACTCCGACCGCCCGGAGTCACTCCTCCACCCTCCATCCCGATTCGAACTGATCCTACCAGTTCTCAAGACCCGGAAGGTCCTTCCAGAGGAGATGAAGATAGCCTTGGAGATATGGCCACTCAAATGGCCAACCTTCAAGCTGAGGTAGCAAGGTGGCGACAAGAAGCTGCGAACAGGCTTCGCTCTCAAGCCACCTCAATTATCCCCGAAGTGCCCGAAGACGACGATCTTGGTTATCCTGAAGCCCCAGAGAACGCCTCCTACGACAATGAATCTCCGTTTCATCCTGAGCTGCAGAAGGTTCGCTTTGATCCAAAGTTTAAAACTTCGAAGCTCTGCAAGTATGCCGGAGATGAAGATCCCGGAGAGTTTGCGCATTCTTATGCCCTAGCAATTGAGGCTAGTGGCGGAGTCAGAGACACTATGGCGAAGTGCTTCCCGTTAGCTCTTCAAGGAGTGGCGTTGAGATGGTTCTGGTCTTTAAAGCCAGGATCAATCAATTCTTGGTCACAGTTGAAGAGGAAGTGTATAAGTAACTTTCAGGGCACCTTCGTGCCTCCTATGTCAACAGGAAGCCTTTTCCAAGTGAAACAGCTCCCCGGAGAAACATTGAGACAGTACTTTAAGCGCTTCGCTCATACGAAGTCGCAAATTCGGGGGCTGTCCACATCCTTAGTGGTTGATGCGGCTCGGGAAGGCGTCAGTCATCAAGGCCTTTTGGATAAACTGCATCGGAAGAGCATCTCCTCAGTGTCACAGTTGATGTCATATTTCGAGGAGTATGCGAGGTCAGAAGAGGGTTGGCTCCGAAGGACTGCTGCTACTTCGACAGTATTGCAAGAAGTTAAAGCAGAAGTGAAGACTTCGGCACAGCCGCAGGAACCAGTCTTCGATGTGCAACATGATAGAAGAAGAGGGCAAAAGCACCCTCGCTCTGAAGTCTTGAATATTGCACCCCCACAGAAGTTTGCACCAAGAGCTCCACAGTCTGCGGGGAACAAGGCAAGCGGTTGGAGGCCGCCAGGGAAAACGGCTGGCAAAGGCCAGACCCTTTTTTGCTGTATTCATGGAGAAAATCGAAGCCATGCAACTGACACTTGCAAGGCTATCCTTACCCTAAGGGGAGAGTATTTGGAGAGAACTTCGGGTCGAGGTAGTACCGACCGAAGTCCAGCAGCAGCACGCCCAGACCTGGTCCAGGCTGTGGCGCGGATAGAAAATTTTGATGCTGCAAGGCACCCTCCGGTGGCCAATGTTATGCCACCTCCGAAGCAAGAGGAAGGGCAAGATAGAGGAAAGAGAGTAGTTCTCCCTATCTCCGGAGGAGGTACCCTCGGAAGCATGTCCAAGAGACAGCGAAGAAAGTACATTTGGGAAGTAGGTCATATTGGAACTTCATCATCTGCAGCTGCAATGCCGGAGTGGTCTCATGTTCCGATATCTTTCTCTGCGGAGGATGCAGCTGGTATTAAGTTCCCGCATGCAGATCCATTGGTTATCACTGCTGATATTGCAGGGACTGAAGTTCGAAGAGTGCTAATTGACGGAGGTAGTTCGGCAGATATCATTTTTGTGCAAGCCTTCGATCAGTTATGCATTTCCCGGAAGCATCTCCTCCCAGCGGCTCGTCCTTTGCAAGGCTTCGCAGGACCTCCGCTCGATGCACTTGGCCAGATAGGCCTAGAAGTTACCTTCGGGGAAGGTTTATTAGCCCGGACTGAAGAAGTTATTTTTGATGTGATAGATGCCCCGTATGCTTATAATGTCATCTTCGGGCGGGGCATGTTGAATCAGTTCGGAGCTGTGGCGCATCACAACTACTTGTGCATGAAGATGCCCACACAAGCAGGAGTCCTAACAATCTTCGGAGATCAAGCCATTGCTAGGAGGGCGGAGTATGGTCACGGTCCCCCTCTTGATCCGAGGCAAATAAACAGTGTGCAGGATAATGAAGAAATTTTTTCAGCCTCCTCCGAAGCTTCGAAGAAGTCTTTTCCGAGACCAAGTCCCGAAGGAGAGATTGCAACGAAGGTCATTGTTAAAGATGGTAAAGAATACATTTTTCAATTTGGTAAAGATTTACCTCCTGAAGATCTGCGCCGACACCTCCGGCTCCAGGCCCCCTCCGAATTTGATCGGGTAATCCTTCCCTCCTTGAGTCAAGGTCTTGGTGATGATTTCCCCCTCCGGGAGGGGTTTGGCGGGGCGGCCCTTCTGCTCAGGGTCCTTGCTTCCTGCGAGGCCGGCTCCTTCGGCGCCCTCCGCGGACACTGTGAATTTGCCGCGGCTCCAATGGTGCTGAATGGCCGTACTCGACCCGGCGGGCCGCGGCCTGGTCACCCAGGACTGACAGCACCCCCCCGGGAGTCGGCATATTGAGGCAGAGGTAGTTGTGGTGCGCGACGGCTCCGAAGCAATTGAGGATCCCCCTCCCGAAGATAGCGTTGTAGGCGTACGGGGCGTCGACTACGTCGAACAAAATTTCTTCGCGGCGCTGCAGGGGTGAGTCGCCGAAGGTCACTTCCAACAGGATCTGGCCCAGGGCATCCAGCGGGGGGCCTGCGAAGCCTTGGAGCGGGCGCGAAGCTGGCAGTAGGTGCTTGCGCGACAAGCATAGCTGATTGAAGGCCTGCACAAAGATGATGTCAGCGGAACTCCCCCCGTCGACCAGTACCTCGGCTCCGGCGATGTCTGCTGAAATGACGAGGGGATCGGCGTGCGGGAATTTGACTCCGGAGGCGTCTTCGGCGGTGAAGGTGATGGGGACATGAGACCACTCCGGGAGGGCCGAGGGGCCGGATGTGCCGATATGCCCGACCTCCCGAACGTAGTCTCGGCACTGCCGCTTGGAAAGAGCCCCCAAGGCGCCCCCTCCAGATATGGGGAGGACCACTCGCTTCCCCCGGTCTGGGGCACCTTCGAGCTTGGGGGCCGGGGCTCCGCCGTACTCTGGAACCGGGATCGGGACCTCCGGTTCCTCGCGGCGCCCGACCACCTGGACCGCTTCGGGGCGAGGGGTAGGGATCCCCTTGTCAGTGGAGCCGCGGCCGGAATTGCGCTCGAGGTAGTCGCTACGAAGGGCGAGTATGGTCCGGCAGGAGTCGGTGTCGTGGCTCCGGTTCTCGCCGTGGACGCTGCAGTAGAAGGCTTCCTTGGAAAGCGCCCGGGGTGTATGCTTGGCTCCGGTTGGGTGGCTTCCGCCGGGCGTGTGCAGGTGCTTGGCGGGGGCTTGGGGGGTGATACTGAGGACTTCCCCCCGAAGGTACTTTCGGCCTCGCCGAGAGTCTCGAAGGATGGGATCCTGCCGACCGGGCTCCTGGTGGCGGAAGTCGGAAGCTTGGCGCACGCCCTGGCGGAGATCCGGGGGAGCTTCATACGCCCTAGCGCTCGGGGCCCAGACGGGGGCTACCATCGCTTGCCAGCGCATCTGGCCCTCTTCGGACCGGGCGTACTCTTTGAAGTACGTCATGAGTTGTGCCACTGAAGAGATAGGTTTTCGGTGGAGCTTATCGAGGAGAACTAGGTGGGTGACGCCCTCCCAGGCCGCATCGATGATGGAGGAAGCCGAAAGTCCCTTGATCTGGGCCTTGGTGTGCGCAAAGCGCTGAGAGTACTGCCGCAAAGTTTCCCCGGTCTGCTGCTTCACTTGGAAGAGGCTCCCGGTGGACATGGGGCCCACGAAGGTTCCTTGGAAGTTGTTGACGAACTTCTTCCTCAGCTGCTCCCACGAGTGAATGGTCCCGGGTCGGAGCGACCAGAACCACCGGAGGGCGATCCCCTCGAGTGCCAGGGGGAAGCATTTAGCCATGGTTTCCCGGCTTCCTCCGGACGCCTCTATGGCCAAGGCGTAGGAGCGGGAGAACTCCCCAGGGTCGGAGTCCCCGGAGTACTTGGGGAGCTTGGCGGCGCAAAACTTCGAGCTGAAGTGCACCCTCTGAAGGTTCGGATGCAAGGGGTACTCCTCGTCGTACGACGGGTTCTCTCCGTCTTCTGGATCTTCATCATCGCTTAGCGCCACGGCCATAGCTTTCGTGGCGCGGAGGGGCTCTGGAGGGCGGAGCGACGCCTCCTGGCGCCACAAGGCCAGTTCTGCCTTCAGCCGGGCGTTCTCAGCGGCCAGGGTGTCGTCTTGA
>JAAALK010000284.1:54927744-55046228 GCA_019279435.1 Zizania palustris | reverse complement strand
GTAGCAGAGTGGACTCCACCTGCGAATTTGACTCCGGAGAAATCAGATGACGGAGTTTGGACTGTTTACTTCGATGGGGCTTTTCAAGCATCCGGAGCAGGCATTGGGGCAGTGTTGATTTCACCGTCAGGGCAAAGAGCAATGTACTCCGCAAGACTCAACTTTAAGTCTACCAATAATATAGCGGAGTACGAAGGGATTTTATTAGGACTCCGGAAAGCACGTGCTCTAGGGCTACAAGAATAATTATAAAAACAGATTCTCAGATAGTAGCAGGGCACGTAGACAAAAGTTTTCAAGTTCGGCATCCACAGCTTGCAAAGTACTTAGAAGAAATCCGCAAAATCGAAGCACACTTCAAGGGTATTTCCATTCGGAGTATAGCAAGAACGGAAAACGTGCAAGCGGACATTTTAGCGAAGGCTGCAGCCGGAGTTGTGGATGTGCCTGAAGAAGCTTTCTATGAGGAGCTCAATATACCTTCGGTGCCACAAATTGCCTCTGCGGAGATTCTTTGCATTCTTAGTGCAGATTGGAAAGATTCGATCATAGAACTCTTGCAAGGAGGAACAAATTTGCCCGAAGAGCCCTAGTTGTCAAGATTAAAGCTCAGAGCCAGAAACTTTCAGTTAATCAACAGTATATTATACAAGGCCGGAGTATGTTCCCCTCTACTCCGATGTATATCTCAAGCCGAAGGCCAAGAAATTCTTCGAGAAATTCACGAAGGCCTTTGTGGAAGCCATTTAGCCCCTAGAGCTTTGGCAGGAAAAACACATCGCCAGGGGCTTTATTGGCCCACAATAACAGCTGATGCGGAGAGCTTGGTCCGCACTTGTCAAGGATGCCAGTGGATGGGTCGACGGAGTCATCGCCCACCAACAGCTCTTCAAGTCATTGCTCCGGTATGGCCTATGGCCAGATGGGGTATGGATCTAATTGGTCCCTTTCCGTTAGCAAAGGGAAATCTGAAGTTCGCAGTGGTAGCTATTGAATATTTTTCTAAGTGGGTGGAAGCAGAACCCTTAACAGCTATCACTTCGAACAATGTGCAGAAATTCTTCTGGAAGAACATTATTTGTCGGTTCGGAGTGCCTATATACCTCACAGTTGATAATGGAACACAGTTCGACGCAGAACCCTTCAGGAAGTTTTGCGAAGACCTAGGCATTCAGCTATGTTTTGCTGTAGTGAGGCATCCTCAGTCGAATGGAGCCATAGAACGAGCCAATGGAAATATTTTATCAGGGCTAAATCGAAGAATAGTAGGATTAGCAAAGGGACTGTGGATCGAAGAGCTTCCGAAGATTCTGTGGTCCATTCGGACTACGCAAACAAGGTCCACAGGTTTTACTCCGTTCAGACTACTATTCGGAGATGAAGCTATGACTCCAACGGAGCTCAAAGGGGGATCATTTCGCAGCACCGAACCGGACGTTGAAGAAGAAAGACAAGCTTCGTTAGATTTGTCAGAAGAAACAAGACTTCGGGCTGTAGCTAATTTATCAAAGTATCATCAGCAGACGAAGACTTGGTATGACCTGAAGGTTAAGCTCAATGAACTAAGACTGGGTCATCTTGTTCTACGAAGCATTATAGCACCAGGGAAGTTAGGCAATAAATGGGAAGGTCCATACCTAATTATCCGCTCAGGGCGCCCTGGTTCATTTAAATCAGCTAATTTAGAAGGTGAAGAGTTAGCACATACTTGGCATGCGGAGCACCTAAAGCGATACTTCGCATAAGGGCTCCTTGTAATTCGCTTGTAATCATCTCCTAAATTAATAAAGCATATGACCCTGATAGTTGCCTTCCCCTCATAGACTTCCAGCTTCCGAGTGGACGCACTGGAACCGCGGGGTCGACCGAGAGGGAAGTGTCATTAAGCTGGGTTGTATTTTCGGACTTCGAACCCATAAAGTTCGAAGCATCCAATGTGGGGGCTGACATAATCCGGAGCCCAGGCCACCGGCTTGTAGGCATCCGTAAAAGAGCCCAAAACCACACCCTACGGAGTCCAAGCCATTGGCTGGTAGACTTCCGTAAAAAGAGCCGAAGGTGGCCAAAACCCTACGGAGTCCAGGCTGCAGCTGGTAGATTTCCGTAAAAAGAGCCGAAGGTGGCCAAAATCTGCGAAGTCCAAGCCATTGGCTGGTAGACTTCTGCAAAAAGAGCCGAAGGTGGCCAAAATCTACGAAGTCCAAGCCATTGGCTGGTAGACTTCTGCAAAAAGAGCCGAAGGTGGCCAAATTATACGGAGTCCAAGCCATTGGCTGGTAGACATCCGTAAAAAGAGTCCAAAGAGACCATTGCAAACTCCAAACCATTGGTTCGTCAGAGATCGTAAAGACAAGTCGAAGGTGGCTAAAGCAAAACAGCATTCGAGCCATGAGCTTCGAATGTCTGTTAACATAGTCCAAAGTGACAAATTTTTAAGACACTAAAGTGTCCTGAAAGTTATCTTAACTGATTTCTTTCATAAAACAAAGGTACTAAATTACCATTCTTCTGACTACAAATAGTCGAAGACGTTTCATAAGATTTTAAAAGATCTTTAAATGACAGAGGGGCTCCGAACCCCCAAAAAAATTGTACTCCGAAGTTTTTTCTTTGCGCATAACCATCTTTGAATACATTTCGAAGTTGCTTATCCCCAAAGAGGGGCTACTAAATATGGAGACAATTTTAAAAATCGGCATTCATTATTGAAATAAATGTGTTTACAGATTACACTATGAAAAATTGGTATCTATACTAAGAAGTAATCGGAGACCTCTTCGGTCCCGAGAGCTAGGGGTGGAACGACTAGTTCCAACATCGGAAGTTCTAAGAACTTTACATTTAACTCTCTTCCTCCCCCTCGAAGCTCTAAAATCCTTCTGCTCTTGTTGAAGCTCGGCCCAAGTTCGAAGCCGTTCGGGGCTTCTTTCCCAGCTTCTAAGATCTTCAGATCTTTTATTTCAAGCTTCACCTTCGTCTTCAGACCAAATAGTGTCTTCAGAAGATGAGGTGTTTGCGTCAACCTCTTTCTCTTCCTCTTTAATATAAGACAATACGTCTTTGATTACTTCGGGCGCAATTACGCCAGAGTCATCTCGAGGAATAAGAAATCGAGGACGTTTATAACTCTTTAGAAGTTCGAAGGTGTTCCATAATGAGCGAAGTTCGTTGTTAAGCTCTAACACTTCGATGTCTTCCATAAGAGGCAAAGCCTAAAAATATGACAAACAAGATTTTCATTGATAAATGTTTACAAGCATGAGCTTTACATAGTCAAAAAATCCTAAATAATTCCTAAACCTGCGGGTTCGGAGGAGGCTGACTGCTCGAAGCTTGGCTCCGAACTTGCTTCTGGCATTGGCCTTCATCGATCCAAGCCTTGATCGCGGAACGACCTTCGGCTCTCCATGAGGTTTGAAAGGCTCGCCAGGCGGCAGTCACGCCTTCGGAAGGATTCAAAAGCCGCTCGTCGTCGAAGATAATGGAGCCCTCTCCGCTCGGAGTAATTGTTCGGCCCAAATCCTCGTAGTAACGAAGTAGTCCGAGGGCAGACACTTGTTCGGAGAGTTCTCCATAACGAATGCCTGCCGTCTTCATTTGCTTCGCTGCTCCTTGGATCCTTTTTAGCCGGCGCAGCAGAGTCACGTTGTCATCCGAAGGAAGTGATCCAGTAGTACCGAAGTACTCCAGAACACCTAGCATCTGTTCGATGACCTCCGTAGCTACCTTCTCCGACTTGAGTTTTTCTTCAGTTAGTGCATCCTTGCTCGAAGTCGTTTCTGCCAAAACTCCAGAAATCCTAGCATTCTCCGTAGTTAAAATATTCTTCTGGTTTAGGAGTTGGCTAGCTTCCTCTTGGAGCCTTACAAGTTCGGACCCAGCACTAGCATGCTCCAACCGCACCTTTTCAATTTCAGCCTGAAGCACGATTCTTTCTGCTTCGAACTCCTTATTAGCAGCCTCCAAGCCCTGTCTGGCCCTACGCTCCGTTGAAATCATATTATCCATTTGAAGTACTCTAGCTTCGGAGAAAGATAAGTTGCATTTAAGAGCTTCATTTTCTTCCCGAAGCTGAGCAATTTCATTCTCGCTTGATAAAGTTGCAGCGCGGGCCAAGACTGCTTGCTGAGAAAAGAAAAAACTAAAGTAAGAAATTATTCATGTATAATTTGCTGCTGGTTCGAAGATATACTCCGAACCCAATATAATTTGCTAAAGATATTGGCTCGAAGGTGCTCCGTACCTGGTAGGCCGCTCGTTCCAAGGCAACGTTAAGCTCCGAACTCTTCGCCCTGCTTAATTTTGCTACCAGCTCTGTCTCCCCGACTTTGCGACTCACTCGACCTAAAGGTTTGAGCAGAGTCCGAAGCCCAGGTTGGCTCCAAAAAAGGAGTCAAAAGAGGGAGCATTGCCGAATCCCTTTGGTTATCCCTGCTTGACGAAGGTCCGGAGCGTTCTCCTGAGGTCCTTGGAACTTCAGAAGATGGCCCCCCCTCAGTTGATTCACTTTCATCTGTTGACTCAGACGAAGTTGATCCTTGAGTAGGGAGAGGCTCTATGTGTCTTTTACCCCTTCCAGGCCCCTGTTGAGCGACCTCCGGGTGCGGCTCCGAAGTTGTCGAAGGCCTTTGAGTTGTGTCTTCGTGATGTACTTCTTCCGAAAGAGGCTCTGCAAAAACAAAGGTATTATACATTGTATAATTTTGCAGAAAATAATAAAGAATTATGCGAAGTTTACCTTCGACATTCTGGGGGAGGTCGAGCACTGGACTGCTCGGAGGATCAAAGGTGCAGTCATCATCTGAATCCACAGTTAAAACTTCAGCTGCCGGATTATCTTCGTGAGCAGTCCCCCCCACATCCACAACTGAAGTTGTAGGAACTTCAACTTCATCTTCGCCCATAGGGGCTTCGATTTGCTCCTCTTGAGTATCCGGAGCTCTCACTTCTTCAATGTTAGCTTGAGGCTCCGGCATACCTGCAGTATCTTCAATGTGAATATTTTGTTGAGCTGCATCTTCATCAATCAATCTCACTAATAATATACCTTCATCTTCTTTAGAACCGGAGATTGAGGTTCTTGAGCTCGAAGGCGCAGTATTCGAAGGTGCGAGATTTTTCGGCTTCCGAGCGACCTTCTTCACCGGAGTCTTTGCGGAGCTCGAAGCTCCGGCTTCAGCTATCCTCTTCTTGGGTCCTTTCTCCAAAGGCACCCAGTCCATCAGAGGGGGCGGAGTCAACTCCAACATTCCCCATACTCTGTTAAACCTCTCCCAACTCCCGACCAATTTAACTCTCCATTTTTTTTCAGTCGGAGTTGGGGCACCAAAAATCTTCTCCGAAGCCCTTACAATTTGCTCTGAAGTAATAGGGGCTGAAGAAGCTAAAAAATAAATCAAATTAGTCTTTCTTCGAAGTAAATATGTATAATACATGTTGGTTTCGAAGTTACCTGCAGGGCTCGAAGTCAAGTTAATCTTGCGGAGACCGCCTTCCGAATCATCCTCGAAGATGACAGGCCAGTTGGCCATCAACGGAGGAATTTGCAGTCCGATGAATTCTTCGGCTAAGTCCCGCATGCTTAACCTTCGGCTAATCTTTTGAAGCAGGTTAAGACGAGCTTCGAGTTGGCCTTCGTTGGGCTGCACTAAGGCTTCTTTCCGGAATTGAATTTCTTTAAGGGGCCCAGCCAGAGGACTGCTTGCTCCAACTTCGGCATAGAACCATCTCAGAACCCAATCAGTGTACCATCTAGCATTGATGGCCTTGGCAGGAAACTGAAGGGCATATTCATCCCGAAGCCTAAAGTTGATAGAGCCGAAGGATACCACCACTTTCTCACCTCCGGAGCCTACGAAGGTCTTCGGCTGGCAAGTTGCTCTATGAAGTGCAGCGAAGATTTCTGCCCTCCCCTCACAACCTTCGGCTCTCAGCGCCCATTCAAAGATAGCTAATCTAGCTACTGCGTTCGGAGATAATTGGGGGAGGGTTACATGGAACAGATCAAGTACCTCCGCCAGGAAGTCCACTGCAGGGAGGCCCAAGCCAGCTTCGAAGAAGGCTTCGAATACCACTACTTCTCCGTGTCTTGGCGATGGAATTGATTCTTTGCCTGGCTTCCGGATCATAACTCCATTGCTAATTTTTCCCCCCGCTGTGATTGCCAATGATTCTCTCTTGCAGGTAGAAGGCCCCAACTCAAAAGACTGATCCAAATATTTCGTCGATGGCGGGCACAAACCTTGGTCATCGGCGATTTGGGGATTTCTCCCCCCTGCCGCCGGCATCGGAGGTGCCGCCGCCAACGCTGCTGCCGCTGCTGCTGCGGCCGCCTGCTACCGGGCCAAGGCCGACAGAGGTGCAGATCCTTTAGTCTTCACCATCCCGACCGTCGGATTGCTCTGAGGAAATGGAGGCTAGGGCTCAAGAACTCAAAGGGCTAAAAAGTTTTTGATTGCAAGAACGCGATGAAAAGGTAACCAGGTAACTTCTATGCCTTCTATTTATAGCCTAGATTTCACTTTTTACCGTTAGTTCGTGTCGTTTCGCATTCCTGCCATTAGTTTTCCCCGAGATTAACGCTTACTACAGTTTCCGTTAGAAATAGAAACTTAACGGCTATTTTCTCTAAGTCTAAAAGACTTTCGAACTTCTTGAGTCAGTTCTAAGATAGTTCGAAAAGCAATTACCTTAAGACTGATTCGAAGTTCATATCTTCATGCATTTCGGAGATAAAATAAGAACCAATAACCCCTATGTTTGGTTATCTTTTCCTTCCGTATACTCCTCTCCTAACGTTACAGGTCAAACGGAGAAGCGTATTCGAGGGGCTACTGTTGGGGGAAAATATCTCATCTTCGGGGTTATTGCCGAAGCAACATAAAGGCAGATAGCAGATTCGAAGGTTCCCAGACGATCATCTTCGAAGATACCCGGAACCAAGTTCGAAGTACGAAGATAGGCATTGGTTCGGAGTACATCCTTCGAACTAAGGCCCTCCAAGATCTTTTCTGTCAGCTAAGATGGAAGACTTATCTTCTTTCTAATTAGATTAGTCTTTTACCATTTTAGCCCTATTAAGGGAACCGAATAGTTTCCACTATGTTGGTTGTAATAGAGGGGTAAATAGGTCTTTTCCTTAATGTTTGGGCCTATAAATACCCCCCATTTCACCTGTAATAGGGACCGAATACAAGTTATTCAATACACACTTTCGAACTTTTCTAAGTTATTATCCTTTCGGAGGCTTAGAACAGTTCTCTTCGCAAACACTTCGTTTGTTAGTTTCTTTTCTACAGAAACCTGTTAGTGTAATCTTTTACGCCAACAGGCGGCCTACGGCATCCTTCGCCCGGAGGGTGGCCTCCAGCACTCTGCGCCCGGAGGGTGGCCTCCGGCATCCTGTTTGTATGCTTCGCATTGTTTGGCTTCGAATGTTTTAGCTTGTCACGCTCGTACTGCGTATTACATTCACGCACCTCGCATACATGCTTCCCCCCTTTGCTCGTGGCAGCTAGGAACTTAGCCGTTGCTGGTGCGGGCAAAAAAAATAAAGGATGCGAGGGGTGCGCTTTTCGGCGGCTTCGACGCGTGAAGTTTTATTTGATCGAAGGCAGGGCTTCGAGCGCTTTAATTTGGTGCGAAGCAGTGCTTCGGCTGCTCGGAATTTCATTGAGCGAAGGCCTCCTTCGGGCTTCGAACGCGCTAACTTGGTGTGAAGCAAGGCTTTAGCATGACCAAATTCAGCGAAGCATGCTTCGGCATGCTAGGACTTGGATGCTGTGCGTGAGCGAGGCTCTGAAACGCACTTAGATTTTAGCGAAGTATGACTTCGAGATGCTTAGGCGTATATGAACACGCGAAGCAAGGCTTCGGAGCGTGTTTGGATAATGAAGCAAGGCTTCGGAACTTGTTCCTGTAATGAGAAGGATATTTGGTGTGGATTCACCGAACCTGTGATATTGTGAGCCACCTTCGACTCTAAGCCACCTTCGACTCTGGGCCACCTACGACCCTGGGCCACCTTCGACCCGGGGATGCATCAGGCCAGAGCTTGGAATCCCGGACTTGCCGAGCCGTCACTCGGAAGTCTCAAAGCCCACTGCTACGGGCCCGGAGGCGCTGTGTGGCCTTCGGAGGGGTGCTCCGGATTTTGTAAGGGAAAGCGAGGCTTCGGGTTTTAAGTAAGGCGAAGCAAGGCTTCGTGTTTCTTATTATGCGAAGCAATGCTTCAATTTTTTCTCAAGAAGATGGGGCAGAAGTTTGCTTTGAAGGCGAAGCTAGGCTTTGAACTTCAAGGCGAAGCTGGGCTTCGAACATATATCAAGTGATCGCGACATTGTACATCGAAGTAGTACTTCAGATAGTAGACATACCTCGCAATGTAGTTGAAGGATGGTCTCGTAGCTTTTGGGGCTTCGACGACCTCCGACATGTGTAGCGGAGCCCCTTGCTGGAGGGTGGGCTCCGGTATGTGAAGGATGGAGGAAGGCGAAGACGGCCTTCGAGCTGCACCCGAAGCCCCTTGCTGGAGGGTGGGCTCCGGTATGTGAAGGATGGAGGAAGGCGAAGATGGCCTTCGAGCTGCACCCGAAGCCCCTTGCTGGAGGGTGGGCTCCGGTATGTGAAGGATGGAGGAAGGCGAAGATGGCCTTCGAGCTGCACCCGAAGCTCCTTGCTGGAGGGCGCGTGAAGCAAGAAAGCTTCGAAGCTCCCCCCTCAGGCATACTTCGAGTTGCAGACAGTGGTAGAGAACTTAGCTTGTAGTACTAGGATCCCCACGGACGGCGCCAACTGTTGGAACAATTGCGTTAGTTCCAGCAGGTTTTTATGTGGTGGAGTATGATGTGGAGAATGAACCTCGAAGGGTTCTAACAGAGGGAGAAGAGGGTTTATACTGGTTCGGGCCTCTCCTGGGAGATAATAACCCTACGTCCAGTTGTGGTGGATTTGGCATGGTATGCCCTATTATGGAGCAATAATTCCATGGTCTTTGGCCCCCTGGAGCGTGTGTCCCTGTTACAAGGGCTTGGCCCTGCTTTTATAGGTGCGCAGGCCAAAGGAAAAGACCGGGATGCCCCCTATGAGCCCTAGGCTCACAGGGGCAGAGAGGAGGAAAAGGGCTAGCTACGGTACAAAGGCACTTTGCAGCTTTACAGCTTTACAGGCGTGTCAGACTGCGCCAGGCTTTGACCAGCTAAATGACATACCAGGGGCGGTAGGGCCCCCGGTATGGCCTATACTTAGATATTTCTTGAGCTTCGAAGCACGGGCCGGAGCCTTTCTAGCAGAGGCTACGAAGAGGGCTCTGAGCTGCACCCCGAAGGGGGCTTCGAAGCATGCCCCGAGCAAGGCTCCGAACAAGGCTCCGAACTGGGGTCTCGGAGCTTTTGACCTCGAACTGGCCTCCGAACTGGGGGCCTCCGAACCCGGTCTCCCGAACCGGGGCCTCAAACTGGGGTCCCCCGAACTGGACTCCCGGAGGGCGGCCTCCGGCAACCTTCGCCCGGAGGGTGGCCTCCGGCATCCCGCGCCCGGAGGGTGGCCTCCAGCAACCTGCGTCCGGAGGGCGGGCCCGAACTGGTGGCTCCGAGCCAGACCCCCCGACCTGAGGGCTCCGAAGCTGCAGGCTTCGAAGGGTACCTTGGGACCTGAAAACAACACTTAGAGAGAAAACAGGCTCCGACAGTGCTGGGCTCTAGGCCGAAGGCTGTCGGAGGCTGACGTCATTTGGCCCCTGTTTAAGGGAAATATATTCCCCCAACACTCCCCTGAAGACGGGCCATCTAGGTCGCTACGTCATCAGGACTATCTTCATTTCTTCTAGAGGGGACTTCCGGGTCTTGATAATTGAACAAGTCAGTTCGAAGCATAGTCGGAGCTGTAGGAGAGGCTCCGTCGGTTCGAAGCATGGATGGAGTCCCGAGAGGGGCTTCGTATGTTCAAGGAAGATTCTTTGTTTCTGGAGTCTGAGGTGCGAGTATCACGAAGGGTCCTCCGACCTTAATAGTGTTCGAAGATTTCTACCCAGTGGTCCGAGAAGACCTCCAGAGGGGACTAGTGCCTAGGCTCCACTTGGGAGGCAAGGATTTATGAAAGGATTGGTAGAGAACGAAGTTTTTGTACTAGGTTGCCCACGGACGTCGCCAACTGTTGGCGTAAAAGATTACGCTAACAGGTTTAGGAAACTAAGTGTTGCACAAACGAAGTGTTTGTTTGAGTAAACTATTCCAAGCCTCCGAGATGGATAATAGCTGGAGATAGTTCGAAGTATGTATTGAATATCTAAGTATTCGATACCCTTTACAGAGTGAAGAGAGGTATTTATAGACCAATTACATGCGGAAAAGACTTCTTTACCCTCTAATTACAACCAACTAAGAACATACTATTTAGTATTCTTCGTAGCGGCAAAAGAGTAAAAAGATAATCTAATTAGTGAGAAGATAAATCTTCTGTCCTTGCTAGCAACCCCCTTTCGGGTGAAGAGGTTTCAGGAGGCTTTGTTACACCGAAGCTTTGATGGAGGTCTCTATTGTTTAAGGCTCCGAACCGACGGAGACTCATTGCCTTTAGGGCCTTCGGAGAATAGAGTTCCTGACTTCGTTTCTTCTGCTTGTGTTAACTTGAAAGTTCTTGGACTGTCGAAGATGAAATATTTTCCCCCAACATAAACAAAAAGTGTTGATAAACTAGTGCAATCAGCAAAGATAAAGTGATTACTCAATCAAAAGGTGTGGAACAACAAATAGTGACTTCTCAACATGACTGAAACAACAGGAAATATCAAGAAGACCAAAGCAAATGCATTTACTGATGAATTCTTAAGAAGAATGCTATCTTCAACAGAGATTAAGAATCAACACTTTACTAAACAAACTGTATGAACTCAGCTCTTCTGGATATTCAAAGATTTCTCAGAAATATTGAATTCCTCTCATCAAAAGTAAACAACAACAAGAATTGCACTTTGCATAAATGTAGCAAAAAGCTAAATACAACTCAGATGAAGTCTGATTGAAATAGAGTGAGTACTATCAGCGAACATGCATCTAAAATCAATAAGAACTTAAGACAGAAATCACAAGAAAAGTGGACTGCACACTCAGAGGAATATTGTAAATGAAACTAAAACAGAACCTAATAGTGTAGCATGATAATTTCAGTATGCACTTTTAGAAGAAATCTTAATCTTCTTCAAGACTTGAGTTAGCAATAATGATTTAATCCATAGACATCATGTTCATGACAGCAATATCCTAGACTTGAAGCTTCAAGAAACAATAGAATAATGATTATGACTTGCAGAACACAATCAAAAATTAGCAGGCTAACTTGACATACACATAAGAAAACAGAACAACAACTTTTGTTAACTGTTATTCAGTTTTCAAGCAACTTGTGCAGGTAATACTCCTTAGTGCAGACAAGGGGCATCCAGAAACTGACAGAGATGATGAAATAGTTGTTGTTCAGGAAAAATGGAACAAACACTTAAGAACACAAATCCCTGGAATGTAGAGCAAGAAGACACTGCAAGAGGAAATAGAACAGAAGAATACCTGCTGCGCTGTGAAGTGTTCTTGACTGAAGCATTCCTGTGCGGCCATTGTATCTTTTCAGACAAAGCAAATAATTTTGCAGATTACCATGTAGATTACTCGGGATGAACCTTCTTAAGCACACACATCTGATTAGCAAGGAAAGATAGCCAGGAAATCAGATCATGTAAAACATAAAGCAAAGAAGCTGAGAAAGGCTGTGGTGGCGCTGTGATCAGAACAAGAATAGCGCTGCTGAAACGGCATAGTACTACCTGCAAAATCCATAGTATAGGGAAATGAAAAACGATGAACATTGTAATACTCTTACTGAATTAAATGTAAAGAAACAACAACTTGATAGAATTAAAATAGCAATAATAGACAACAAAATGGATGGAATAAAATTCTGGTTTTGTGGAAAAAGAGCAGCCCTAACCCTTAGGCATGGGGTCCTTTATATAGGCTAGCCCATTTAAGTAAACCCCAAAATGCCATTCGGGTTAAAGTTGAGAGTATTTAACTAAATGACATAATGTATTTTCAGAATTATCAATTCTGAAAAATACATTAATGTACACACCTAATTTATTACAACATTGACCCTATTCTTTTAATATTTTTCAGAAATTGAAAATTCTGAAAAATACTAAAAGATTACACTTAATCTATACTACTGTTGACACGAAAACGTGCCCCCACACTTGGGTTAGTTCAATGATCCAAAAGTGTGCTGATACTTAGAAACAAGCCTAAGCGTAACATAACACTGACGTTGCGTTCCGATTACCCTTAACAGTGGCAAGGGGGTGGAGTCACCAGGTACTCAGATCACAAGCAAATAATCCAATTATTAGCCGAAAAGAAATATATAAATGAAATAAACTAGTCAGCTGAACAGAGCTTGACCAGCTCGAAGTGTACTGTGTGAAGGGATCACTGAAGGAGGGCCTTCGGCGTCTAATGCGAAAGGTTTCACCGAAGGTAGTCTTCGATGTTCGGATCGATCTGACCGTAGTCAAGCTACGAATAGATCTCTGACGCAAAATCACCTCCGAAACTAGTTTCCTGGCTCCGGAACTAGTTTCCTGGCTTCGGACACCTTCGGCGAAGGGGCTCCGAACGTGAAAACCTGCAGCAGAATAGAGATCAAGTGCCAATTCAGCATGGAGACTGAATTTACTAAGTATTGCAGTAGGGAAACGAAAGTAGCAATCTGTTACGTAGATTAATGGATACTTCACATGTGAAGTAACAAGGCGATAGCAATCTGTTAGGTAGATTAATGGGTACTTCACAAGAGAAGAAACAAGGATTACCACTATTTCGATGTGGCCGGTGGAGGCTTCCAAGCAAACCCACGAAGGTTGTGGAGAAAGGTAAATAAAAGTAAAGTACGGTTCAAAGCTAGGGCTTTGTGGTTGAATTGTATTAGGGGGTTTAATGAACCGGCCTCACCCCTATATTTATTGGGGCTAGTTTTCTTATCTCTATAGCTAATCTGGTAGGATTCGGCCAAATAAACTTTAGGGATAAAAACAGCTAGAATCATACTCAAACTATATCGAAGCTGGCCTGAAGTGGGCCTTCTGTGGGCCTACCGAAGCCTGCTCCTCAGGTAGAAGCTTCGGCGAGGTAGTCCTACGGAGGGCCTTCAGGTCAAAGCTAGCAGGCCGCTAAAAGGCCTCTGAAGCCTAATGTTTGATGGGCCTTTGGCCCTATAAGGCTTCGGCCTGAACCAGGACTTGTGTATTTTTGGCCCAAATTACCAAAATTGATATTTTGACAATCTTGACCATTAATGCCATATTTTGCTATCAATGACTACTAAACAAAAAAATTAACTCCTATTTATTGGAATTAAAAACATTTGGTGATGTGATAGTTTTCAGAACAAATTGACAAAGCCTCCTCGATCGCCGACATGTGACGCCAATCCGTGAACTCGACCGCTAGCAAGTCTCTCCCGCTGTCGATCCCCTCAAGCCGCTTGATCACTTGCACTGGCCTCCCTTTCACTGACTTGACCATCACACTGTCTCGACCATCTTTCTATCCATGTCTTGCTCTATCTCCTCGTGCACTCCTGAGATCATCTCCAACTTCACCTGGCATCCTTGATCCTCTAGCATCGAGCTCCCCGCTTGACACTTGAACACCCGCCGTTGATAGTTGGTTAGCATCTCCATCCTGCACACATGAGACAAGCCAAAACAAAAAACACGACGCACACTGATCCCCTCGGTACAAACTCTCCATACACACATCGAGCCCATCGATGCAAGCAAACCACCATTCACTTCATAACACCAGATCATTCAACCTTGTCATTCACTCATCATAAAGACAAAAACCACAGTGCTACCTCACTTGGTTTCACAGACGACAAGACCCGATACCCCTTAATGGAAATGCTCTATCTATATATGCCTATACTTCTCGTGCACTAGACTGAGACACTACCTGCTATCATCGGAGTGCACCGTGATATGCAAGGCAGATATCATTAATTATATGTATTGACCCTAGTGTGAAAGGGTGTATCAGAAAGTGGGTCCTTGCTCTCACCGAATTTGACCTTCGGTATTAATCGGTTAAGGAAGTAAAAGTGCAAGCGATAGCCGATTTCATCGTCCAGCACAGAGATAAGGTTGTGACCCATATTGAGCCAACACCATGGAACTTATTCTTCGATGGGTCGGTGTCGTCATGGATGTGGTATAGGCCTGATAATTATGTCCTCTCATGGGGCATCATTTGAATTCACATACACAATCAAACCTTTCTCTGCCAATAACCAAGCCAAATACAAAGTGGTATAGAAAGGGTTACAACTATTGGAAGAAGTAGGCACCGATACAATAGAAATTTTGGGAGACTCTCTACTCGGGATGAGGAAACTGTCAAACGAGTACGGGTGCAGAAACGACTGCTGAAAGAATATCATGATAAGTGTAAAGAAATTATGTCAAGCTTCTGATGCGTAACTCTTACTCATATCCAAAGGGAGCATAACTCATAAGCAAATGATTTGGCCCAGACGGCGTCAGGATATAAGACAATGGTCATATCGATCAAGGTGGAGATCGCGAGATTGAGGCCAGTGAATTGAGGTACGGTATCATTCATTACTTGAAAAATCCTTCGACATCGGCACCAACAAAACTCAGATATCAAGAAACAACATTGGTTCTGCTCGGGGAAGACTTGTACTATTAGACGACTGATGGGGTTATCCTTAAATGCATAAGCATCAAAGAAGCCAAGGTGGTGATGCGTGAAGTACGTGATGGCATATGCGGAACACACCAGTCGACCCAGAAAATGAAATGGTTGCTTTGGAGGTTAGGTTTCTTTTTGTTCGACTATGGTGGATGATTGCATAAGATATTATAAGGGGTGCCAAGCCTATAAATGTTTGGAGCAATTCAGAGGGAACCCGCATCGGCAATGAACCCGATAATTAAACCCTGGCCTTTTAAAGTGTGGGGCATCGATATGATCGGTGAAATCTACCCAGCATCAAGAAAATGACATAAGTTCATATTTGCAGCCACTAACTACTTCACAAAATGGGTAGATGTCATTTCACTCAAAAGGGTTACTTCCACCAATGCCATCGAGTTCATCAGAGAGCATATAATATATCGGTTCAGGATTCCACAGACCATCACTATAGATCAAGGGATAATTTTCGTATCGGAGGAGTTCCAGCAATTTGCAGCCGATATGGGAATCAAACTCTTAAATTTATCATCGTATTATGCACAGGCTAATGGTCAGACTGAAGCATCCAACAAGAATCTGATTAAGTTAATAAAGCGAAAGATCAACGAGCAACCAAAGCGTTGATATTAGTCTCTGTCAGAAGCACTCTGGGCTTATCTGATGGCGCGACACGGCTCTACTCAAGTACCACCATATCAACTAGTATATAGCCACGAAACAGTACTACCTTGGGAAAATAACATCAGCTCAAGAAGGATTGCACTACAAGACCCACTCACAACTGATGATTATTATAATTTAATGACAGATGGCATAGATGATCTAGCGCATGTCTGATTGAGAGCCGTCGAGAAGATTGAATAAAACAAAGCAAGGGTTACTAGGTTTTATAATAATAAAGTGGTGCCCAAGTCAATTGAACAAGGAGAACTCGTATGGAAACTTATCGTACCGATCAGGTCTAAGGACAATCAGTTCGGTAAGTGGTCACCTAATTGGGAAGGGTCATTTTGAATACATCGAGTGGTGCCTGACAAAGCCTATCTGCTCAAAGGATTGGATAGAGAACTGTTTGGGAAGGATTTGAATGGAAACTAATTGAAGAAATATTTTCTCACTGTTTGTATAAATGCCTAAAGATCTACATGCAAAATAGCCAATACCGATGGTACCGCCTTTAGATGGACAATGTTGAGTCATCACCCTTAGACAAAATTCGAGACCAACTCAAGGGATCAATGACAAATATATTGCGTGGGTATAATATTTCAAGTTACATGTCAATGATCCTATGCAAAGTCTTAGCAAGAGCACGGTGGATGGCGTCGATCGCCCGTAACCCGATTGCGTCAACGCTCTGGAGGATGGCTCGATCTTCGACGTCTGAGCTAGGGATATCGTGAAGGGTGTGTTGGGGAATAGGGGAGCTACGCTAGCCGGCAAATTCCAAAATTTACACACTAAGCCCAGGACTCATGTGTGTGCGATATCATGGATCGGTACCTTCTAGCACGAGACACGGTAGGTGCAGCGGAAGATGCGGAGTAGCGCATCAAGCCTATCCTTGCTTTGTCCTTTCCATCCTTCACCGATCCGATCGATGAAGACGACGTAGTCATTCGCATGTAGATGTCCATGAGTGTAGCTATTGGATCAATGCCTCCACGGATTCCACAAAGTAAAGTGATGGAGAACCTCCCATGGTAGCATGCTAGCACCACACGTGAGAGACGGTGATACTTGACCTCAACGATTGAGATCAAGAAAGGAAGGAGAGGACTCTTTGGTGGCTTGGTGTAATCTAGGCTTATTCCATGGTTCCAAGATGTCATCCTCTTATCCTTTTATAGGGTTGAGAGCCCACTGTAGGACCGAAAGTAGCGACCAAAGGGGGGGGGTGAATGGGCGCCTAAAAATTCTTTCGAATCAATGGGCCTGTTCCCAACACCCAACGCACCTCAAGAGACTAAGCAGCAAAACAGATCACCAAAGCCTAAAAGTATCTAGCCTAGAAATAACCGGTGTCCTAGACAGAGAAACACCAATACAGTGCTAATAGGCAGATAAACAAAATATTCAAAACATGGCAGATCGAACTTCTCAGCAAAATAATCTAGGTGCACATAGAATGAGATGAGAAGTTACTGTTCAAAATTTGTCTCCTGTTCAATACTTGGCATAGCCTGCTTCACTATGTCGGAGCCTGCTTCACAGTGTCGAAGCCTGCTTCACTGTGTTGAGTCATGCTTCGGAGTACATTGTCGAAGTCCGCCGAAGTCTATCGTAGAAGTGCTGGAGGTTTGTGGAATCTAGCCTAGTTCGAGTGTGGCAGAATGCGAAGTATGCTTCGGTGCGAATTATGAAAGTATCGAAGGCTGCTTCGAACAGATTACTTTGAAGTCTATACTCAGATCAGACAGCTTCGATCAAAGTTTGCAGAAAAGCAAGCTTCGAAAGAGAAGCGAAGCCAAACACACAACATCAAGGCCAAATCAAAGCCAACAACTCTACCTTCGAGGCTAGCTAGATCGAAGTATGACTATCGTAATGGTAACCTTCGAACCTCAGACCAGCTTCAAATCAAAGTCTGCTGAAGCTCTCACAAGAGATCGAAGCCTAGACACAGACTCCGAAAGACAAACTTCGAATCCACAAAATTAGATCCTTGGAAATGACAACCGCAGAAAAACTTCAGAAAAAACACACTGCGAGCGAAGTCTACCAGAGAGACATGCTCCGAAGTTAACTTCGACATCTGTCGAAGTATGCCAAAACAAAACCTTATACCAGAGCACACTTCGAATTCTGAGTTGCTAGTTACAGCGAAGCCTTTAAAAAAGGTCTAGTCGAAGCCTGCTTCACAGACAGAAGGACTTCGAGCAAAGACAATCAGTGGACGCGCTCTGAAGCAAACTTCGAAACCAGTCAAAGTATTGACTACGAAGAGCTCGAGTCAGAGTACACCTTCACAGACAAGTTTGAAGCCTGCTTCTCAGAACAGAAGGACTTCGCACAAAACATGGGGCTTCGCCAGAAACAACCAGAGAAATCCTAGACCCTGTCTTCTCGATCAAAAAGGCTATACAAGAAAAGCAAGGCTAGAAAAACTAGCGCACTGTAGCTACAGGAAACTAGTACTACTTGCAGCTACAGGAGCACGCAAGAAGTAGTACTTCTCAGCCGAAGAACAGGAGCATTCAGAGAAGATCATTCGCACCAGAGATAAAAGCTTGCAGACACGCAAAACGATGCAGTATAAAATATACACAATCGCAGCACACAAGAATCACAGCGCGCAGAAAACTAAAACCAGAATGAATCAGAACTCACGGGTTCATGATGAATAGATAAACACTGCGGCGGCGCAACAGGAAGAGAGACAGGGAAACAGCGAACTAAAAATGACCCAATAGATTAGGAAAGTGATTTCAGCAAAAAGGGTAACCTAACCCTAGGGATTGGGGCCCTATTTATAGGTTGCCCAATAGCTAGGAATATTCCACCAGCCCCTTAGAGTTTTTTTGTAGACGCTGAAATAAAAGGAAAAGACTAAACTGCCCTTAGGATATTTTTACAGACTCGACTGACTGACTGTGGGCCTAGGGACAAAATAGTAAACTCCTATTTACAGATGACTTATCCGGAAGCTAAGCTTTCGTAGCGGCTACGGCTTCACTTCTTTACAGTCCGATGCGAGATCAGCGGTCGTCAGTTTTGCGCCGAAACTGACAAAGCCTCCACCGACTTTGCACCAGGTACCCGGATTGGGCCGGCCCGATTCCGCATCTCTCTCAGCCCAGCAATCACTCACCGCCCGTGTACCTAAGTCAATCCTGGTCAACAGCCCAGTGGATCCTCTGCTGCTCCTAGCCCATGTACCCAGATTGGGCCAGCCCTACTTCGTGGCCCCTCTGCCCAACAGTCACTCACTGCCCATGTACCTGAGTCACACGCGGCCCAGACGCAGCAAGTCCTCTCTCTCTTTTCAGTCCTCTTTGACTATCGTTGACAATGACTCATCACATCTGCAGCCATGAGGCACACGCTATTCAGCATGGCTCCTCAATCTCCCCCTTGATGAGTGCATTGTCAACACTTCTCCTCATCAGCTCTTTAGTACCTACGAACACATGTGGAAACACGGAAACAAAGCACAAGAAAACAGAGAAGAAGAAAATAAAGTAAAAGTTTAACCCTAATGACCAAAAGCTAAACAAAAGCAAGAAATCAGTCATTATGGTTAACCAAAGGTAAAAACTCAAAAACGGGTGCAATCTTAGAATTATCAACAAGAATATCAAAAGAGTAAGGACAACCGGGATAAAAACTCCCCCTAAAACAAATCCCAAAGAAAGCCAAAACTCCCCCTTAAACTCTTCTCCCAAAATTTCTCTCCCTTGTTGACAAGTGGACTCATGAAGCGAGACTAAAAACACTCGAAAGAGACATAGACTACCCCTGAAAAGCAACTCCCCCTCAAAATATGCAATGAATGCAACTAGGGTGCAGGTGGAGTGTAGAAAGCATGCTTCTCAGATATGATTGACTGCAAGTACAACATCTAACAAGTATAGCAAAAGACATACTGTCTAAGACACATGGCATGATTAGTGCAACAGATGATATCTAAAGAAAGTCATTAGCACGCATTTTTTAATTTTTGCAAACAAAAGCATCACCACATTTTCCAGATGACAAGCAAGGTAAAGCATGAGATGCAGAGGCTAACTGCTATCTACCCCGATAAGCATTGTTCAAAACAAAGTGCTTCAGCAAACTTGTTGTCTTTTTAATTTTTAGGCTTTTTCATTTTCCTTTTTCATTTTTGCCAAGGGTTATTTGCATGTCAAACCTTATGCTAACCGACCAAGTCAAGCCTAGGCCAGAACTGGACCATCAGAAGCTTAATACATTGGTCTTGACATACAATACACTGTCCTAGTTCAGACCAAAGTGCTTTAGTAAGCAGTCTAGAACAATGTAATGTGACAAAACAAACCCACTTGTATATTTTCAAACTCAAGCGTAAAAAGGCATGGAATTTTCATTCATTTTTTATTTTTATCATTTTTATAGAACATTTTCCATGTTAAAGCATAAAGATGTCCAAGTTGCATGTCTGCATCTATGTGAGGAACTAGCTACAAGGCATGTAACAGATAGCAAAAACACTCAGCCTACACATGCTAGATACCAGAAGCAATGGTGATCATTTTTCAAGTTTAAAGCATAAAAGCCATGCATATGACAGATATCAGACATATCAAGTGAAGTGAATCAAGGCATGATTATTGACAAGTAATCAAAAGCATGTACAAGCTAGAATAAGTAAAGCAGTTCAATCATATAACATAAGCAGGCTGAAAGTGTGATATGTGAATATGCAAGATATGAACACACACAAAAAAACTCAAGAACAGAGTAAAGAAGAATGAAAAACTGACGCAAAAATATCCTAGAAAGGATACACAACATCCAAATCCCCTCGTAAACGCTCAAAAGTAGACTGATCTAGGGGTTTGGTGAAAATGTCAGCCAACTGATGATGGGTATCAACATGAACAAGGTCAATGACACCTTTCTCATATTGATCCCGCAGAAAATGAAAGCGCACATCAATGTGTTTGGTTTTTGAATGGAGACAAGGGTTTTTCCCTACACTAATAGCACTTGTGCTGTCACAAAACAGAGGAACTCTGGTAGGAAAGAATAACCCAAAATCTCGCAGAGTGGAAATCATTCAAATCAACTATGAGCAGCAGCTAGCAGCAGCTACATACTTTTCCTCAGTGGTCGAAAGAGCAACTCCAGATTGCTTTCGAGAAGACCAAGACATAAGAGACGAACCAAGAAACTGGCAAGTACCGGAAGTCGACTTGCGATCCAACCGGCACCCACCAAAGTCAGCTTACGAAAAGCCAGATAAATCAAGATATGATGATGCTAATAATAAAGACCGAGATCGGGCGCATAAGTAAGATACCTGGAGATGCAAAAAACAGCCTACCGATGAGACGCGCGAGGTGAAGACTAGAAGCGCGCGCAAAGTCCCACGACGAACTGTATGTCTGGCCTCGTCGCCGTCAAGTATAACAATGAACCAACCATCCCTCGAAATTCTCTCTCATTGACCTTGACGCCGCTCTCGTCCTTGTCCAGGTCCCCAAATGTGCCCATTGGGGTCATCTGAGGCTTCAACTCTCCACCAAAGTCAATTTTTTTCAACATGTCACGAGTGTACTTACCATGGTGGATGAAAGTACTTGAGCTCACCCATGAGGCTCATCTCAAACTCGCTGTGCATCTGCTTAGAAAACATGGACACAAGAACATCAGTAGTACCGCAAAAGATAATATCGTCCACGTAAATCTGAGCGACTAAAAAATCTGAAGCATCTCTAAGCAAGAAGAGAGTTTTATCCACATAACCCATTACAAAGCCCTTTCCCAACAAAAACTGCTTTAACTGGTCATACCAAGCCCTAGGGGCTTGCTTCAGACCGTATAAAGCTTTTTGCAGTTTAAAAACATGTCGAGGAAACTTAGGGTTCTCAAAACCGGGGGGCTGCCTAACATAAACCTCCTCCTCTATGTACCCATTCAGAAAAGCACTCTTGACGTCAATTTGAAATAGCTTAAATCCCTTCGAAGTGGCAAAATCTAAGAGAATGCGAATGGACTCAAGACGAGCAACAGGGGCGAAAGTTTCTTCAAAATCAATACCCTCCTTCTGGCAAAAACCCTGGGCAACTAGTTGAGCTTTGTTGCGCACCACAACCCATCTTCACCTTGCTTGTTCTTGAACACCCACTTAGTGCCTATGGGGTTGCATCCGGGTGGCGGCTCAACCAAAGTCCAATCCCGATTGCGGACAAAATTCTCAAGCTCTTCTTACATGGCATTAATCCAGTTCGAGTCAAAAAGAGCATGAGAAACGTCTCTGGGCTCAAAAGATGCAACAAAAGCAGATTCAGCAAACACAGCAAGAGAATCAACAGATGAACGCAAAGTCCTTGCAGACAAATCACCGATGATGAGCTCTGAGGGGTGATCACGCTGAACTGCTCGGTATCCCTGGTGATCTGAAGTCACCTCATCGGAGTCAGCAGCTGGCACCTCTAGACTCGACTGAGGGGGCTCGATCGAAGTGGAAGAAGTGATCAGAGGTCCGCCCTCGTCCTTAGTCGAAGTCTCAGAAGGTGTGGGTCCCGCAGGCAGTGCAGAAGGCCCACCGTCATCAACAGCTGGAGTGTCCTCATCTTCCTCAAAGATGGACTCTCCGAGCTCACCATCTCTAGAAAGCTCAAAAGAAGGAGTCAAAGAAGGCAAGGACTCATCAAAAGAAACCTCGCAAGTCTCGACAAGCTGCTCGGAGTCGAGGTTCCAAACACGGAAGCCTCGAGAATGTAAAGCGTAGCCAAGAAAAACTTTGTCCCAGCAACGAGACTCAAACTTGTCCAAATGCCCTCCCTTCTTGAGCACAAAGCACTTGCAGCCAAACGCTCGCAAGTGGCTCACCTTGGGCTGTCTACCAAACCGCAACTCGTATGAGGTCTTACCTAGGTAAGCTCTAAGAAAAATGCGGTTGGCCAGATAGCAAGTAGTGTTCATGGCTTTAGCCCAAAAATGCCTAGGAGTCCTGTTGTTGTAGAAATTGTGTTAGCTACAGCACAGGTTTCGTATGTGTGTATATGATGTGTAGAATGAACCTCGATGGGTTCTCTCAGAGGGAGAAAAGGTTTATACTGGTTCGGACCTCCCCTAGGGGATAATAGCCCTACGTCCAGTTTGTGGTGGATTTGGCATGGTATGCCTCGGTGCTAAGAAGTGAACTCCAGGGTCTCATGGCCGTCTAGAGCGTGTCGCCTGCTAAAAGGGCTTGGCCCTGCTTTTATAGGCACGCAGGCCAGAGGAAAAGACTGGGATGTCCTCTATGAGCCCTAGGCTCATAGGGGCAGAGAGGGAAAAATAGCTAGCTATGGTACAAAAGTGCTTTACAGCCTTACAGACATGTCAGGTAACGTCACATCTTGACCAGCTAAATGACAGATTACAGGTAGAGGGGCCCCTGGTATGACTTCTATAATGTAGCGGGGCGCAAATATCTTCTGTGTTCGGAGTAGGGCCGGAGCTCCGAACCGGGGCTCCGAACTGGGGCCTCCGAACTGGGGGCCTTTGAACTGGGGCCTCCGAACTGGGGGCCTCCGAACTGGGGCCTCCGAACTGGGGCCTCCGAACTGGGGGCCTCCGAACTGGGGCCTTGGCTTTGAGTCGACTGTAGAGGGTCCGGAGACTAGCTTTGAGGAGCTCCGAACGGAGCTCCGAAGGCTAACTGTGAACAGGGCTCGAAGGCTAACTCCGAAGAAGGCCCGGAGGCTAGCTTCGAAGTTAGCCTGAGACAGCTTCTGGCGGTCTTCAAGGAATCTCGAGGGCTTTGCCCCGGAGGGCTCCGAAGGACCTCGCTTCGAAGGGCTTCGTCGGGGCCCTGGGGCTTCGCCCCTGCAAGCTCCGTCACAAACCTTGGGACTTGGGAACAGTTTCTTGGGGAGGAAACAGGCCTCGACAGTGTTGGGCTCCGGGCCGAAGGCTGTCGGGGGCTGACGTCATTTGGCCCCTGCTCGGGGGAAATATATTCCCCCAACACCTGTGCTCATCGAGCATCGTCCTGGCCATCTCGACTAGCGTGCGGTTCTTTCGTTCCACAAAGTCGTTCTGTGGGGGAGTGTAAGGAGCAGAAAACTGATGGTCAAGACCCTGATCACTACAGAAGCTGACGAACTGAGAGTTCTAGAACTTAGAGCCATTGTCGGAGTGAATTGATCACATCCGACCATTGTTCTCATTCTTCAGCTTCAAAATTAGGTCATGAACAAAATGAAAAGTCTCATCCTTAGACTCCAAAAAGAAAACCCAGGAGAATCGAGAAAAATCGTAAACTATCACAAGCGCGTACCACTTCTCACCGACTGAGCGTACCCGAGCTGGACCAACAGTGTCCATGTGTAACAGCTCTCGGGGATACGAAGTCATCACCTGAGTCACCGGTGAGTGAGAAGCGGTAACCATTTTCCCATGACGACAGGGATGGCAAACTAGATCCTTCTCCATCTTAAGCTTGGGCAATCCTCGGATGAGGTCCATAGAGCTCAACCTAACTAGCAGATCAAAACTCAAATGACCTAACCTCCTATGCCACTTCCAGAGCTTATAGGAAGATCCAGCAATCAAACAGTGAGAAGGGCCAAAAGAACTAGAGAAGTCAATCCGAAAACCTTACGAAAAGGTAAGATCTGGCAAATAAAAAACCCTCTAGAATCAATCACAGAAGAAATGCCCTTTTTAAAACGAACCTCCAACCCATCCTCAAGAAGTTGCGAAATAGAAATCAAATTAAAGTTCAAATTTCCAACTAAAGCAACATTCTTCAAAGAGAAATGATCAGAGATGCGAATTGAGCCAATACCGTTTACCTTCCCTTGACCACTGTTCCCGAAGGTGATGTACTCTTTGGAGCTCGGGGAAGTGAGGCTGTAGAACCATCTGTGATGTCCCGTCATGTGGCGAGAGCATCCTGAGTCCATGATCCGAACATCCTCCAGTCTGTGATCCTGCACAATCAGTGGTTGTAAGGGGAGCAAATGATCCGGCACCAGGTTTAGCAAAAGAGCTAAACCAGTGTCGAGCCATCTGCTCAAAAGACGAAAGCAGAAATCATCATAAGAGTTCGGACCAACACGCGGCTCAAAGCGCTATCCTCGGTTCTGCCTAAAGCCTCAGCCTCGAGGTCCAGGACCGTAGCCAAAATGGCCTGCAGCTCTGCAGGAACGAACACCACCATCTGGAGCACGGGCATGAAGGTCGTATCCTCTACCACCACCTACATGACGCGGCCTGGCCTCCAGCCTCTCCCCGCGTCGAGGAACTCTCAGTCTACCACCCTGCTCTCTCTGCTCTCTCAACTCGCTTCCTCCTGAAGCAAAACTCCGCAAGATGCCCGTCTCTCTGACAATACTCACAATGATAGGTGGGATTCTTGGGATGTGGTTGAGGATTGGAGTTCTTGGGCTTAGTGTTATTTGGTGTAGTCTTCTTGGGTTGAGAGGGTCCAGGAAGAGAGTCAAGAGAAGTGTGAAGGTGTTTGGGCTTTGGAACCCAGATGGGCTTCTTGGGTGGAGTTTTGGGCTGTTCATGGATCACTTCATCCTTGGGCTGACTAGCCTGGAAAGACTCAGTGGAGTGAGTCTTGGGATATCTCTACTCAGGAGTCATTTTACTCCACTCCACTGTCCAGCTAATAGCACTCTCAAAGTCAGCCTTGGTGTAGGTGTAGCCTACCCCAAACCCATCCTGCCTCTTAAACTGCTGGATCATCATGTCGAGCTGTGACTCTCTGGCACTGATCCAACTCAGGATAGAACAGAGGTAAAAATTCTCATTTTGAGCATCAGCTAGCTCCTCTCTCAAGGAAGCTGGAACCTCCACCTGAGAAAAGTAGGTCTCACACTCTCTATCTACTTGGACAGACTTCTCGGCTTTCAGCTTAATCAACTCTAGTCTAAGAGACAAGTAGTTCTCACAAACAGTGGGTGGAACTGATAGTGTCTCAAGCTCTAGCCTAGTCTGCACCAGCTCAGCTCTCACTCTCTCCAAATCACCCAAATGCTCATCGCCCTTGGCTTTCAGTTTAGCTAAACTAGCAAGATGAGATGGGCAATCAGCACAGGGCACGACAATAGTGGCTTGAGCATCTTTCAGCTCCAGCTGAGCGCTTTCAAGCTAAGTGGCAAAAGCGTCCCTCTCATCAACCCTTTTTGTGTACCTGGACTTCAGAGTCGACAGGTCACACAAAAGGACCTCACACTTTCGGCACTCACTGCTATCACCCAAGCAAGGGGAAGAAGATAGACTCTCAATTCTATCGTTGGCCACGGCAAGCTCACTCTCTAACTCATCTATCCTCTTCTTAGCCCCCCTAAGTAGTTTTTCCCGATATTTTAACTCCTGACGATTGCTTTCAAGAAAATCAACGATTTCACGCTCATAACATGATACCTTTTCGTTGTCGTTGTCGTCGGAGTCATCGGAGGAGCCCTTCTCTTCCTTATACCCAAGAGCCATTGAGCAGAAGCTCTTGCGGGATCTTCGGCGCTGATGTGAGGGGCTCTTCGGCCTGTCCCCGAAGGCCATGAAGCAAATGCCCGCTGGATCATCCTTGTCCTTCCCGTTCCTGATGATGATCTCCACATCACTTGAGCTCGATGAAGAGGAAGTAGACGTGGATCGTTTGGAGTAGCTCTTCTCCATCTCAGCGAAGAAGGCCTTGTCGCGCTTCTTGTTCTCTCGCCGGTAGTCCTTCAGGGCCTTTCTGAAGAATCTGGTCTTTGGCTTGCCCTTGTTGAAGGAGAAGCTGTCGTGCTTGCCGGAGTCGTGGAAGCCACCACCGGTGCCCTTCTTGTGGCCATTGTGCTTGGGGCAGTCAGCGATGAAGTGTCCTGGATCACCACACTCAAAGCACCCGGATTTCGTGCCGTGTATTTTGAACATCCATTTGTCATAAACACGACGCACCGGTTGTTAAAAAGACACAAATCATCATCTCCCAAAGACTCAAGCTGGTCCTCATTGATAGACATCAAAGAGAACCCAACACAACTCATAGAAGAGGGATCAACAGAAGATGTAGCAAGGGCTAGAGAATTTGATCCAGAGCCAGTGAGATTTGATCTCAACTGGATATCAACCTCGGTGGCCTTCAGCTCAATAAACAGTTCAGAAATGGTTAAGGTATCATAAGATGTGCTCTCAAAGATAGAGGATACCATGATTTCCTAGATCTTTGGGTCTAAGGTATGGAGAACCTTGAGCGCCTGCTCGTGATCTGAGACTAACTAAACATCCTCAGCCTTGTTGTCTCGAAGCTTGTTTATGATCGATTGAAAACGACCAAACAATGCCTCAACGGATTCACCCGGCTTTTGTGTGAAATTCTCATATTCACGCCGGTAGGTGTGATAGAGTCGAGCCTTGACCTGGGCTGTCCCCTCATGGTGTGCCTTGAGGATAGCCCAGATCTATCTCGCAGTAGAGAGATGGCTCACACGCTCAAACTCAGTGGGACCTAAACCAGAAAACAAAATGTTCACAACTTTACTATTGTTCAGATGCTGGGCAATGATACCAGGAGTACCATGCTCAACAACTAGCAATATAACAAACGTAGCGTGAACGCAAATGTCCAAGATGTCCCAGCCTTGGCTCATGAGATAGGCTCGCATGCGAGTCTTCCAATAATTATAGCCATAAGCTTCCAAGGATGGGACCTTGCCAGGAGACGTCATGATCACTACTGGGTTTAGAACCGGTTAAGGTATGGAAAAATCCTAACCAGGCTCTGATACCACTTGTAGGACTGAAAGTAGCGACCAGAGGGGGGGTGAATGGGCGCCTAAAAATTCTTTCAAATCAATGTCCTGTTCCCAACACCCAACGCACCTCAAGAGACTAAGCAGCAAAACAGATCACCAAAGCCTAAAAGTATCTAGCCTAGAAACGTCCGGTGTCCTAGACAGAGAAACACCAATACAGTGCTAATAGGTAGATAAACAAAATATTCAAAACATGGCAGATCAAACTTCTCAGCAAAATAATCTAGGTGCACATAGAATGAGATGAGAAGTTACTGTTCAAAATTTGTCTCATGTTCAATACTTGGTGAAGCCTGCTTCGCAGTGTCGGAGCCTGCTTCGTTGTGTTGAAGCCTGCTTCGGAGTACAATGTCGAAGTCTGGCGAAGTCTATCGTAGAAGTGCTGGAGGTTTGCGGAATCTAGCCTAGTTCGAGTGTGGCAGAATGCGAAGTATGCTTCGGTGCGAAGTATGAAAGTATCGAAGGCTGCTTCGAATAGAGTACTTTGAAGTCTATACTCAGATCAGCTTCGAACAAAGTTTGCAGAAAAGCAAGCTTCGAAAGAGAAGCGAAGCCTTTAAAAAATGTTTGGTCGAAGCTAGATTCACAGTTCGAATTCTGAGTTGCTAGTTACAGCGAAGCCTTTAAAAAAGGTCTGGTCAAAGCCTGCTTCACAGACAGAAGGTCACCTCCAGCACGATCTGGCCCAGGGCATCGAGCGGGGGGGCCCGCGAAGCCCTAGAGTTGTCGGGAAGCTGGCAGCAAGTGCTTCCGAGAGAGACACAGCTGGTCGAATGCCTGCACGAAGATGATGTCAGCAGAACTTCCGCCATCGACCAGGATGCGACGCACCTCGACTCCGGCGACATCCGCAGAGATGACAAGGGGGTCGGCATGCGGGAAATTGACACCGGTGGCATCTTCGGTGGTTAAGGAGATGGGAACATGGGACAATTCACGGAGCACGGATGGGCTGGATGTGCCGATATGCCCGACCTCCCGGACGTAATCTCGCCACTAGCATTTGGACAGGGCTCCCAGGGCCCCTCCTCTAGATATGGGGAGGACCACCCGCTTCCCTCGATCCGGCGCATCTTCAAGTTTGGGAGCCTAGGCACTGCCAAACTCCGGGGCTAGGCCCAGGACTTCTGGCTCGTCGCGGTGTCCGACTACCTGGACCACTTCCGGGCGAGGTACAGGGACTCCCTTGTCGGTTGAGCCGCGGCCGGTGTTTCGCTCGAGGTAGTCATTCCGGAGGGTGAGGATGGTCCGGCAGGAGTCTATGTCGTGTCTCCGGTTTTCACCGTGGACGCTGCAGTAAAGCGTGGCCCCTCCAGAGAGCGCCCATGATGGAGCCTTGGTCCCGGTGAAACGGCCTCCGCCGGACGTGTGCTGTTGCTTGGCGGGGACCTGAGGGGTGATACTGAGGACCACCCCCCGAAGATGCTTCCGGCCTCGCCGGGAGTCTCGGTGAACGAGATCTTGCTGGCCGGAGTCTTGGCGGCGGAAGTCAGGAGCGGAGCGGGCTCCTCGGTCGAGGTCTGGTGAGACTTCGTATGCCTTGGCATTCGTGGCTCTGACAGGGACGATCATCGCCTGTCGACGTATCATCGCCTGTCGATGTCATGAGCTGTGCCACCGAGGAGATAGGCTTCCGGTGAAGCTTGTTGAGGAGGCCCAGGTGGGTGACGCCTTCCAAAGCAGCTCTTTTTACGAATGCTTCGAACCTAGAAGCCAAAAATCTGTTCTTTTAAAGTCCTTAGACTATTCTACGGATCCTAACAAGCTGGAGCTTGGAATCCATAGGCTGGCCACGTACGACTCTTTTACAGATGCTTCGAACTCAGATACTAGAAATCTGTTATTTTAAAGTTCTTAGACTCTTCTACGGATCCTATCAAGCCGGAGCTTGGAATTCGTAGGCTGCCAACGGAATCCTTGAACCAATGGTTCGAAGGCCGTTGTCCGGGATCTTTCAAAGATGCTTGAGTCTGCAAGCATCTCCATTCTCCTGATGCGTCCACCAGGAGTAAGTGATATCTGAAGAGTAAACAAAATTCAAACCTTCATCTTTATTTAGAAAGGTACTTTTACAATTGATTACAAGGAGCCCCTAAGTGTAATAACGTTTAAGGTGCTCTGCATGCCATGCATGCTTCAACTCTTCCCCTTCTAAATTAGCTAATTTAAACGAGCCGGGGCGCCTTGAGCGTAGGATAATATATGGTCCTTCCCATTTATTTCCTAGCTTCCCCGGAGCTATTACACTTCGCAATACCAAATTACCTAGTTTGAGCTCGTTCAGCTTTATCTTCGGGTCATACCATGTCTTTGTTTGGTCTTGGTACTTCGTTAGTTGGCGACAGCTTGAAGCCTTGTTTCTTCTAACAAGTCCAGCGAAGTGCTTCTCTTGTCTTCATTTCCAGGTTCTACTACGCGAAGGGATCCACCCTTGAGCTCCGTAGGAGTCATGGCCTCATCTCCGAATAGCAGCCTGAATGGGGTAAAGCTTGTGGACCTGGCTTGAGTGGTCAGAATGGACCATAGAATCTTAGGAAGTTCTTCGGTCCACACCCCTTTGGCCAGCCCGATAATCCTTTGATTTAGACAGGAGAAAATATTCCCATTGGCTCGCTCGACGGCTCTGTTGGATTGTGGATGGCGAACTGCTGCGAAGCATAACTTGATGCCCAGTTTTTCACAAAATTCTTTAAAAGGTTCTGCTTCGAACTAGGTTCCATTATCTACAGTTAGCTCCCTTTGCACTCCGAACCCGCATATGATATTTTGCCAGAAATATTTTTGCACATTCCTTGAAGTGATAGCAGTTAGAGGTTCAGCTTCGACCCATTTTGAAAAAAATACTAAATTGCTACCACTGCAAACTTCAAGCTGCCTTTTGCCATTGGAAAAGGGCCGATGAGATCCATTCCCCATCATGCCATTGGCCACACCGGGGCAATAACTTGAAGTGGTACTAGTGGACGGTGGCTCTGTCTACCCATCCACTGACATCCTTGATAGGTTCGAACCAATTCCTCCGCATCTCTTACAATTGTTGGCCAGTAGAGCCCCTGCCGAAGTGTCTTTCCTACTAGAGCATGGGGGCCAGGTGGCTTCCACTTAAACCTTCGTGAATGTCTCGAATTATATCTTGGCCCTAGGGTTGTGAGATGCACCGGAATAAGGGAGAGCAGACTCCAGCTTTGTATAATATCCCATTGACAAGCTCATAATTCCTAGCCCTTGCTTGCAACCTTCGAAAATCCGGACCTTCTGACAAGACTGTGCTGTTTTGCAAGACATCCATTATCGAAGCCTGCCAGTCTGTAGCTGGGATGCAAAGGACTTCTGCGGAGGGTAATTGATTTACTATAGGCTTGACAAGTTCTTCATAGAAAGCACCCTCCGGGAGGTCCAATGCTCCGGCTGCAGCCTTCGCTAGAATGTCTGCAAGTTGAATATTTGCTCGAGGTATACTCCGAACATAAAATCCTTTGAACATTGCTTTTGTCTTGCAGATTTCCTCCAGATACTTTGCAAGATGCGGGTTCCTTGCTTGAAAGCTTTTGTCAACATGCCCTGCGACGACATGGGAATCTGTTTTAATTATAATCCTTGCTGCTCCAAGTGCCTTTGCCTCTCGGAGGCCTAGGAGGATTCCTTCGTATTCTACTATATTATTGGTGGTCTTAAAGTTGAGCCTCGCAGAATACATGGCCTTTTGCCCTGACGGCGATATTACTACAGCTCCAGCTCTGGCACCAGATGCCTGATAGGCTCTGTTAGAAAAAATTGTCCATAGACCTTCAAAGGTTTCTTCCGGAGCCCAAACTGTAGATGGAGTCCACTCTGCCACGAAGTTAGCTATGATCTGAGATTTGATAGTTGTTCTCGTTGTAAAGGAAATACCAAAGGGGCTATCTCGATAACCCATTTTCCGATCCTACCCGTGGAATCTTTGCTCTGAAGGATATCACCAAGGTGATACGAGGTAGGAACGATTAGGTTATGTGCTAGAAACTAATTCCTTAGCTTTTGCGAGGCCATTACTAAAGCATAATCAAATTTTTCGAGCTCGGAGTATCTTGTCTTTGCTCCGGACAAAGCTTCTGAGACGAAGTAAACTAGGTTTTGCACCAGCTTTCCTTTAAGCTCAACTTCCCTGACCAATACTGCACTTACTGCGGAGCCCGTTGCTGCAAGATAAAGAAGGAGAGTTTCTTCCGAGAGGGGCACAGTAAGTGTTGACAGGCTTCCGAGGTATTCTTTAATATCATCAAAGCTCTTCTGGCACTCTGGCGTCCAGTTGAAACTTTCAGACCCTTTTATAGATTTAAAAATTGGAAGGCTTCGCTCGGTTGATCTGGCCAAGAATCTGCTGAGAGCTACGAGCCGTCCTGCTAGCTTCTGGACATGCTTCAAATTTTCTGGTGGAGCCATTCTTTGCAATGCACTTATCTGTGTTGGGCTAGCTTTGATTCCCCTACTTGAAACTAAATACCCAAGCAGTTTTCCTGCTTGCGGCCTGAATATACATTTTTCAGGGTTGAGGCGAACTCCACATGCTCGGAGGCTCTCAAATGGTTCATCTAAGTCTAGGCTATTACGATGCTTTACAACACTCTTTATTACAATATCGTCCATATAGGCTTCGACATTTCGGCCTATTTGATGACCTAGAGCCTTAGCTATCAAACGTGAGAAGGTGGCTCCGGCATTCCGCAAGTCAAAAGGCATTCTTACATAACAAAATACTCCAGATAGGGTTATGAAACTCGTCTTGGCTTCGTCTTCGCACTTTAGCCAGACTTGATGATAACTGGAGTAAGCATCCAGAAAGCTCAGTAATTCGGAGCCAGCCGTAGAATTCACCAACTGGTCTATTCGGGGCATAGGGTAGGGGTCTCGCGGGCATGCTTTATTTAATGATGTGAAATCAATGCACATGCGCAACATGTCAGAGCCCTTTTTCCTCACAAAAACAGGGTTAGCTAGCCACTTTGTGTGGGCTACTTCCCTGATGATGCCAGTCCTTAACAATTTTTCCACTTCTACCTTGGCGAGGTCTGCCCTCTCTACTGATTGCTTACGGAGCCCCTAGCGCACTGGCCTAGCCTTCGGGTTTACAAGCAAACTATGCTCGATGATACTCCGGTCAACCCAGGTGATGTCTTCGTCGGTCCAGGCAAAGATGTCCAAATTTTGCTTGACTACTTCCTCCAATGAAGCGGCTATCTCCGGAGGTAGCCCCTTGTCGAACTGTATTGGGTACTCCTTGCCATCTTTCAGAATTATCTTCGTGATGCTTGGCTTTAGGGAAAGGCCCTTCTAGTAGTTTGAAGACTCCGAAGCCTCCTCTATGTGCTCTGACACATTGTGCATTGCCAAGGGCCCAATGGCTGACCGTGGCCATACTCCGTTCTTCGGGCCACAGCTTGGTCTCCTGAGATAGTGAGAACTCCACCTTGTGTGGGCATCTTAAGACATAAGTAGTTGCGATGTGCTATAGCCCCGAACTGGTTCAACATCCCCCGTCCAAAAATCACATTATATGCATATGGGGCATCTACGACGTCGAAGATCACTTCTTCCACCCTAGCCAAGGCCCCCTCTCCGAAGGCAACCTTGAGGCCTATCTGGCCGAGGGCATCGAGAGGTGGACCTGCGAAGCCTTGGAGTAAGCGGGCCGCCAGAAGTAAATGCCTCTGAGTAATGCACATCTGGTCGAAGGCCTAGACAAAAATGTATCTGTGTAGCTCCCGCCGTCTACCAGGATCCTTCGAACTTCGACTCCAGCTATATCAGCTGAAATGACTAGGGGGTCAGCATGAGGGAATTTCACCCCCACAGCATCATTGGCAGTAAAGGAAATAGGTACATGAGACTACTCGGGCATTCCTGCTGCAGAATTCAGTAGGACCGAAAGTAGCGACCAAAGGGGGGGGGTGAATGGGCGCCTAAAAAAAAACTTTCGAATCAAGGGCCTGCTCCCAACACCCAATGAACCTCAACAGACTTAGCAGGTAAAAGTAAACAGATCAACAGAGCCTAAAATGATCTAGCCTAAAAACCACCGGTGTCCTAAACAAAGAGACACCAACACCGTGCTTAAAGGCAGATTAATAGAGCATTTAATACATGTATGTATCAAGCTTCACAAAAATATATCATCACAGAGGTTTAATTTGAGTGCACATAAAACGAGGAATCTTACTGTTCAAGGTTGTCTCCTGTTCGATACTTGTCGAAACCTGTGCTATGTGGACGTGTGAAGCCTGTACCTCCGAAATGTGTATATTCTGAGATCAAAGTACGCAGAGCAGGCCTTTGGAGTAAGCTCCAGACTTGTCGAAGCTCGTAAGGATTTTTTCCGAAGCCCGCGTAAACACCTTCGTAAAGAACCAACTCCGAACCGTAGTCCACAAAAAACTGCACAGTCTACACTCCGAAACTAAACAAACACAACATGAAGTGACGCGAAGCAAAATGCAGAAAAGCTAGCTACCTAGAGCCGAAGGCTTGCCTCTGTCAGCTGAGCTAGACAGTAGCATGCAAGGCTACGAAGCAAGCTGCTCCAAAAACCAGACCTCCACGTCACACATCGTACGAAGCCTATACTCCGAAAAAAAACAAACTGTGAAGTCCTGAGCACGGAACCAAAAGAATACTGCCTAAAGAACAGTACACCGTGGCGTCCACGTTTGAAGTGCAATAATCACAGCCTAGCTTCGTGCATTACAAGCTAGAACCAAATACTAGCATGCCATCTAGCTGTTACCGAGAAAACCGAGGGCTTCGCAAACGTCCTTCGCTACGTACCCCAGTGAAGTATACTTAGTTATACTTCGAGTCGAATTAAGCTTCAAAAGAACGAGACCAGAACAATTTGACAGCAGGGAGTTCATAGCTAAGACAGCGAAGTACAAGATTCGGTGGGACCCATGCACTGACCTTCGAACAGACAGATGTACTCAAAGAAATGAACAGTCGAGAGCACCGCTCTGAGAAACAAGCGAAATCCTTTCTGCTCTTGATCAGAACACATAGATAGAATAAACAATAGAAAGATTTAATTGGCTGACAAACCGCAAACACCACAGCCTAGATATTCGAAGTACAAGACCAAGGAAAAATTGGCTGCAGCTATATGAGATTATGTTCTAGCTGTAATGATTAATCTTTCCTGCAGCTTGTACATTGAAACCAAAAGCAATGCTGCCGCTTTAGGCCATAGGCCTTAGAGGCTAGGATAAAATAGGCTACTGCAGAAAGAGAATAAGAGCACTAGAACCTAGTGCAAATAGCTAGCTGGATAGCCTGCTGCTTTCCAGAGCGAGTAAATGAACCAAGGAACCAGCCAGCCGAGCGAACAAAACTATGACACAAATAGATTTTTCTTGATGGCCAGAACTCAGAAAACAGAATCTAAATCACCGCACACAGAAGATCGCAAAACAACATGCAAAACTAATCGACTGAGATAATAGTAAACAACAACACCTGATGAAATGATTCCTAAGCGAGTTCGCGAAGAACAGAGGCGGCAGAGAGGAAAGCTCCAGTAGCATGAACGCAAAAAAGATGGCCCAATCCTTTTGATTAGTAAAGTAATTTCAGAAAGGGTTAACTCTAACCCTAGGGATTGGGGCCCTATTTATAGGCAGCCCAATAGCCAAGGAAAAATACCAAAAGACCCTTAGGGTTTTATAGACACTGAAATAAAATGGAAAACACCAAAACTTCCCTTAGGATATTTTTACAAACTCGCCTGACTGATTGTGTGCCTAAAAGCAAAATAGTATACTCCTAATTATAGTAGACTTATCTTGAAGCGGATCTTTCGTAGCGACTACGGCTTCACCTCACAACGGTACGATTTGAGATCAGCGATTGTCAGTTTTGCGCCAAAACTGACAAAGCGTCCACCGACTTTGCACTAGGTACCCCGGATTGGGCTGGCCCGATTCTGCAGCTCTCTCAGCCCGGCAATCGCTCACCACCCGTGTACCTAAGTCAATCCTAGTCAACAGCCCAGTGGATCCTCTGCTGCTTCTAGCCCATGTACCCGGATTGGGCCAGCCCAACTTCGCGGCCCCTCTGCCCGACAGTCGCTCACTGCCCGTGTACCTGAGTCACATGCGGCCCAGACACAGCAGGTCTTCTCCTCTCTTTTTGTGTCCTCTTGACTTCCGTTGACAATGACTCATCACATCTGGAGCCGTGAGGCCCATACTCTTCAGCATGGCTCCTTAATCTCCCCCTTGATGAGTGCATTGTCAACACTTCTCTTTATCATCTCTCCAGTACCTGCGAGCACATGTGGAAACATGAAAACAAAACACAAGAAAATAGAGAAGAAGAAAATAAAGTAAAAACCTAACCCTAATGACCAAAAGCCTAACAAAAGCAAGAAAGCGGTCATTATGGTTAACCAAAAGTAAAGAGTCAAAACGAGTGCAATCTCAGAATTATCAACAGGGATATCCAAAGAGTAAGGATAAACGGAACAAAAACTCCCCCTAAAACAAATCCTAGAGAAAGCCAAAACTCCCCCTTAAACTCTACTCCCAAAATTTCTCCCCTTGTTGACAATTGGACTCATCAAGCGAGACTAAATGCACTCGAAAGAGACACAGACTCCCCCTGAAATGCGAGTCCCCCTCAAAATATGCAATGAATGCAACTGGGGTGCACGTGGTGTGATGAAAGCATGCTTCTCAGATATGATTGACTGCAATTACAATATCTAGCAGGTATAGCAAAAGACATACTATCTAAGACACATGGTATGATCAGTGCAACAGATGATATCGAAAGAAAGTCATTAGCACACATGTTTCAATTTTTTAAAACAAAAGCATCACCACATTTTCTAGATGACAAGCAAGGTAAAGCATGAGATGCAAAAGCTAACTTGTTATCTTTTTAATTTTCAGACTTTTTCTCTTTCCTTTTTCATTTTTTGCCAGGGGTTATTTGCATGTCCTAGAGCCTTAGCAACTAACCTCGAAAAAGTAGCCCCGGCATTTCTTAAGCCAAAAGGCATTCTTACATAACAAAAGACTCCCAAGGGAGTTACGAAGCTTGTCTTGATCTCATCTTCGCGTTTCAACCATATTTGATGATAACCAGAATACGCGTCAAGGAAGCTTAATAACTCCGAACCTGCAGTGGAGTCGACCAGTTGATCAATTCGGGGCATGGGGTAGGGGTCACGAGGGCATGCTTTATTCAAGGATGTGAAATCAATGCACATGCGCCACTTTCCGGAGGATTTCTTCTTGACGAAGACTGGGTTGGCTAACCATTCTATGTGAGCCACTTCTCTGATAATCCCAGCCTTCAACAATTTTTCAACTTCGTCTTTCGCCAGAATAGCTCTTTCTGCAGACATTTTTCGCAGTCCTTGCCGAATAGGCCGGGCCTTCGGGTTTACAAGTAAACTATGTTCAATGATATCCCGATCGACTCCGGTGATGTCTTCGTCAGACCAAGCAAAGACATCTAAATTCTCTTTCACCACTTTTTCCAAGGAGGTTGCAACTTCTGTAGGTAAATCTTTACCAAATTGAAATGCATATTCTTTACTATCTTTAACAATAATCTTCGTTGCGATCTCTCCTTCAGGCCTTGGTCTTGGGAAGGATTTCTTCGAAGATTCAGAAGGAGCTGAAAAATTTTCTTGATTATCTTGCACATTATTCACTTGTCTTGGATCAAGAGGGGGGCCGTGACCATATTCCGCTCTTCGGGCGGTAGCTTGATCTCCGAAGACAGTAAGAACTCCTGCTTGCGTGGGCATCTTCATACATAAATAATTGTGATGTGCCACAGCTCCCAACTGGTTTAACATGCCTCTTCCGAAGATGACGTTGTAGGCACATGGAGCATCTACAACGTCGAAGATTACTTCCTCTGTTCTGGCTAACAATCCTTCTCCGAAGGTAACTTCCAGGCCAATTTGGCCAAGTGCATCGAGCGGAGGTCCTGCGAAGCCTTGCAAAGGACGAGCCGCTGGAAGAAGGTGCTTTCTGGAGATGCACAATTGATCGAAGGCTTGAACAAAAATAATGTCTGCCGAACTACCTCCGTCAATTAGCACTCTTCGAACTGCCGTTCCTACGATGTCAGCAGTAATAACAAGTGGATCTGCATGTGGAAATTTAATACCATCTGCATCCTCTGCAGAAAAAGATATTGGCACATGAGACCATTCAGGCATAGCAGCTGCAGATGACGAAGTCCCAATGTGCCCCACTTCTCTGACATACTCTCTTCTCTGCCTTTTTGACATGCTTCCAAGAGTACCTCCTCCGGAGATGGGGAGAACTACTCTTTTTCCTAGGTCTTGCCCTTCTTCTTGCTTCGGAGGTGGCATAATATTGACCACCGGAGGGTGTCTTGCAGCTTCAAAATTTTCTATCCGCGCCACAGCCTGGATAGGCTCCGGACGCACTTCAGCTGGAACTCGGTCAGTAGTACCTCGACCCGAAGTTCTTTCTAGATACTCTCCTCTTAGAGTAAGTATAGCCTTGCAAGTATCAGTTGCGTGGCTTCGGTTTTCACCATGAATACAGCAGAAAAGGATCTGGCCTTTGCCAGCCGTTTTCCCTAGCGGCCTCCAGCCGCTGACCTTGTTTCCCGAAGGTTGTGGAGCTCTCTGGGTGAACTTTTGCGGGGGTGCAATGTTCAGGACTTCAGAACGGGGATGCTTTTGCCCCCTTCTCCTATCATGCTGAACTTCGAAGACTGGTTCCCGCGGCTGTGCTGAAGTTTTTACTTCCACTTTTACTTCCTGCAGTACGAATGGAGTAGCTGCAGTTCTTCGAAGCCAACCTTCTTCCGACCTCGCATATTCTTCAAAGTATGACATCAACTGAGAAACAGAAGATATGCTTTTCCGGTGAAGTTTATCAAGGGGGCCTTGATGAATGACACCTTCTCGAGCTGTGTCAACTACCGAAGATGTAGTCAACCCTCGGATCTGCGACTTCGTATGAGCGAAGCGCTTGAATTATTGCCTCAATGTCTCTCCAGGGAGTAGCTTCACCTGGAAAAGACTTCCCGTCGACATTGGAGGCACGAAGGTGCCTTGAAAATTGCTTACGAACTTCTTCTTCAGCTGCCCCCATGAATTAATTGATCCTGGCTTCAAAGACCAGAACCACCACAATGCCACTCCTTGAAGAGCTAAAGGAAAGCATTTTGCCATGGTGTCTCGAACTCCTCCACTAGCTTCAATTGCTAGAGCATAAGAACGGACAAATTCTCCAGGATCCTCATCTCCGGCATACTTGCAAAGCTTTGAAGTCTTAAACATTGGATCGAAGCGAACTTTTTGCAGCTCAGGATGCAACGGAGATTCAGTATCAAAAGAGGCATTCTCCGGGGCTTCAGGATAGATAGGTTCGTCGTCTTCAGGCACTTCTGGAATAACTGGGATGGCTTGAGAACGAAGCCTATTTGCAACTTCTTGCCGCCATCTCGCTACTTCGGCTTGGAGACTGGCCATTTGAGCGGCCATATCACCAAGATTGTCTTCATCTCCTCCGGAAGGAACTTCCGGGTCTTGAGAACTGTAAGGATCAGTTCGAAGTGGAACTTGAGGTGGAAGGGGAACTCCCGGTGGTCGAAGTATAGAAGAAGTTGGCGGAGGAACTCCATATGCTCGAGGAATGGAAACTCCTTCCGGAGTTTGAGGTGGAGGAAACGTCGAAGGTCTTCTGGCCTCAACAGTGTCGGGAGGTGTCTCTCCAGAGGTTCGAGGGGACCTCCGAACAGGGTTACGAGTTGCGCTTGATGAGGACATCACTTCACATGATACACCCATGGAGCCTCCACCTACAATTCAATTACAAGGACCAATCACATGCACCCGTGTCCGTCGCTTGAACCATGAGGTTAATTCTTTCCTTAGCAACTATGTTAATATTTGTTTGGATAATATGCTACTGAATACTAGTGATATTTTGTTGCTTAGGAACACGGGAGATGGATTAGAAGAATTGGACTTGAAGACTGAGCCGCACGGATGTTTGATGTCAAGAATTCGCTGGTTCGGACTACATCGACCACCCTGCACCAAAATGGGCATAACTTCATCATGCGAAGTCCGATTGACGCGTTCTTTGACTTTTTGGAAAGCTAAGGAGAAGACGGATCGTTTTCTGTTGGTTTCACCTCATTTGGAGTCTCGAGTCGTTCTGTATGACCGAAACCGTCCTGCGTGACAGAACTGGGCCGTGTTGGCCCATAGTGCATGTCTGTTCGCCTTCTAGCCCACAACCCGTGTCTGTTCGCCTTCCACAGACCGCCGCCCTATATATTCTCACGCCAGCCACCTCTAGGGTTAGGTTTTTCTTTGTTGCATCTACACTGTTGTGTTTAGATCCCGCCTCTTGCACCGGACCGATTGGCTGCTGCATTGGCATTTGTGAAACCTCACCTTATCTTCGTTTGTCTGTGATTTGGCATTCGATTTGTATCCTTCCTGTTCTTGCTTGTGTTCTTGGGTTCGCTTGCAGGAATTAGCCTTCGTGGCGAGGTCAATCGCGTCCTGCGTGGTTGATAACCAACGGAGACAGTGGTGTAACGATTGCAAGGTTTTGATCCGCCGGACCGGAGCCTTGGATCGCCAACGTCGAGATTCTCCACCAACCCAAGTTTATCCCTTACCTAGCGGAAGATCGGGACCACTCCCCCATCAGTTGGTATTAGAGCTCAGATTTCCCGTTAGGTAATCTCGATCTGCTTTTGTTTTTACCTAGAGTCCAGAAAACCGCACCAAAAAAAAATTCCCCACCGAGAACCCCTTTGTGCCTTGCGATTTTAATTTCAGTTTTAACTTTGTTGAGTTCGTGTTCTTGGTCGAGTCTTGTTGCTGGTTTAGTCATCCCTCTGTGTCGTTTGAGTAGTAGTTGTTCTTGTGTCTCAGAAAAAATTCCCCACCGAAAACCCCCCCTTCCGCAACCCTATTTGTTTTCCACATCTGCTCTTTGTGACCCCCCTTCAGTAAAACAGGCATAACTTTTTGCTCGTTTGGCAGAAAAATCTGAAATTTTTTGAGCGTGCTCCTGACCCAATTTGGGTGGGTACTTTAACCGCTACGCTGGTTAGCCCTCACCAAAATCGCCAAAAAAAATCAGGAAGATAAAGAAAAAAATTGGACAAAGTTTTTGCTCGCCGGACAGTGAACTTGTTTGAATTTTTGTGAGCCACATCCCACCTCAGTTGTAGGTGCCAATTTTTGTGGTTGCATCTCTGGTCATCCTTGTTCAAAAAAAAATAGAGTGAAAAAAAAGAGAAAAAAAATATAAAAAAAAGGAGAAGCGGTCCTGTTTGTTGCTTGTCCGAACTCTTGTCTGAACTCCTGTCCGAACACTTGTCCGATCTGAGGAAGGCATTGGCTGTTTGTTGCTTGTCCGAACTCTTGTCCGAAGTCCTGTCCGAACACTTGTCCGATCTGAGGAAGGCATTGGCTGTTTGTTGCTTGTCCGATCTCTTGTCCGACCCCTTGTCCGATCAGCGGCAGAAAAAAAAATTGTGCACATACCCTTGTCCGATCCCTTGTCCGATCCCTTGTTCGATCTGTAGAGAGCTGAATTTGGTCTGTTTGTGCTTCCTTTTGAGCTTTGGGCACATAGTTTCCCTCTATTGCTTGAATTTTCACCTTGGGAGCACTAAGGCCAGCAACTTTGACAAGTACTTGGGAATACTTATTGAACTTGGTTTAACTGTTATTATTATCGCTAATCCTTGCTACTCACTTTGCCTTCCAAGCTACACATTTCTCTTGGTCAGGACAGGATCAAATCTTGCAATTGCACACCACCTCCACTTGGTTCATCACCTGTAGGCCGGTGACCTCACTGCGGCGTGGCAAGAACACTTGCAAGCGTGGGTAAGGTGCTTGACGAATTGCTTCCACCACACATCCAGCACCCCACCTAGCTGTTTTACATAAGGATTATTCTTTGTTGTTTTTTTCTTTTCACTAACATGGCAGCACTTATTGTACAACGTGACTTGAGCACTCACATGGACCACGACGACCAGGCACAACAGAACAATATATTTCAGACCATCTTCCTCGTCAATAACCGTCGTGCGCGTGTCATCATCGACAGCGGTAGTTGCAACAATTTGGTGAGCCTCGACGTGGTAACTAAGCTTCAACTTCCCACACGTACACCTCCACACCCTTACCACGTGCAATGGTTCAACAATAGCGGTAAGGTCATGGTAACACAAATTGTTCGCATCGAATTTGCCATTGGTCCATACTTAGGAGTTGCTGATTTTGATGTAGTACCAATGCAAGCATGTTCTCTATTACTTGGTAGACCTTGGGTATATGATACTGATGCTACACACCATGGTAGGAGCAATAAGTACACATTTATGTATAAAGGAAAGAAAGTTACATTGCTTCCTATGACTCCTGCTCAAATTGTGAAATTTGAACAAGAAAAACGTGCTAGGGACGCACAAAAGAGCAAACAACTTTCTGAAAATCAGCAAGTAGCTAAAACACTTTCGAGGCAACAAAAAGAAAAAGTTGTTTCTCCTTCCTCATCACAAGTTATTAATCTGAAAGGATGTGTCATGCATGCAACTAAAACTAACCTTGCAGTACGTAGCTCTAGTGGTCTTGCAGGTTTCAACCGGCGTTTTGTGAGAGATTTCAGCACCATAACCGGTCCTTTACCTGAGTTGACCAAGAAGGGAGTTACTTCTACTTGGGAGTCAGCACAAGAGCAAGCTCTTGCCACACTCAAGGATCGCATTACACATGCACCTCTACTTCAGCTACCCGATTTTAGTAAGCCTTTTGAGTTAGAATGTGATGCTAGTGATTTTGGCATAGGAGATGTGCTGCTACAAGAAGGTAAACCCGTGACCTATTCTAGTGAGAAATTGCATGGTCCACAATTGAATTATTTTACCTATGAGTGTGAATTACATGCCTTAGTGCGTGTGCTTAAGACTTGGCGACATTACCTTTTGCCTGAGGAGTTTATTATACATTCTGATCATGACACACTCAAATATTTGAGAGGGCAAGCTAAACTGAACCGTAGACATGTTAAATGGGTTGAATTTATTGAATTTTTCCCATACATTGTGAAATACAAGAATGGCAAAGAAAATGTGGTTGCTGATGCATTGTCTCGCATGGTTGTTCTTTTATCTCAACTTGATATTAACGTTCCAGATTTGGAAAGTTTGAAAGATTTGTATGTTTTAGATAAAGAATTTGCTGAACCATACACTAAATGTAATGAGGGGAAAGACTGGAAAACATTTCATGTTTATGACGGTTTCTTGTCCCATGCTAACAAGCTATGTGTTCCAGATTCGTCCGTACATTTGCTGTTGTTGCAGGAATCACATGGCGGTGGATTAATGGAACATTTTGGGAGAGAAAAGACTTTGGCCCTGCTGTCCAATAATTTTTATTGGCTCAAGATGCGGAGAGATGTTGAACGATTTGTGCAGCGCTGTGCCACATACCATAAAGCTAAGTCCAAAATAACCCGTATGGTTTGTATACTCCACTTCCTGTTTCTAGTGCACCTTGGAAAGATATTAGCATGCACTTTATTGTGAGATTGCCTAGGACAAGGAGGGGGAGAGACTCCATATTCGTAAGAGTGGATAGGTTTTCTAAAATGGCACACTTTATTCCCTGTCACAAGACCAACGATGCTTCAAATATTGCTGATTTATTTCTCAGGGAAATTGTGAGGTTGCACGGGATGCCTAGAGCCATTGTTTCAGATCGTGATGAGAAGTTTATGAGTTACTTTTGGAAGACGATGTGGGTCAAGCTTGGCACAAAATTGCTATTTTCAACAACTTGTCACCCGCAAACTGATGGTCCAACAGAAGTGGTAAACCGTACACTCTCCATGTTGCTGCGGGCAATGATTAAGAAGAACTTGAAGGAATGGGAGGACAGCCTTCCACTTGTTAAATTTGCATACAATAGAGCTGTTCACTCAACAACACATTTGTGCCCGTCTGAATTGGTGTATGGTTTGAAGCCAATCACACCACTTGATTTGCTGCCACTTCCTTTTCAAGAGAGAACAAACATGGAAGTAACTAAGCGTGCAGAGTTTGTGAAAGCTATGCATTTGAAGGCCAAGGAAGTTATAGAAAAGAAGGCACGCTATTTTGCTCAAAAGACAAATAAAGGAAGAAAGAAGATGTTTTTCAAACCAGGAGATCTTGTTTGGTTGTACTTGCGCAAGGAACGTTTTCCTGATTTGAGAAAGTTTAAATTGATACCCCATGCTGATGAATTAAAACCCTATTTGGAAGCTGATGATGAGCTTGAGTCGAGGACGACTCCAATTCAAGAAGGGGAGGATGATGAGGACATCACTTCACATGATACACCCATGGAGCCTCCACCTACAATTCAATTACAAGGACCAATCACATGCACCCGTGTCCGTCGCTTGAACCATGAGGTTAATTCTTTCCTTAGCAACTATGTTAATATTTGTTTGGATAAGATGCTACTGAACACTAGTGATATTTTGTTGCTTAGGAACACGGGAGATGGATTAGAAGAATTGGACTTGAAGACTGAGCCGCACGGATGTTTGAAGTCAAGAATTCACTGGTTCGGACTACATCGACCACCCTGCACCAAAATGGGCATAACTTCATCATGCGAAGTCCGATTGACGCGTTCTTTGACTTTTTGGAAAGCTAAGGAGAAGACGGATCGTTTGCTGTTGGTTTCACATTATTTGGAGTCTCGAGTCGTTCTGTATGACCGAAACCGTCCTGCGTGACAGAACTAGGGCCGTGTTGGCCCATAGTGCATGTCTGTTCGCCTTCTAGCCCACAACCCGTGTCTGTTCGCCTTCCACAGACCGCCACCCTATATATTCTCACGCCAGCCACCTCTAGGGTTAGGTTTTGCTTTGTTGCATCTACACTGTTGTGTTTAGATCCTGCCTCTTGCACCGGACCGATTGGCTGCTGCATTGGCGTTTGTGAAACCTCACCTTATCTTCGTTTGTCTGTGATTTGGCATTCGATTTGTATCCTTCCTGTTCTTGCTTGTGTTCTTGGGTTCGCTTGCAGAAATTAGCCTTCGTGGCGAGGTCAATTGCGTCCTGCGTGGTTGATAACCAACGGAGACAGTGGTGTAACGATTGCAAGGTTTTGATCCGCCGGACCGGAGCCTTGGATCGCCAACGTCGAGATTCTCCACCAACCCAAGTTTATCCCTTACCTAGCGGAAGATCGGGACCACTCCCCCATCAGCGCTCCGCTTAGGAGGCATGATGTAAGAAGTTGGTAGAGAACGAAGTTTCTTGGACTAGAATCCCCACGGACGGCGCGAACTGTTGGCGTAAAAGATTACGCTAACAGGTTTCTCGAGATTAGAAACTAACAAACGAAGTGTTTGCGAAGTGAACTGTTCTAAGCCTCTAAAAGGATAATAACTTAGAATAGTTCGAATGTGTGTATTGAATAACTTGTATTCGGTCCTCTTTACAGGGCAAAACAGGGGGTATTTATAGGTCTAAACATTAAGGAAAAGACCTTTGTACCCCTCTATTACAACCGACATAGTGGAAACTATTCGGTGCCCTCAATAGGGCTAAAATGGTAAAATACTAATCTAACAAGAAAGAAGATAAGTCTTCCATCTTAGCTGGCAAAGAAGATCCTGGAAAAGTTTAAGTTCGAAGATATACTCCGAACTAAAGCTCGTCATCATGCTTCGAACTTGATTCAATGTATCTTCGAAGGTATATGCTGGAAGTCTTTAGCTTAATCACCAATCTTTATCTTGTCACTGTAGTAACCCTGAAGATGGAATATTTTCCCCCAACATGTACCATCTAGCGTTGATGGCTTTCGCTGGAAATCGCAGTTGGAATTCGTCCCGAAGTCTGAAGTTGATACTGCCGAAGTCTACTACAATTTTCTACCCTCCGGACCCTTGGTAAGTTTTTGTTGGCAAGATGCCCTGTGCAGTGCTGCGAAAATTTCTGCTCTTCCTTCACAGCATGTAGCTCGTATCGCCCATTCGAAGATGGCTAAGCGCGCTATCGCATTCGAAGATAGCTGAGGAAGGGTAACATGAAACAAGTCCAATACCTCTGATAGGAAGTCCACTGCTGGGAGTCCTAACCCCGCTTTGAAGAAAGCTTCTAAGACCACCACTTCTCCAGGCCTCGGTGAGGGGATGGTCTCTTTTCAGGCTTCCGGATGATGACCCCTGAGCCAATCTTCCCTTCTACTGCCGCTGCGATCGTCTCCCTCTTGGAGGTAGATGGCCCCAGTGTATAAGATTGGTCTGGATACTTCGAAGAAGCCGGAAGGAGATCTTGAGGACCGGTCTGTTGGGGATTCCCCGTCGGAGCCGCCGCCGCTGCTGGCGCCACCACTATTGCTGTTGCTGCCGTAGCCGCAGCCTATTGCCAGGCTAGGGCCGAAGTCACCTCAGGAACGTTGAAGCTAGTTTTCGCCATGGATTCACATCAAATGCTGAAGCTAGATGTTGGGGGAAAATATTCCATCTTCAGGGTTATTGCAGTAACAGGACAAAGGTTGGTGATTAAGTCCAAGATTTCCAGCATATGACTCTGGGGATGCATTAAATCAAGTTCGAACTATGATGACGGACTCTAATTCGGAGTATATCTTCGAACTTGGACTCTTCCGAGAGCTTCTTTGCCAGCTAAGATGGAAGACTTATCTTCTTTCTCATTAGATTAGTCTTTTACCATTTTAGCCATATTAAGGGTACCGAATAGTTTCCACTATGTCGGTTGTAATAGAGGGGTAAAAGGGTCTTTTCCTTAATGTTTGGGCCTATAAATACCCCCCGTTTTACCTTGTAAAAGGGACCAAATACAAGTTGTTCAATACACACTTTCGAACTATTTTAAGCTATTATCCTTTCGGAGGCTTGGAATAGTTTACTTCGCAAACACTTCGTTTGTTAGCTTCTAATCATCAGAAACCTGTTAGAGTAATCTTTTACGCCAACAGTTGGCGCCGTCCGTGGGGAACCTAGTCCAAAAAACTTCGTTCTCTACCAAGTTCTCGAAGCATGCCTCCTAAGCGGAGTGCAGGTAGTAATCCTGTTCGGAGGTTCCCTCGGACCTCCGGAGCAAGATCTTCAGACACAATTGAGGTCGAAGGACCTTCGACGTTTCCTCCACCTCAAACTCTGGAAGGGATTCCCCTTCCTCGAGCATACGGAGTCCCTCTTCCCCCTCAAGTTCCACTTTGAACCGATCCCTACAGTTCTCAAGACCCAGAAGACCCTTTCGGAGGAGATGAAGACGGTCTTGGTGATATGGCTGCTCAAATAGCCAGTCTCCAAGCCGAAGTAGCAAGGTGGCGGCAAGAAGCCGTGAATAGGCTTCGTTCTCAAGCCACCCCAACCATTCCCGAAGTGCCTGAAGACGACGAGCTTATTTATCCCGAAGCCTCGGAGAATGCTTCCTTCGATACCGAGTCTCCGCTGCATCCTGAGTTGCAGAAAGTACGCTTCGACCCTAAGTTCAAAACTTCAATGCTTTGCAAGTATGCTGGAGATGAAGATCCTGGAGAATTTGTCTGTTCTTATGCTCTAGCAATTGAAGCCAGTGGGGGAGTGCGGGACACTATGGCAAAATGCTTCCCCCTAGCTCTTCAAGGTGTGGCATTGCGGTGGTTTTGGTCTCTGAAGCCAGGATCAATCAGTTCATGAGGGCAGTTGAAGAAGAAGTTCGTAAGCAATTTCCACGGCACCTTCGTGCCTCCAATGTCAACAGGAAGTCTTTTCCAGGTGAAGCAGCTCCCTGGGCAGACCTTAAGACAATATTTCAAGCGCTTCGCTCATATGAAGTCGCAAATTCGAGTGTTAACTACGTCTTCAGTAGTTGACGCAGCTCAAGAGGGAGTTATTCATCCAGGCCTCCTTGATAAACTTCACCGGAAAAACATATCTTCTGTTTCTCAGTTGATGTCTTATTTCGAAGAGTATGCAAGGTCAGAAGAGGGATGGCTTCGGAGAACTGCTGCAACCCCGTCAATACTGCAAGAAGTTAAATTGGAAGTGAAAACTTCAGCACAGCCGCAAGGGCCTAGCTTCAAAGTTCAGCATGACAGGTGTAGGGGGCAAAAGCATCCTCGTTCAGAAGTTTTGAACATCGCACGCCTGCAAAAGTTTGCCCAAAGAACTCCGCAACCTTCAGGAAGCAAGACCAGCGGCTGGAGGCTGCTAGGGAAAACGGCTGGCAAAGGCCAGACCTTTTTCTGCTGTATCCATGGTGAAAACCGAAGTCACGCAACTGATGCGTGCAAGGCTATACTTGCTCTGAGAGGAGAATATCTGGAAAGAACTTCGGGTCGAGGCACTACTGACCGAGTTCCAACTGAAGTGCGTCCGGAGCCTGTCCAGGCTGTGGCACGGATAGAGAACTTCGATTCGACAAGACGCCCTTCGGTGGTCAATATTATGCCACCTCTGAAGCAAGAAGAGGGGCAAGATCAAGGAAAAAGAGTAGTCCTCCCCATCTCTGGAGGAGGGACTCTTGGAAGTATGTCAAAGAGGCAGAGAAGAGAATATGTCAGAGAGGTGGGCCATATTGGAACATCTTCATCTGCAGTTGCTATGCCCGAGTGGTCTCATGTGCCAATATCTTTTTCTGCAGATGATGCAACTGGTGTTAAATTTCCACATGCACACCCACTTGTCATCACTGCCGACATAGAAGGAACTGAGGTTCGGAGAGTGCTAATTGACGGAGGGAGTTCAACAGATATTATTTTTGTCCAAGCTTTTGATCAACTCTGCATCTCCAGAAAGCATCTTCTCCCAGCAGCCCATCCTTTGCAAGGATTTGCAGGACCCCCTCTTGATGCCCTTGGCCAAATTGGCCTGGAAGTTACTTTCGGAGAGGGGCTACTGGCCAGGATAGAGGAAGTGACCTTCGATGTTGTAGATGCTCCATATGCATATAATGTCATCTTCGAAAGAGGCATGTTAAATCAATTCGGAGCTGTGGCGCATCATAATTACTTATGTATGAAGATGCCCACACAAGCAGGAGTGCTCACTGTTTTCGGAGATCAGGCCATCGCGCGAAGAGCGGAGTATGGTCATGGCCCTCCTCTTGACCCGAGACAGGTGAACAATGTGCAAGATGATCCGGAGAATTTTTCTGCTCCTAGCGAATCCTCGAAAAGATCCTTCCCAAGACTAAGTCCTGAAGGAGAGATTGCAATGAAGGTTATTGTCAAAGATGGCAAGGAATATTCTTTTCAATTTGGTAAAGACTTGCCTCCAGAAGTTGCTACCTCCTTAGAGAAAGTAGTGGACAATTTAGATGTCTTTGCTTGGTCTGATGAAGACATTACCGGAGTCAGTCGGGACATTATTGAACATAGTCTACTTGTGAACCCGAAGGCTCGGCCTGTTAGGCAAGGACTCTGAAAGATGTCTGCGGAGAGAGCTGTCCTTGCTAAAGATGAAGTTGAAAAGTTGTCGAAGGCTGGGATTATCAGAGAAGTGGCTCATACGGAATGGTTAGCCAACCCAGTCTTCGTTAAGAAGAAATCTTCCGGGAAGTGGCGCATGTGTATTGATTTTACATCTCTGAATAAAGCATGCCCCCGCGACCCCTACCCCATGCCCCGAATTGATCAATTGGTCGACTCCACTACTGGTTCGGAGTTATTAAGCTTCCTCGACGCGTATTCCGGCTATCATCAAATTTGGTTGAAGCGCGAAGATGAAATCAAGACAAGCTTCGTAACTCCTTTAGGAGTCTTTTCGAGGATAATTGCTACGGCTCTAGGTCATCAATTAGGTCGTAATGTAGAGGCCTATATGGATGATATTGTAATAAAGAGTGCTTTAAAGCACCAACATAGCCCAGACTTAGCAGAAACATTCAATAGCCTTCGGGCATGTGGGATCTGTCTCAACCCCGAAAAATGTATCTTCGGGGAGGAGGCTGGAAAATTGTTAGGGTACTTAGTTTCAAGTAGAGGGATTGAAGCTAGCACCACTCAGATAACTGCGTTGTAGAGGATGGCTCCCGAAGAGAATTTAAAGCAAGTGCAAAAGCTGATCGGTCGTCTTGCAGCACTTAGCAAATTTCTGGCAAGGTCTGCGGAGAGAAGTTTGCCTATTTTCAAAGCATTAAAAGGGTCCAAAGATTTTGCATGGACACCGGAGTGTCACAAGAGCTTTGAAGATATTAAGAATTATCTCAGTAATCTTGCTACACTCACGGTGCCTGTTGTGGACGAAACCCTACTCCTCTACCTTGCGGCTACTGGCTCTGCTGTTAGTGCAGCCCTTGTCAGAGAGGTTGATTTCAATGGGAAGTTGGTACAAAATCCAGTTTATTTTGTGTCCGAAGCATTGTACGGAGCAAAAACAAGATATTTCGAGCTTGAGAAATTCGTTTATGCTCTGATAATGGCTTCGAGGAAGCTAAGGCATTATTTCTTGGCGCATAATGTCATTGTACCAACTTCGTATCCTTTGGGAGATATGCTCCGATGTAAGGATTCCACTGGAAGAATTGGGAAGTGGGCTGTTGAGTTAGCACCCTTCGGCATATCTTTTCTGGCAAGGACAGCAATTAAGTCGCAAGTATTGGCCAACTTCGTAGCAGAGTGGACTCCCCCTGCAACATGGGCTCCAGAGAAGTCAGGTGTTGGGGGAGATAATCCCGATGGCTGAAGGGGGGCCCACAAATAGGGGGTCCGAAGCCTAGAGCCGGAGGCCACCCTCCGGCTGAAGGACGCCGGAGGCCACTCTCCGGCTGAAGGACGTTGGAGGCCACCCCCCGGCTGAAGGACACCGGAGGCCACCCTCCGGCTGAAGGACGCCGGAGGCCACCCTCCGAGAGAAGGATGCCCGAGGGCCCCCTCCGGGAGAAGGATGTCGGAGGCCTCCCTCTGGCGGAAGGACACCGGAAGCCACCCTCCGGGAGAAGCATGCCGGAGGCTGCCCTCCAAGGGGGGATTGCCGGAGGTCCTCCCTCGGTCCGCAGTAGCGAACCCAAGGGGAGTGCTGGCGGGAAAAGGACTGGACAAGTACACCGGGGGACAGGATCGCGATCCTGTGAACCGTGTCGGGCGGCGTAGGCAGCGCTCGACACGGCTGATACGTTGCTAGAGTCGAATCTTCCTGTCTGTACTATGTATAGCCCATTTTGTCTGTACTGTCGACCGACGGTTGACCGTGTATCCGTTGGTGGTCCAGAGGCGCTTGGCCCTCTGGACGGGGCGCCTTATAAATACCCCTCAACTGTAGTTGCAAGACACGGGCTCAAGGAGCATTGAATACATTACTCTCATTTCCACCAAGAAAACCTGCTGGTCCGATCCGTCGTTCCAACAGTTGGCGCCGTCCGTGGGGACCTTAGTCAAAGAAGCTAGCGTCCTCTACACCCACTCACCAAAGCATGTCAAGTCAAAAGGGAGCAAGCGCGGTTCCCCCACGCCGGTCAGCCCGCACCGCCGGGGTCGAGCCCACCACGATCCCCGACCCCGGCCCTTCGGTCCCTGCCGTTGCGCCGGTCGAGGTGCCCTCCCTGGAGCCAACCCAGGCGCCGGAAGGGACACCCGAGGCCGAAGGTCCTACCGGCATACCTGAGCCGACCTCCGTCAACCTGGCGGGGTTGCTGGAGGAACCGCCGGAGCAGCACCCTCCAAGCGGACCCCCGGTGGTGTCCCTTCGGACCGACTACGCCCGCTCACAGGACCCCGACACCGCCTCAGGAGGAAGCGGGAGCCAAGCCGACGCCCTGGCCGCCGAGAACGCTCGGCTGAAGGCAGAACTGGCCTTGTGGCGCCAGGAGGCGTCGCTCCGCCCTCCAGAGCCCCTCCGCACCGCGAAAGCTTTGGCCGTGGCGCTGAGTGATGACGAAGATCCAGCGGACGAAGAGAACCCATCGTATGACGAGGAATCCCCCTTGCATCTGGATCTTCAGAGGGTGCGCTTCGGCTCGAAGTTTCACGCCGCCAAGCTTCCCAAGTACTCTGGGGACTCCGACCCTGGGGAGTTCTCCCGTTCCTATGCCCTGGCAATAGAAGCATCCGGGGGGAGCCGGGACACCATGGCTAAATGCTTCCCCCTAGCGCTCGAAGGGATCGCCCTCCGGTGGTTTTGGTCGCTCCGACCCGGTACCATTCATTCGTGGGAGCAGCTGAGGAAGAAGTTCGTCAACAATTTCCAGGGGACCTTCGTGGCCCCCATGTCCACTGGGAGCCTCTTCCAAGTGAAGCAGCAGCCCGGGGAAACTTTGTGGCAGTACTCCCAGCGCTTCGCACAAACCAAGGCCCAGATCAAGGGGCTCTCGGCTTCCTCCGTCATCGATGCGGCCCGAGAAGGCGTCACCCATCCAGGCATCCTCGACAAACTCCACCGGAAGCCCATCTCTTCGGTGGCACAACTCATGACGTACTTCGAGGAGTACGCCGGTCCGAAGAGGGCCAGATGCGCCGGCAAGCAATGATAGTCCCCGTCCGGGCCCCGAGCGCCAGGACATATGAAGCCCCCCCGGACCCCAGCCGGGGCGCGCGCCACGCTTCCGACTTCCGCCGTCAGGAGCCCGGTCGGCAGGATTCCGTCCATCGGGACTCTCGACGGGGCCGAAAGCACCTTCGGGGGGAAGTCCTCAGCATTACCCCCCGAGCCCCCGCCAACCATCTGCACACGTCCGGCGGAAGCCGCCCAGTCGGAACCAAGCCTCCGCCCCGAGCGCCTTCCAGAGAAGCCTTCTACTGCAGCGTCAACGGCGAGAACCAGAGCCACGACACCGACTCCTGTCGGACCATACTCGCCCTTCGCAGCGACTACCTCGAGCGCAATGCCGGTCGCGGCTCCACCAACAGGGGGATTCAGAAGCCTTGACCCCAGTCTCGGTGTTCGGCGGGGTCCCGGCCCCCAAGCTCGAGGGTGCCCCGTATTGAGGGAAGCTAGTGGTCCTCCCCATATCTGGAGGGGGAGACCTGGGGGCTCTTTCCAAGCGGCAGCGCCGAGACTATGTTCGGGAGGTCGGACATATCGACACGTCTGGCCCCTTGACCCTCTCGGAGTGGTCTCATGTCCCCATCAACTTCACCGCTGAAGATGCCTCTAGGGTCAAATTCCCGCACGCCGACTGCCTCGTCATTTCAGCAGACATCACCGGAGCTGAGGTGCGTCGCATACTGGTCGACGGGGGGAGTTCCGCTGACATCATCTTCGTGCAGGCCTTCGATCAGCTGTGCCTGTCGCGCAAGCACCTACTGCCAGCTTCGCGCCCGCTCCAAGGCTTCGCAGGCCCCCCGCTCGACGCCCTGGGACAGGTCCTGCTGGAGATGACCTTTGGTGACTCCCCACTCCAGCGCCGTGAAGAGATCCTGTTCGACGTAGTCGATGCTCCGTACGCCTACAACGCTATCTTCAGAAGGGGGATACTCAATCGCTTCGGAGCCATCGCCCACCACAACTACCTCTGCCTCAAGAGGCCGACTCCTGGGGGGGTGTTGTCGGTCCTGGGTGACCAGGCCGCAGCCCGCCGGGTCGAGTACGGCCATTCAACGCCATTGGAGCAGCGGCAGATTCACAGTGTCCGCGAAGGCGTCGAAGGAGCCGGCCTCATAGGAAGCGGGGACCCCGGGCAGAAGGGCCGCCCCGCCAAGCCTCTCCCGTAAGGGGAAATCATCACCAAGACCTTGACCCAAGGAGGGAAGGAGTACCCGATCAAGTTCGGAGGGGGTCTGGAACCGGAGGTGTCAGCACAGCTCGAAGCCATCATCCGCGGCAACCTCGACATCTTCGAATGGTCCGACGAAGACATTACCAGCGTCGACCGCTCGATCATCGAGCACTCGCTGGGCGTTGACCCGAAGGCATGACCGGTTCGCCAGGGGCTCCGGAGACTTTCCACCGAACGGGCCGAGCTCGCCAAGGCTGAGACGGAAAAGCTGCTTTGAGCAGGGGTCATCCGAGAAGTGAGTCATACTAACTGGTTGTCTAACCCAGTGTTTGTCCAGAAGAAAACATCTGGCAAATGGCGCATGTGTATCGACTTTACTTCTCTGAATAAAGCTTGCCCCCGTGACCCCTACCCCTGCCTCGCATTGACCAACTAGTTGACTCCACCGCCGGAGCAAAACTCCTCAGTTTCCTCGACGCTTATTTCGGATACCACCAGATCTGGCTAAGGCCCGAGGACCAGGTGAAAACAAGTTTTGTCACCCCAGTCGGAGTATTCTGCTACCTCCGGATGCCCTTCGGCCTTCGCAATGTCGGGGCCACCTTTTCAAGACTAATCTTTGAAGCCCTGGGCCATCAGTTAGGGCGCAATGTGGAAGCATACATGGACGACATCGTCATCAAAAGCACCACCAAGAGCCACCACGGCTCGGACATAGCAGAGACCTTCGACAGCCTCCGGCGGTGTGGAATCCGGCTCAATCCGGACAAATGTGTCTTCGGAGCACGTGCAGGGAAGCTGCTTGGGTACCTCGTTTCCAGTCGGGGCATCGAAGCCAGTCCAATGCAAGTTCAGGCATTGCAGAGCATGGCCCCCCTCAGAACCTGAAGCAAGCACAAAAGCTGGCCGGGCGGTTGGCGGCCCTCGTGCGATTTTTGGCAAAATCAGCAGAGCGAAGTTTGCCCATCTTCAAGGCGCTCCGATGTTCTAAGCATTTCGAGTGGACCCCCGAGTGTAAGGACTGTTTCCAGCAAATCAAGGAATATCTCTCCGGCCTCGTGGCCCTCGCCACACCCCAGGCCGACAACCCTTTATTGGTCTACCTCGCCGCGTCCGGCAATGCAGCGAGTGCGGCTTTAGTCCAAGAGGAGGAACTCGGCGGGAGGCTGATCCAACGCCCCGTCTACTTCGTTTCTGAAGCCCTCGCCGAAGCCAAGGCTAGGTACTCCGAGCTCGAAAAGATGTCCTACGCCCTCGTCATGGCCTCCCGGAAGCTCCGACACTACTTCCTGGCTCACGATGTCATCATCCCGACCGCCTACCCGCTAGGCGACATGTTCCGGAACAAGGACGCCACCGACCGCATCAGAAAGTGGGCAGTGGAATTGGCCCCGTTCGGGATCTCCTTCGTCGACCTGACAGCCATCAAGTCCCAAATCCTCGCCGACTTCATCGCGGAGTGGACGATGGCCCCCGAGCCCGCAGGCGCTGAAGCAAGCGAGGGGGTTTGGACCGTCTTTTCAGACGGTGCTTACCAGGCTTCAGGGGCTGGGGCCGGAGCAGTCATCGTCTCCCCATCCGGCCAGCAGGCCCTGTATTCTGCTCGGCTAAGCTTCAAGGCCACGAACAATATCACCGAGTACGAAGGGGTCCTCTTGGGTCTCCGCAAGGCGCACGCGCTGGGAGCCGCGCGTGTGGTCGTCAAGACCGATTCCCAAGTAGTCGCCGGGCACATCGACAAGAGTTTCCGGGCTAAGCATCCAGACCTTGCCTCCTACCTCGACTCCATCCGCAAGTTCGAGGCATCCTTCAAGGGTATATCTATCCAAAACATCCCGCGAGCCGAAAACGGCCAAGCTGACGCCCTCGCCAAAGCTGGGGCAGGAGCTCAAGCCTTGCCGCCAGGGGCTTTTTTCGAGGAAATCACCCAACCTTCGGCGCCCCCTCGCAGCGAGGCCCCCTCGGACGAGCCCCCGCCGCTACCCTGGCCAGCTCTAGTCCTGTGTACGGTCGATACCAATTGGCGGGAGCCCATCCTGCGCACGCTCGCAGGCAGCGAAGATGATCATCCTAGCCTAGGCCAAGCTCGCCTCCAGCTCCGTGCGAGGTCATTTGAGGTTATCAATGGCATTCTATACAAGTCCGGAGTATGCTCCCCGTTACATTCGCTGCATCTCACACTCGGACGGAGTTGCCATGCTCCGAGAAATCCACGGGGGACTGTGCAGGAGCCACCTGGCACCACGGGCCCTCGCAGGCAAGGCTCTTCGGCAGGGCGTATACTGGCCCACTATTGTTGCCGACGTCGAAGAACTCGTCCGCACCTGCCAGGGTTGTCAGTGGATGGGGCGACGCAGTCACCGACCTCCAGCAAGCCTGCTACCCATCCCCCCTGTGTGGCCTCTCGCCCGCTGGGGCATGGACCTCATCGGGCCACTCCCCAGAGCGAAAGGAAACCTGCGCTTTGCCGTTGTCGCCGTCGAGTATTTCTCCAAGTGGGTCAAAGCGGAGCCATTGACCTCCATCACATCCCGAAGCGTCCAGAAATTCTTCTGGCAGAACATCATGTGCCATTTCGGAGTACCCAGGCAGCTCACATTGGACAACGGAACGCAGTTCGACGCTGGAACTTTCCGGGCATTCTGCGACGAATTGGGAGTCCAGCTCTGCTTCGCCGCCGTGCGGCATCCCCAGTCTAACGGGGCCATGGAGCGAGCTAATGGGCACATCCTCTCAGGCCTCAATAAATGCATCGTCGGCTTAGCCAAAGGGTTATGGCCCTACGAGCTGCCGAAGATCTTGTGGTCCATCCGGACAACCACTTCCCGGGCCACCGGCTTCACTCCATTCCGCCTCTTGTTCGGCGACGAAGCAATGACCCCAACGGAGCTCCGAGCCGGTTCGCTACGCGTCACAGCGCCCGAGGCCAACGACGAGCGCAACGTCTCCCTCGACCTGGCCGACGAGACACGGCTCCAAGCCGTCGCCAACCTCTCTCAGTATCAGAAGGAGACCAAGGCATGGTACGACCCCAGGGTCAAGCGCACTGAGTTCCAACCAGGGCACCTCGTCCTTCGCACGGTGGTAACTCCCACCAAGTTGGGCAACAAATGGGAAGGGCCGTATATTGTAACAAGGTCCGTGAGACCAGGCTCCTATCGGCTCACCACCCTAGAAGGCGAGGAGCTGAAGCATACTTGGCACGCGGAGCACCTGAAGCATTATTTTCCGTAGTATCGTTCGTACATTCCAATAGCGGCCGATAGTACCCGCTTTTTTATCCAAATTACGTAATAAAGTCACCAGACAAGAGTTTTTGCCCCGAACGAAACGCGTAACGACTCTAAGAATCTCGCTTCACCGAAGCATTTGTGTTCCGAGCTCCGGCTCGACACACCCTCATTACCGGGTTCCGAGCTCCGGCTCAACGCACCCTCGCTATCGGGTTCCGAGCTCTGGCTCGACGCACCCTCACTATCGGGTTCCGAGCTCCGGCTCGACGCACCCTAACTATTGGGTTCCGAGCTCCGGCTCGACGCACCCCCATATCGGGTTCCGAGCTCGGGCTCAACGCACCCTCACTATCGGGTTCCGAGCTCCGGCTCGACGCACCCTCACTATCCGGTTCCGGGCTCCGGCTCGACGCACCCTCACTATCGGGTTCCGAGCTCTGGCTCGAAGCACCCTCACTACCAGGTTCCGAACCTCGGCCCGAAGCACCCTCGATATTGAGTTCCGAACTCCAGTTCGACGCACCCTTGCACTCGGATTCCTAGGTCTCATACGAAGTATGCCGCCCTCATCCGCGAGATGCATTCACCGCGCCTTCCTCCTAGCTGGTTAGCGCCCAGCCGGCAAACCGACTACCCGCTAAGGAGGGGGGAAGGGAAGGAGCAAGGCGAAGGACTTCAACAAGGGGGAAGGGAAGGAGCAAGGCGAAAGACTTTAACCACACATATTGGAAACATGGAGGGCGTACAGTGTTTGTTACAAATCAAAGATAGAAAAAAGGGAATCAAGAGAAGTTCTAATCCAAGCCAAGAAAGAACCGAAGGCCCCCTCGGTCGGAGGGGCCACCCGAGCCAGAACACGCTTCGGTCGAAGGCCCGGGCGCGGTTCGCGCGGACCTCTCCTTCCTCCTCCTTCGCTCCTCCTCCTTCTTCTGGGCGCGAAAGGCCCTTTGGTCTTCTTGAAGTTGGGCCCAGCTACGCAGATCGCCCCCCGGGGGGCACTTCGTCCAAACCGGCTTCCGCATCAGACCAGTGCAACCGGTTCGGGAGACGAAGACAGGGAGCGGGGCCCTCTTTCTTCTTCCTTCACATGGTTCAGAACCTCTCGGAGGACGTCGGGGTCCGCGCGCCCATCACTACTACGGGGAAGAACGAAGCGCTTAGGCCGGTTCGCTCTCAGAGCCTCGAAGATAGCCCATCGATGTCGAAGGGCGTCGTCAAAATCAAGCACTTCGACGTCACAGTCGCAACCACGGACACCCTGAGTGAGCCCCAGAAAGTACTCTTTATTAATATATGATTAAGTTTCCTAAGCTATTACAGGCTAAGACAACGATAGACTTTGAAGAAGCTACACCTTCGGGTCCGGCGAACGGGCCGAGGCCGAAGGCTTCGAGGGAGCCGGAGGACCACGTGTGCGGAGCGCCTCCTCTAGCCAAGCCTTGATCGCTTCAGGACCCTCGGTCTGCCAGACAGCCTTAAGCACCCTCCAGGACTGGTTCAGCGCAAGGCTCGGCGCCCGGAGGTGATCCCCCAAGAAGGCAACCGGATGCAGGCTCGAAGATGAAGGAAGCGGGAGCCCAGATGCCTCGAGATGCCGAAGGATCCAATAAGCGGCCACCCGAGCGGACACCTCGCCGTACAGCACCATGGTAAGGTGTATTTGCCGGATGGCGTCCTGGATGAACTTCACCCGATGGACCAGGGGCTCCCGGGCGATGTCAAACGTGCCGCAGCCAGTGCCGTAGCGCGCCAGCACCTTCCGGAGGGACTCTGCGGCGTCAGTCACCGTATTCCCAGCCTCGGCAAGCGCCTCGGTCACCTCCCCATTCCGGGCGTTGAGGTCCACCTCGACCCGCTCCATCTGGGCCACCCGGGTCTCGAGGGCTTCGACCTTAGCTGCCGCCTCCGAGGCTTGGGTCCGGAGCCGGGACACCTCCCCTTCGAGTCGCTCCACTTCCGCAGCCCGGGATCAAAGCCCCTCCGCTTCGGCAGCTCGGGCTCGGAGGGCGTCAATCTCCACTTCCAGCTCGTCAGCTCGGGCGGCCCGAGCGTGGAGCCCCTCCAACTCCGCGACGCGGGCCTTGAGGGAGTCCATCTCTGCCACTCGGGCCTCGAGCGCTTCGACCCTTGCTGCCCGGAGCCGGAGGGCCTCGACCTCCGATGACCGTTCGCGAGCCAGCCTCTCCGCGGTAGCCACCTGGGCCGCGAGTTCCGCGGCGTCCGCCTCGTGGCATTGGCGTTCGGAGAGCAGAGCAATCAGCTGCCCCTGTGCCAATGCAACCACCTGCGTGCAAAGAAGATGGTCAGAAGAAGAGCTAAGGATCCATCGAATACACTCAAAGAAGGTACCTAGCCCGCTGCCGTCTCGATGGCCCTCCCGAGGTCCAGGCCGTCTGATAGCCCCAGTTCGTCTATCACCGGGGCCTCGCACAGCCGCAAGTAATAATCATGGACCGGGGCCACCCTGGACGCGAAGTCCTCGCTGTCCGTCGCGAAGGGGCGCAGGAGGGGCACGGTGCCGCGCGTGCCTCGACGATCAGGAGGGGCTGAAGCCGGACCTCAACGTCTTCGACGGCCTCCGGAGGGGCCCTTTTGGAGTTTCCAGACTCCGTCTCGCCCTGCTGACCCGGGGTCCCCCTCGCATGGACAGGGGCTCCGGACCTCTCGTCCGGAGCGTCATCAGGGAACGGGGCGACTGGTTCGACGCCTCGGGCCGATGTGCCTACGCAGGCGAGCAAGAGCTAATGTCGAGAAGGCCCTAACGTTTGAGGAAGTATGGATAAGCTATTGTACCTTCGTCCGCAGCGTCGGTAGGGCCCTCCGGAGGCTGGATGGGCTCCGACGGGCTCGGGCGGTAGAAGAGGATGTCAATGGAATTCACCAGGGAGCTCGCCGCCGCCGCGGTGAGCTCGGCCTCTATGTCGGCGCTCTTCTTGATGGCGCCGAGTGGGTCGACCAGCCCCCTGCGGTCCAAGCTATCCGTAGCCCTACTCCCGTGGGAGCCGACGGAGCCCACCTCCGAAACTGGTCCGCGCGAGGGAGCTGTCTCGGGACGCGGCGTCGCTCCGATGACAGGCGCCTCCTGCCTAGCCCCGGGCACAGGCTCCGTCGGACCCGAGCGAGGGGGAGCGTCTTCGCTCCTTCTGGCTCCCGGCCGAACCGACGGGGTCGGCTCCGGAATTATCAAGGGGTCTCCCGACTCTGACTGGGCCCCGTCACTATCTTCTTCTTCTTGGGACGGCGCGGAGAGAGGCCACCATCGGCGTCGTTTACCTTCCTCTTCGAAACATCCCAGAGGACCTCTTCCTCCGGAAGGGGCGGGGGCGAGAGCTCGAGCGCCCCCCACACCCTGTTGGAGCGCTCCCAAGAGCACACCAACTCCATTCGCCAGGTGCGCTCGGCCGCGGTAGGGACTCCGAGAATCCTTTCCATCAAACGGGCCACCTCCTCGGATGTTCGGGCGACGAGCGATCCTGCATTCGATCATCAGGGCCGGAGCACCCTTCGAGCACAAAAGACAGGAACAAAAATGACGGAAGCGGACACTCACCAAGCCGGTGGGAGAGCTCCGCTGGCATGGACTTGTCTTGGCTACTCCGGAGCGACGCCGGCCACTCCTCCTTCAGCGGAGGGATCTCGAGGGCCACGAACTCCTCCGCCAAGTCCCGCATACTCATTCGGCGGGCGACGATCTGAAGAAGCTGGACCCTCGCAGAGAGCGACCCGGCGTTGGTCTCGATGCACGCTTCCCTCCGGAACCAAATATGGCGCGAGATTCCGGTGACGCCGGAGCTGAGCCCCACACGGACGTAAAATGACCGGTTCACCCACTTCGAGTACCACCTTTCGTTGGTGGCCTTCGCCGGGAAGGAGTCCATGTACTTCCTTCGGAGCTGGAAGTTGATGCTCCCGAAGGCCAGTATCTGGCCTCCTTTCTTCTTCAGCTGGCAGAGGGCTTCGTGCATCTCCGCGAAGACTTCCGCCCTCCCTTCGCAGCCTTCGGCGCGCATGGCCCACTCGAAAATGGAAAGGCGGGCCACGGCGTTGGGAGATAACTGCGGGAGCTCCAGGTGGAACGCGTCCAGCACTACGGCGAGGAGCTCCGAAGTGGGGAACCCCAGCCCTGCATCGAAGAAAGCTTCAAAAATGACGACCTCGCCTTCTCGTGGCTGCGGGGCCATCTCTCGACCAGGCTTCCTCGCCGGCGTCTCAGGGCCAAGGCGGGCCCTGGTTGCCTGCTCGATCGACACCTCTATGCACGTGGATGGCCCGAGCTCCAAGGTCTACTCCCGAAACCGCTCTGAGGCGGGGCGGAGCTCGTGCGCGCCGCGCACCTCCGACGAGTCCGTCACTGTCGCCACCGCCGCCATCTGGTGTTGCAAGAAACATGGATCCATTGCCATTGCCGGGATGGCGCTCCTCACCATTGCTCAAGGAAACGAGAGGGGGCCTAGAGCTCTGGAAGCGAGACGAATGGTGGCTGAAGTGGCTATAATGAGCGCAACAAGATGAAGAAGGGGGAGGAGGCCGCTCGGCGGGCTTTATTTAAGCGCAAGGCCGTCGGTCCCTCTTCCGATTCGATCGGCGTGTGAACGCGGCGGTTGCATGGCACCGCATTTAAGACCAACCGGCGCATCGGGGCGCGTCGGCTCCCTGACGGTTCGCCTCCCCGATGCCGTTTGCGCACGCATTAACTTCTCCCGGCGGCACCGGGCCGCCCCCCTCGGGGCCAGAGGCCCCCGGTCAAGGTGCGCGTGCATCCCGCGAGCGCGGTCAAACTCCTCTCAACCCGTCGGAGAGAGGATTCAGATCGGCCCTCAGCCTCCTGGTCCAGTCGCGCCTCCCTGCTTCGGAGCTTCTCCGTGTCCGCCAAAGAGGGCCGCGCTGCGACCAGACTCGGCACCTCAATGTAAGTTACGCCCTTATGAAGGTTATCGGAATTATCATATGCGCTTCCACCCTCTCTTAATGCCAGGCTCCTGAGAGGAAAGAAGCGAGGGGCTACTGTTGGGGGAGATAATCCCGATGGCTGAAGGGGGGCCCACAAACAGGGGGTCCGAAGCCTACAGATGGAGGCCACCCCCCCGGCTGAAGGACGCCGGAGGCCACCCTCCGAGAGAAGGATGCCGGAGGCCACCCTCCGGGAGAAGGATGTCGGAGGCCTCCCTTTGGCGGAAGGACACCGGAAGCCACCCTCTGGGAGAAGCATGCCGGAGGCTGCCCTCCGAGGGGGGATTGCCGGAGGTCCACCCTCGGTCCACAGTAGCGAACCCAAGGGGAGTGCTGGCGGGAAAAGGACTGGACAAGTACACCTGGGGACAGGATCGCGATCCTATGAACCGTGTCGGGTGGCGTAGGCAGCACCCGACACGGCTGATACGTTGCCAGAGTCGAATCTTCCTGTCTATACTATGTATAGCCCATTTTGTTTGTACTGTCGACTGACGGTTGATCGTGTATCCGTTGGTGGTCCAGAGGCGCTTGGCCCTCTGGACAGGGTGCCTTATAAATACCCCTCAACTATAGTTGCAAGACACGGGCTCAAGGAGCATTGAATACATTACTCTCATTTCCACCAAGAAAACCTGCTGGTCCGATCCGTCGTTCCAACATCAGGTGAAGAAATTTGGACTATTTATTCTGATGGAGCTTTCCAAGCATCTGGAGCATGTGTCGGAGCTGTGATAATTTTGCCTTCAGGGCAAAAGGCAATGTACTCCGCAAGATTCAACTTTAAGTCTACCAATAATACAGCGGAGTATGAGGGAATTTTATTGGGACTTTGAAAGGCACGTGCTCTAGGGGCTACAAGAGTCGTTATTAAAACAGATTCTCAGATTGTAGCAGGGCACGTAGATAAGAGTTTCCATGTCCGGCATCCACAGCTTGCAAAGTACATAGAATAAATCCGAAAGATCGAAGCAGCATTTAAAGGGATTTCCATTTTCCATTCGAAGTATACCTAGAGCAGAAAATATGCAAGCTGACATCTTAGCAAAAGCTGCAGCCGGAGCTATGGACATACCCGAAGAAGCTTTTTATGAAGAACTCAGTACACCTTCGGTGCCACAAATTCTTGCTGCGGAAGTCCTTTGCATTCCAAGTACAGATTGGCGAAGTTCAATCATGGAAGTGTTGCAAGGAGAGGCAAATATGTCCGAAGGGCCATAACTTTCGAGGTTAAAGCTTAGAACTCGAAATTATCAAATAATCAACGGTATTTTATACAAGGCCGGAATATGTTCCCCTCTACTCCGATGTATATCTCAAGCCGAAGGTTAAGAAATTCTTCGAGAAATCCATGAAGGACATTGCGGTAGCCATCTGGCCCCTCGAGCTTTGGCAGGAAAAACACTATGCCAAGGGCTTTATTGGCCTACAATAGTAGCTGATGCGGAGAGCTTGGTCCGCACTTGCCAAGGATGTCAGTGGATGGGACAAAGGAGTCATCGCCCACCAACATCCCTTCAAGTCATAGCTCCAATATGGCCCATGGCCAGATGGGGCATGGATCTTATTGGTCCCTTCCCAACAGCAAAAGGAAATTTGAAGTTCGCAGTGGTAGCAATTGAATACTTTTCATAGTGGGTCGAAGCAGAGCCCCGAACAGCTATCACTTCGAACAATGTACAGAAATTTTTCTGGAAGAATATCATTTGTCAGTTCGGAGTGCCTAGACAACTCACAGTTGACAATGGAACACAATTTGACACAGAACCTTTCAAGAAATTTTGCGAAGATCTAGGCATCCAGCTATGCTTTGCTGCAGTGCGACATCCTCAGTCTAATGGAGCTATAGAAAGAGCCAATGGTAATATTTTGTTAGGGCTAAATCAAAGAATAGTAGGATTGGCAAAAGGACTCTGGTCCGAAGAACTTCCGAAGAACTTCCGAAGATTTTGTGGTCCATTCGGACCACTCAAATGAGGTCCACGGGTTTCACTCCATTCAGACTATTATTCGGAGATGAAGCTATGACACCAACAGAGCTCAAAGGAGGATCACTTCGCAGCACCGAACCGGAAATAGAAGGAGAAAGACAAGCTTCGCTAGATTTAACAAAGGAGACAATACTTCGAGCTGTGGCAAATTTGTCAAAGTATCAGCAGCAGACGAAGGCTTGGTTCGACCCGAAGGTCAAGATTAATGAACTTAGGCCGGGTCATCTCGTTTTGTGAAGTATCATAGCACCAGGAAAATTAGGAAATAAATGGGAAGGTCAGTACTTAATTGTTCGCTCAGGGCATCCTGGTTCTTTTAAATTAGCTAATTTGGAAGGTGAAGAGTTAGGGCATACATGGCATGCGAAGCACCTAAAGCGATACTTCGCATAAGGGCTCCTTGTAATCATTTGTAAGAACTTTCCGAATTAATAAAGCATATGGTTCAGATAATGCCTACCCCTCATAAACTTCCCACTTCCGAGTGGACGCACTGGAATAGCGGAGTTGACCGAGAGGGAAGTGTCATTAATTTGAATCATATTTTCGGACTTCAGACCACTGGTCCGAAGTTTCCGAGGTGGTGGGCTGACATAATCCGGAGTCCAAGCCACCGGCTTGAAGACATCCGTAAAAGAGCCCTAGACCACAGAATGTGGAGTCCAAGCCAACGGCTGGAAGACATCCGTAAAAAGAGTCCAAGGAGACCAAATGATGCGGAGTACAAGCCACTGGCTTGTAGGCATCCGTAAAAAGAGTCCAAAGAGACCATTGCGAACTCCAAACCATTGGTTTGACAGAATTCGCAAAAAGAGCCGAAGGAGGCCAAAACAAAATAGAGTTTGAGCCATGAGCTTCGAATGTCTGTTAGGAAAGTCCAAAGTGACAAATCATGTAGGACACTAAAGTGTCCGGAAAGTTGTCCAAAGTGATTTCTTTCACAAAACATAAGGTACTAAGTTACCAGTCTTCAGACTACAAATGGTCGAAGACATTTTATAGGATTTTAATCAATCTTTAAATTGCTGAGGGGCTCCGAACCCCCAAAATTGTACTCCTAAGTTTTTCTTTGCGCCTAACCATCTTTGAATACAGTTCGAAGTTGCTTACGCCCAAAGAGGGGCTAGTAAATAGGGAGACAATTTTAAATCGATATTTATTATTCGAACAAATATGATTACATCATGAAAAATTGGTATCTATACCAAGAAGGAATCGAAGACCCCTTCGATCTCTAGAGCTAGGGTTGGAACGACTAGTTCCAGAGCCGGGAGTTCTAACAACTTTGCGTTTAACTGTCCTGCCTCCCTTCGAAGCTCTAAAGTCTTTTTGTTCTTGTTGAAGCTCGGCCCAAGTTCGAAGTTGTTCGGGGCTCCTTTCCCAGCTTCCAAGTTCTTCAAGCTTTTTATCTTGAGTTTCATCTTCGTCTTCGGACCACACAATGTCTTCAGAAGATGAAGTTTCCAAGCTAACTTCTTTTTCTTCATCTTTAATACAAGACAATATGTCTTTGCTTACTTCGGACGTAATCGCTCCGGAGCTATCCCGAGGAACTAAAAATCGAGGGCGCTTGTGAAGTTTTAAGATATCGAAGGTAGCCCATAATAAGCGGAGTTCATCGTTAACGTCTAACACTTCGACATCTTCCATATGAGGCAAAGCCTAAAAACATGATAAGCAAATCTTCATTCATAAATGTACAAAAGCGTAATGCTTTACATAGTCGAAGATCCTAAGATAATTCTAAACCTGCGGGTTTGGCAGAGGTTGGCTACTCGAAGCTTGGGACCGAGCTTGCTTCTAGCGTTTCCCTTCATCGATCCAAGCCTTGATCGCGGAGCAACCTTCGGCTCTCCATGAAGTTTGAAAGGATTGCCAAGCAGCGGCCACACCTTCGGAAGGAGTAAGGAGCTGGTTGTCGTCAAAGGTAATGGGAGCCGCCCCTGCGTTCGGAGTTATCGATTGGCCCAGATCTTCGTAGTAACGAAGTATGCCAAAAGCAGCCACTTGTCCGGAGATTTCTCCGTACCGAATGCCTGCTGTCTTCATTTGCTTCGCTGCTCCTTGGATCCTCTTCAACCGTCGCAGCAGGGAGATGTTGTCATCTGAAGGAAGCATCTCAGTAGTACCGAAGTACTCCAAAACGCCTAGCAGTTGGTCCATGACCTCCGCAGCTACCTTTTCCGACTTGAGCTTGTCTTCAACTAAGGCATCCTTCGCCGAAGTTAACTCTCTTACCACTCCAGAGAGCCTAGCTGCCTCCGTAGCTAAAGAATTCTTCTGGTTGAGTAGTTGGCTAGCTTCTTCGGCAGCTTTGGCTTTTTCTTCTTGGAGCCTGACAATCTCAGCTCCCGCAGTAGCGTGCTCCACCCGCATCTTTTCAATTTCCGCTCGAAGCACAATTTGTTCTGCTTCGAGCTCTTTGTTCGCAGCCTTCAAGCTTTGTCTGGCCCTGCGCTCCGTTGAAACCATGTTGTCCAAGTGGGCCACCCGACCTTCAGAGATAGTAAGATTTCGTTGAAGAGTTGCATTTTCCTCTCGAAGGCGAAGGCTTCCACGTTCATTTGAGATGTTCGCAGCTCGAGCCAAGACTGTTTGCTGCGAACAGAAAAAACCAAGGTGAGAAAATATTTGTATATAAATTTGATGTTGTTTTGCAGATACTTCGTACCTGGTATGCTACACGTTCCATGGCAGCGTTAAGCTCCGAACTCTCCGCCTCGCTCAAGATGGCCAACAAGTCCGTCTCCCCGACTTCGCGACTAGCTCGATCCAAAGGCTCGAGCAAAGTCCGAAGCCCAGTTCTTCACTCCAAGAAGGGAGCTAGAAGAGGGAGCATGCTCAAGGCTTGCTGGTCATCTTCGTTTGGCGAAGGCCAGGAGTGCTAAGCCGTGTTTTTTGGAACCCCGGCAGACTGGCCCCCTCAGTAGATTGGCTTTCGTTTGTTGACTCAGATGGAGTTGATCCTGAGCTCGGAGCAGGGAGGTGGTCCATCTTGCCTATGCCTTTTCCAGGTCCCATTTGAGTGGCTCCTGGAATTGGCTCCGAAGTTGTTGAAGGTCCAGGAATTATATCTTCGGGATGGACCGTTTCCACAGGAGTGGATCCTGTTAAAACAAAGCTATTATACATTGTATAATTTCGCAGGAAAAAAACAAAAGAATTATGCGAAGTTTACCTTCGACATTTTGGCGACGGGTGAGCATTGGGTTGCTTGGTGGGTCGAAGGCTACTCCAAAGTCTTCGTCGGAGTCAGCGGTCAAATCTTCGACTGTTAGAACAACTTTGGGAGCAGCCGTTGTTACTTCACCCAGAATCGAAGCTGTAGTAACTTCGACTCCGCTTTCGTCCACATGGGCTCCGTCTTGCGGTAAATTTTCTTGAGCAGTCGGAGTCCTCACTTGCTCAAGTTTCTCTTGAGACTCCGGCACGCTCGCAGCTTCATCAATATGTGCACCTCTTTGGGCTGCATCTTCATCAATCAAGCCAACAAGCATCCTGCCTTCATCCTCCAAGGAATCGGAGATTGAAGCTCTTAGGCTTGAAGGTGCAGGAGCGCTTGGCTTTTGAGAAACCTTCTTTAGCGGAGTTTTGGCAGAGCTCGAGGCTCCGACTTCAGATTTTCTCTTTTTGGGCCCTTTCTCCGAAGGCACCCAATCCGAAAGAGGGGGCGGAACAACTTCGAGTAGTCCCCATACTCGGTTGGACCGTTCCCAAGTACCAACCAATTTGATTCTCCATTCCTTCTCGGTCAGAGTTGGGACGCCCATAATCTTATCTGAAGCCCGTACAATCTGCTCCGCAAGTTATAGGGGCTGAAGAGGCTGAAAAATGAGTTAAGTTACCTGCAGGGCTCGAAGTCGACGAAATTTTGCGAAGACCGCCCTCTGAATCTTCTTCAAAGGTGATCGGCCAGTTGGCCATCAGAGGAGGGATTTGAAGCCAGAGGAATTCTTCGGCTAAGTCCCGCATACTCAGGCGACGACTGATTTTTTGGAGCAGACTGAGGCGAGCTTCGAGCTGGCCCGGATCCGGGTGCACAATGGCTTCCTTTCGGAAGTTGATATCTTGCAAAGGTCCAGCTAGACGACTACTCGCCCCAACTTCGGCATAAAACCACTTCAAGATCCAGTTGGTGTACCATCTAGCATTGATGGCCTTGGCAGGAAACAGGAGAGCATACTCGTCCCGCAGCCTAAAGTTGATGCTTCCGAAGGACACCACCATCTTCTCACCTCCGGGACCTACGAAGGTCTTCGGTTGGCACGAAGCTCTGTGCAGTCCTACGAAGATCTCCGCCCTTCCTTCACAACCCTCGGCTCGCAACACCCATTCGAAGATGGCGAGACATGCTACGGCATTCGGAGAGAGTTGGGGGAGAGTGACATGGAACAAATCCAATACCTCTGCCAAGAAGTCGACTGCCAGAAGCCCTAAGCCAGCTTCAAAGAAGGCTTCGAAAACAACCACTTCTCCGGGTCTCAGTGACGGAATGATCTACTTCCCAGGTTTGCGAATCATGGCCCCGAAACTGATTTTGCCCTCTACTGCGACCGCGAATGATTCTCTTTTGCAGGTAGAAGGCCCCAATTGAAATGACTGATCCGTGTACTTCGTTGATGCCGGAAAAAGGTCTTGAGGGCCAGCATTTTGGGGATTTCTCCCTGCCACCGCCATTGCTGCCATTGCTGGTGTCGGGGTCGCCGACGCCAATGTTGCAGTCGCCGCTGTTGCCGCAGCCTGCTGCCGGGCCAGGGTTGATGCCGCTTCAGGACCCTTGAAACTAGTTCTCGCCATTGGATCTCACGGATTGCTTTAGAAGAAAAATGGAAGCTAGGGCTTGGTTGATGGTTTGTTTGCACGAAAGCGGTGGAAAGGTACTCGAGAAGGGTCTGGGCCCTCTATTTATAGCCCAGACCCCGATTTCTTACCATTTACCTATGCCGTTTTGCATTCTTAAACGTTACTTTGTTGCGGAATTAACGTGTCACGTAACTTCCGTTAGAAGAAAGAAGCCAACAGCTATTTCTTCCAAGTCTAAAAAGACTTTCGGGCTTCTCGAGTTAGTTCTAAGACGATTCGAATGTAATTGTCTTAGAAACTGATTCAAAGTTTTGCATCTCCATGCATTTCGGAGATGGATTAAAATCTGCTAACCCCTACGCATGATTATTTTTCTTGCGTATACAGCTCTCCAAACTTTACAGATTTCCAGCATATGACTCCGGGGATGCATTAAATCAAGTTCGAAGTATGATGACGGACTCTAATTTGGAGTATATCTTCGAACTTGGACTCTTCCGAGAGTTTCTTTGCCAGCTAAGATGGAAGACTTATCTTCTTTATCATTAGATTAGTCATTTACAATTTTAGCCCTATTAAGGGTACCGAATAGTTTCCACTATGTCGGTTGTAATAGAGGGGTAAAAGGGTCTTTTCCTTAATGTTCGGGCCCCAAATTAACGCGTTCGAAGCCCAAAAGAGGCTTTCACTTGATATATTCCAAACATCCGAAGCCGCAAAAAGGCGCACCCCTTCGCATTTTTTATTGCCCGCACTAGCAATGGCTAAGTCCCTAGCTTCCACGAGCAAGGGGGGAAGCATGTATGCGAGGTGCGCAAATGTAATACGTAGTTTGAGCGTGACAAGCTAAAACGTTCGAAGCCATCAGATAAATGCGAAGCATGCAGAAAAAGTATGCAAATACAATAAACTCCATTGAATAATAATTGAGAAGTATGTTACAGATGTACTTCGAACACAAAACTACGAGTAGTTTGTATCTAAGCCTAAGAAAAATCGAGTGCGAGGCCCCAACCCTCGCTTGCCTTTCTTTTAGGACAGGGCCCCCTCGGCTGGACGAAGCCTCGTCGGAGCTTGCTCTCTCACGTCCGGCTCGTCCAGGCTCTGAAGCTCGCAGACCTCGTCTTCCACTTTGCATGTTGCTCCAAGTCTGTGAGGCAGGCGGTGCCGTGTCAAAGGCAGAGAAGTCTAAAGCTTCGTCGCCTGCTAAGACCGTTTGCGAAGGCAAAAACAAAGAACTCCGAAGGGACTCCGTCTTCACAATGGCTAGCAGATCCTGAGCTACTTCGGGGATGGCTTCGTCATTAGGACCCCTCGGAAGCTTAAACCGAGGGGGGCCTTCGGACCTAGCTACCTCGAGGACTGCCCACAACTAGCGAAGTTCTTCAGAGTCCTCAAGCACTTCGAAGTCAACATTCGGAGGATGAGCTTGGTCAGGTATAAAGAACCCCCGCATTCATATTAATAGACTGATAAGTTTTTACAAAGCCTACAGCTATGAATTACAAGGAGCCTAAGGAGATCTACACCTTCGGAGGCAGAGGTGTCGAGGTCGAAGGCTGATTGGGTGAAGCAAGCGCTTTGGCTCTGCGAAGGTGGAGGGCCTTCTGAAGGTCAAGGAATGCTTCGCAGCCTTATTCCTTGCAATGCTCTTGAAGTCGCCGCCAAGCTCCGCAGACGCCAGCCAGAGGTGTCACCAAGTGTTGGCCTCCGAAGGCCACCAGAGTCACGGAGGATGCTGCTTCGAGGTGGTTGCACCCCGCGTCGTGAATCATTTGCAACACTCCTTGGCCCGCCACCCGGCCGGCCATCATGGCGAAGCCCTTCAGAGACTGCTCCGCCATCGAAGCCACCACCTTCAAGAACATGGCACGGTCCCCAATCGGATCCTGGTCACTGAAGTCTGGAGCCCGACATTTGGTCCCTATCTGTTGAAGGACATCGGTCAGACTCTGAGTGGCTTCGCCGAGGTTGTCAACGACGAAGTTCTGAAGTGACTGAGCCTGTTGGCAAAGTTCGGAGTTCTCCTTCGCCTGTCGGGCTTCAGCGTCCTTTGCAGCTTTGAGCTCCGCGCGGAGCCTATCCGTCTCCGAGGCCAAGGCTTCCTTAGCCTTGCCAGCCTCGGCCTTCGCCGCCTCTGCCTCAGCCCTCGCCGTCTTGGCCTCGCCCCTCGCCGCATCGGCTGAAGCTTCAGCCCGCCTTCGCTTCTCGGCTTCCAGTGTGACATCGCGTTGGAGGGCCTCCTCCTCTGCCAGGCACGTCATCCGCCTGTCTGTAGAAGTTGAAGCTGCTGCATTCAGTGCGAAGGCCTGGAAGAATTCAAGAAATCATAAGTGTTGATCGAAGATGAAGGAATAACTCGAAGGCTGTGTAGGACTTCGCTCACCTGCGTAAGGGCTTCGTTCGCGTTGATGAAGAGGTCCATGGGGTTCGAGCGGCTGAGTTGAGCGACCAAGGCCCCTGCATCTGCAGGCTGCACATCCCTCACGGAAGGTGTTGATGGCCGCCTCCATCACGGCCCTCTTCGGCTGAAGAGGTTGGACAATGTCCTCCTCCGCAACTGCCTGCACATGCTTCGGCAAAGCTGGGCTTAGGTTCACCACATCAACTTCCTCATCGCTTTGGGGGTCCCCTTCGCCGTGGCCGCTGCCTCCGTCTTGTTCTTACGAGGAGCTGTCAGAATCTGAGCCACTACTGCCGCTGCCGCCGCTGCTGCTGCTGCGGCCGAAGGCCTCTGCTGGCTTCGCCGCGGTGGACCTCACTCTGGTGTCGTCCTCTGCTGGCTTCACCGCGGTGGGCCTCGCACTAGCATCATCCTCTTCAAAAAAGTCCAAGTCAAAATCCACATATTGAAGAGAAGTATGTTTGAAGTGTTTACCTTCGTTAGAGATTTCTTCGAAGGAAGAGGGGTCAATGTGTGCCCCCCAATCCTTTTGTTGCGAAGCTGACGCGTCGACATCCGCGCCCGAAGTCGTTGTCGTCGAAGCCTTCGCTACCTTCTCAGTAGCTGGAGCAGGCGCGAAGGCCTTCGCGCTCGAAGTCGTCGCCGTCGAGGCCTTCGCTACCTTCTTGGTAGCCGGAGCACTTATGGGCTCCGCCGATTTTGGAGGGTCCGATGCCGCTGCCTCCTCCGGAGTAGAGGCCTCGGTCACGGGGACCTCCGACCGAGCCCTCGAGGTTTCGGGCTCATCGTCATCCCCTCTCTTCCTCTTGGCACCGGTTGTCGAAGCTATGAGGTGGGAGAAGTCCGGCAGGGCTGAGACCTCTTCGAAGCCAAGCAGAGTCCACACCCTATTCCAGTGCTCCTAGGACCCCACCGAAGCAAGCCGCTGGGCTTGCTCCTTCAGTGTCGGAGCCCCAACAACGCGCTCTGCCGCTGCGATGGCCTCCTCCAGAGTCCTCACTTCGAGATCGGCTTCATAAAATTTCAAGTCAGAGTGAAGTTCTTGCAAAGTATGAAAGTGGAAAGATTTCGAAGTCTTACAGAGGTATTCAAAGGCGAGCTCGTTTAGGCCCCCTCGGCCCGAAGCTTGGAAGAGCCCCTCCGGCCAACATCGCGCAAGGGGGCTGAGCCGGAGGGTGATGAACTCCTCTGCGAGGTCCCTCATGCTCATCTTCGTGACAACCCTTCGAAGGAGAGAGATCCTCGAGCGAATGGTGTCCTGGATGGTCTTCGCCACCCCTTCGCGCCGATATGAGATAAGAGTAGTGGTACTCTGAAGGGGAGAGTTCGCGCCGACGGAGGCGTAGAACCACTCTTGATCCCACTGCGAGTACCATTTGCTGTTAATAGCCCTCGCCAGGAAGGCGTCTTGGAACTCCCTCCAAAGTTGGAAGTTTGCGCTGCTGAAGGCCAAAGCCCTCTTGAAGCGGTCTGTGCCCTCCCTCGGCTTTGGCTGGCTGTTGGCATCGTGAAGGGCGACGAAGACATCTGCGCGGCCCTCGCAACCTTCGGCCCTCATGGCCCATTCGAAGACGGCAAGCATCGCCACGGCGTTGGGCGAAAGCTGAGGAAGCTCGAGGTTGTAGGCCTTGAGGACTTCACTCAGCATCCCCACTGCTGGCAGCCCGAGGCCGGATTTGAAGAAAGCTTCAAACAATACCACTTCATCAGCCTGAGGCCTCGGTACGGCCTCCGACTTCTCCGGGACTCTGAGTTGGATCTTCGCTGCAATCCTCCCTTCGCAGGCCCTCTGGACAGATTCCTCTATGGAGATCGAGGCCCTCATCTCCAGCGTTTGCTCAAATTTTTCGGATGGCGTCCGAAGGTCCCTCGGCCCTAGCCGCCTCGGTGTAGGCTTCGCTGCCGTAGCCGCCGCTGCCTGCAGTTGGTTGGAGCTCGAGCTCGGGCACAAGGCCAAGGCCTTCGAAGCTACCTTCTTCGGCATTTTTGTGGGACTTCGGCACGAGGCACTTAAGATGGTGAGGGGTGCTTCACGCGAAGCTAAGGAGGAGAAGAGAGCGAAGGATGTAAGGTGCTGAGAAGAATGCAAATGAGATCGTGCCGAAACCGCACGTGGTAAACCCCTATTTATAGGCAGTAAGAATTCTGACGGTTCGTGGGCCGAACCCACTGGTAGGTGGGCCTCCAGCGAAGGCGAAGCGGCCTAGCGCGGGGTAACGGTCAATTTTCTAGCTGTTGCGGAGCCAGTTGATCTCCCCGAGGTCATTCTGACAGATGATGCAGGCAGCTATTACCTGTGAATTTCGAAGTCACCTTCGGTCCAAGCTCCGAAGGCATGTTTTCTCTGAAGTTATAATTTTTGGGTCATTTGTCCCAAGGGCGTGCACACCCCTTCATCCCGAAGGCCTGCACGCGAGGGGCTACTGTTGGGGCAATAGTTTTCCCTTGAACAGGGGCCAAATGACATCAGCCTCCGACAGCCTTCGGCCTGGAGCCCAACACTGTTGAAGCCTGTATCTTCCCAAGGAAGCTGTTTCCAAGCCTCAAGGTTCACTTCGGAGCCTGCTAGGGCGAAGCCCCCAAGCCCCGTCGAAGCCCTCTGGAGCGAGGTTCCTCAGAGCACTCCAGAGCAAAGCCCTCAAGATTCCTTGAAGATTGCCAGAAGCTAAGTCTCAGGCTGAACTTCGGAGCCGCCCTCCGGGCCCTGTTCAGAGTTAGCCTTCGAGCCTTGTTCGGAGTTAACCTTCGGGCTCTCTTCGGGGTTGGCCATCGAGCCCCCCTTCGGACCTCCTCAGAGCTAGTCTCCGGACCCTGTCCGGCCAGTTCAAAGCCAAGTCTCCTAGAGCCCAGCTCGGAGTACGCTTCGAAGCCCCCTTTGGAGTGTACTTCGAAGCCTCCTTCGCAGCCTCCGCCAGAAGAACTCTGGCCCCTACTTCGAAGATCAAGAAATATCTACGCTTCGCTACAGTGTAGAAGCCATACCAGGGGCCCCTCCGCCACTGGTATGTCGTTTAGCTGGTCAAAGTGTGACGTTGTCTGACACGTCTGTAATGCTGTAAAGCACTTTTGTACAGTATCTAGCTCCCTTTTCCCTTTTTACCCCTATGAGCCTAGGGCTTGTAGAGGGCATTTTGGTGTTTTCCTTAAGTCCTGCGTGCCTATAAAAGCAGGGCCAAGCCCTTGTAGCAAGGTACCTTCTCCAGGGCCATGAGACCCTGTTGGAACAATTGCGTTAGTTCCAGCAGGTTTTTCTGTGGTGGTGTATGATGTGGAGAATGAACCTTGAAGGGTTCTAGCAGAGGGAGAAAAGGGTTTACACTGGTTCGGGCCTCTCTTAGGAGATAATAGCCCTACATCCAGTTGTGGTGGATTTGGTATGGTTTGCCCTAGTATGGGGCAGAAATTCCAGGGTCTCTTGGCCTCCTGGGGAAGGTATCCTGCTACAAGGTGATGAGGAACAGAAAGATAAAACTGCTTCTCCTTCTTCATCACAAGTTATTAATCTGAAAGGACATGTCATGCTTGCAACTAAAACTGACCTTGCTGAAATTTGTGATGATACTCCCTTGCTATACGGCTTGATTTGCACAAACGTGTTGTTTTCACTTGCGAACATTCCTAGCTCTGTTCCTGTTGCAGTCACTGACCTTTTGCAGGAGTTTAACGATGTTTTTCCTGCTGAGATACCACCCGGGCTGCCACCGATACGCGGCATCGAGCACCAAATTGATTTAATCCCGGGGGCGTCTCTTCCTAATCGTGCAGCGTACCGCACCAATCCGGAGGAGACAAAAGAAATTGAGCGCCAAGTATAGGACCTTCTTGATCGTGGGTACGTCCGTGAAAGCCTTAGTCCTTGTGCAGTACCCGTTCTTTTGGTACCTAAGAAAGATGGTAGTTGGCGCATGTGTGTTGATTGTCGTGCTATTAATAATATCACCATTCGATATCGACACCCTATTCCTAGATTGGATGACATGCTTGATGAGCTTAGTGGTGCCATTATCTTTACTAAGATCGATCTCCGTAGTGGCTACCACCAAATTCGCATGAAACTAGGTGATGAATGGAAAACTGCTTTTAAAACAAAGTTTGGATTATATGAGTGGCTTGTCATGCCTTTTGGACTTACTAATGCACCTAGTACCTTCATGCGCTTGATGAACGAAGTCCTACGGCACTTTATAGGACGCTTTGTGGTCGTATACTTTGATGATATCTTGGTTTATAGCAAGTCTCTCACTGAACATGTTGAACACCTATGAGCTGTTTTTTCTGTCCTCCGTGAGGCTAGAATGTTTGGTAACCTTGAGAAGTGCACGTTTTGCACGGATCGAGTTGTGTTTCTCGGATATGTTGTCACTTCACAGGGTATTGAGGTTGACGCGGCGAAGGTAGAAGCAATCAACAGCTGGCCGCAACCCCAAACTATCACACAGGTACGTAGTTTTCTTGGTCTTGCAGGTTTCTACCGGCGTTTTGTGAAAGATTTCAGCACCATAGCCGGTCCTTTGCATGAGTTGACTAAGAAGGGAGTTACTTTTAATTGGGAGCCAGCACATGAACAAGCTTTTGCCACACTCAAAGATCGTCTTACACATGCACCTCTACTTCAGCTACCCGGCTTCAGTAAGCCTTTTGAGTTAGAATGTGATGCTAGTGGTTTTGGATTAGGAGGTGTGCTGCTACAAGGAGGTAAACCCGTGGCCGATTTTAGTGAGAAATTACATGGCCCACAGTTGAATTATTCTACCTATGATAAGGAATTATATGCCTTAGTGCGTGTGCTTGAAACTTGGCAACATTACCTTTTGCCTAAGGAGTTTATTATTCATTCGGATCATGAAGCATTGAAGCATATACGTAGTCAAGCAAATCTGAATAAAAGACATGCTAAATGGGTAGAATTTATTGAGACTTTTCCATATATCATTAAGCATAAGAAAGGGAAAGATAATGTGATTGCCGATGCTTTGTCTAGACGTTATACATTGCTTTCTCAACTTGATTATAAGATCTTTGGTTTAGAAACATTCAAGGGCATGTATGCTACTGATTTGGACTTCAAAGATGCTTTTACAAATTGTACAGACAACCGTGCTTGGAACAAATATGTGCTGAATAATGGATATCTTTTTCGTGCTAACAAGTTATGTGTGCCGGCTAGCTCTCTTCGCTTGTTGTTATTGCAGGAAGCACATGGTGGTGGTTTGATGGGTCATTTTGGATCAAAGAAAACCGAAGATGTGCTGTCCACACACTTCTATTGGCCTAGGATGAGACGAGATGTTGAGCGCTATGTGGCACGATGCACTACTTGCAATAAAGCTAAGTCCCGTCTAAACCCACATGGTCTTTATATGCCTCTGCCCGCTCCTAGTGTACCTTGGGAGGATATTTCTATGGATTTTGTGTTAGGAATACCTAGAACTAGGAGGGGGAGAGATAGTATTTTTGTGGTGGTAGATCATTTCTCTAAAATGGCGCATTCTATACCTTGTCACAAGAGCGACGATGCTACAAATGTTGCTGATTTGTTTTTCAGAGAGGTCGTACGCTTGCATGGAGTTCTCAATACCATCGTTTCAGACCGTGATGCTAAATTCTTAAGTCATTTTTGGAGAATGTTGTGGCATAAGTTGGGGACGAAGCTGCTGTTTTCTACTACTTGTCACCCCCAAACTGATGGACAAACGGAGGTCGTCAACCGTACATTGTCCACCATGTTGAGGGCTATTTTGAAGACAACTTGAAGCTTTGGGAAGAGTGTCTACCTCATATTGAGTTTGCATATAATAGGTCAGTACACTCCACTACTAAGGTAAGTCCGTTTCAAGTGGTCTATGGCTTTAATCCGCGTGCTCCTATTGATTTGCTACCATTACCACCATCTGAAAACTTGAATTTTGATGCTACTACACGTGCTGAATTATTGCTTAAGATGCATGAAACTACTAAAGCAAACATAGAGAAAATGAATGAGAAATATCGTGCTTATGGTAGTAAGGGTAGAAAAGAGATAACATTTGAACCGGGTGATCTTGTTTGGTTGCACTTGCGCAAGGATCGTTTTCCTGATTTGAGAAAGTCTAAATTGATGCCACGTGCTGATGGTCCTTTCCGTGTGCTTGAGAAGATAAATGATAATGCATATAAACTTGAGTTGCCTGCAGCTTTTGGGGTTAGTCCCACATTTAACATTTCAGATTTAAAGCCCTATTTGGGAGATGACGATGAGCTTGAGTCGAGGACGACTCCAATTCAAGAAGGGGAGGATGATGAGGACATCACTTCGCCTGATACACACATGGAGCCTCCACCTACAATTCAACTACAAGGACCAATCACACGCGCCCGTGCCCGTCGCTTGAACCATGAGGTTAATTCTTTCCTTAGCAACTATGTTAATATTTGTTTGGATGGGATGCTACTGAATACTAGTGATATTTTGTTGCTTAGGAACATGGGAGATGGAATAGAAGAGTTGGAGTTGAAGACGAAGTCGCACGGATGAGTTGAAGTCAAGAATTCGCTGGTTCGGACTACATCAACCACCTTGCACCAAAATGGGCATAACTTCCTCATACGAAGTCCGATTGGCGTGTTCTTGGACTTTTTGGAAAGCTAAGGAGAAGACGGATCTTTTGCCGTTGGTTTCCTCTCATTTGGAGTCTCGAGTCGATCTGTGTGATTAAAACAGTCCTGGGTGACAGAACTGGGCCGTGTTGGCCCATAATCCGAGTCTGGACATCTTCTAGCCCACAGCCCAAGTCTGTTCGCCTCCCACAGGCTGCCCACGCCCTATATATTCTTTCCAGCCGCCTTTAGGGTTAGGTTTTGCTTTGTTTGCATCTACACTGTTGTGTTTAGATCCCGCCTCTTGCACCGGACCGATTGGCTGCTGCATTGGCGTTTGTGAAACCTCACCTTATCTTCGTTTGTCTGTGATTTGGCATTCGATTTGTATCCTTCCTGTTCTTGCTTGTGTTCTTGGGTTCGCTTGCAGGAATTAGCCTTCGTGGCGAGGTCAATCGCGTCCTGCGTGGTTGATAACCAATGGAGATAGTGGTGTAACGATTGCAAGGTTTTGATCCGCTGGACCGGAGCCTTGGATCGCCAACGTCGAGATTCTCCACCAACCCAAGTTATCCTTTACCTAGTGGAAGATCGGGACCAATCCTCCATCACAAGGGCTTGGCCCTGCTTTTATAAGCACGCAGGCCTTAAGGAAAAGACCAAAATGCCCTCTACAAGCCCCTAGGCACATAGGGGTAGACAGGGAAAGAGAGCTAGCTACTGTACAAAAGTACCCTACAGCTTTACAGCTTTACAGACGTGTCAGGCTACGCAAGGCTTTGACCAGCTAAATGACATACCAGGGGCGGAGAGGCCCCCGGTATGGCCTATATACTTAGATATTTCTTGAGCTTCGAAGTAGGGGTCGGAGCCCTTCTGGTAGAGGCTACGAAGAGGGCTTCGAAGTGCACCCCGAAGGGGGGCTTCGAAGCATGCTCCGAGCAAGGCTCCGAACAAGGCTCCGAACAAGGCTCCGAACAAGGCTCCGAACTAGGGTCTCGGAGCCTTGACCTCGAACTGAGCTCCGAAATGGGGTCTCGGAGCCTCGGCTTCGAACAGTCTTGACAGGGTTCGAAGGCTGGCTTTTGTGGGGCCCCGAAAGGGGGGTTCGAGGGCTAACTCCGGATATGGTCCGAAGGTTAACCTCGAACCGGCCCAGAGGCTGGCTTCAGGGCCAGCTCGAGGCTTGGCTCCTTGCGGCCTTCGAGGAATCCTGCGGGCTTCGCACCGAAGGGCTCCTATGTACCCCTCTCCGGAGGGCTTCGATGGTGCCCGGGGGCTTCGCCCCAGCAGGCTCCGGGACGAACCTTGAGACATGGTAACAGACCTGGGGGAGGATGCAGGCCTCGACAGCGTCGGGCTCCGGGCCGGAGGCCATCGGAGGCTGACGTCATTTGGCCCCTGTTCAGGGGAAATATATTCCCCCAACAGACCTTGGAGCTTACCACTACATACCGAGGCATACCATGCCAAATCCGCCACAAACTGGACGTAGGGCTATTATCCCCTAGGGGATGTCCGAACTAGTATAAATCCTTTCTCCCTCTAAGAGAACCTTTCGAGGTTCATTTTACACTCCATATACACATATACAAAACCTGTGTTGTAGCTAACAAAATTGCTACAACAACCGCTCTGAGAAACGAGCGAAATCCTTTCTGCTCTTGATCAGAACGCCAAGACAGAATAAACAATAGAAAGATTTACATGGCTGACAAATTGCAAACACCACAGCCTAGCTATTCGAAGTACAAGACCAAGGAAAAATAGGCTACAACTATATGAGATTATGTGCTAGCTGTAATGATTAATCTTTCCTACAGCTTGTACGTGGAAACCAAGAGCAATGCTGCCGCTCTAGGCCATAGGCCTTGGAGGCTAGGATAAAACAGGCTACTGCAGAAAGAGAATAAGAGCACTAGAACCTAGTGCAAATAGCTAGCTGGATAGCCTGCTGCTTTCCAGAGCGAATAAATGAACCAAGGAACTAGCCAGCCGAGCAAACAAAACTGTGACACAAATATATTTTTCTTAATGCGCAGAACTCAGAAAACAGAATCTAAATCACCGCACGCAGAAGATCGCAAAACGGCATGCAAAACTAATCGACTGAGATAACAGTAAACAGCAACACCTGATGAAATGATTCCTAAATGAGTTCGCGAAGAATAGAGGCGGCGGAGAGGAAAGCTCCAGAAGCATGAACGCAAAAAGATGACCCAATCCTTTTGATTAGTAAAGTAATTTCAGAAAGGGTTAACTCTAACCCTAGGGATTTGTACCCTATTTATAGGCAGCCCAATAGCCTAGGAAAAATACCAAAAGACCCTTAGGGTTTTTACAGACGGTGAAATAAAATGGAAAAGACCAAAACTGCCCTTAGGATATTTTTACAGACTCGACTAACTAACTGTGGGCCTAAAAGAAAAATAGTAAACTCCTAATTACAGATGACTTATCCTGAAGCGGAGCTTTAGTAGCGACTACGACTTTGACTCAGAACGGTCCGATCCGAGATCAGCGGTTGTTAGTTTTGCGCCGAAAATGACAAAGCGTCCACCGACTTTGCACCAGGTACATAGATTGGGCCGGCCTGATTCCGCAGCTATCTCAGCCCTGCAATCGCTCAGCACCCTTGTACCTGAGTCAATCCTGGTCAACAGCCCAGTGGATCCTCTGCTGCTCCTAGCCCATGTACCCGAATTGGGCCAGCCTGACTTCACAGCCCCTCTGCCCGATAGTCGCTCACTACCCGTGTACCTGAGTCACATGCGGCCCAGACACAGTAGGTCTTCTCCTCTCTTTTCGTGTCCTCTTGAATTCCATTGACAATGACTCATCACATCTGGAGCCATGAGGCCCATACTCTTCAGCATGGCTCCTCAAATTTGAGCTCCCTATGTGCCCTACTTCGCGGACATATTCTCGCCGCTACCTTTTTGACATGTTTTCGAGGGTCCCCCCTCCGGTGATGGGCAGGACCACTCGCTTGCAACGATCTTGGGGATATTCCTGCTTCGGTGGTGGCATAATATTCGCCACCGGGAGCTGCATGGGTGCTTCGGAGACGCCGGCTCAGGCCACGGTTTGCACATGCTCCGAACGTGCCATTAGAGGGGCTCGATCTGAAGTACCTCACCCTGTACATCGTCCAAGGTATTCACCCCGAATGTTTAATATAGACTTACAATCCTTCGTGTCATGGCTTCTATTCTCACCATGTACACAACAGAAGAAGCTCTGGCGCCTGCCAGCTATTCTTTCCTGGGGCTTCAAAGCTCCAACCTTGAAGCCTTGCACCTGCTGGAAGTTGGCAGGTACCTTTGGGGAAGAGGTCGCGATGTTCAACACCTCCGAGCGGAAGTGCTTCTTTCCCCCCTATGATCACTGAAATGATTGTCATGGGGGGCTTGCGGAGAGGTTGGGACTTCGGGCTCCATCTTCACTTCTCGAAGGGTTGGTGTAGGTGTAGAAGATCTTCGGAGGCAGCCTTCCTCTGCCTTAGCATACTGTCGAAGTATGCCATCAATTGTGCCACAGATGACACCGGTTTCCGATGAAGCTTGTTGATGAGATCTAGGTTCAACACCCCTTCGCGTGCGGCATCGACTACCGAAGAGGTAGACAAGCCTTTGATCTGAGACTTGGTGTGGGCGGAGCATGTGAAATTTTCCCGTAGCATCTCCCCCACTTGCTGCTTCACCTGAAATAGACTCCCAGTCGGCATCGGAGCCACAAATGTACCTTGTAAGTTGCTTACAAACTTCCTCTTCAGCTGCTCTCAAGACTTGATCGATCCTGGCATTAGAGACTAGAACCATCGGAGAGCTACACCTTCGGGAGTGAGGGGGAGCACTTTACCATAGTGTTACGCACCCCTCCGCTCGCTTCTATCGCCAAAGCATATGAACGAGCGAATTCTCCGGGGTTAGACCCAACGGAATACTTGTGCAGCTTCGAGGCTTTAACCCTGGGATCGAAGGGCACTTTCTGCAGGTCCGGATGCAACGGAGACTCGTCATTGGAGGATGCATTCTCGTCCTCCACCGGGACTTGGAAAGCTTCGGGAAGGTCGCCAGCACCACCGTCTTGAGGCCCTTCAGGAGCATGAGTGGAAGCTTGAGAGCGGAGTCGATCGGCGGCATCTTGCCTCCACCTTGCCACTTCCTCCTAAAGTCACGCTACTTGGGTAGCCTCGTCCTTAGGAAGCTCTTCGTCTCCTTCGGAGGGGCGCTCCGGGTCTCGGGAACAGGCATAGTCGGTTCGGAGCACCGTGGGAGCAGCTTGGGGGCCTCTAGGTGCTCGACGCCCGGCGGCCCCTTCGTGGTTTACCGGGATAACTGAAGATCCTGCTCCGTTGGTCCGAGGGGACTTTCTATGAGGATTAGAGGCTAGGCTCCACTTGGGATGCATAGCTAATGAAGATGAGGTCCGAAGACCGTGGACGTTGATTGGTTTGGGAAGGCGAGGAAAGGCCTTCGAGCTGTACTAGGAAGCCCCTTACCGAAGGGTGCGCAGAATCTTGAGACTCTAAAGTTTGTGTTGAGAACTATTTCGAGCCTGCGAATAGGATAATAGCTCAAGTAGCCCGAAATTGTGTATTGAATAGCTGAGTATTCGATGCCTATTACAGGGTAAGAAGGATGGTATTTATAGGAAAAAAGTCTAAGGAAAAGACCTATATACACCTCAATTACAACCGACATAGTGGAAACTATTCAGTACCCCGAATAGGGCTAAAATAGTAAAATCTATCCGGAGAAGATAGATAAGGCAGACATCTTATCAGTCTAGCTGTTATCCACTATAGCTTCGGAGCCTTCAGAGAATGTCTTCGAATCATAAGCCGAAGCACCCTTCGGCTTAGAAACTTCATCACCTTCGGAGATGAGCGCTAGCTTTGATGCTGATAAGTTATCTTTGACTGTCAATCTCTAAAGTCCTAAGGATGAAGTATTTTCCCTCAACACTAATTTTTCATGATGTAATGTAATATGATCATCCAATTAATATAATTTGTTTTAGAAGCATCACTTGATTGTTCCTTATTCTCATGCCCCTCCTTGTGGGTGGTGGACCATACGCATTGCGATAGGGTCCGTCGGACATAATGATTGATATAACAACCGGATGCTTCGCATAACACTTGGTAATCATATTTTACTATTTCATAGAGTTCTTCGAACTATACATTTGTATTGTGATGTTTATAAATTTCGGAAATAAGTTTATACTTGTAAGCTACGATAACAGTCGCTTAGGACTTTAAAAAGTGTTTCATTGGGCCAGAGCCATGAGACCTTATTGCCTGGTCACCTACGAATCTTTTACAGATGCCTCGAACACGAAGGCCAGAAATCTGCTCTTTTAAAGTCCTCAGACTCTTCTATGGATCATAACAAGCCAGAGCCTGGAATCCGGAGGATTTGGCCACCTATGGCTCTTTTACAGAGACTTCAAACCTGGAGGGCAGAAATTTGTTCTTTTAAAGTCCTTAGACTCTTCTACGGATCCTAACAAGCCGGAGCCTTGAATCCATAGGGTTTGGTCACCTACGGCTCTTTTACAGATACTTTGAACCCGAAGGCCAGAAATCTATTCTTTTAAAGTCCTTAGACTCTTCTACGAATCCTAACAAGCCGGAGCCTGGAATCCGTAGGGTTTGGCCACCTTCGGCTCTTTTACGGAATCCTTGAACCGATGGTTCAAAGACCGTTTGCTGGGTTCCAAGGAAAGATGCTTACCTCCACAAGTATCTCCGTTCCCCTGATGTGTCCACCAGGGGTAAGGAATATTTTAAGAGTAAGCATACTTCGAACATCCATCTTTATTTACAATTTATTACAAGGAGCCCCTAAGCGTAATAACATTTAAGGTGCTCCGCATGCCATGCATGCTTCAAGTCTTCCCCTTCTAAATTAGCTAATTTAAATGATCCGAGGCGCCCTGAGCGTAGGATAATATATTGTCCTTCCCATTTGTTTCCTAGCTTCCCTATAGCTATTACACTTCGCAGCACCAAATGACCTAGTCTAAGCTCATTCACTTTTATCTTTGGGTCATACCATGCCTTCGTTTGGTTTGGTACTTCGTCAGATTGGCGACAGCTCGAAACCTTGTCTCTTTGACAAGTCCAGCAAAGTGTTTCTTTCATCATCATTCCTACGCTCCGTTACGTGAAGGGATCCACCTTTAAGCTCCGTAGGAGTCATGGACTCGTCTCCGAATAACAGCCTAAATAGGGTGAAGCCTGTGGACCTAGCTTGAGTGTTTCGAATGGACCATAAAATCTTTGGGAGCTCTTCGGTCCACAACCCCTTAGCTAACCCCACAATCCTTCGATTCAAACCGGAGATAATATTTCCATTTGCCCGCTCGACGGCTCCGTTGGATTGGGGGTGGCAAATAGCTGTGAAGCATAACTTGATGCCCAGGCCTTCGCAAAACTCTTTAAAGGGCTCAGCATCAAATTGAGTGTCATTCTCAATAGTTAACTCCCTAGGCACTCCGAACCTGCATATGATATTCTGCCAAAAGAATTTTTGCACATTTCTTGAAGTGATATCAGTTAGGGGTTCAGCTTCGACCCATTTAGAAAAATATTTGATTGCTACCACCACAAACTTCAAGCTGCCTTTTGCCATTGGAAAAGGGCCGATGAGATCAATTCCCCATCACGCCATTGGCCATACCGAAGCAATAACTTGAAGAGGTGTCGGTGGACGATGGCTCCGCCTACCCATTCACTGACACCCTTTGTAGGTTCGAAGTGTCTTTCCTGCTAGAGCACGGGGGGCTAGATGGCTGCCACACAGGCCTTCGTGAATCTCCCGAAGTATATCATGGCCTTCGGGTTGTGAGATGCACCGGAGTAGGGGAGAACATAATCTGGCTTTATAAAGCATTCCGTTGAGAAGCTCATAATTTCGATCCCTTGCTTGTAGCCTTCCGAAATCCGGACCTTCTAACGAAACTGTGTTGTTTTTCAAAACATCCATGATTGGAGTCCATCAATCGGTGACTGGAATTCAAATGACATCTGTGGAGGGTAGTTGATGCACCGGAGGCTTGAAGAGTTCTTCATAAAAGGCGCCCTCTGGGACATCCAATGCTCCGGCTGTAGCCTTCACTAGAACATCTACGAGTTGATTATCCGCTCGAGGGATGCTTTGAATAGAAATTCCTTTAAACAATGCTTCGGTTTTGTGGATTTCTTATAAGTACTTGGCAAGATGCGGATTCCTGACATAGAAGCTCTTGTCAACATGCCCAGCGATGACATGGGAATTTGTTTTCATTATAATCCTTACTACTCCAAGTGCCCTTGCCTTTCAGAGGCCTAGCAGGATTCCTTCGTATTCTGCAATATTGTTGGTGGTCTTACGGTTGAGCCTCACAGAATACATGGCCTTCTATCCTGACAGTGATATTATCACAGCTCCAGCTCCGGCACCAGATGCCTGATAGGCTCTATCAGAAGAAATTGTTCATAGACCTTCGGAGGTTTCTTCCGGAGCCCAAACTGCGGATGGAGTCCACTCAGCAACGAAGTCAGATATGACTTGGTACTTGATAGTTATTCTCGCCGTGAAGGAAATACCAAAGGGGGCTAGCTAGATAGTCCATTTTCCGATCCTACCCGTGGAGTCTTTGCTCCGAAGCATATCACCAAGGGGATACGAGGTAGGAACGATTATATTATGTGCTAAGAAGTAATGCCTTAGCTTCCGCCATGCCAATACCAAAGCATAAAAAAATTCGAGCTCGGACTATCTTGTCTTTGCTCCGGACAAAGCTTCTAATATGAAGTATAATAGGTTCTACACCAGTTTTCCTTTAGGCTATATCTCCCTATCAAGCACTGCACTTACTACGGAGCCTGTTGCTGCAAGATAAAGGAGGAGAGTTTCTTTCGGGAGGGGCACAGTAAGCGTTGATAGATTTCCAAGATAATCTTTAATATCATCGAAGCTCTTCTCGCACTCTAGCATCTACTTGAAACTTTCGGACCCCTTTAGAGCTTTAAACATCGGGAGGCTTCGTTCTGCTGATCTAGCCAGGAATCTACTAAGGGCTACGAGCTGTCCAGTCAGCTTCTGGACTTGCTTCAGATTTTCTGGTGGAGCCATTATTTCTAGTGCACTTATCTGCGTCGGGCTAGCTTCGATTTCTATACTCGAAACTAAGTAACCTAGCAATTTTCCTGCTTGCGCCCCGAATATACTTTTTTTAGGGTTGAGGCGAACTCCACATGCTCGGAGGCTCTCAAAAGTTTCTGCTAAGTCTAGGCTATGGTGGTGCCTTACAACACTCTTTATTACAATGTCATCCATATAGGCTTCGACATTTCGGCCTATCTGGTGACCTAGAGCCTTAGCAATAAGACGTGAGAAAGTAGCCCCAACATTCCGCAAACCAAACGACATTCGAACATAACAAAATAATCCGGAATGAGTTATGAAACTCATCTTGGCTTCGTCTTCGCACTTCAGCCAGTCCTGATGATAACCGGAGTATGCATCCAGGAAACTTAGCAGTTCGGAGCCAGCCGTAGAATACACAAGGTGATCTATATGGGGCATAGTGTAGGGGTCTCACGGGCATGCTTTATTTAGTGATGTGAAGTCGATGCACATGCACCACTTGCCAGAGCATTTTTTCTTGACAAAAACGGGGTTAGCCAACCACTCCGTGTGGGCTACTTCCCCGATAATTCCTGCCCTCAGCAACTTCTCCACCTCCCCTTGGTGAGGTCTGCCCTTTCTGTTGACAACTTACAGAGCCCCTGGCGCACAGGCCTAACCTTCGGGCTGACAAGCAAACTGTGGATGATGATGCTCCAGTCAACTCCAGGGATATCTTCATAAGTCCATGCAAAGATATCTATGTTTTCTTTAACTACTTCCCCAGCAAAGTAGATATTTTCGAAGGTAGCCCCTTGCCGAATTGGATTGGATATTCCTTGCCATCCTTTAGGATCATCTTCGTGATCACATCACCTTATGGGTTTGGCTTTAGGGAAGGGCCCTTCGAGGGGTCTGAGGACCCTGAAGCTTCCTCCGTGTGCTCCAGCACACTATTCACCTGTCGAGGGTCCAGAGGTGGACCATCGTCATACTCCGCTCTTCGGGCAGAAGCTTGGTCTCCTAAAATAGTGAGGACTCCACCTTGCGTGGGCATTTTGAGACAAAAATAGTTATGATGTGCTATAGCTCCGAACTAGTTTAGCATTCCCCTCCCGAAGATTGCATTGTAGGCATACGGGGCATCGACGACATCGAAGATAACGCCCTCAACCCTAGCTAGGGGCTCCTATCCGAAGGCAACCTCGAGACCTATCTAGCCGAGGGCATCGAGAGGAGGACCTACGAAACCTTGGAGTGGGCAAGCCGCTGGAAATAAGTGTCTTCGGGGAATGCACATCTGGTCAAAGGCTTTGACGAAGAGTATATCTGCGGAGCTTCCACCATCCACCAATATCCTTCGGACTTCAACTCCCGCTATATCGGCTGAAATAACAAGGGGGTCAGCATGGGGGAATTTGACCCCTGTAGCATTATTGGAAGTAAAAGAAATAGGTACATGGGACCACTAAGGCATTTCTGCCGCCGAACTGGAGGTCCGTATGTGCCCTACTTCACTGACATAGTCTCTTCGCTGCCATTTCGACATGTTACCAAGGGTCGCCCTCCGTAGATGGGCAGGACAAATCACTTGTCGCGATCTTGGGGATCCTCCTGCTTTGGTGGTGGCATAATGTTAGCCACCTGGAGTTGCATCGGTGCTTCAGGATTACTGGCCCGAGCCACAACCTGCACATGCTCCGAACGCACTACTGGAGGGGCCTGGTCCGAAGTACCTCTACCTGAGCTTCGCCCTAAATACTTGCCCCGAAGGGTCAACACGGACTTTCAATCTTCCGTGTCATGGCTTCTATTTTCGCCATGCACACAACAGAAGAAAGTCTAGCACCTACCAGCTGTCTTCTCTTGAGGCTTCAAGTTACCAGCCTTGTTAGCTTGCGCCTGTTGAAAGTTGAAAGGCATCTTCGGGGTGGAGGGTGCAATATTTAATACCTCAGAGCGGAAATGCTTCTTTACGCGCCTATGATCAGTGAAGCGATTATCAAGGGGGCTTGCGAAGGAGTCGAGACTTCTAGCTCCGTTTTCACTTCTTCAAGGACTGGTGTAGGCACCACAATTCTTCGGAGGCAGCCTTCCTATGGCTTGGCATACTGTTCGATGTATGCCATCAGCTATGCTATAGGCGACATCGGCTTCCGGTGAAGTTTGCTGAGGAGGTCTGGGTTCAACACCCCTTCGCGTGCCGCATCCACTACCGAAGAGGTAGACAAGCCTCTAATCTGAGACTTGGTGTGGGCGAAGCATGTAAAATATTCCCGAAGGGTATCCCCTGCTTGCTGCCTCACCTGGAACAAACTTCCTATCGACATTGGGGCTACGAACTTACCCTGGAAGTTACTCACGAACTTCCTCTTTAGCTTCTCCCATGACTTGATTGATCCTGGCTTTAGAGACCAGAACCATCGGAGAGGCACACCTTCCAATGCGAGGGGGAAGCACTTTTCTATTGTATTCTGAACCCCTCTACTGGCTTCTATTGCCAAGGCATACGAATGAGAGAACTCTCCGGGGTCGGACCCACCGGAGTATTTGTGCAACTTTGAGGCTTTGAACCTAGAGTCGAAGGGCACTTTCTGCAAGTCCGGATGCATTGGAGACTTGTCGTCAAAGGATGTGCTCTCAGCTTCCTCCGGGACATGAAGAGCTTCGGGATAATTGCCTGGACTGTCGTCTTGAGGCACCTCAGGAGCAAGAGTGAAGGCTTGAGGGTGAAGCCTATCTGCAGCCTCTCGCCTCCACCTTGCTACTTCCTCCTATAGCCACGCTACCTGGGTAGCCTCATCCTCAGGAAGGTCTTCATCTCATTCGGAGGGAATTTCCGAGTCTTGGGAACTGGGATAATCAGTTCGAAGCACCAAGGCAGCATCTTGGGGAACTCTGGGTGCTCAAGGTCTGATGACCACTTCAGGAGTTGGTGGAATGACTGAGGTTCCTGCACGTTGGTTTGAGGGGACCTTCGGGGAGGATCAGTGGCTAGGCTCTGGCTGGGAGGCATGGCTAATGAAGTTAAGGTCTGAAGACCAAAGACTTCGAATTATTTGGGAAGGCGAGAAGAGGCCTTCGAACTACACTAGGAAGCCCTTACCGAAGGGTGCGCAGAATCTTTAGACTCCAAAACTCCCTCCGCAAGATCTCTTCGAAGTGTAGTCAGTGGCGGAGAACTAGCATTTAGAACTAAGTTCCCCACGGATAGTGCCAACTGTTGGCGTAAAAGATTACGCTAACAGGTTCTCTAAGATTAAGAACTAACAAACAAGGAGTTTATGAAGCGAACTATCTTAAGCCTCCGAATAGGATAATAGCTCGAAGTAGCTCGAAGTTGTGTATTGAATATCTGTGTATTGAAGTTCTGTCCATGGTAGTAGTTGTCCACTGCGGAGATTGAACGTTCGAAGTGTATCTTCGAATGGGAGTACAAACAGCTCTCTAGGACTTGATCATATGCTAGTCCGGAGACAAGTCTAGGACCTCGGTCTAGTAATTTGTCTATATCTTATAATCTCGAAGATCCTGTGTGTTGGCGTAATAGATTAAGCTAAGAGGTTTCTAGGAGTTAGAAACTAACAAACGAAGTGTTTGCGAAGTAAACTGTTTCGAGCCTTCGAAAGGATAATAACTCTAAACAGTTCGAAAATGTGTATTGAATAATCTGGTATATCGATCCTCATTACAGGGTAGAAAGAGGAGTATTTATAAGCCCAAACATTAAGGAAAAGACACTTTTACCCCTCTGTTACAACCGACATAGTGGAAACTATTTGGTACCCTTAACAGGGCTAAAATGGTAAAAGACTAATCTAATAAGATAGAAGATAAATCTTCCATCCTAGCTGGCAAAAAGACTCTCTGAAGAGTCTACGTTCGATGATATGCTTCGAACTAGCATTAGCCTTTATGCTTCGAATCTTGTCCAAAGCGCTCCTGAAGCTAAACACTTAAAGCCCTCGATTAAATCTCCTGCCTCTGTCTTGTCGCAACAATGGCTCCGAGGATGAAGTATTTTCCCCAAACAGTAGCCCCTCGAATACGCTTCTCCGCTAAATCTGTGACGTTAGGAAAGCAGTATAAAGAAGAAAAATAATCATGCGCAGAGGCTAACAGTTTTAATAAACCTTCGAAATATGCGAAGATCTGAAACTTCGAATAAATTTATAATAAAATTATGCTCGAACTATTTTAGAATTAACTCAAAAAGTCCGAAAGCTTTTTCAGGCTTAGAAGAAATAGCTGTTGGCTTTATCCTCAAAAATAACGGTCAGGAATGTGAAAAGGCAAAACACCAAACAGTAAAAAATTGTGGCCCGGGATATAAATAGGGGGCCCAGACACTTCCCGAATACCTTCTCACCGCTTTCGTGCAAAGAGCCAACAGACAAACCCTAGCCTCCATTTTTTCCTCTCGAGCGATCCGCACGATTCCATGGCGAGGACAAGCTTCAAAGTCCCTGGGGTGGCTTCAGCCCTAGCCTGGTAGCAGGCAGCGGCAGAAGCAGCGGCAGCAACATCCGTGGCGGCGACTCCGGCAATGGCAGTGGCAGCACCAACGGCGGCGCCAGGAAGAAATCCCCCACAAGGTGGTCCTCATGACCTTCTTCCAGCGTCGTCGAAGTATGCGGATCAGTCTTTCCAACTGGGACCGTCAACCTGCAAGAGGGAAACACTCGTAGCAGCAATAGAAGGGAAGATTAGCTCAGAGATCTTGATCCGCAAACCTGTAAAAGCAGCTATTCCTTCAGCCAGGCCCGGAGAAGTGGTTGTCTTCGAAGCCTTTTTTGAAGCTGGATTAGGACTTCCGGCTGTCGACTTCCTTGCTGAGGTACTGGATTTATTCCATGTTACTCTTCCCCAACTTTCTCCAAATGCGATAGCACGCCTCTCCATCTTCGAATGGGCCTTGTGAGCTGAAGGATGTGAAGGCAGAGCAGAAATTTTCGCAGCTCTACATCGAGCTTCTTGTCAACCCAAGACCTTCGTAGGCCCCGGAGGTGAGAAGATGGTGGTGGCCTTCGGGAGTATTAACTTCCGGCTTCGAGATGAGTATGCCCTTCGATTCCCAGCCAAGGCTATCAATGCCCGATGGTATACAGATTGGATCCTTCGATGGTTCTATGCCGAGGTTGGGGCAGGGAGCCGCCTAGCTGGACCTCTTCAAGACATAAAGTTCCGAAGGGAAGCCCTTGTTCATCCAGATCCAGGTCAGCTCGAAGCTCGCCTTAGCCTGCTTGAGCAAATTAGTCACCACTTGAGTATGAGGGATTTGGTGGAAGAATTTCTCGGACTGCAGAATCCTCCTTTGATGGCCAACTGGCCTATCACCTTTGAGGAAAACCCGGAGGGAGGCCTCCGAAAACTTTCTTCGAACTCAAGCTCTGCAGGTAACTTCGAAAAAAAGTGTTTCATATATATTTATTTGAAGAAATAACTAATATTAACTTATCTCTCAGCCTCTCTGGCTCCAATGACTTCGGAAAAAATTGTGCGAGCTTCGGAGAAGATCTTGGGAGTTCCGACTCCGGCAGAGAAGGAATGGAGAAAGAAGTTAGTGGGTACATGGGAACGGTTCAACCGAGTATGGGGGTTACTCGAAGTTGTTCCCCTCCTCTTTTGGATTGGGTGCCTTCGGAGCAAGGGCCCAAGAAAAGGAAAGCTGAAGCTGGACCTTCAGCCCCTACCAAGACTCCATCAAAGAAGGCGGCTCGAAAGCCGAGAGCTAAAGCACCGTCGAGTCCAATAGCTTCGGTCAATTATTCTTCGGAGGATGAAGGTAGAATTCTTGTTGACCTAATCGACAAGGATGAAACCACAATAGATGCAAACACTGGCAGTGTTGCTAATGTGTCGGAGATTCCAGACAACCTTGCGCAGGTTGGGACTTCGGCTGCCCAGGAGAACTTGCCACATGGAGCCCCTATGACCGAAAGTGGAGCCGAAGTAGCTCTAGAGGCAACTCCGATTTTGGACGAAGTAGTGACTGTAGTACCTGAAGAGGTTCCGGCAGTCGAAACTTCAATCTTGAATTTTGATTCTAACGAAGACTTAGCTTTTGATCCTCCAAGCAGCCCGTGCTCACACGACGCCAAGACTTAAGAGGTAATTTTCGCATAATCCTTCTGTCCTTTTTCCTGCAACATTATACAATATATAATACCTTTGCCTCAACAGGGTCCACTCCTGCGGAAGAAGTTCATCCTGAAGACACAGTCGCTGGGACTTCAGCAACTCCGGAGCCAATTCCAGAAGTCGCCCAAATGGGACATGGAAAAGGTAAAGGTAAAATGGACCCCTTTCCTGCTTCGAGTTCTGGATTAACTCCATCTGAATCAACAGACGGGGGCCAATCTACAGAGGGGGCCCAATCTGCCGAAGTTTCTAAAGATGCAGCCCATCACTCCGACCCCTCGCCAAACAAAGTTGATCAAAGGGCCTTGTCAATGCTCCCTCTCTTAGCCACTTTCCTGGAGCGAAGGACCGGACTTCGGGCTTTGCTCGAACCTCTAGACCGAGCTAACCATGAAGTCGGGGAGACGGACTTGGTAGCCATCATGAGCGAAGCCGAGGGTTCGGAGCTTAACTCCGCCATAGAGCGTGCAGCATACCAGGTATGAAACATCTGCAAAACAAAATTAATCTTGTCTACAAGTAATTTCTCACCTTGTTTTTTTCTTTTCGCAGCAAATAGTCTTGGCCCGAGCTGCTGCTGTTTCAAACGAACGCGGAAACCTTCGCCTTCGAGAGGAGAATACTACTCTTCAACGAAATCTCAACATCTCCGAAGGCCGGGATTCCCACTTAGACAACATGGTCTCAGTGGCGTGGAGGGCCAGAAAAAGCTTACAAGCTGCAAATAAAACTCTCGAAGCAGAACAAATTGTGCTTCGGGCGGAATTAGAAAAGATGCGGACCGAACATGCTATGGCTGGGGCTAAACTTGTCAAACTTCAAGTAGAAAAGGCCAAAGCTGCGGAGGAGGCTAGCCATCTGCTTAGCCAAAAAATCTCTCTAGCTACAGAGGCAGCTAGGCTCTCTGCTATGGTGGACGAGTTGACTGCCTCGAAGGACGCTTTACACAAAGATAAGCTAAAATCGGAGAAGGTAGCTGTAGAGGTCCTGAACAAACTCCTAGGTGTTCTAGAGTACTTCGGTACTACTGGGACACTTCCTTCAGATGGCAACATCTCCCTGCTGCGATGGCTGAAAAGGATCCAAGGAGCAGCGAAGATGATGAAGACGGCAGGCATTCGGTATGGAGAAATCTCCGGCCAAGTGGCTGCTCTCGGAGTGCTTCGCTACTATGAAAATCTAGGATTATCGATAACGCCAAGCTCAGGGGCAGCTCCAATTTCTTTCGATGAAAACTAGCTTCTTAATCCTTCTGTGAATGTAGCAGCTGCTTGGCAAGCCTTTCAAGCTTCATGGAGAGCCGAAGGCCGCACTGCGATCAAAGCTTGGATTGATGAAGGGCAACGCCAAAAGCAAGCTCGCTTGAAAGCTTCGAGCAGCCAACCTCCGCCGAACCCGCAAGTTTAGATTTATTTTAGGATCCTGACTATGTAAAAAATCATGTTTTATACATTATTGTTGGGGGAATATATTTCCCTTGAACAGGGGCCAAATGACGTCAGCCTCCGACAGCCTTCGGCCTAGAGCCCAGCACTGTCGGATCCTGTTTTCTCCCTAAGTGTTGTTTTCAGGTCCCAAGGTGCCTTTCGGGGCCTGTAGCTTCGGAGCCCTCAGATCGGGGGGACCGGCCCGGAGCCCCCAGTCTGGAGGCCGCCCTCCGGGAGCCATGTCCGGAGGCCGCCCTCCAGAGCCAAGTCCGGAGGCCACCCTCCGGTAGCCCAGTCCGGAGGCCGCCCTCCGGGAGCCCAGTCCGGAGGCCGCCCTCCGGGAGCCCAGTCCGGAGGCCGCCCTACGGAGCCAAGTCCGGAGGCCGCCCTCCGGGAGCCCAGTCCGGAGGTCGCCCTCCGGGAGCCCAGTCCGGAGGCCACCCTCCGGGAGCCAAGTCCGGAGGCCGCCCTCCGGAGCATGCTTCGAAGCCCCCCTCCGGGGTACACTTCGAAGCCTTCCCCCCAGCCTCCGCCTTCGGTGTGTCTTTTAGCTGGTCAAAGCCTGGCATAGCCTGACACGTCTGTAAAGCTGTAAGGCTGTATGGTACTTTGTACAGTAGCTAGTTCCATTTCCCTGTCTACCCCTATAAGCCTAGGGGCTTGTAGAGGGTATCTTGGTCTTTTCCTTAAGGCCTGCGTGCCTATAAAAGCAGGGCCAAGCCCTTGTAGCAGGGGGCACACTCCAGGGGGCCAAGAAACCCTGGAATTATTACTCCATTCTAGGGCATACCATGCCAAATCCACCACAACTGGACGTAGGGTTATTATCTCTCAAGGGGAGGCCCGAACCAGTATAAACCCTTTTCTCCTTCTGTTATAACCCATCGAGGTTCATTCTCCACATCACACTCCACATAAAAACCTGCTGGAACTAACACAATTGTTCCAACAGTTGGCGCCGTCCGTGGGGACCTTAGTCCTAGAAGCTAAGTTCTCTACTACTGTCTGCAGCCCGAAGTACGCCTGAGGGGGAGCTTCGAAGCTTTCTTGCTTCGCGCACCCTCCGGCAAGGGGCTTCGGGTGCAGCTCGAAGGCCACCTTCGCCTTCCCCCATTCTTCACATACCGGAGCTCACTCTCCGGCAAGGGGCTCCGCTCCACGTTTCGAAGGCTGTCAAAGCCCCAAAGGCTACGAGGTATGTACGGACCCGAAGCCTTACTTCGATGCACCAATCTGCAATTACATTAATATAAATTCGAAGCCCTGCTTCGCCTTAAAGCCGAAGCCCTGCTTCGCCTTTGAAGGCAAACTTTTGCTCCATCTTATTGAAAAACCGAAGCCATGCTTCGCCTTGCCAAAAACCGAAGCCATGCTTCGCCTTGTCAAAAACTTGAAGCCTCGCTTCACTTTGTTTAAAATACGAAGCCTTGCTTCGCTTTATAAAATCCAGAGTACCCCTCCGAAGGCTACACAGTGCCCCCGGGCCCGTAGCAGTGGACTAAAAGGACTCCGGGCCACTGGCCTAGGCGCGTCCAGGGATTCTGGGCTCCGCACCCGAAGCATCCTAGGGATTCCGGGTTCCGCACCCGAAGCATCCCAGGGTCGAAGGTGACCCAGAGCCGAAGGTGGCTCAGAGTCGAAGGTGGCTCACATTATCACAGGTTCGGTGAATCCACACCAACTATCCTTCTCATTACAGGACCAAGTTTCGAAGCCTTTCATCATTATCCTTACACGCTCCGAAGCCTTGCTTCGCGTGCTCATATACTATACGCCTAAGCGTCCCGAAGTCATACTTCGCTAAAATCTAAGTGCGTTTCAGAGCCTCGCTCACGACGCAGCATCCAAATCCTAGCATGCCGAAGCATGCCTCCCTAAACTTGGTTGTGCCGAAGCCTGGCTCCGCACCAAGTTAGCACGTTCGAAGCCCAAAAGAGGCCTTCGCTCAATGAAATTCCGAACAGCCGAAGCCTTGCTTCGCACCAAACTAAAGCGCTCGAAGCCCAGAATGGGCCTTCGCTCAGATAAGACTTCATACGATGAAGCCGCCGAAAGGCGCACCCTTCGCATCCTTTATTTTTTGCCCGCACCAGCAACGGCTAAGGCCCCAGCTGCCACGAGCAAAGGGGGGAAGCATGTATGCGAGGTGTGCGAATGTAATGCGCAGTACGAGCGTGACAAGCTAAAACGTTCGAAGCCAAACAATGCGAAGCATACAGACGAAGTATGCAAATATAATAAATTCAATTCATTGTACGACAATTAAGAAGTATGTTACAATACACTTCGAAAACCAAACTACGAGTAGTCTGTGTCTAAGCCTAAGAAAAATCGAGTGAGAGGCCCCAACCCTCGCTTGCCTCTTTTTCGACTGGGGCCCCCTCGACTGGACGTTGCCTCGTCGGAACCCGCTCTCCCTCGGCCGGCCCGTCCAGGCTCCGAAGCCCGCAGGCTTCAGATTCCACTTTGCAGGTCGCTCCAAGTTTGCGAAGCAGACGGTGCCGTATCGAAGGCAGAAAAGTCTAGGGCTTCGTTGCCTACTAAGGCCATTCGCGAAGGCAAAGACAAAGGGCTCTGAAAGGACTCCGTCTTCACAGCGGCTAGCAAATCCTGAGCTACTTCGGAGATGGCCTCGCCGTTGGGCCCCCTCGGAAGCTTAAAACGAGGGGGACCTTCGGACCTAGCTACTTCGAGGACTGCCCACAACTGTCGAAGGTCTTCGGAGTCCTCGAGCACTTCGAGGTCTACACTCAGAGGCTGAGCCTGGGCAGGTATAAAGAACCCCCGCATTCATATTAATAAGCTGATAGAGTTTTTACAAGCCTGCAGCTAATTATTACAAAAGGCCTAAGGAGATCTACACCTTCGGAGGCGGAGGTGTCGAAGTCGAATGCCGATCAGGCGCAGCAGGCGCTTTGGATCGGCCGTGTCGAAGGGCCTTCTGGAGGTCGAGGACTGCTTCGCAGCCTTGCTCCTTCCAGGGTTCCTGCAGCCGCCGCCAGGCTCCGCGAACTTTGGCCGGAGGCGTCACCAAGTGCGGACCTCTGAAGACCACAGGGGTCATGGAGGTTGCCGCCCGAAGGTGGTCGCACCCCGCGTCGTGGAGCATGTGCAACACCCCTTGGCCCGCGACTCGACCGGCCATAAGAGCGAAGCCTGTCAGCGCTTCGTCCGCTATCGAAGCCGCAATCTTCAAAAAATCGGTGCGGTCCCCAATTGGGTCCTGATCGCCAAAGTCCGGAGCCCGGCACTCGGTCCGTATTTTCTCAAGGACCTCGGTCAGGCTCTTGGTGGCTTTGTCAAGATTGGCCACGACGAAGCTCTCAAGATCCTGAGCCTGTTTGCGGAGCTCCTCGTTCTCCTTCGCCTGTCGGGCCTCGGCATCCTTCGAAGCCTAGAGCTCCGCGCGGAGCCTAGCCGTCTCCGAGGCCAAGGCTTCCTTAGCTTCATTCGCCTCAGCAGCCGAAGCCTCGGCCCGCCTCCATTTCTCGGCTTCCTCCAAGACCTCGCGGCGAAGGGCCTCCTTCTCCTCTGCGAGGCGCTCCATCCACCTGTCGGCAGCAGTCGAAGCTGCTGCGTTCAGTGTGAAGGCCTGCGGAAATTCAAGAAATCATAAGTATTAACCAAGGGCTAAAGTATAGTTCGAGGCTGCAAGGGGCTTCGCTCACCCGCACGAGGACTTCGTTAGAACTGACGAAGAGGTCCGTGGGGTCCAGGTGGCTAAGTTGGGCCACCAAGTCCCCCTCTCCGCAGAGGTGCAAGCCTCGCGGAAAGCGTGGATCGCCGCAGCCGTCACGCCCCTCTCGGCTTGAAAGGGTGAATCACGGCCACGGTCACTTCCGCGGGCTTCGGCGAGGTGGGGCTCAAGCCCAACACGTCCACATCTTCTTCGCCTCGAGGGACCTCGCGGCCTCCGCTGCCTTCGTCGTCGGACGAAGTACTCTCGGACTCCGAATCGCTGCCGCTGCTGCTGCTGCTGCCGCAGCTGCTCGAAGCTTCCGTGGGCTTCGCTTCGGCAGGCTTCGATCCACCTTCGCCTATCGGCTTCGCCACAGTGGGCCTCGCGTCATCTCCGTCCTCTACAGGGAGCCAAGTCAAAATCCGCATATTGAAGAGAAGCATGCAAAAGAAAAAAGGGTTTACCATCGTCGGAGATCTCTTGGAAGGAAGATGGGGCTAAGTGTGCCCTCCAGCTCCTTCGCTGCGAAGCTGGCGCATCCACCTCCGCGCCCGAAGTTGCTTCCACCGGGGCATCCGTGGCCTCCTTGGCGGCCGGGGTGTGCGCGTCAGCCTCCGCCGCCGAAGGCCTCGCCGCCAGGAGCCTCACTGCCTTCTTGGAGGTCGGAGCAGTTGCGGGCTTCGCCACAACCTCCCCCGAATTAGAAACTCCGGCCGCGGGGACCTTCGGCCGAGGTCCCGAAGCGTCTGGTTCGTCCTCATCCCCCCTCTTCCTCTTGGCTCCGGCCGACGAGGTAGTCAGGTGGGCGAAGTCCGGCAGAGCAGGGAGCCCTCTGAGGTCGAGCGCGGTCCATACTCTGTTCCAGCGCTCCCAGGACCCCACCAGTGCGAGGCGCTGGGTCTGCTCCTCGGGGGTCGGAGTCCCAACGACTCGATCCACCGCCGTGATGGCCTCCTCCGGGGTCCTCATTTCGAGGTCGGCTTCATGAAAAAGTTTGAGTTAGAAGTGGAAATCTACGAAGTATTAAAAGCAAAGAGATTGCGAAGCCTTACAGAAGCGGTCGAAGGCCAACTCGCTAAGTTCATCTCGACATGAAGCCTGAAAGAGCCCCTCCGGCCAGGAGCGCGCGAGGGGACTGAGCCGGAGGGTGATGAACTCCTCCGCGAGGTCCCTCATACTCATCTTCGCCGCCACTCTCCGGAGCAGCAAGATCCTCGAGCGAAGAATGTCTTCGCTGGTCTTCACCACCCCTTCACGCCGGTACAAGATGTGTGTGTTGGTACTCCGAAGGGGGGAGTTCGCGCCGACGGAAGCATAGAACCACTCTTGGTCCCACCTCGAGTACCACGTGTTGTTTACGGCCCTCGCCGAGAAGGCGTCTTGTTACCCCTTCCAGAGCTGGAAGTTGGCGCTGCCGAAGGCCAGCGCCCTCTTGACGCGGTCTGTCCCCTCCCTCGGCTTCGGTTGGCAGTTAGCGTCATGGAGGGTGACGAAGACATCCGCGCGGCCCTCGCAGCCCTCGGCCCTCATGGCCCACTCGAAGACGGCTAACCTCGCTACTGCATTGGGCGAAAGCTGAGGGAGCTCGAGGTTGTAAGCTTTGAGGACTTCGCTCAGCATCCCCACTGCAGGCAGTCCAAGGCCGGCTTCGAAGAAGGCCTCGAATACCACTACCTCATCAGCACGAGGCCTCGGCTCGACCTCCATCTTGTCCGAGACCCGAAGCTGGATCTTCACCGCGATCCTCCCTTCGCAGATCCTTCGGACCGACTCCTCCGTGGAAATTGAGGCCCTCATCTCCAGGGTCTGCTCGAACTTGTCGGAGGGCGTCCGAAGGTCCCTCGGCCCCAGCCGCCTGGGCGGGGCTTCGCCGCTGCAGCCGCTACCGCTTGTAGTTGGGCGGAGCTCGAGCTCGGGCCCAAAGCCAAAGACTTCGCCATGTCCTTCTTCGACATCTTGGCTGACCTCCGGTGCGAAGGGCTGGAAGCTAGCGAAGGGCTAAAACTAGCGAAGGGTCTCTGCGCGAAGCTAGGAAGAAGAGAGAGCGAAGGCTGTAAGGCAGTGAGAAGGAAGTGAATGAAAGTGTGCCGAAGCCGCACGCGGTAAGCCCCTATTTATAGGCGCGGTAAGAATTCCAACCGTCGTGGGCCGAACCCACCGCCAGGTGGGCCTCCAGCGAAGGCGAATCGGCCCAAAGCAAGGTAACGGTAACTTTTCCGACCGTTGCGGAGCCGTTTGGGCTTCCCAAGGTCATTCTGGCAACTAGCGCGGGCATTTATTACCCCCGGGTATCGAGGTCACCTTCGGTCCAAGCTCCGGAGGTATGTTTTCTCTGAAGTTGTGTTTTCAGGTCATTTGTCCTAAGGGCGCGTGCACCCCTTCGTCCCGAAGGCCTACACGCGAGGGGCTACTGTTGGGGGAATATATTTCCCTTGAATAGGGGCCAAATGACGTCATCCTCCGACAGCCTTCTGCCCAGAGCCCAGCACTGTCGGAGCCTGTTTTCTCCCCAAGTGTTGTTTTCAGGTCCCAAGGTGCCATTCGGGGCCTGTAGCTTCGGAGCCGTCAGATCGGGGGGACCGGCCCGGAGCCCCCAGTTCGGGCCCACCCTCCGGGCGCAGGAATCCGGAGGCCGCCCTCCGGGAGCCAAGTCCGGAGGCCGCCCTTCGGGAACCAGTCCGGAGGCCGCCCTCCGGGAGCCAAGTCCGGAGGCCACCCTCCGGGACCCTAGTCCGGAGGCCGCCCTCCGGGAGCACAGTCCGGAGGCCGCCCTTCGGGAGCCCCGTCCCGAGGCCGCCCTTCGGGAGCCAAGTCCGGAGGCCACCCTCCTGGAGCCCAGTCCGGAGGCCGCCCTCCGGGAGCCAAGTCCGGAGGCCGCCCTCTGGAGCCCAGTCCGGAGGCCACCCTCCGGGAGCCCAGTCCGGAGGCCGCCCTCCGGAGCATGCTTCGAAGCCCCCCTCCGGGGTACACTTCGAAGCCTTCCCCCCATCCTCCGCCTTCGGTGTGTCTTTTAGCTGGTCAAAGCCTGGCATAGCCTAACACGTCTATAAAGCTGTAAGGCTATATGGTACTTTGTACAGTAGCTAGTTCCATTTCCCTGTCTACCCCTATAAGCCTAGGGGCTTGTAGAGGGTATCTTGGTCTTTTCCTTAAGGCCTACGTGCCTATAAAAGCAGGGCCAAGCCCTTGTAGCAGGGGGCACACTCCAGGGGGCCAAGAAACCCTGGAATTATTACTCCATTCTAGGGGGCTGCGTTGTCCGGGCGGCAGGGACCCCCCGCCTAGCCCCTGGCGCAGGGTCCACGAAGCCCGAACGAGGGAGAGCACCCTCGGTCCTCTCGGTGCCCGAGCGGACGGGCGGAATTGGGTCTGGAATCACCGGAGGATCCCCCGACCCCGATTGAGCCCCGTCGCTAGATCCTCCTCCTTCGGAGCGGGAGGCAGAGGTTGGTTCCGGGGAAAGCTGCTTGGGCCCTTTCACTATCTTCTTCTTCTTGGAGGGGCGCCTGGGCGAGAGGCCACCGTCGGGATCGCCCACCTTCCTCTTCGAGACATCCCGAAGGGCCTCGCCCTCCGGAAGAGGCGGAGCGGAGAGCTCAAGAGCGCCCCACACTCGGTTGGAGCTCTCCAAGGAACCCACCAGTTCCTACCGTCGGGTGCGTTCGGCTTGGGTAGGGGCTGCAAGGATCCCCTCCGTCACGCGGGCCACCTCTTCGGGGGTCTGGGCCACAAGCGACCCTGCAGTCCAAAGGTCAGAATCAAGATGCCCTCCGAGCAGAAAGCGGAGTCAAAGTAAACAAGTGCGAACGCTTACCGAGTTTGCGGGAGAGCTCCGCTGGCATCGATTCATCCCGACTGCTCCGGAGCGACGCCGGCCATTCCTCCTTCAGCGGAGGGATTTCGAGGGCCATGAATTCCTCCGCTAAGTCGCGCATGCTCATTCGGCGAGCAACGATCTGAAGAAGCTTGATCCTCACGGAGATCGAGCCGGAGTCAACTTCAACGCGCGCCTCCTTCCGGAACCAGATGTGGCGCGGAATCCCAACGAGTCCGGAGCTAAGCCCCACGTGGACGTAGAACCACCGGCTCACCCATTTGGAGTACCACCTCTCGTTGATGGCCTTCGCCGGGAAGTAGTCCGCGTACTTCCTCCGGAGCTGGAAATTAATGCTTCCGAAGGCTAGTATTTGACCTACTTTCTTCTTTGGCTGGCTGAGGGCCTCGTGCATCTCCGCGAAGACCTCCACCCTTCCTTCACAGCCCTCGGAGCGCATGGCCCACTCGAAGATGGCGAGGCGGGCCACGGCATTGGGACATAGCTGCGGGAGCTCCACGTGAAACGCGTCCAGCACCCCGGCGAGGAGCTCCGAGGCGGGAAACCCTAGCCCCGCCTCAAAGAAAGCCTCGAAGAACATGACCTCGCCCTCTCGCGGCTGCGGGGCCGCCTCCCGACCCGGTCTCCTCGCCATCGTCTCGGGACCAAGGCGGCCCCTAGTCGCTTGCTCGATCGACGCCTCCGTGCACGTAGATGGGCCAAGCTCCAGGGTCTGCTCCCGGAACCACTCCGAGGCAGGACGGAGCTCGCGTGAGCCACGTGCTTTTGATGGGCCTGTGGCCACCGCCGCCGCAGCTGCCATCTGGCGCTGCAGAAAGCGCGGGTCCATCACCATTGCCGGGGCGTCACCCCTCACAATCGTGCAAGGAGATGAGAAGAGGACTAGCGCTCAAGGAGCAAAGCGGGTGCAGTCTGGTGTGGCTAGAGCGTGCGCGATGAAATAAGGAAGGAGGAACCAGGCGCGTAGTGGATGGTATTTAAGTACGGAGCCGTCGGTTTCCTCTTCCACTCGTTCCGTGTGTGAACGCGGCGGTTGCATGGCGCCTACATTTAATGTCTATCCGGTTCGCCTCGGGGCGCAGCGGCCTGCCGACGGTTCGCCTCCCCAACGCCGTGTGCACGCGCGCGGCATTAACTGCCTTGGGCGGCGTTAGGCCACCTCCTCGGGGTTGGAGCCCTGTGGTCAAGGGCGCGTAAGCATCTGGGGAGCCAGTGAAACTTCTCCCAACCCTTCGGGAAGGGGAATTCTATGTGGACCTCCGCCTCTCGGTCTGGCTGTGCCTGCCCGCTCCAAAGCTCTCCCGCGTTGGTTGAAGAGGGCTCACTCCGCGAGCCAGAATCCCAATGTAAGTTGCGTTCTTCATAGGAATCCCCGGGATTATCATGTGCGCTTCCATCCTCTCTTGATGCAGGGCTTCCGAGAAGAAAGAAGCGAGGGGCTACTGTTGGGGGAGATAATCCCGACAGCCGAAGCGGGACCCCCAACTAGGGGGCCCGATAGCTGACGCCGAAAGGACCGGGACCTGCGAGGATAGAAGCCGGAGGCTCCCAGAGGCTCCGAGACCCCCCAGAGACCGCCCTCCGGGAGAAGAATGCCGGAGGCCGCCATCCGCGAGAAGAATGCCGGAGGCCGCCCTCCGGGAGAAGAATGCCAGAGGCCGCCCTCCGGGAGAAGAATGCCGGAGGCCGCCCTCCGGGACAAGAGCTTCTAGGCCCGGCACCCAGATCTCGCCGCCTACCTCGGAGCCATTCAGAAAATCGAAGCATCCTTTAAGGGGATATCGGTCCAGAGCATTCCAAGAAGCGAGAACTGCCAAGCCGACGCCGTCGCCAAAGCCGGAGCCAGTGGCCAAGCCTTGCCACCGGACGCCTTCTTCGAAGAAATTACCCAACATTCGGCGCTTCTCCGCAACGAAGCATCAACCTCTGCACCGGTCAAACCCCCAGCGTCACTTCAGCCAGCCGGAGTTCTCTGCACGATCAGCAACGACTGGCGGGAGACCATTCTACAAGCACTCGGCGACGATGCGGACGACCGACCCAATCCAGATCAAGCGCGGCTCCGAATCCGCGCAAGGTCTTTCCAAATCATTGATGGCATCTTATACATGTCAGGGGTATGTTCCCCGCTGCTCCGGTGCATCTCTCACACAGATGGGATGGCAATGCTCTGGGAAATCCATGAGGGGCTGTGTGGCAGCCATTTAGCGCCTCGAGCACTTGCCGGGAAGGCCCTCTGGCAAGGCGTGTACTGGCCCACAATCGTCGCCAATGCCGAAGACCTGGTACGCACCTGCCAAGGGTGCCAATGGATGGGGCGACGGAGCCACAGGCCCCCGGTCAGCTTGCACTCATCCCGCCTTTGTGGCCTCTAGCTCACTGGGAATGGATCTCATTGGACCGTTCCCTAGAGCAAGAGGCAATCTGCGCTTCGCTGTTGTCGCCGTTGAGTATTTCTCCATGTGGGTCGAGGCCGAGCCACTAACTTCCATCACCTCGCGAAGTGTCCAGAAATTCTTCTGGCAGAACATCGTTTGCCGCTTTGGAGTGCCCAAGCAGCTCACGCTAGACAATGGCACGTAGTTCGATGCTGGAGCTTTCAAAGCATTTTGCGAAGAATTGGGAGTCCAGCTCTGCTTCGCAGCAGTTCGGCACCATCAGTCAAATGGGGCTCTTGAGTGGGCTAACGGACATACACTCTCTAGCCTTAACAAAGGCATCGTTGGCTTAGCTAAGGGATTGTGGCCTGAAGAGCTCCTGAAGATCTTGTGGTCCATCTGGACCACTCCCTCCCGTGCCACCGGATTAACCCCGGTTCGGCTCCTCTTCGGTGACGAAGCAATGACCCCGACGGAGATCTGGGCTAGCTCGATGCGAGTTACATCACCAGAGGGTGATCAAGAGCACTCCGTCTCCCTCGATCTCACGGAGGAGACACGGCTCCGAGTCGTTGCCAACTTCTCACAATACCAGAAGCAGACAAAGAAGTGTTATGACCCCAAGGTCAAGCGCAACGAGTTCCAGCCTGGGCACCTAGTCCTACGCGTGGTGGCCGCCCCGATGAAGTTAGGCAACAAATGGGAAGGCCCATACATCGTGACCGGGTCCGGGTGGCCCGGGTCCTACCGCCTGGCTACCTTAGAAGGCAAAGACCTGAAGCACACGTGGTACGCCGAGCATTTGAAGCGCTATTTTGCATAATTCTGTAAGTGTCTACCGGGGATGCCCCGATGTCGGCCGCCGTTGTACCAAATTTACAATCCACTAATACTATTAGGCGGACGTTCTGGCCAAAATAGACACTCTTCGGTATCTATACATCGTTTTTTCACCAGACAATCGGGTTCCGAGCTCCGGCTCGACGCACCCTCGATTTGGGTTCCGAGCTCCTGCTCGACGCACCCTTGATTCGGGTTCCGAGCTCCGGCTCGACGCACCATAGATTCGGGTTCCGAGCTCCGGCTCGACGCACCATAGATTCGGGTTCCAAGCTCTGGCTCGATGCACCGTTGATTCGGGTTCCGGGCTCCGGCTCGACGCACCCTCGATTCGGGTTTCGAGCTCCGGCTCGACGCACCCTCGATTCGGGTTCCGAGCTCTGGCTCGACGCACCCTCGATTCGGGTTCCGAGCTCTGGCTCGACGCACCCTCGATTTGGGTTCCAAGCTCCGGCTCGACGCTCCCTCAATTCGGGTTCCGAGCTCCGGCTCGACGCACCCTCGATTCGGGCTCCGAGCCCCCGTTCGATACAACTTAGTCCTTCCGCCTTCCTCACTACCGTTCGCGCCCAGTCGACAAGCTATCTAACCGCGAAGGAGGGGGGGAAGGAGGAAGGAGGAAGGCTTCGATTATTTGCATCATCAATACAACTTATAATATACAGTGTCTGTGCGAATCAAAAGCAAGAGAGATTAAGAGAAGTCTTCATATAAGCCAAGCAGGAACCGGAAGCCTTTTCGATCCGAACAGTCACCCGGACCGGAGCCCACCCTAGTCCGAGGCTCCGGCGCTGCGCGCATAGACTTCTCTTTCCTCTTCTGCCTTTTCTCCTCCTTCTTTCGGCGCGAAAGGTCCTCTGGTCTTCTTGCAATTGAGGCGAGCTATGCAAACCTTCACCCCCAGACGGTGCTTCGCTCGGACCAGCTTCTGCGTTAGACCAATCCACCGGTTCAGGAGACGAAGATGGAGTCTGAGGCTCTTTCTCTTCTTCCTTAATTAGGCTCAGAACCCCTTGAAGAACTTCGAGGTCCGCATACCCGTCGCTACCCTGAGGAAGGACGAAGCGCGTCGGCTGATTCGCTCTCAGGGCTTCGAGAAAAGCCCACCGGTGCAAAAGAGCATCGTCGGGCTTGAGTACCTCAATGTCGCAATCGTAGGCATGGACACCCTGAATAGTCCTCGAAAAGCAAGTACTCTTTATTAAAACATAGATAAGTTTCTAAACTATTACAGGATTTGCAGCACGGAGATCCTAAGGAAACTACACCTTCAGGCCCGGTTGGCGTGCCGAGGCCGACGGCTTCGAAGGGGCCGGCGGTTCGCTAGAACGAAGGGCCTCCTCCATCCAAGCCTTAACCGCATCAGGGCCCTCGGCTTGCCAGGTGGCCTGGAGGGCCCTCCAAGACTGAGCTACCGCCAGACTCGGCGACAGGAGGTGGCTCCCCCCGAAGGCGACGGGATGTTAGCTCGAAGATGAAGGAAGAGGGAGGCCGGATGACTCAAGGTGCCGGAGGATCCCTAGGGCGGTTACCCGGGCCGATAGCTAACCGTACTTCGACACAGTGAGGCCTATCTGTTGGACGGCGGCTTGGATGATCTTTAGCCGGTGGCCAAGGGGCTCCCGGGCAACGTCAAAGGCCATGCACCCGGTGCCATACCGCGCCAGTGCCCTTCGGCGAGACACTACAGTGTCGACCACCATCTTTTCCCCCTGGCCAAGCGCTTCGGTCATCTTCTCATTCCGAGCCAGGAGGTCCGCCTCGGTTCGCTCCAGCTGGAGCACTCGGGCTTTGAGGGCCTCGGCGTTGGCCGCTGCTTCCCGGAGTTCGTCCATCTCCGAGACATGAGCCTGAAGTACGAAGACCTCTCCTTCGAGTCGCTCTGCATCCTCGGCTCGGGACCGGAGCCTCTCCATCTCGGCGGCCTAGGCCCGAAGGGCGCCAACCTCCGCCTCGAGCTCGTCCGCTCGGGCGGCCCGAGCTCAGAGCCCCTCCAGTTCATCGACTCGAGCCTTGAGGGAATCGACCTCTGCCACCTGGGACTCGAGCGCCTCAGCTCTAGCAGCCTGGGAGCGAAGGCTTTCGATCTCTGCCGCCTACTCGCGGACCAGCCTCTCGGCGGAATCCACTCGGCTAGAGAGCTCTGAAGTATCGTTCTCGTGGCGGTGGCTGCTCGGAAAGCAAGGAAAGCAGCAAGCCCTGTGCCAGCGCGACTACTTACACATGAAATGGCGAGTCAGAAAAAGGGGGGCTAGGGGCTCGCCAAGGGGTACTCCGAGAGAATACTTGGCTCGCGGCATTCTCGATGGCCCGGCCGAGCTCGAGGCCATCCGATAGACTGAGCTCGTCTATCACCAAAGCCTCTCGCAAACGTAGGTAGTAGTCATGGACCGGGGACACCCTTGTCGTGAAGTCCTCGCCCTCCACCAGGAAGGGACACAGGAGGGGCACGCTAGAGCGTGCGCCCTGCGAGCTGGAGGGCGGCCGAGGCCGGATCCTGGTCCCTTGGTCAGCCCCCGGAGAAGCTTCTCCGACGACTTCTTCTGACTCCGTCTCGTCACGTGGCCCTGAAGCCCCCGTCGCATTAGCGGGGACTCCGGACCCCGCATTGGCATCATCCTTGGAAGGAATCAGGGCAGGATCAGAGGCCCGGAAGGATGTGCCTACCCGGAGGAAATAGAGGTTAAGAATGAAATGGCCAGGTGCTTTGAGTAAAGGCTGAACAAGTTTGCGTACCTTCGTCTGCGGTTTCAACGAAGACCTCCGAAGGTTGGACATGCCTCGGAGTACCCGGCCGATAGGACAGATCGTCTATCGAGTTCACCAAGGAACCCGCCGCTGCCGCGGCAAGTTCGGCCTCAATGTCAGCACTTCCTTCGACAACGCCGAGGGGGTCGGCCAGCCCACCTCGGTCTAGGCTGTCAGTCTCCCTGCTCCCCCGAGAGCTAGCAGAGATCCCCTCTGAGGCTGGATCGCATGGAGGGGTTGCCTTGGGGGATGGCACCACTTCGGTAGCCGGCGCCTCCTGCCCAGTCCTCGGAGCAGGCGTCGAAGGGTTCGGAGAGACAGGAGCACCCCCAACTCTTTCGGTGGTCGGCCAGTCTGGCTAGACCGGATCCGGAACCGTCGAAGGGTCCTCCGGCTCCGACCCGGCTCCCTCGCTAGAATATCTCCATTCGGAGTGGGAGGCTGAGGAGTGAGCCGGGGAGAGCATCTTTGGGCCCTTCACCATCCCCTTCTTCTTCGAAGGGGGCAGGGGGGAAAGGCCCCGTCGGGGTCAGCCACCTTCCTCTTCGAAGCGGCGCGGAGGACCTCCGCCTCACGGAGGAGCAGAGGGGAGAGCTCGAGCGCGTCCCACACATGGTTGTGCTGCCCCCAAGACCCCACAAGCTCCATCCGCCATTTGTACTCGGCCGGGGTAGGAGCCCCGAGGATCTTCTCTGCCATTCGGGCCACCTCCTCGGGCGTCCCGGCGATGAGCGACCCTGCATTCGAAGGTTAGGACTGAACGCCTCCCGATCACAGTAAAAGCAAGCGAAGCCAAAAAGAATGCAGACGCTTACCAAGCTGGCGGGAGAGCTCCGTCGATGTCGACTCGTCTTGGCTTCTCCAATGTGACACCGGCCGCTCCTCCTTCAGCGGTGGGATCTCGAGGGCCACAAACTCCTCCGTCAAGTCCGGCATGCTCATCCGGCGGGAGACGATTTGGAGAAGCTGGATTCTCGCGGAGACCGAGCCGGCACTGGCCTCGACGCGTGCCTCCCTCCGGAACCAGATGTTGCGCGGAGGCCCGGCGAGCCCGGAGCTGAGCCCCACACGGACATAGAACCAGTGGTTCACCCACTTGGAGTACCACCGCTCATTGATGGCCTTTGCCCGGAAGGAGTCCACGTACCTCCTCCGGAGCTGGAAATTGATGCTCCTGAAGGCTAGCATCCGTCCGTCCTTCTTCTTCAGCTGGCAAAGGGCTTCGTGCTTTTGCGCAAAGACCTCCGCCCTGCGTTCGTAGCCCTCGGCGCGCATGGCCCACTCGAAGATAGTGAGGCGAGCCACAACGTTCGGGGACAGCTGCGGGAGCTCCAAGTGGAAGGCGTCCAACACTCCGGCGAGGAGCTTCGAAGCGGGGAACCCTAGCCCCGCGTCGAAGAAGGCCTCAAAGACGATGACCTCCCCTTCCTGTGGCGCTGGGACCAACTCTGGGCCTGGCTTCCTGGCCCGCGATTCGGGGCCAAGGCGGCCCCTATTCACTTGCTCGATGGATGCGTCGGTGCTCGCCGATGGCCCTAGCTCCAAGGTGTGCTCTCGGAACCGCTCCAAAGCGAGACGGATCTCCCGCGAGTCACGCGCCCTTGCCGGGCACGAGGCAGTTGCCACCGCGGCCGCCGCCACTGCCACCTAAGCTGCGGGAAGCAAGGGTCTACCGCCGCAGCAGGGTCGCTCTTCTCCGCCATGCCAAGAAGAAGGTGAGAGAAAGCAGGAGCTCAGGTGCAAGCGCTCGCCGTCAGGGATGAAGCTAGAGGACTAAAGTGCGTGGGGGAGGATGTGGCTGGCTCAGTAGGGGCTATTTAAGCACAGGGGCTGCCGCCGGTTCGCCTTCCGCCACTCTGCGTATGCGCTCGACGGTCACACGACGCCCGCATTTAAGATTGCTGGCGCCTCGGGCGCGCCCGTCCCTGACGGTCCACCTCCTCCGCGTCGCCTGCATGCCTGCCGCATTAACTGTGCCCAATAACGCGCTAATTCACCTCCTCGGGCGTCGGAACCTGGCGGTCAAGGCTACGTGGGCATCAAGTGATCAGTCAAAGCCTTTTCCTCCGAAGGAGCGAGGAGCGAGTAGCCCGTCGGAGGTGCTCCGAAGGCAGCTCTCGGCCTTCAGATCCTAGGACATCCCAAGGTCTCCACTGTCTGCGGAACGGTCGAACGGGGCAGTCTTGCAGCAGGATTCAGCATCTCTACGTAAGTCAATTTCTTATAAAGTTTATCGGAATTATCATGTGTGCTTCCCCCTCTCTTACGCAGGATCCTCAAGAGGAAAGAAGCGAGGGGCTACTATTGGGGGAGATGATCCCGTTGGTAGTAGGGGAGCGTGAAGGTCTGTATGGCCCCGAAGGAAGGCTACAACTGGAAGACCCGAAGCCCTACGCCGGAGGTACCTGGGCCTCCGAACGAGGGGGCCGGAGGCCTTCGGAGGCCTCGAGTCATGCCGGAGGAGTCTTAAAGGAAGGAGTGACTAGCCAGGTGCCGGAGGCTACCCTTGGGGTGGAGCTGAGGCTCCGAAGGAAAGCCGTACGACAAGAAGACCTAGTCAAGGGCGCACGGAGATAGGATTGTGAACGTCTGCGCCGTGTTAGGCGGTCTTTGCAGCACCCGACACGGCCGATACGCTGTCAGAATCACGCCATCTTGTCTGTACCATGTAACACCTACTTTGTTTGTACTACTGAACTAGGTCAGACCGAGTAGCTAGCGGCTGGGGTTTGGAGGTGCCTGGCCTTTAGAGCGGTCCACCCTATAAATACCCCCCAACTACAGTTGTAATAAACACACGATACAAGAATACAACGCACACAACATTCCATTATTACCATTGAGGAGCCATGCTGAATAGCGTGGGCCTCATGGCTCCAGATGTGATGAGTCATTGTCAACGATAGTCAAAGAGGACAGAAGAAGAGAGGAGATCTGCTGTTTCATGGGCCGCGTGTGACTCAGGTACACGGGCAGCAAGCAACTATCGAGCAGAGGAGGCCGCGAAGTCGGGCTGGCCCAATTAGGGTACATGGGCTAGGAGCAGCAGAAGACCACTGGGCTGTTGACCAGGATTGACTCAGGTACACGGGCGGTGAGCGATTGCCGGGCTGAGAGAGCTGTGGAGTCGGGCTGGCCCAATACGGGTACCTGGTGCAAAGTCGGTGGAGGCTTTGTCAGTTTCGGCGCAAAACTGACAACCGTTGATCTTGTATCTGACTGACCAGAAGAGAAGTCGTAGTCGCTACGAAAGCTTAGCTTTCAGATAAGTCATCTGTATCTTTAGGCCCATAGTCAGTCAGTCATGTCTGTAAAAATTCCTAACGGCAGTTGAGTCTTTTCCTTTTGTTCTTGCGTCTGTAAAAACCCTAAGGGGCTAGTGGAATATTCTAGGTCATTGGGCAGCCTATAAATAGGGCCCCAATCCCTAGGGTTGGACTACCCTTCTAGAAATCACTTTTTCAATCATTCCATGGGTCATTTTGTTCCTGCGTGTTTCTTTCTCTCTCCTGTTGTGCGCCGCCAGGCTCCTGGTTGTGGCATTTTTGAGTTGAATTTATTTTGGTCTTTCTGATATAGTGAAGCTTCTATTCTCTGATTCTTTTGCAGCAAAACTGTAGTAGTTTTTATGGCTTCATTTCACGTGCACAAGCATTTAACTTGAGTGATTGGGCTTCGTTTGCCTCTGTTCTTCATGGAAGTAGTACTAGTTCTTGCCTGCAGCAAGTAGTACTACTACTCTGTAGCAACAATACTGGATATCTTTCTAATGTTTGTGGCGAAGCCCCTTCTCTCTGATTCGAAGTCCTTCAGCTCCGTGAGGCAGGCTTCGATCTGACATCCTCTAAGGCTTCGCTTGGACTTCGACTTCGCTTTGTGTTCTGTGTTTCTAGCTTCGAAGTACTTTTTGAGCTCTGTCAGCTTGACATACTTCAACCGTCTGTGCGAAGGCTTACTTCGACTCGAGCTCTTCGAAGTCCATACTTCGACAGGTTTTGAAGTTGGCTTCGAAGTTTGTCTCTCTGATAGACTTCGCTCAACGTGTGGTCTCGAAGGTTGTTTTGCAGTTGTCTTTTCGAATGTCTCAGATTGTGTGTTCGAAGTGTGTTTTTCGGAGTTAGCTCTCGGGTTGAAGGATATCACTTCATTTATCACACCTCGACCAAGCTAGCTTCGAAGGTTCTGTGTAGGCTTCGATTTCGTCTAGCTGGTGCGTGTCTGGCTTCGCTTCTCTTTCAGAGGTTGATTTTCTGTGAGCTTGTTCGAAGTCTAGGCTTCGAAGTACTCTGTTTGAAGCAAGCTTCGATACTCTCATATTTCACTTTGAAGCATACTTCGCTCTTTGCCACACTCGAACTAGGCTAGACCAAACACAACTTTGTCACTTTCACAACAGCCTTCGTCAGGCTTCAACACTGACTTCCGAAGCAGGCTTCGACACTGATCTCCGAAGCAGGCTTCGACCAGCGAAGCAGGCTTCGACCTCTGAAGCAGACCTCGACCGGCGAAGCAGGCTTCGATGAGTTTCGAACAGGAGACACACTTGAACAGTAACTTCTCTTCTCACTCTTTGTGCACTTAGATCGCCTTACTGAGAAATTTGTCTTGCGATGTTTTGAGTATTCTGTCTATCTGTCTAGTAGCATGAACGTTGTGTTTCTCTATTTATCAACAGTTGCTTCTAAGCTAGATATATTTAGACTTAGGCAATCTGTTCATATTCTGCTGCTTAGTCTGTTGAGGTGCGTTGGGTGTTGGGAACAGGCCATATATTCGAAAGGATTTTTAAGGCGCCCATTCACCCCCCCTCTGGTCGCTACTTTCGGTCCAACACCCATCCACTAAGAAAACCTGTTGGTTCGATCCGTCGTCCCAACATAGGCATTATCTGAACCATGAGCTTTATTAATTCAGAAGGTGTTTACAAATGATTACAAGGAGCCCCTATGCGAAATATCGCTTTAAGTGCTCCGCATGCCATGTATGCGTTAACTCTTCACCTTCTAAATTAGCTAACTTAAAAGAACCAGGGCGACCTGAATGGAGAATTATATATGGACCTTCCCATTTATTCCCTAGTTTCCCTGGTGTTTAACGCTTCACAAAACAAGATGACCTGGCTTAAGTTCGTTAAGCTTGACCTTCGGGTCAAACCAAGTGTTGGGGGAAAATATCTCATCTTCAGGGTTATTGCCAAAGCAGCATGAAGACAGCTGACCAGTTCGAAGATTGTCCAAAGTCCATCTTCGAAGGTGCATGGAACCTGGTTCGAAGCCCGAAGGCAGGCATTGGTTCGAAGTATGTCTTCGAACCAAAGTCCTTCAAGATCTTTTCTGCCAGCTAAGATGGAAGACTTATCTTCTATCCTATTAGATTAGTCTTTTACCATTTTAGCCCTATTAAGGAAACCGAATAGTTTCCTTAATGTCGGTTATAATAGAGGGGTAAATAGGTCTTTTCCTTAATATTTAGGCCTATAAATACCCCCCATTTTACCCTGTAATGAGGACCGATTACAAGTGAATCAATATACACTTTCGAACTATTCTAAGTTATTATCCTTTCGGAGGCTTAGAACAGTTTGCTTCGCAAACACTTCGTTTGTTAGTTTCTTTTCTACAGAAACCTGTTAGCGTAATCTTTTACGCTAACAGTTGGCGCCGTCCGTGGGGAACTTAGTCCGAAAAACTTCGTTCTCTACCAACCTTTTGCATCATGCCTCCTAAGCGGAGCGCACCTCGCAATCCCACTCGGAGGTCCTCTCGGATCTCCGGAGAGATACCCTTCGACACAGTCGAAGTCGGAGGGTCTTCGACTATCCCTCCACCTCCAACTCCGCAAGGGGCTTTTATCCCTCGAGGATACGAAACCTCTCCACCAACCCCTTCTACACTCCGACCGCCCGGAGCCACTCTGCCACCCTCTATTCCGATTGGAACTGATCATACCAGTTCTCAAGACCCGGAAGGTCCTTCCGGAGGAGATGAAGATATCCTTCGAGATATGGCCACTCAAATGGCCAATCTTCAAGCCGAGGTAGCGAGGTGGCGACAGGAGGCTGCAAACAGGCTTCGCCCTCAAGCCACCCCAGCTATCCCCGAAGTGCACGAAGACGACGATCTTGACTATCCCGAAGCCCCGGAGAACGCCTCTTACGGCAATGAATCTCCGTTGCATCCCGAGCTTCAGAAGGTTCGCTTCGATCCGAGGTTCAAAGCTTCGAAGCTTAGCAAGTATGCCGGGGACGAAGATCCCAGTGAGTTTGCGCGTTCTTATGCCCTAGCAATTGAAGCTAGTGGCGGAGACAGAGAAACTATGGCGAAGTGCTTCCCGTTAGCCCTTCAAGGAGTGGCGTTGAGATGGTTCTGGTCTTTAAAACCAGGATCAATCTCTTCATGGTCACAGTTGAAGAAGAAGTTCATAAGTAACTTTCAGGGCACCTTCGTGCCCCCCATGTCGACAGGAAGCCTTTTCCAAGTGAAACAGCTCCCCGGAGAAACATTGAGGCAGTACTTCAAGCGCTTCGCTCACACGAAGTCGCAAATTCGGGGGCTGTCCATATCTTCAGTGGTTGATGCAGCTCGGGAAGGCGTCAGTCATAAAGGCCTTCTGGATAAATTGCATCGGAAGAGCATCACCACAGTATCACAGTTGATGTCGTACTTCGAGGAGTACTCGAAGTCGGAAGAAGGTTGGCTTCGGAGGACTACTGCTACTTCGACAGTGTTGACAGAAGTTAAAGCAGAGGTGAAGACTTCGGCTCAGCCGGAAGAACCAGTCTTCGAAGTGCAACATGATAGAAGAAGAGGGCAAAAGCACCCTCGTTCTGAGGTCTTAAACATTGCACCCCCGCAGAAGTTTGCACCAAGAGCTCCACAGTCTGCAGGGAACAAGTCCAGCGGCTGGAGGCCGCCAGGGAAAACGGCTGGCAAGGGCCAGACCCTTTTTTGCTGTATTCATGGAGAGAACCGAAGCCATGCAACTGACACCTGCAAGGCTATTCTTACCCTTCGGGGAGAATACTTGGAGAGAACTTCGGGTCGAGGTAGTACCGACCGAAGTCCAGCAGCAGCAGTGCGCTCGGAGCCGGTCCAGGCTGTGGCGCGGATAGAAAATCTTGATGCTGCAAGGCATCCTCCGGTGGCCAATGTTATGCCACCTCCGAAGCAAGAAGAAGGGCAAGATAGAGGGAAGAGAGTAGTTCTCCCTATCTCCGGAGGAGGTACCCTCGGAAGCATGTCCAAGAGACAGCGAAGAGAGTACGTTCGAGAAGTAGGCCACATTGGAACTTCGTCATCTGCAGCTGCAATGCCGGAGTGGTCTCATGTTCCAATATCTTTCTCTGCGGAAGATGCAGCTGGTATCAAGTTCCCGCATGCAGATCCATTGGTTATCACTGCTGATATTGCAGGAACAGAAGTCCGAAGGGTACTAATTGACGGAGGTAGCTCGGCAGATATCATATTTGTACAAGCCTTCGATCAGTTATGCATTTCCCGGAAGCATCTCCTTCCAGCGGCTCGTCCTCTGCAAGGCTTCGCAGGACCCCCGCTAGATGCACTTGGCCAGATAGGCCTGGAAGTAACCTTCGGAGAAGGTTTACTAGCCCGAACTGAAGAAGTTATCTTTGATGTGGTGGATGCCCCGTATGCTTATAATGTTATCTTTGGCCGAGGCATGTTGAATCAGTTCGGAGCTGTGGCGCATCACAATTACTTGTGCATGAAGATGCCCACACAATCAGGAGTTCTGACAGTCTTCGGAGATCAAGCCATAGCTCGGAGAGCAGAATATGGTCATGGTCCTCCTCTTGATCCGAGGCAAGTAAACAGTGTCCAAGAAAATGGAGAAATTTTTTCAGCCTCCTCCGAAGCTTCGAAGAAGTCGTTTCCAAGACCAAGTCCCGAAGGAGAGATTGCAACGAAGATCATTGTCAAAGATGGTAAAGAATACACTTTTCAGTTTGGTAAAGATTTACCTCCCGAAGTTGCAACTTCCTTGGAAAAGGTTGTAGGAGAAAATTTGGATGTCTTCGCCTGGTCTGACGAAGATATCACCGGAGTCGATCGGGATATTATTGAGCACAGCTTGCTTGTAAACCCGAAGGCCCGGCCTGTTCGACAAGGGCTCCGGAAGATGTCCGCAGAGAGAGCTGCTCTAGCTAAGGACGAAGTTGAAAAACTGTTGAAGGCTGGGATTATCAGAGAAGTGGCCCATACAGAATGGCTAGCCAACCCAGTATTCGTCAGGAAGAAGTCTTCCGGAAAGTGGCGCATGTGCATTGATTTCACATCTTTGAATAAAGCGTGCCCACGTGACCCCTACCCCATGCCCCGAATTGATCAACTAGTTGACTCCACTGCAGGTTCGGAGTTACTAAGCTTCCTCGACGCGTACTCCGGATATCATCAAATATGGTTGAAGCGCGAAGATGAAATCAAGACGAGCTTTGTAACTCCTTCGGGAGTCTTTTGCTATGTAAGAATGCCCTTCGGCCTAAGAAATGCCGGGGCTACTTTTTCAAGATTAGTTGCTAAGGCTCTAGGTCATCAATTAGGTCGCAATGTGGAGGCCTATATGGATGATATTGTAATAAAGAGTGCTTTAAAGCACCAACATAGCCTAGACTTAGCAGAAACATTCAATAGCCTTCGGGCATGTGGGATCCGCCTTAACCCCGAAAAATGTATATTCGGAGCTAAGGCTGGAAAGTTGTTAGGGTACTTAGTTTCAAGCAGGGGAATTGAAGCTAGCCCTACTCAAATAACTGCGCTGCAGAAGATGGCTCCTCCGGAGAATTTAAAGCAAGTGCAAAAGCTGACTGGACGTCTGGCCGCACTTAGCAGGTTTTTATCAAGGTCTGCGGAGAGGAGCTTGCCAATATTTAAAGCTTTGAAAGGGTCCGAAGATTTTGCATGGACATCGGAGTGTCAGAAAAGCTTCGAAGATATTAAAGATTATCTCAGCAATCTTGCTACACTCACGGTGCCTATTGCGGACGAAACCCTACTCCTATATCTTGCAGCTACAGGTTCAGCTGTCAGCGCAGTCCTTGTCAGAGAAGCAGATATTAATGGGAAGTTGGTCCAAAATCCTGTCTATTTTGTATCCGAAGCATTGTCAGGAGCGAAGACAAGATACTCCGAACTTGAAAAGTTCGTTTATGCTCTGATAATGGCTTCGAGGAAGCTAAGACATTATTTTTTGGCTCATAATGTAATTGTACCAACTTCGTATCCTTTAGGAGATATGCTCCGAAGCAAAGATTCCACTGGAAGGATTGGAAAGTGGGCAGTAGAGCTAGCACCCTTCGGCATATCTTTCCTGGCAAGGACAGCTATCAAATCTCAAGTTCTAGCAGACTTCGTAGCAGAGTGGACTCCACCTGCGAAGTTGACTCCGGAGAAATCAGATGACGGAGTTTGGACTATTTACTCCGATGGGGCTTTTCAAGCATCCGGAGCAGGCATTGGGGCAGTATTAATTTCACCGTCAGGGCAAAGAGCAATGTACTCCGCAAGACTCAACTTTAAGTCTACCAATAATATAGCGGAGTACGAAGGAATATTATTGGGACTTCGAAAAGCACGTGCTCTAGGGGCTACAAGAATAATTATAAAGACAGATTCTCAGATAGTAGCAGGGCACGTAGACAAAAGTTTTCAGGTCCGACATCCACAGCTTGCAAAGTATTTGGAAGAAATTCGCAAGATCGAAGCACATTTCAAGGGTATTTCCATTCGGAGTATACCAAGAGCTGAAAACGTGCAAGCGGACATTTTAGCGAAGGCTGCTGCCGGAGCTGTGGATGTGCCTGACGAAGCTTTCTATGAGGAGCTCAATATACCTTCGGTGCCACAAGTTGCTTCTGCAGAGATTCTCTGCATTCCTAGTGCAGATTGGAAGGATTCAATCATAGAACTCTTGCAAGGAGGAACAAATTTGCCCGAAGAGCCCCAATTGTCAAGATTAAAGCTCAGAGCAAGAAACTATCAGCTAATCAACGGTATATTATACAAGGCCGGAGTATGTTCCCCTCTACTCCGATGTATATCTCAAGCCGAAGGCCAAGAAATTCTTCGAGAAATTCACGAAGGCCTTTGTGGAAGCCATTTAGCCCCTAGAGCTCTGGCAGGAAAAACACTTCGCCAGGGGCTTTATTGGCCCACAATAACAGCTGATGCGGAGAGCTTAGTCCGCACTTGCCAAGGATGCCAGTGGATGGGTCGACGGAGTCATCGCCCACCAACAGCTCTTCAAGTCATTGCTCCGGTATGGCCTATGGCCAGATGGGGTATGGATCTAATTGGTCCCTTTCCGTTAGCAAAGGGAAATCTAAAGTTCGCAGTGGTAGCTATCGAATATTTCTCTAAGTGGGTGGAAGCAGAGCCCTTAACAGCTATCACTTCGAATAATGTACTAGAAATTCTTCTGGAAAAACATTATTTGCCGGTTCGGAGTGCCTAGATATCTCACAGTTGATAATGGAACACAGTTCGACGCAGAACCCTTCAGGAAGTTTTGCGAAGACCTAGGCATTCAACTATGTTTTGCTGCAGTGAGACATCCTCAGTCGAATGGAGCAGTTGAGCGAGCCAATGGAAATATCTTATCAGGGCTAAATCGAAGAATAGTAGGATTATCAAAGGGACTGTGGACCGAAGAGCTTCCGAAGATTCTGTGGTCCATTCGGACTACGCAAACAAGGTCCACAGGTTTTACTCCGTTCAGACTACTATTCGGAGATGAAGCTATGACTCCAACGGAGCTCAAAGGAGGATCACTTCGCAGCACCGAACCAGACATCGAAGAAGAAAGACAAGCTTCGTTAGATTTGTCAGAAGAGACAAGGCTTCGAGCTGTAGCTAATTTATCAAAGTATCATCAGCAGACGAAGACTTGGTATAACCCGAAGGTTAAGCTCAGCGAGTTAAGACCGGGTCATCTTGTTCTACGAAGCATTATAGCACCAGGGAAGTTAGGCAATAAATGGGAAGGTCCATATCTAATCGTCCGCTCGGGGCGCCCTGGTTCATTTAAATTAGCTAATTTAGAAGGTGAAGAGTTAGCACATACTTGGCATGCGGAGCACCTAAAGCGATACTTCGCATAAGGGCTCCTTGTAATTCGCTTGTAATCACCTCTAAATTAATAAAGCATACATCCTGTAGCGTGCCTTCCCCTTGACGCTCCTAGTCTCCCGAGCGGACGCGCTGGGACGGAAGTCGTTCGAGAGGGAAGTGTATTAAGCAGGGCTGTATTTCCGGACTTCGAACCCTTAAAGTCGAAGCCTCCGGTGTGGTGGCTGAAATCCATCCGGAGCCCAAGCTGATACCTTGTAGGCATCCGTAAAAGAGCCAATACCACATTCTACGGAGTCCAAGCTTCGGCTGGTAGACTTCCGTAAAAAGAGCCGAAGGTGGCCAAAATCTGCGGAGTCCAAGCTGCAGCTTGTCAGACTTCCGTAAAAGAGCCGAAGGTGGCCAAATTCTGCGAAGTCCAAGCTCCGGCTGGTAGACTTCTGCAAAAAAGAGCCGAAGGTGGCCAAATTCTGCGAAGTCCAAGCTCCGGCTGGTAGACTTCTGCAAAAAAGAGCCCAAGTGGCCAAATTCTGCGAAGTCCAAGCTCCGGCTGGTAGACTTCTGCAAAAAATAGCCGAAGGTGGCTACAATTTCTGCGAAATCCAAGCTCCGGCTGGTAGATTTCTGCAAAAAAAACAGCCGAAAGTGGCTAAAGGAAAACAGCATTTAAGCCATGAGCTTCGAATGTCTGTTCATATGTGTCCAAAGTGGCAAATTTCTTAAGACACTAAGTGTCCTCGAAGTTATCTTAATTGATTTCTTTCGTAAAGCAAACAAAGGTACCAAGTTACCATTCTTTTGACTACAAATAGTCCGAAGATATTTCATAAGGTTTCAAAAGATCTTTAAAATGACAGAGGGGCTCCGAACCCCCAAAAATTGTACTCCGAAGTTTTTTCTTTGCGCATAACCATCTTCGAATACAGTTCGAAGTTGCTTATACCCAAAGAGGGGCTAGTAAATATGGAGACAATTTTAAATCGGCATTCATTATCAAAACAAATGTATTTACAAATTACATTATGAAAAATTGGTATCTATACCAAGAAGGAATCGGAGACCTCTTCGGTCCCGAGAGCTAGGGGTGGAACGACTAGTTCCAACATCGGAAGTTCTAAGAACTTTACGTTAACTCTTTTTCTCCCCTTCGAAGCTCTAAAATCCTTCTGTTCTTGTTGAAGTTCGGCCCAAGTTCGAAGCCGCTCAGGGCTTCTCTCCCAGCTTCTAAGATCTTCAGATCTTTTATTTTGGGCTTCACCTTCGTCTTCGGACCAATTAGTGTCTTCAGAAGACGAGGTGTTTGCGTCGCTCTCTTTATCTTCCTCTTTAATATAAGACAATACGTCTTTGATTACTTCGGGCGCAATAACGCCGGAGTCATCTCGAGGGATAAGGAATCGAGGACGTTTATA
>JAAALK010000284.1:54643973-54927644 GCA_019279435.1 Zizania palustris | reverse complement strand
AAGATACGGGTATGCATTGATTTCAGGGATCTGAACAGAGCCACTCCAAAAGACGATTATCCAATGCCGATAGCCGACATGTTGATCAACGATGCTTCAGGACACAAGGTACTAAGTTTTCTTGATGGTAATGCCAGTTAAAATCAATCTTTATGGCCAAAGAGGGCGTCTATAAGACTGCCTTTCGATCCCCTGGTTTTGTCGGTTTATTCGAATGGGTCGTCATCACTTTTGGGTTGAAAAATGTCGGCGCCAACGTATCAGCGTGCTATGAACTTGATCTTCATGGCTTGTTAGGAGTCATGTTAGAAGTTACATCGATGACGTCGTGGTCAAAACGGATGCTATGGGAAACCATTTATCCAATTTGAAGGTTTCTTTCAATAGGATGCGGCAGTATGCGATGAAAATGAACCCACTCAAGTGTGCTTTTGGCATGTCGGAGGGTAAGTTCTTAGGTTTCATGGTTCATGAAAGAGGTATAGAGATTGATCCTAAGAGACTTGAGAAGATTAGAAACATTGCGGCGCCGGCATGCAATAAGGATGTGCAAAAGTTGCTAGGCAAGTTGAACTATTTGCGTTGCTTTATATCCAACTTGTCCGGCAAGATTGATGCCTTTGTCCCCATACTCCGGCTAAAAATGAAGCCGAGTTCACTTGGGGGGCAAGCCAACAAAATGCTTTTGAGAAGATCAAGGAATGCTTGTCATTACCGCCCGTGGTGAGAGCACCCAAGGCCTGGATTCTGTTTCGGCTATACATCGCCGCTGAAGATAGCGTGATTGGAGCCATGCTAACCAGGAGGTGGACGCCGAAACTAGGTACGCGTTTGTGGAGCGATTATGTTTATCACTTTATTACGCGTGCACCAAGTTACGCCATTATCTTCTACTGACTACATGTGTTGTTGTTTGCCAGACCGATGTTATAAAGCACATGTTACAGAAACCGATTCTAAGTGGAAGAATCAGAAAGTGGGCTTACGCGTTGATTGAGTACGATTTGGCCTACGAGCCCCTAAGAGCGATGAAAGGCCAAGTTGTAGCCAACTTTATAGTTGATCATCACATAGATGCTAGCTGGAGTGATGCTATTGCTCTAGTTGAGGTAGTGCCATGGAAAATCTATTTTGATGGTTCGGCTTGCAAGAATGGCCAGGGTATTAGAGTGGTTCTCATATCACCTAATGGTATGTCCTTTGAAACCTCGGCCCGACTAGAGTTTTCTTCCACTAATAACCAAGCAGAATACGAAGCTTTGTTGCTAGGTCTTGAACTACTAGAGTCTGTAGGCGCTAAGCATGTTCGTGCGTACGGTGATTCATTATTAGTAGTACAACAAGTAGCCAAGAATGCTCAATCTTTCAATGGCTTGCTGAATAGCTACTTGGACAAATGCCTAGACATAGTTGCTACTTTTAATGATTTCAAAATATCTCACGTGTCAAGAGAAGCCAATTCAATCGCTAATGATTTGGCTCAGCAAGCATCTGGCTACCAAGTCAAGAGAGGGAAATTTTCTATATTGAAAAAGCCGATGTTTGGTCCCATTGCCAAAGCCAGTAATACGGGACAAGCGCATCCTTCGGGTCGAAGCCCTCGGGTCGCCGAAGGCTACAGCATGTCGGAGCCCCTGGATCGGAGTGCTCCACCCACCGAGGGATCCGGCATGCCGGAGCCTATAGTCCGAAGCCTCTCGGACGGGGAAGGCTCTCTAGGGTCCGAACCCTCCGAAGGGCTTTGGCCCAGCACACTCCAAGCGGCCACTTCGATCGGGCTTCGACATGAGCTGGAATGGCTCGGGGGGCACCCCAAAGTTAGTGTTTTAGAAGTTTTTTCAGAAGGTGGACCAGTGAAGCCCTCTAAAACCTGTGAGGGCGATTGGAGAGTCCCAATCGTCTAGTATTTGAAAGACCCTAGCCGAAGGGTTGATGGGAAGGTTCGGCGTCAAGCGTTCAAATTTTTGTTGGTAGACGACACATTATATCGCCGAACCATCGACGGAGTGCTATTGAAGTGTTTAGATCATGAGTAGTCCTAGGTAGCTACAGGAGAAGTCCATGAGGGGCTTTGCGGCACTCACCAGTCAGCCCAAAAGATGAGTTGGATGCTCAAAAGAGCAGGTTTTTATTGGTCGACTATGACTGAAGATTGTTTCAAGTACTACAGAGGGTGAGGCATGTCAGATGTTTGACAACATCCAGTTAGCTCCTGCCTCATTTCTCAATCCTATTGTCAAGCCGTGGCCGTTTCGAGGCTGGGGTTTAGACTTCATCGGCCATATCTACCCTCCTTCCTCAAAGGGACATCGGTTCGTGTTGATGGCGACAGATTACTTCACCAAATGGACCGAGGCCGTACCTCTCAAGAACATGACCCATAATGAGGTACGTGATTTTATTTTAAAGCACATCATACATAGATTCGGCATCCCTCAAACTCTTACTACGGATCAAGGTAGTTCATTTGTTTCTAAAGAAGTAAGGGACTTCACCGAATACTATGGCATTAAGTTCATAAACTCTTCACCTTACTATGCTCAGGCCAATGGTCAAGCCTAGTCTAGTAATAAAACCATGATTAAACTTATTAAGAATAAAATTGAAGAGTGTTGGGGGAAAATATTCCATCCTCAGGGTTATTGCAGTAACAGGACAAAAGCAGGCGATTGAATCAAAGGTTTCCAGCATGTATCTCCGGTGGTGCAATAAATCAAGTTCGAAGTACGAAGACAGACTCTGGTTCGGAGTATATCTTCGAACCTGGTCCTTTCCAGGAGTTTCTTTGTCAGCTAAGATGGAAGACTTATCTTCTTTCTCATTAGATTAGTCTTTTATCATTTTAGCCCTATTAAGGGTACCGAATAGTTTCTACTATATATGTCGGTTGTAATAGAGGGGTAAAAGGGTCTTTTCCTTAATGTTTGGGCCTATAAATACCCCCCGTTTTACCCTGTAATAGGGACCGAATACAAGTTATTCAATACACACTTTCGAACTATTTTAAGCTATTATCCTTTCGAAGGCTTGAAATAGTTTACTTCGCAAACACTTTGTTTGTTAGTTTCTAATCTTCGGAAACCTGTTAGCGTAATCTTTTACGCCAACAAAGAGTTTCCTAAAAGGTGGCATGAAGTGCTTTCCGAGGCGTTATGGGCTTGTAGGATTGCAAAGCACGGTGCCACCAAGGTCAGTCCATATGATTTGGTATATGGACAAGAGGTCGTTCTGCCTGTAGAGGTAGATCTTGGCTCATTAAGAGTGTTGAAGCAAGACGGCTTATCGGTCAATAAATATGAAGCTCTTCTGAAGGATAATCTGGAGGAAGTGACCGATAAGAGACTAGGAGCTTTAGAAGACATAGAGGTAGACAAGAAGAGAGTAGCTAGAGCCTACAATAAGAAGGTTAAACCAAAATCGTTTCAAATAGGAGACTTGGTATGGAAGACTATTTTGCCTTTAGGCACGAAAAGACCGAAATTTGGCAAATGATCACCTAGTTGGGAAGGTCCTTTTAAGATAGCCAAAATCTCTCCCAGCAACGCATACATGTTGGAATCCCTACAGGGAGAGCGGTTTCGAAGGGCTTTGAATGGTAAGTACTTGAAAGGGTATTTCCCGAGTGTGTGGCAAATGTCATAAAAGTGTCGAAAAGTAGATATGAACAGTATCGTCTCAAGCTCGTTGTGCTTTTAGTTCACTAGTTCACTAAAACGCAGGGGGCCTGTGTTGATAGCAAAAAATGGCATTAATGGCTAGATTATAAAAATATCAATTTTTGGTGATTTGGGCCGAAAATACACATGTCCAGGGTCGGTCTGAAGCCCTACAGGGCCGAAGCCCATCAAGATATGGGCTCCGCAAGCCTCCAGCCAGCCCATGGGCTTCGGCCAGGAAGCCTTCGGAGGCCGACGCTATCGAAGCTTCGGTCCAAGGAGAAAGCCTCGACGGTCCTGGCCGAAGCCCACGTTGTCGAAGCTTCGGACCAAGGAGCAAGACTCGACGGGCCTGGCCGAAGCCCAAGATGTCGAAGCTTCGGCCCGAGGAGCAAGCCTCAATGGGCCTAGCCGAAGCCCGCGCTACCGAAGCTTCGGCCCGAGGAGCAAGCCTCAACGGGCCTGGCCGAAGCCCACGCTACCGAAGCTTCGGCCCGAGGAGCAGGCCTCGATGGGCCTGGCCGAAGCCCACCTCGGTAGAGACAGAGCTGGTTGCATCGCTAGCTCAATCTCTATCTCTATCCGGCCGGATTAATAGCAGATTAGATTGGGAGTTCACCCCCTATAAATAGAGAGGCATGGCCGGCGTGGAGAGCCCCCCAACTCAAACCAAACTAAAGCCATGCTTTGATCATACCTTTACTTTTACCTTTACTTTTCTGTACCTCTTTGTGGGTTTGCCTGGAAGCCCTCCATCCGCTGCTACGGAATAGTGGTAAGCCTTGGTACTTCGCCTGTGATGTCCCCGTTAATCTAAGTAACAGATTGCTATCGCCTTGTTACTTCACTTGTGAAGTATCCGCTAAACTGCATAATAGATTGCTACCTTCGCCACCCGTGCAACACCTCGCAAAATTCCATCCTAAGGCCGAATTGGTACCTCGCATCACCTCTGTTGCAGGTTCGCACGTTCAGAGCCCCTTCGCCGAAGGTGTTTGGAGCTAAGAGATCGGTTCTGGTGGTCCCCAGGACACCCTTTGACAGGATCGCATGCTTCGACAACAGGCTTCGCCAGCATACTTCGTCGTGACAGGCTTCGCCACGACTACGCTCCGCACCGGACGAAGTTGCACCCGCGAGTGGCCTTCGCGTCACTACTCTGTAGTTGGCTGCATCGGAGATCGCACACCGAACCCCGCTGTTCGGAGGTGATCAACGTGTTCAGATCCGTTCAGAGTCTACCTTCGCATCATACTTCGAACCAGGAGGACTCTGACTGGTTTGCTGATTTTAACCCGTTTAACTTATTTCTTTCAGCTAGTTGGATTATTTTGTGTAATCTAGTTGCCTGGCGACTCCACCCCCCTTATCACTATTAAGGGTAATCGGAACGCGGCGTCGGTGCTACGTCACGCTTAGGCCTGTCCCTAAGTATCTGTGCACTTTTGGATGGCCGGACTAACCCAAGTGTGGGGGCACGTTTCTGTGTCAACACCTGGCCACTGCTTCTTCAATGGATTCTGCAGTGCTCGTTGATTGGCCGATGAGAACGCTTTGTGGGATTGGCTTCTTGGATGGAGGGCGGAGCTCCCGAGGGTTTTTGGGCCAAGAACCTCCTAGAGCTCCTGCCATGGATGCTGCTACTGAAGCCACCCAAGCCTGCCATTGTGCCAAGGTACTCACTGCTGCTGGCATGGTCGCACTGGTCCTCGCCATGAGTTGATCGCTCAAAAGGTTGAGGGGAGATTTGGAGGTTGAAGAAAGAGAGCTTCGGAAATCAGGCTCTGTAAAAATTTTTGGTGGGCTTAGACCCCCCTTTTATAGCCTTTCCGCTAGCTACTGCACCTCGGTTGCGTTCACATTGCAGGTTCGACTTCTATCGCTGACAGGTGGGACCAGAAAGTGAAAAGGTGTAAACCCACGGTAAAATTTCGACCGTTACTGTTGGCGTAAAAGATTACGCTAACAGGTTTCTGTAGAAAAGAAACTAACAAACGAAGTGTTTGTGAAGCAAACTGTTCTAAGCCTCCGAAAGGATAATAACTTAGAATAGTTCGAAAGTGTGTATTGGATAACTTGTATTCGGTCCCTATTACAGGGTGAAATGGGGGGTATTTATAGGCCCAAACATTAAGGAAAAGACCTATTTACCCCTCTATTACAACCGACATTAAGGAAACTATTCGGTTTCCTTAATAGGGCTAAAATGGTAAAAGACTAATCTAATAAGAAAGAAGATAAGTCTTCCATCTTAGCTGGCAGAAAAGATCTTGAAGGGCTTTAGTTCGAAGACATATTCCGAACCAATGCTTATCTTTGTGCTTCGAACGGGGTTCCGGGTGTCTTCGAAGATGATCTTCTGAGAACCTTCGAACCTGATGACTGTCTTAATGTTGCTTCGGCAATAACCCCAAAGATGAGATATTTTCCCCCAACAGTAGCCCCTCGAATACGCTTCTCCGTTTGACCTGTAACGTTAGGAGAGCAGTATACGGAAGGAAAAAATAACCAAACATAGGGGTTATTGATTTTTATTTTATCTCCGAAATGCACAAAGATATGAGCTTCGAATCAGTCTTAAGGTAATTACTTTTCGAACTATCTTAGAACCGACTCAAGAAGTTCGAAAGTCTTTTAGACTTAGAGAAAATAGCCGTTAAGTTTCTGCTTCCAACGGAAACTGTAGCAGGCGTTAATTTCGTAAAAGAAGTAACGGCATGAATGCGAAACAACATGGATTAACGGTAAGAAAGTGAAGTCTAGGCTATAAATAGAGGGCCTAGAAGTTACCCGGTTACCTTTTCACCGCATTCTAGCAATCAAAAACTTTTGAGCCCTTTGAGTTCTTGAGCCCTAGCCTCCATTTCCTCAGAGCAATCCGGCGATCGCGATGGTGAAGACCAAGGGATCTGCACCTCCTTCGGCCTTGGCTCGGCAACAGGCGGCCGCAGCGGCAGCGGCGGCAGCATTGGCGGCGGCACCTCCGATGCGGGCGGCGACATCCATGGCGGCAGGGGGGAGAAATCCCCAAATCGCCGATGACCAAGGTCTTTGCCCGCCATCGACCAAGTATTTGGATCAATCTTTTGAATTGGGGCCTTCTACCTGCAAGAGAGAGTCTTTGGCAATCACAGCAGGGGGAAAAATTAGTAATGGAGTTATGATTCGGAAGCCGGGCAAAGAATCGATTCCATCACCGAGACCCGGAGAAGTAGTAGTATTCAAAGCTTTCTTCGAAGCTGGCTTGGGCCTTCCTGCTATAGACTTCCTGGCGGAGGTATTGGATCTGTTTCATGTAACCCTCCCTCAATTATCTCCGAATGCAGTAGCTAGGTTAGCTATCTTTGAATGGGCGCTGAGAGCCGAAGGTTGTGAGGGGAGGGCAGAAATCTTCGCTGCACTTCATAGAGCAACTTGCCAGCCGAAGACCTTCGTAGGCTCTGGAGGTGAAAAAGTGGTAGTATCCTTCGGCTCTATCAACTTTAGGCTTCGGGACGAATATGCCCTTCAATTTCCTGCCAAGGCCATCAATGCTAGATGGTACACTGATTGGGTCCTGAGGTGGTTCTATGCCGAAGTTGGAGCGAGCAGTCCTCTGGCTGGCCCCCTCAAAGAAATTCAATTCCGGAAAGAAGCCTTAGTGCAGCCTGACGAAGGCCAGCTCGAAGCTCGTCTTAACCTGCTTCAGAAAATTAGCCGAAGGTTAAGCATGCGGGACTTAGCCGAAGAATTCCTCGGACTGCAAATTCCTCCACTGATGGCCAACTGGCCTATCGTCTTCGAGGATGACTCGGAAGGCGGTATTCGCAAGATCAATTTTACTTCGAGCCCTGCAGGTAACATCGAAACCAACATGCATTGTACATATTTACTTCGAAGAAAGACTAACTTGATTTATTTTTTAGCTTCTTCAGCCCCTATTACTTCAGAGCAAATTGTAAGGGCTTCGGAGAAGATTTTGGGTGCCCCAACTCCGACTGAAAAAGAATGGCAAATTAAATTGGTCGGGAGTTGGGAAAGGTTTAACAGAGTATGGGGAATGTTGGAGTTAACTCCGCCCCCTCTGATGGACTGGGTGCCTCTGGAGAAAGGACCCAAGAAAAGAATGGCTGAAGCCGGAGCTTCAAGCTCCGCAAGGACTCCGGTGAAGAAGGTGGCTCGGAAGCCAAAAAATCTCGCACCTTCGAATCCTGCGCCTTCGAGCTCAAGAACCTCAATCTCTGGTTCTAAAGAAGATGAAGGTATATTATTAGTGAGATTGATTGATGAAGATGCAGCTCAACGAAATATTCACATTGAAGATACTGCAGGTATACCGGAGCCCCAAGGTAACATTGAAGAAGTAAGAGCTCCGGATACTCAAGAGGAGCAAATCGAAGCCCCTATGGGTGAAGATGAAGTCGAAGTTCCTACAACTTCAGTTGTGGAGGAAGGGAGGACTGCTCACGGAGATACTCCGACAGCAGAAAATTTAACTGTGGATTCAGATGATGACTTCACCTTCGATCCTTCGAGCAGTCCAGTGCTCGATCTCCCGCAGAATGTCGAAGGTAAATTTCGCATAATTCTTTATCATTTTCTGCAAAATTATACAATGTATAATATTTTTGTTTTTGCAGAGCCTCCTGCTGTAGAAGTACATCACGAAGACACAATTCAAAGGCCTTCGACAACTTCGGAGCCGCACCCGGAGGTCACTCAACAGGGGACTGGAAGGGGTAAAAGACACATAGAGCCTCTCCCTACTCAAGGATCAACTTCGTCTGAATCAATAGATGAAAGTGAATCAACTGAGGGGGGGCCATCTTCGGAAGTTCCAAGGACCTCAGGAGAACACTCCGGAGCTTCGCCAAACAGGGAAGACCAAAAGGCTTCGGCTCTGCTCCCTCTTTTAACTCCTTTTTGGAGCAAAGAAGAGGACTTCGGACTTTGCTCAAACCTTTAGGTCGAGTGAGTCGGGAAGTTGGGGAGACAGAGCTGGTAGCAAAATTAAGCAAGGCGAAGAATTTGGAGCTCAACGTTGCTTTAGAACGAGCAGCCTACCAGGTACGGAGCACCTTCGAACTGATATCTTTTAGCGAATTATATTGGGTTCGAAGTACATCTTCGAACCAGCAGCAAATTATAAATGAATAGTTTCTTACTTCAGTTTTTTCTCTTCTTAGCAAGCGGTCTTGGCCCGCGCTGCAGCTTTATCGAACGAAAATGAAATTGCTCAGCTTCGGGAAGAAAATGAAGCTCTTAAACGCAACTTATCTTTCTCTGAAGCTAGAGTACTTCAGATGGATAATGTGATTTCAGCGGAGCGTAGGGCCAGACAGGGCTTGGAGGCTGTTAATAAAGAGTTCGAAGCAGAAAGAATTGTGCTTCGGGCTGAAATTGAAAAGATGCGGTTGGAGCATGCTAGTGCTGGGTCCGAAGTTGTAAGGCTCCAAGAAGAAACTAGCCAACTCCTAAACCAGAAGAAAGATCTAATTACGGAGAATGCTAGGATTTCCGGAGTTTTGGCAGAAACGACTTCGAGCAAGGATGCACTAATTGAAGAAAAGCTCAAGTCGGAGAAGGTGGCTACGGAGGTCATCGAACAGATGCTAGGTGTTCTGGAGTACTTCGGTACTACTGGATCACTTCCTTCGGATGACAATGTGACTCTGCTGCGCCGGTTAAAGAGGATCCAAGGAGCAGCGAAGCAAATGAAGACGGCAGGCATGCGTTATGGAGAACTCTCCGGACAAGTGTCTGCCCTCGGATTACTTCGTTACTACGAGGATTTGGGCCGAACAATCACTCCGAGCGCAGAGGGCTCCATTACCTTCGACGACGAGCGGCTTTTGAATCCTTCCGAAGGCGTGACTGCCGCCTGGCGAGCCTTTCAAACCTCATGGAGAGCCGAAGGTCGTTCTGCGATCAAGGCTTGGATCGATGAAGGCCAACGCCAGAAGCAAGTTCGGAGCCAAGCTTCGAGCAGTCAGCCTCCTCCGAACCCGCAGGTTTAGGAATCATTTAGGATTTTTTTGATTATGTAAAGCTCATGCTTGTAAACATTTATCAATGAAAATCTTGTTTGTCATATTTTTAGGCTTTGCCTCTTATGGAAGATATCGAAGTGTTAGAGCTTAACAACGAACTTCGCTCATTGTGGAAAACCTTCGAACTTCTAAAGAGTTATAAACGTCCTCGATTTCTTATTCCTCGAGATGACTCCGGCGTAATTGCGCCCGAAGTAATCAAAGACGTATTGTCTTATATTAAAGAGGAAGATAAAGAAGTTGACGCAAACACCTCGTCTTATGAAGACACTAACTGGTCTGAAGACGAAGGTGAAGCTCGAAATAAAAGATCTGAAGATCTTAGAAGCTGGGAAAGAAGCCCCGAGCGGCTTCGAACTTGGGCTGACCTTCAACAAGAGCAGAAGGATTTTAGAGCTTCGAAGGGGAGGAAGAGAGTTAAACGTAAAGTTCTTAGAACTTCTGATGTTGGAACTAGTCGTTCCACCCCTAACTCTCGGGACCGAAGAGGTCTCCGATTCCTTCTTGGTATAGATACCAATTTTTCATAGTGTAATCTGTAAACACATTTATTTCAATAATGAATGCCGATTTAAAATTGTCTCCATATTTACTAGCCCCTCTTTGGGTATAAGCAACTTCGAAATGTATTCAAAGATGGTTATGCGCAAAGAAAAAACTTTGGAGTATAATTTTTTGGGGGTTCGGAGCCCCTCTGTCATTTAAAGATCTTTTGAAATCTTATGAAATGTCTTCGACTTTTTGCAGTCGGAAGAATGGTAGCTTAGTACCTTTGTTTTATGAAAGAAATCACTTGAGATAACTTTCGGGACACTTTAGTGTCTTAAAAAAGTTGTCACTTTGGACTATGTTAACAGACATTCGAAGCTCATGGCTCAAATGCTGTTTTGCTTTAGCCACCTTCGGCTTGTCTTTGCGATCTCTGACGAACCAATGGTTCGGAGTTTGCAATGGTCTCTTTGGACTCTTTTTACGGATGTCTACCAGCCAATGGCTTGGACTCCGTATAATTTAGCCACCTTCGGCTGTTTTTGCAGAAGTCTACCAGCCAATGGCTTGGACTTCGCAGATTTTGGCCACCTTCGGCTCTTTTTACGAAAGTCTGCAAGCTGCAGCTTAGACTCCGTAGATTTTGGCCACCTTCGGCTCTTTTTACGGAAGTCTACCAGCCAATGGCTTGGACTCCGTAGAATGTGGTTTTGGGCTCTTTTACGGATCCTACTAGCCAGTGGCCTGGGCTCCGGATTATGTCAGCCCCCACGTCGGAGGCTTCGAACTTTATGGGTTCGAAGTCCGAAAATACAACCCAGCTTAATGACACTTCCCTCTCGGTCCATCCCGTGGTTCCAGTGCGTCCACTCGGAAGCTGGAAGTCTATGAGGGAAGGCAACTATCAGGGTCATATGCTTTATTAATTTAGAGGTGATTACAAGCTAATTACAAGGAGCCCTTATGCGAAGTATCGCTTTAGGTGCTCCGCATGCCAAGTATGTGCACTTCCCTGGTGCTATAATGCTTCGTAGAACAAGATGACCCGGCCTTAACTCGTTGAGCTTAACCTTCGGGTCATACCAAGTCTTCGTCTGCTGATGATACTTTGATAAATTAGCTACAGCCCGAAGTCTTGTTTCTTCTGACAAATCTAACGAAGCTTGTCTTTCTTCTTCAATGTCCGGTTCGGTGCTGCGAAATGATCCCCCTTTGAGCTCCGTTGGAGTCATAACTTCATCTCCGAATAGTAGTCTGAACGGAGTAAAACCTGTGGACCTTGTTTGCGTAGTCCGAATGGACCACAGAATCTTCGGAAGCTCTTCGGTCCACAGTCCCTTTGATAATCCTACTATTCTTCGATTTAGCCCTGATAAAATATTTCCATTGGCTCACTCTACGGCTCCATTCGACTGAGGATGTCTCACTGCAGCAAAACATAGTTGAATGCCTAGGTCTTCGCAAAACTTCCTGAAGGGTTCTGCGTCGAACTGTGTTCCATTATCAACTGTGAGATATCTAGGCACTCCGAACCGGCAAATAATGTTCTTCCAGAAGAATTTCTGTACATTGTTCGAAGTGATAGCTGTTAAGGGCTCTGCTTCTACCCACTTAGAAAAATATTCAATAGCTACCACTGCGAACTTCAGATTTCCCTTTGCTAACGGAAAGGGACCAATTAGATCCATACCCCATCTGGCCATGGGCCATACCGGAGCAATGACTTGAAGAGCTGTTGGTGGGCGATGACTCCGTCGACCCATCCACTGGCATCCTTGACAAGTGCGGACCAAGCTCTCCGCATCAGCTGTTATTGTGGGCCAATAAAGCCCCTGGCGAAGTGTTTTTCCTGCCAGAGCTCTAGGGGCTAAATGGCTTCCACAAAGGCCTTCGTGAATTTCTCGAAGAATTTCTTGGCCTTCGGCTTGAGATATACATCGGAGTAGAGGGGAACATACTCCGGCCTTGTATAATATACCGTTGATTAACTGATAGTTTCTGGCTCTGAGCTTTAATCTTGACAACTGGGGCTCTTCGGGAAAATTTGTTCCTCCTTGCAAGAGTTCTATGATCGAATCTTTCCAATCTGCATTAGGAATGCAAAGAATCTCCGCAAAGGCAATTTGTGGCACCGAAGGTATATTGAGCTCCTCATAGAAAGCTTCTTCAGGCACATCCACAGCTCCGGCTGCAGCCTTCGCTAAAATGTCCGCTTGCACGTTTTCAGCTCTTGGTATACTCCGAATGGAAATACCCTTGAAGTGTGCTTCGATCTTGCGAATTTCTTCTAAGTACTTGGCAAGCTGTGGATGCCGAACTTGAAAACTTTTGTCTACGTGCCCTGCTACTATCTGAGAATCTGTCTTTATAATTATTCTTGTAGCCCCTAGAGCACGTGCTTTCCGGAGTCCCAATAAAATCCCTTCGTACTCCGCTATATTATTGGTAGACTTAAAGTTGAGTCTTGCGGAGTACATTGCTCTTTGCCCTGATGGTGAAATCAACACTGCCCCAATGCCTGCTCCGGATGCTTGGAAAGCCCCATCGGAGTAAACAGTCCAAACTCCGTCATTTGATTTCTCCGGAGTCAAATTCGCAGGTGGAGTCCACTCTGCTACGAAGTATGCTAGGACTTGAGATTTGATAGCTGTCCTTGCCAAGAAAGATATGCCGAAAGGTGCTAGCTCGACTGCCCACTTTCCAATCCTTCCAGTGGAATCTTTGCTTCGGAGCATATCTCCTAAGGGATACGAAGTTGGTACAATTACATTGTGAGCCAAAAAATAATGTCTTAGCTTCCTTGAAGCCATTATCAGAGCATAAACGAACTTCTCAAGTTCGGAGTATCTTGTCTTCGCTCCTGACAATGCTTCGGATACAAAATAGACAGGATTTTGGACCAACTTCCCATTGAAATCCACTTCTCTGACAAGGACTGCGCTGACAGCTGAACCTGTAGCTGCAAGGTACAGGAGTAGGGTTTCGTCCGCAGTAGGCACCGTGAGTGTAGCGAGATTACTGAGATAATCTTTAATATCTTCGAAGCTTCTCTGACACTCCGGTGTCCATGCAAAATCTTCGGACCCTTTCAAAGCTTTGAATATTGGCAAGCTCCTCTCCGCAGACCTTGATAAAAACCTGCTAAGTGCGGCCAGACGTCCAGTCAGCTTTTGCACTTGCTTTAAATTCTCCGGAGGAGCCATCTTCTGCAGCGCAGTTATTTGAGTAGGGCTAGCTTCAATTCCCCTGCTTGAAACTAAATACCCTAAAAATTTTCCAGCCTTAGCTCCGAATATACATTTTTCGGGGTTAAGACGGATCCCACATGCCCGAAGTCTATTGAATGTTTCTGCTAAGTCTAGGCTATGTTGGTGCTTTAAAGCACTCTTTATTACAATATCATCCATATAGGCCTCCACATTGCGACCTAATTGATGACCTAGAGCCTTAGCAACTAATCTTGAAAAAGTAGCCCCAGCATTTCTTAGGCCGAAGGGCATTCTTACATAGCAGACGACTCCCGAAGGAGTTACAAAGCTTGTCTTGATTTCATCTTCGCGCTTCAACCATATTTGATGATAACCAGAATACGCGTCAAGGAAGCTTAATAACTCCGAACCTGCAGTGGAGTCAACTAGCTGATCAATTCGGGGCATGGGGTAGGGGTCACGTGGGCATGCTTTATTCAAGGATGTGAAATCAATGCACATGCGCCACTTCCCGGAAGACTTCTTCCTGACGAAGACTGGGTTGGCTAACCATTCTGTGTGAGCCACTTCTCTGATAATCCCAGCCTTCAACAGTTTTTCAACTTCGTCCTAAGCTAGAGCAGCTCTCTCTGCGGACATCTTCCGGAGTCCTTGTCGAACAGGCCGGGCCTTCGGGTTTACAAGTAAACTGTGTTCAATGATATCCCGATCGACTCCGGTGATATCTTCGTCAGACCAAGCGAAGACATCCAAATTTTCTTCCACGACCTTTTCCAAGGAGGTTGCAACTTCAGGAGGTAAATCTTTACCAAATTGAAAAGTGTATTCTTTACCATCTTTAACAATGACCTTCGTTGCAATCTCTCCTTCGGGACTTGGTCTCGGAAAAGACTTCTTCGAAGCTTCGGAGGAGGCTGAAAAAATTTCTTCATTATCCTGCACACTGTTTACTTACCTCGGATCAAGAGGGGGACCATGACCATATTCTGCCCTCCGAGCAATGGCTTGATCTCCGAAGATTGTTAGGACTCCTGCTTGTGTGGGCATCTTCATGCACAAGTAGTTGTGATGCGCCACAGCTCCGAACTGATTCAACAAGCCCCGTCCGAAAATGACATTATAAGCATACGGGGCATCTACCACATCAAAGATAACTTCTTCAGTTCGGGCTAATAAACCTTCTCCGAAGGTAACTTCTAGGCCTATCTGGCCAAGTGCATCAAGCGGAGGTCCTGCGAAGCCTTGCAGAGGACGAGCCGCTGGGAGGAGATGCTTCCTAGAAATGCATAACTGATCGAAGGCTTGCACAAAAATGATATCTGCTGAACTACCTCCGTCAATTAGCACCCTTCGGACTTCAGTCCCTGCAATATCAGCAGTGATAACCAATGGATCTGCGTGCGGGAACTTAATACCAGCTGCATCCTCCGCAGAGAAAGATATCAGAACATGAGACCACTCCGGCATTGCAGCTGCAGATGACGAAGTCCCAATATGACCTACTTCCCGAACGTACTCTCTTCGCTGTCTCTTGGACATGCTTCCGAGGGTACCTCCTCCGGAGATAGGGAGAACTACTCTTTTTCCTCTATCTTGCCCTTCCTCTTGCTTCGGAGGTGGCATAACATTGGCCACCGGAGGGTGCCTTGCAGCATCAAAATTTTCTATCCGCGCCACAGCCTGGACCGGCTCAGGGCGCGTTGCTGCTGGACTTCGGTCGGTACTGCCTCGACCCGAAGTTCTCTCCAAGTACTCTCCCCTTAGGGTAAGGATAGCCTTGCAAGTGTCAGTTGCATGGCTTCGATTTTCTCCATGAATACAGCAAAAATGGGTCTGGCCTTTGCCAGCCGTTTTCCATGGCGGCCTCCAGCCGCTGGCCTTGTTCCCCGTAGACTGTGGAGCTCTTGGTGCAAACTTCTGTGGGGGTGCAATATTCAAGACTTCAGAGCGAGGGTGCTTTTGCCCTCTTCTTCGATCATGTTGCACTTCGAAGACTGGTTCCTGCGGCTGTGCCGATGTCTTCACTTCTGCTTTGACTTCTTGCAATACAGTTGAAGTAGCAGCAGTCCTCCGAAGCCAACCCTCTTCTGACCTCGCATACTCCTCGAAGTATGACATCAACTGTGAGACTGAGGAGATGCTCTTCTGATGCAGTTTATCCAAAAGGCCTTGATGACTGACGCCTTCCCGAGCCGCATCAACTACTGAGGATGTGGACAGCCCCCGAATTTGCGACTTCGTATGAGCGAAGCGCTTGAAGTACTGCCTCAATGTTTCTCTGGGGAGCTGTTTCACCTGGAAAAGGCTTCCTGTTGACATAGGAGGCACGAAGGTGCCCTGAAAGTTACTTATAAACTTCCTCTTCAACTGCGACCACGAATTGATTGATCCTGGCTTTAAAGACCAGAACCATCTCAACGCCACTCCTTGAAGAGCTAACGGGAAGCACTTCGCCATAGTGTCTCTGACTCCGCCGCTAGCCTCAATCGCTAGGGCATAAGAACGCGCGAACTCTCTGGGATCTTCATCTCCGGCATACTTGCAGAGCTTCGAAGTTTTAAACTTTGGATCAAAGCGAACCTTCTGCAGCTCAGGATGCAACGGAGATTCATTGTCGTAGGAGGCGTTCTCCGGAGCTTCGGGATAATCAATATCATCGTCTTCGGGCACCTCTGTGATAGTTGGGATGGCTTGAGAGCGAAGCCTGTTCGCAGCTTCTTGTCGCCATCTTGCTACCTCAGCTTGAAGGTTGGCCATTTGAGTGGCCATATCTCCAAGGCTATCTTCATCTCCTCCGGAAGGACCTTCCGGGTCTTGAGAACTGGTAGGATCAGTTCTAATCGGGATAGAGGGTGGAGAAGTGACTCCGGGCTGCCGGAGTATGGAAGGGGTTGGCAGAGAGGCTTCGTATGCTCGAGGGATAGAAGCCCCTTCCGGAGTTTGTGGAGGGAAAGCCGAAGACCCTCCGACTTCAACTGTGTCGAAGGGTATCTCTCCGGAGATCCGAGAGGACCTCCGAGTGGGATTGCGAGGTGCGCTCCGCTTAGGAGGCATGATGTAAAAAGTTGGTAGAGAACGAAGTTTTTCGGACTAGGTTCCCCACGGACGGCGCCAACTGTTGGCGTAAAAGATTACGCTAACAGGTTTCTGTAGAAAAGAAACTAACAAACGAAGTGTTTGTGAAGCAAACTGTTCTAAGCCTCCGAAAGGATAATAACTTAGAATAGTTCGAAAGTGTGTATTGAATAACTTGTATTCGGTCCCTATTACAGGGTGAAATGGGGGGTATTTATAGGCCCAAACATTAAGGAAAAGACCTATTTACCCCTCTATTACAACCGACATTAAGGAAACTATTCGGTTTCCTTAATAGGGCTAAAATGGTAAAAGACTAATCTAATAATAAAGAAGATAAGTCTTCCATCTTAGCTGGCAGAAAAGATCTTGAAGGGCTTTAGTTCGAAGACATATTCCGAACCAATGCCTATCTTTGTGCTTCGAACGGGGTTCCGGGTGTCTTCGAAGATGATCTTCTGAGAACCTTCGAACCTGATGACTGTCTTTATGTTGCTTCGGCAATAACCCCAAAGATGAGATATTTTCCCCCAACAGTTACCTTTTTCGGGAGCATAACGGCTACTTGAAGGGCAATGGCTCAAAATTAATGGCTCTTCACGACGTTCCACCTCTATAACAGTTCACTTCCCTGCAAAATGTTCACACAACTGTCCCAACTCGAAGTTTTCATCGGAGATACTTCGATGTCAAATACCCTTCTAATAACTGTAACACCTTCAAATTTCTCTAAGTCCTTGAATATGAAAATATTCCTTGCGTATACTGCTTTCCTGCCATACAGGTTAAATCGGAGAAGCGTATTCGAGGGGCTATTGTTGGGGGAAAATACTTCATCCTCAGGACTTTAGGAATCAACAGTCAAAGATAAATTCACCAGCCTCAAAGTTTGCATTCATCTCTGGAGATGATGAAGTTTCTAAGCCGAAGGATACTTCGGCTTCATGATTCGAAGGTATCCTTCGAATGCTCCAAAGCTATAGTGGAAAATAGCAAGACTGATAAGACGTCTGCCTTATTTACCTTCTCCGAATAGATTTTACTATTTTAACCCTATTCAGGGTACCGAATAGTTTCCACTATGTCGGTTGTAATTGAGGGGTAAATAGGTCTTTTCCTTAGACTTTTTACCTATAAATACCGCCCTTCTTACCGTGTAATAGGCATCGAATACTCAGTTATTCAATACACAACTTCGGACTACTTTGAGCTATTATCCTATTCAGAGGCTCGAAATAGTTCTCAACACAAACTCTCTATTTTAGTTCTTAATCTTCAAGAACCTGTTAGCGTAATCTTTTACGCCAACAACGCTGGACTCAGCAAAGGTTGTGCAGGCTCCGCACACCAAGGTGCCTTCGAGCAGGCTTCGCATACTAGTACTTCGAACAAGTGTGTTTCCCTCTCCAAACAAATACTCCGCACTAGTAACAGGTACTAGGCTTCGCACTACAGAGTGCTTCTAACAAGACTTAGCAAAACTATGGTCAAACAAACTTAGGTTACGCTAAGAAAACAAATTGTCTTCGCTTGCACACGATAGATGGTACTTTGCTAGTAATCTAGGAGGACTAGCCTCTGACATCCATAGAGCGAACGTACACCAAAATCACTTAGAAATTGCATGTATGAGAGACATCATTTCATCAGGAAGAATATCGACTAAAAACTCGAGGTTGCACAGGATGAAAAGAACTACTGAAAACTTAACCTAGATAGTGCAAATAACTCAGATACAAGTTCATGCAATTGTTGATAGCAAAAAATTGCATTAATGGCTAGATTGTCAAAATATCTATTTTGGTGATTTGGGCCGCAAATACACATGTCCAGGGTCTGTCCGAAGCCCTGCAGGGCCGAAGTCCATTGAGCTATGGGCTCCGAAAGCCTCTAGCTAGCCCATGGGCTTTGGACGGAAAGCCTTCGGAGGCCCACGCCATCGAAGCTTCGGCCCGAGGAGCAGGCCTCGACGGGCCTGACCGAAGCCCACTTCGGTAGAGGTAGAGTTGTATGCGTTTCTAGCTTAATTTTTATCTCTATCTGGCCAGTTTAATAGCAGATTAGATCAGAGATGAAGCCCCTATAAGTAGAGAGGCGAGGGCAGCGTAGAAGCCCCCCAACTCTAACCAAACCATAGCCGTAGCTTTGATCATATTTACTTTACCTTTATTTTCTCGTACCGCTTCGTGGGTTTGCCTTGAAGCCCTCCACCGGCCGCTACGGAACAGTGGTAACCCTTGTTACTTCGCTTGTGAAGTATCCGTTAATCTACGTAAGAGATTGCTATCGCCTTGTTACTTCGCCTATGAAGTATCCGCTAATCTGCGTAATAGATTGCTACCTTCGGTACTAGTGCAACACTGAGCAGAATTTAGTCCTCAGGCCGAATTGGTACTTCGAATCATCTTTGTTGTAGGTTCGCACGTTCGGAGCTACTTCGTCAGAGCTGTCCAGAGCTGAGGGATCAGTTTCGGAGGTCTCCAGGACACCCTTCGGTGGGACTGCAGGCTTCGGCAACATGCTTCGCCGGCATACTTCATCACAACGGGCTTCGCCATGACTAATACTCTGCACCGCAAGAAGTTGCACTCACGCATGGCCCTCGCGTCACTATTCCGTAGTTTGGAATATCAGAGATCTCACGCCGAACCCCGTTGTTCGGAGGTGATCATCGCGTCCAGATCCGTTCGAAGTCCATCTTCAGCCGGATCAGTCCGAACACTCAAGCACCCTTCGGCGGAGTACTTCGCACCAGACGCCGAAGGTACACTTCGGTGTCCTCTTCGCACCAGACGTTGAAGTTACACTTCGGTGGCCCCTTCGCAACATACTTCGAACCAGACGGGCTCCGACTGGTCTGCTGATTTTATTTTGTTTAATCTATCTCTTTCGGCTAATTAGGTTATTTTGTTTAATCTGGTTGCCTGGCGACTCCACCCCCTTATCACGACTAAGGGTAGTCGAAACGTGGCATCGGTTTTACATCACGCTTAGGCTTGTCCCTAAGTGTCCGTGCACTTTTGGATCGCCGAACAGACCCAAGTGCGGGGGCACGTTTCCGTGTCAACACACTTTTTGGCGACTCCACTAGGGAAGGCTATGCCAATATGACAAGTACATCTACATCGGCCACCGGTACATCTACGTCTACTACTATGTCTACACTGCCGATGGACACAATAGGAGGCGTGGATATCGACAACCGCAACATTTTGACACCCACACTTGAAGATATCCCCATAGAAGACCAAGCAGAGATCGAGGCAAAGTTAAAGGCACTCCAAAACATGATGCTTGGGGGCTACATCAAGACACACGCGGGCTTCATCAAGCGCGACATCGTCACACCCGACCTTGCTCAGGTCTAGGTAACACCTGTGTCGCCTCATTTATCTTCTTTAGAAATTGAACAAAAAATAGCCACATCAGTAGATCAAGTCGTTAGCGCTTCGCTAGCCAACCGTTTAGATTCGGCAGTCAGCTCCCAAGTGGAGGAGACTCTTAGGAGGTTCGGCTTTACTAAGGTCGTACCCCCGGTTCCCATCGCTAGTGCACCACCGGCAAACCACGTATACGGTAGGAGTAACGACAGCACCTGCACAATCATGTCTCCGGCCTCATCACTAATGGCCGAGACCAATCATTACACCTACGATCAAACTAATGGTGCATACCACACACCACCACCTGCGCTGGTGCCCGCGCTGCCCGCACCACATGCGCAGGCGCACGGACACGAACACGTCATACAAATAGCGCGCAGGGAAGAGGCCCATGGCCGACACGCTGATATCCCACCGCGTGTCACACCCCCGCATGAGAGGCGCGCACAAGCAACATGCCAAGATGACATAGAAGAGCGGGTCCGCGCACTATTTAGAGAGTGTGTCGGCTTCGTGCCCAAGGGAAGGGTTTGGGTTTAAGATAAGCCATACCCCGACCATCTTGACAAAGTACCCTACCCCCGCGGCTATAGAATCCCTGAATTCACTAAATTTGATGGCGAGGGTAGAAAAACTACACTAGAGCACGTTAGTCAATTCTTGGCACAGTGTGGAGAAGTTAGCGGAAATTCCTTGATTATTTCTACACGAGTTTCACTTGGTTTTCGGTGCTCCCGCCGAACTCCATCCAGACGTGGGATGATTTAGAGCGGAAATTCCATGATTATTTCTACACGGGTGAGACGGAACTTAGGCTTTCACATTTGACATCGGTTAAGCAGAAATCTAGTGAGAGCGCCTCTGAGTACATCAAGAATTTAGGGATACTAGAAACCGGTGTTTTAGCCTTAATATTTTGGAAAGGGACTTGGCGGAACTAGCTTTTAACGGGTTGCGTTCCGAAATTAAAGAGAGGTTAGATAACCAAAAATTTTTAGAAGTTAGCCAAGTTTTGCTGCAGGCTCTTGTCCAGGAAGGCCGAACCAAAGATAAAAAGTTTATTAAGACGTTTAGCAAGCCTAGGGCTAAAATCCACATCATGGAACGCTCTGATGAGGAGGAGTTAGAGGAGGAGGATTCGGCCGACATGTACGCGGCCGAGTGGGTTTGGAATGCTAAAAATAAACATGTCACCTGCTCCACGTTACGACCATCCCCTGCAAAGAATGAGCCTAGTGAGGTTAAGTACTCGTTTGACATAACTAAACGTGATAAAATATTTGATTTTCTCTTAAAAAGTCAGCTTCTCATGTTACCTAAGGGTCAAGTCATTCCACCTGCCGATGAGTTAAAGAAGCATCCATACTGTAAGTGACATGACTCGCATTCGCATAATACTAATGATTGCAATGTTTTTCGACGGCAGATACAATCGGCCATAGAAGAAGGACGATTGAAGATAGACCACAATCCAAAGATGAAGCTGGATAAAGATCCTTTTCCCGTCAACGCCATCGACCTCGGCGAGAAAAAGGTATTGATTCGGCCAGAACAGGCCGAGTCGGCTAAGGGGAAGGATGCGATTGTTGGAGAACCGCGCACTCGCACACTCATGCCAAAGAACCCCGAGGTAGGAGTGTGGAAACAGAACATTAACACACCTTCGACTAAGGCTCACAAGAGGCCGAAGGTGACGTATAACATGCTATTGAATAAGCATCGAAGAAGGGCCAAGAAGACTGGTCCACACACTCAGAAGCTAAAGCAACCGAAGGGTCCAGGACTCTCGGAGGATGGCTTTGGACCGAAGCAGGCGGACCCTCCGCACGGAGGCTTCGGACCACGGTGGCCTGATGCCCTGCACGGTGGTTCTGAGCCACAATGGCCGAATCCCCCGTATAGTAGCGTCGAGCCCCAATGGTCGGGCCCCCTATAAAGCAACTTCGGCCCCCAATGGCTGAACCCCGCACCGTGTTGGACTTCTCTAGTGGGAGGCTTCGGCTTGTACTGCCGAACGTACCTCCGGCCTGGCAAGACCCTTCGCTGGTGTGGTCCAAGATGCCATCAATGCTCTCGAACCACCCTCCGGGTAACGGGTTTGGCTCACATTGGGCGAGGCCACGAGAGCCGCCGATGCCTCCGCCGTATGACTGGGCGGGGACCCCGTGGGCTCCCTACGTATCTGGGCCGGGGTATCCTCTGCAACCTAACACTATGCCTTGTTTTCCTTCGGAGTATTATGGATGGCAGGAGCAAACAGACGCAACGGAGGGATGCATCGTCCAGAGACTGTCCGTGGTGCCTCCGAATCGGACCATGCAGAGCGAAGCCGAAGGGTGCGAGCACGCAGAGGCCGAAGTCAGGGAATCCGAAGCCATAACCATCAGAGTTGGGTCTCAGGAAGTCCCAATCCCGAAGACTTTGTCACCGAGGGCTGACGGAGATAAGTCCCATGCTTCGGCCAGAATCTACGCCGAAGCCTGGCTCGATCGGACTGACAAGGCCGGTCTATCCAATGGGGTTCACAGCAAAGCCCCCTACGAACGCAAGGTGCACAAGGCCGAAGGGCGCAGTACCACTTCAACCAGAATTAATGGAAGTCAAACAGTAGCATCCACCACCAAGCCTCAGCCATCTTGGGCACCTCCAGGCATGTCCAAATCACAGAAGAGACGCTTACAACGACTACGGGCTTAGGAGAAGGCCGAGAGGGAAGCTGAGGCCGAGCGCGATGCTATCTTCGAAGAAATCCACCCTCGGCCAGCTACAAAATAGGTATGAAGGGAGAAGCTGGTTGAGATAACCAACCCAACTCCTAGTCCGAGCGACGACGATGACGACATGCTCGACGATGATTACTCGCCCATCTCTGAAGGGCCCGCACCCAGATGATGGACATCAACATCGTCACGCTGCCCGCCGAGTTTGCCTTACCACAGGACGAGGTTGAGGTCGCTCAATTGAACCTTGGCCCACGTAGCACCATCTTTGAGAAGCCCGAGGACTCGGCTCGCCATCTAAAGCCCCTCTATGTCAGAGGTCACACCGATGGGAAGCCGATTTCCCGAATGCTCATTGACGGCGGCGCCACCGTCAACTTATTGCCTTACTCATTATTGAAGAAGCTTGGCAGGGATGAAGATGACCTGAAGAAGACCAACTTGATGCTCAACGGATTCAACGGTCAGAGCTCTGAGGCCAAGGGCGTACTCTCTATGGAGTTGACGGTGGGCAACAAGACATTGCCAATAGCATTTTTCGTCGTCGACGTACAAGGTAATTATAGCGTACTACTCGGGCGCGACTGGATCCATCCGAACTGTTGCATTCCTTCTACTCTTCACCAGCGCCTGATATAGAGGGACGACGATGAGATGGAGGTCATCCCCGCGGATACTTCGGCCCAAGTAGCATTGGCTGATGTATCGGTTGATGCCATCCATAACAAAGTAGAGTGTCTGTCAGGTAGAGATCTTTCGGATTACGATTTTGTTAGTGTATCCAGAGGACGGTTTGTACATGTGTCTGTAAAGCCGGCTGGAGAGCATGGTTGTTTTTGTATTAATAGTCATGTCTAGCAAGAAAAATCTAGATTGGCTAAAGTCTCGTGTGGAGCAATATCGGTCTAGTAAAGACGGTATTGCCGAGGCCATTGGGGACTTTAGCGAAGTAGAGAAATTAGGACAAGGTTTTGCGTCGGCCGATCCCTTGGAGGAAGTCGATATAGGTGATGATAGCATCCCAAGGCCGACTTTTGTAAACCAACATTTACAGCCCGATGAAAAGCCTGAAGTAATAAAGTTACTTCGGTCATATGTCGATTGTTTCGCATGGGAGTATAGCGAGATGCCAGGGCTGCCGCGAGCTCGTAGAGCATCGGCTGCCCATCAAGTCCGGATTTAGGCCTTGTAAGCAACCTCCCCGCCGCTTTAATTCGGTCGTCTATGACCGAGTTAAAGAAGAAGTGGAGCGACTACTCAAGGCTAAATTTATTAGGTCGTGCAGGTACACGGAATGGATTTCTAACATTGTGCCTTTAGAGAAGAAAGGGAGCGGCAAGATATGGGTGTGTATTGATTTCCGGGATCTGAATAGAGCCACTCCGAAGGATGAGTATCCAATGCTGATAGCCGACATGCTGATCAACGATGCTTCAGGACACAAGGTACTAAGTTTTCTTGATGGCAATGCTGGTTATAATCAAATCTTTATGGCCGAAGAGGACGTCTATAAGACTGCCTTTCGATGCCCTGGTTTTGTCGGTTTGTTCGAGTGGGTCATCATGACTTTTGGTTTCAAAAATGCTGGCGCCACATATCAGCGCGCTATGAATCTGATCTTTCATGACTTGTTAGGAGTCATGTTAGAAGTTTACATCGATGATGTTGTAGTCAAATCGGACGCTATGGGAAACCATTTAGCCGATTTGAAGGTTGCTTTCAATAGGATGCGACAGTATGGGTTGAAAATGAACCCACTCAAGTGTGCTTTTGGCGTGTCGGCGAGTAAGTTCTTAGGTTTCATGATTAACGAGAGAGGCATAGAGATTGATCCTAAGAGACTTGAGAAGATTAGAAACATTGCAGCGCCGACGTGCAAGAAGGATGTACTAAAATTGCTAGGCAAGATAAACTATTTGTGTCGCTTTATATCCAACTTGTCTGGCAAGATTGATGCATTTGTCCCCATACTCCGGCTAAAGAATGAAGCCGAGTTCACTTGGGGGGCAAGACAACAATGTGCTTTCGAAAAGATCAAGGAGTGCTTGTCATCACCGCCTATGGTGAGAGCACCTAAAGCTGGGATTCCGTTTCGGTTATACATCGCCGCTGAAGATAGCGTGATTGGAGCCATGCTAACCCAGGAGGTAGAGGGGAAGGAGTACATCATCACATTCTTGAGCCGTCGCCTTCTGGACGCCGAAACTAGGTACGCGTTTATGGAACGATTGTGTTTATCACTTTATTACGCGTGCACGAAATTACACCATTATCTTCTCCCCACTACGTGTGTTGTCGTTTGCCAACCCGATGTTATAAAACACATGTTACAGAAGCCGATTCTAAGTGGAAGAATCAAAAAATGGGCTTACCCATTGATTGAGTACGATTTGGCCTACGAACCCCTAAGAGCGATGAAAGGCCAAGTCATAGCCAACTTTATAGTTGATCATCACATAGATGTTAGCTGGAGTGATACTATTGCTTTAGTTGAGGTAGTACCATGGAAACTTTATTTTGATGGTTTGGCTTGAAAGAGTGGCCAAGGCATTGGAGTGGTTCTCATATCGCCTAATGGGATGCACTTTGAAACTTCGGCCCGACTAGAATTTTCTTCCATTAACAACCAATCCAAATATGAGGCTTTATTGCTAGGTCTTGAATTACTAGAATCTGTAGGTGCTAGACATGTTCACGCATACGGTGATTCTTTGTTAGTAGTGCAACAATAGCTAAGAGTGCTCAATGTTTTAATGGCTCGCTGAATAGTTTCTTGGATAAATGTCTAGACATAGTTGCCACTTTCGATGACCTCAAAATCTCTCACGTGTCAAGAGAAGCCAATTCAGTCGCAAATGATTTGGCTCAGCAAACATCTGGTTACCAAGTCAGGAGAGGAAAATTTTCTGTATTGGAGAAGCCGATGCTTGGTCTCACTGCCGAAGCCAGTAATGGTGGGCAAGCGCACGCTCCGGGTCGAACCTCTCGGGTCGGCGAAGGCCACCGCACGCCGAAGCCCCTAGATCGGGTGTTCTGCCAACCAAGCGATTTGGCACGCCAGAGCCCACAATCCAAAGCCTCCCGGACGGAGAAGGCTCCTTGGAGTCCGAAACCTCCGGAGAGCTTCGGCCCAGTACACTCCGGACGGCCACCCCGGCCAGGCTTCGGCAGGAGCTGGAATGGCTCGGGGGGCACTCCAAAGTCAGGAATTTAGAAGTTTCTTCAGAAGATGGACCAGTGAGACCCTCTGAAACTTGTAAGGGCGATTGGAGAGTCCCAATCGTCCAGTATTTGGGAGACCCTATCCAAAGGGTTGATCGGAAGGTTCGGCGACAAGCGTTCAAATTCGTGTTGACAGACGACACATTGTATCACCGAACCATCGAAGGAGTACTGTTGAAGTGTTTAGACCATGAGCAATCCCAAGTGGCTATAGGAGAAGTCCATGAAGGGCTTTGCGGCACTCATCAGTCATCCCAGAAAATGAGTTGGATGCTCAAAAGAGCAGGGTTTTATTGGCCGACTATGACCGAAGGCTATTTCAAGTACTATAGAGGTGTGTGAAGCATGCCAGAAGTTTGGCAATATTCAGTTGGCTCCTGCCTCATTACTCAATCCTATTGTCAAGCCATGGCCATTTCGAGGTTGGGGTTTAGACTTCATCGGCCAGATCTACCCTCCTTCCTCAAAAGGGCATCGGTTCGTGTTGATGGCAACGGATTACTTCACTAAGTGGACTGAGGCCGTACCTCTCAAGAACATGACTCACAATGAGGTACTTGATTTTATTTTGAAGCATATCATACATAGATTCGGTATTCCCCAAACTCTTACTATGGATCAAGGTAGTTCATTTGTTTCTGGAGAAGTAAGGGACTTCGCCGAATATTATGGTATTAAGTTGATAAACTCTTCACCCTACTATGCTCAGGCCAATGGCCAGGCCGAGTCTAGTAATAAAACCATGATTAAGCTCATTAAGAAAAAAATTGAAGAGTTTCCTAAAAGGTGGCATGAGGTGCTACTAGGGTCATTCCATATGAGTTGGTATATGGACAAGAGGTCGTTCTGCCTGTGGAGGTAGATCATGGCTCTTTAAGAGTGTTAAAACAAGATGGCTTATCGATCGATGTTGGGGGAAAATATCTCATCTTCGGGGTTATTGCCGAAGCAGCATAAAGGCAGACAACAGATTCGAAGGTTCCCAGACGATCATCTTCGAAGACACCCGGAACCAAGTTCGAAGCACGAAGATAGGCATTGGTTCGGAGTACATCTTCGAACTAAGGCTTTTCAAGATCTTTTCTGCCAGCTAAGATGGAAGACTTATCTTTTTTCTCATTAGATTAGTCTTTTACCATTTTAGCCCTATTAAGGGAACCGAATAGTTTCCACTATGTCGGTTGTAATAGAGGGGTAAATAGGTCTTTTCCTTAATGTTTGGGCCTATAAATACCCCCCATTTCACCCTGTAATAGGGACCGAATACAAGTTATTCAATACACACATTCGAACTATTCTAAGTTATTATCCTTTCGGAGGCTTAGAACAGTTCTCTTCGCAAACACTTCATTTGTTAGTTTCTCTTCTACAGAAATCTGTTAGCGTAATCTTTTACGCCAACAATCGACGAGTATGAAACCCTTCTAAAGGACAATCTAGAGGAAGTGACTGACAAGAGACTAAGGGCTTTAGAAGCCATAGAAGTAGACAAGAAGACAGTAGCTAAAGCCTACAATAAAAAGATTAAACCAAAATCATTTAAAATAGGAGACTTGGTGTGGAAAACGATTTTACCCTTAGGCACGAAAAGTCCCAAGTTTGGTAAATGGTCGCCTAGTTGGGAAGGTCCTTTGAATGGTAGGTACTTGAAAAGCTTTGAATTGTAGGTACTTGAAAAGGTATTTCCCAAGTGTGTGGCAGACATCATAAAAAGTGTCAAAAAGCCAATATGGATGGTATTGTCTTCAGCTCGTTGTGCTTTTATTTCGCTCAGTTCACTAAAAGGCGTGGGGGCATGTGTTGATAGCAAAAAATGGCATTAATGGCTAGATTGTCAAAATATCAGTTTTGGTGATTTGGGCCGAAAATACACATGTCCAGGGTCTGTCCGAAGCCCTACAGGGCCGAAGTCCATTGAGCTATGTGCTCCGACAGCCTCAAACCAGCCCATGGGCTTCGGCCGGGAAGCCTTCTGAGGCCCACGCCATCGAAGCTTCGGCCCGAGGAGCAGGCCTCGACGGGCCTGGCCGAAGCCCACTTCGGCAAAGGTAGAGTTGTATGCGTTTCTAGCTCAATTTTTATCTCTATCTGGCCGGATTAATAGCAGATTAGATAAGAGATTAAGCCCCTATAAGTAGAGAGGCGAGGCCAGCGTAGAAGCCCCCCACCAACTCAAACCAAACCAAAGCCCTAGCTTTGATCGTATTTACATTACCTTTATTTTCCTATACCTCTTCGTGGGTTTGTCTGGAAGCCCTCCGCTGGCCGCTATGGAACAGTGGCAACCCTTGTTACTTCACTTGTGAAGTATCCGTTAATCTACGTAATAGATTGCTATCGCCTTGTTACTTCGCCTGTGAAGTATCCGCTAATCTACGTAATAGATTGCTACCTTCGCTACTAGTGCAACACTTAGCAAAATTCGGTCCTCAGGCCGAATTCGTACATCGAATCATCTTTGTTGCAGGTTCGCATGTTCGGAGCTACTTCGTCGGAGGTGTCCGAAGCCGAGATATTGGTTTCGGAGGTCACCAGGACACCCTTCGGCGGGACTACAGGCTTCGGCAACAGGCTTCGCCAGCATACTTCGTCACAACGGGCTTCACCACGAGTAATACTCCGCACCGGAAGAAGTTGCACTCGCGCGTGGCCCTCGCGTCACTATTCCATAGTTTGTTGTATCAGAGATCTCACGCCGAACCCCGTTGTTCGGAGGTGATCATCGCATCCAGATCCGTTCGGAGTCCATCTTCGGCCGGATCAGTCCGAACACCGAAGCACCCTTCGGCGGAGTACTTCGCACCAGACGCCGAAGGTACACTTCGGTGGCCTCTTTGCACCAGACGCCGAAGGTACACTTCGGTGGCCCTTTCGCACCAGACTTCAAACCATATGAGCTCTGACTGGTCTGCTGGTTTTATTTTGTTTAATCTATCTCTTTCGGCTAATTGGGTTATTTTGTGTAACATGGTTGCTAGGTGACTCACCCCCTTATCACGACTAAGGGTAGTCGGAACGCGGCGTTGGTGCTACGTCACGCTTATGCTTGTCCCTAAGTGTCCGTGCACTTTTGGATCGCCGAACTGACCCAAGTGTGGGGGCACGTTTCCGTGTCAACATCAATCAAAGAAAACAGAATGGAAATTTCATTGCAAGAACAGGGAACACAAAAACTCACAGATTCAGAGTACAACTCATGGTAGCTGCCCAAGGCTACAGTGAGTACAGAAGATTGTAAAAATGAAGCATATAGTGTTTCCCTAGACCTTAGCTTGCCTCCCCTTTTATAGGCACTACTCTGACCTGCAAATAGACTACTATACCCCTAGGGTATACAACTTTACTGCCTCTGGTAGTCACAAGGGTACAGATGGTAGTCTACTTTATTGGAATCTCCTTTTGTGTCAGCTTTGCATACTAGAATCTTTGGAGGCCCCCTTCACACGCGAAGTGCTACAGTGGCTTCGATAGTAAGCTTCGAACCTGTAGGCATTTGATACTTCCGAAGTGTTTCTTAGATATAGTGATGGTTTTATGTTGAAGCCGTCAAAGCCCTTGAGTCTTCGCACCATCACCTCTAGAGTGGACCACAACGACTTCACAGCTACTCCAAGCTCGAATTTCGCCCGTCCGTGTACTGAAGCCATGCATGGCCGAAGTATGTCAAGACAACCTGACTTCGAAGTCCCACCTTCGAAGTACCTTCTTAAGAAGGATTTTGTCCACTACCTTTCGAAGTCCCTCCTTTATCGAAGGCCTCTACATGAAGCATTTCCATGAGTACCCCTTCGAAGTGTCTCAGCCCCGAGCACACTCCACGAAGGGTCTTATCCAGACCATGCCTTCGATGCACCTCGACTTATGAGACCTTCATTAGGTCTCCTTCCAAATGTCTCTGTCTAGAGCACACTTGGGAGCCTTGTCTCATTCCTGAGGACTTCATCCACCAGCCTTCGAAGTTACTCCTTCCGAGTCCCCCTTCAAAGTGCCTCGCCTCTAAGGACTTTGCCTCTGGGTATCTTCAACCAAAGTCCCCCTCCACACTTCCTGTCTTCGATTGATGCACCTCGACCCGAGGCCCAATCTCGACTTCACACAGCCTCCGTGACCAAGCTCCCTGATGGGGGAGTGGTCCCGATCTTCCGATAGGTAAAGGATAAACTTGGGTTGGTGGATAATCTCGACGTTGGCGATCCAAGGCTCCGGTCCGGCGGATCAAAACCTTGCAATCGTTACACCACTGTCTCCGTTGGTTATCAACCACGCAGAACGCGATTGACCTCGCCACGAAGGCTAATTCCTGCAAGCGAACCCAAGAACACAAGCAAGAACAGGAAGGATACAAATCGAATGCCAAATCACAGACAAACGAAGATAAGGTGAGGTTTCACAAACGCCAATGCAGCAGCCAATCGGTCCGGTGCAAGAGGCGGGATCTAAACACAACAGTGTAGATGCAACAAAGCAAAACCTAACCCTAGAGGTGGCTGGCGTGAGAATATATAGGGCGGCGGCCTGTGGAAGGTGAACAGACATGGGCTGTGGGCTAGAAGACGTACAGACTCAGATTATGGCCAACATGGCCCAATTCTGTCACGCAGGACTGTTTTAAATACACAGGACGACTCGAGACTCCAAATGAGGTGAAACCAATGGCAAACGATCCGTCGTCTCCTCAGCTTTCCAAAAAGTCAAAGAACGCGCCAATCGGACTTCGTATGAGGAAGTTATGCCCATTTTGGTGCAGGGTGGTCGATGTAGTCCGAACCAGCGAAATCTTGACTTCAAAACATCCGTGCGGCTCCGTCTTCAAGTTCAACTCTTCTATTCCATCTCCCATGTTCCTAAGCAACAAAATATCTCTAGTATTCAGTAGCATCCCATCCAAACAAATATTGAAATAGTTGCTAAGGAAAGAATTAACCTCATAGTTCAAGCGACGGGCACGGGCGTGTGTGATTGGTCCTTGTAGTATTGTAGGTGGAGGCTCCATGTGTGTATCATGTGAAGTGATGTCCTCATCACTCCCCGCTCGCCTGGCGGCAAAATCCCTGCTTGACCCAGTTCACCTATTGTGCTGACCATCATGTCGCCTCTGAAGTCACTTGCACACCAACGACAAGTAGACAAGTGTATCCGATACCCCAGAGACCTCTCCGGGTATGACACCCTCCGGTACACATTCCGATGTACCTCTCAAAGTACCGACCCCTTTGGTACAACCTTCGAACAGTATACTGCCGGACCCCTCTGACATATATACCTCACTGCGAACATGAGCAGCCAGCAAACACCGAACCCTTTGGAAAACACACACATCCGAAACCATTTAGAGCGATCCCTTCGACTAGAAGGAAATCTGTCAATCACTCATCACAGACTGAAACCAAGGCACATATCAACTTTGTTTCTTAGATGTACTCCTTGGAGCTCAGGGAAGTGAGGCTGGAGAACCATCTACGATGTCCCGCCATGTGGTGAGAGCATCCCAAATCCATGATCCATATGTCCTCCAAGCCTCAATCCTGCAAAATCAATGATCAAAAGGGGGAGCAAACGGTCCGACACCAGTTTTAGCAAAAGAGATGAACCAGTGTCGAGCCATCTGCTCAAAAGAAGAAAACAGTAAGGAGTGTAAAAGTCTGGACCAAAACATGGCTCAAAGTGCGGTCCTTAGTACTTCATAGAGTCATGGCGACAAGGTGCAAAGCCATATAAAGAACGTCCTAGAACTCCATCGGAGCGAAAACCACCCTCCGGAGCACGGGCATGAAAGTCGTCTCCTCTACCACCATCTACACGACATGCCCTAGCCTCTAGCCTCTCTCCACATCAAGAGACTCTCTATCTACAACCCTGCTGGTAGAACTGCTCCTGCCCACCTAAATCTCTCTCTGATCTGTCAACCCACTTCCTCCTGAAGCAGAACTTCGCAAGATGCCCTTCTCTATGATAGAACTCACAATGATAGGAACGCTTCTTGAGATGTGGTTGAGTCTTAGGATTCTTGGGCTTGGTGGTTTTGGGTGTTGGCTCTTTGGTATGAGAGGGTCTAGGTAGAGAGCGAAGAGATGTGTGAAGGCTCTTGGGCTTCGGGATCTAGATAGGCTTCTTAGGTGGAGCTTTAGGTTGTTCTTGGAATACTTCATCCTTGGGCTGACTGGCCTGAAAATACTCAATGGAGTGAGTCTTGTGATATCTCTGCTCTGGAGTCATCTTACTCCACTTCACTGGACAGCTCAGGGCACTCTCAAAGTCAGCCTTAGTGTAGGTGTAACCTACTCTGAACCCATCCTACCTCTTGAATCGCTGCATCATCATACTGAGCTGAGGCTCTGTGGCATTCACCCAACTCAGTATTTGATGGAGGTAAGACTTCTCGTTGTGAGCATCAGTTAGCTCCTCTGTCAAGGAAGCTAGCACCTCCACCTGAGACAAGCGGATCTCACACTATCTATCAACCTGAACATACTTTTCAGATTTCATCTTAATCGGCTATGACCTCAGAGACAAACAGTTCTCATAGACAGTGGATGGAGCTGACATTGTCTCAGGCTCAAGCTTAGTCTGTTCTAACTCAGCACAAACTCTCTCAAGCACGACCGACTGCTCATCACACTTCGCTCTTAGCACATCTAGATCAGATATGTGTGATGGGCAGTCTCTACAGGGTACAACGGCTAAGGCATGAGCAACTTTTAGCTCCGGCTGAGCGCTTTCAAGCTCAGTGGACAAAGAGACCATCCCTCTCAGTGTACCTGGATTTTAGAGTAGTCAAGCCACACAGCAACACCTCATAGTTTGGGCACTCACTGCTCTCACCCAAGCAATGGAAAGAAGATAGACTCTCAATATTGATATTGGCCATAGCAAGCTCACTCTCAAGATCATCTACCCTCTTATTTATCCTTCTAAGCAATTTCTACCGATATTTCAACTCTTGATGATTTTCCTCTAGTAATTCAACAACTTCTCACTCATAGGAGGATACCTTCTCATTGTCGTCATCGTCGGAGTTGTCGGAGGAACCTTTATCTCCTTTATCCCTAAGAGCCATTGAGTAGTAGCTCTTGCAGGACCTTCGGCTATGGTGCGATCAAGTCTTTGTCTTGTCCCCAAAGCCCATGAAGCAGAGCCCCACTAGATCATCCTAATCCTTGTCCTTCCCCTTCTTGATCATGATTTTGAGCCAGAACCAATGAGATTTGATCTCAACTGGATATCAACATCTAAGGCCTTCAGCTTATTGAAAGCTCTGCGACAATCAAGGTATCATATGAAGCACTCTCAACAATAGAAGATACCTTGATCTCCTAGATCTTAGGGTCCAAGATATGAAGAACCTTGAGCGTCTGTTCATGACTTGAGACCAGCTGATCTCTATCAGCCTTGTTGGACCACAACTTGTTAATGATCGATTGAAAGCGACCAAACAAAGCCTCAATAGTCTCACCCGTCTTGTATGAGAAATTTTCATATTCTCGCTGGTAGGTATGATAGAGCCTAGCCTTGACCTGAGCTGTCCCCTCACGGTGTGACTGGAGGGTAGCCCAGATCTCTCGAGCAGTATCAAGATGGCTAACATGCTCAAACTCACTAGGACCTAAACAAGAAAACTGTTGATACACTACTACAAACTGTCACTGTAGTGGCGTTGGGCAAAACCACTGTAGTGGCGGGCCATTAGATGCCCGCCACTACAGTTGCTGGTGCTGACGGCAGCACCAGCGCCCACCACTATTGCTGGTAAAGTAGTGGCGGTCGGTGATGACGTCAGCCCGGACCGCCACTAATGTACCAATAGCAGTGGCGGGCGCTGGTGCTGCCCGCCGCTGCTAAGATGGCCGCCACTAAAGTAATGATGACATCACTTGCGACCGCCACTACTATTCTAGCTATAAATGCGCAGCGTCTTCCTCCCCGAGCTCTACTGGAGTTCGCATTCAATTTTGTCCGTACAATGGCGACAAAAATCTAGATAAAGAGGGGGGAGGCTTTGTTTTCGTTTCTTTTGAAGGATTTCATTCTAGGAGGTAAATCCATTCCGAATCTCACATTTATTTTGTATTTAATCATGTATACAATGAGTTATTATCGTTTTTCTAATTTAGGGTTTGTGAATAGAAATTTTCAAATAATCTTCCATTTACGGTGTTACCTTCTCCCAAATGAACAAATATGACCCTCCTCACAATTATTCATCACTTGTATATTGATTTACGTCATTTTAATCTCTTTTTTAATTTGATTTATGATTATAGATCTAGAGTTATGTTGTTTGGAGAGAGAGATAGAGAAACCAATATAGTTAATTTATTTAATAATTTTTTCTGCTTAATAAGTAGTTTTAATTAAAGCATTGAGGATTTTTAATTAATGTTGTTATGAGCGATAATAAATCAATATATTTTCAATTTGTAAATTAATAAAATTAACAATAATGATTTTATTAATATTTTTTCAAATAATATATGTTTTAGATGGAGCACAGGTCCTGGATGTACTCGTCCAACGACGGAGATGTGGTGGCATATTTTAACAGAGTAACTGAATTTACTGAAGCTGCCGCACAATATGCTTCCCGTCAGAGTGAAGAGGCAATATATTGTCCTTGTAAAGTTTGTAAAAACGAAGCGATGTATCCGTGTTCTGATCGTGAAACCATACGATTTCACTTGTTGAAAAATGGTTTCGTGAAGAACTATTATATATGGACGAAACACGGTGAGATGGGCCAAAATCCTCCTGAAGATTCTGATGTGCCGCAAGATGCTCATCAACATAGAAGAGGTTGTGATCATACATCCGACATAACACATGATGATGTTGATCAACATGATGATGATGACGCCTTTGATGTGGAGGAACTGATGCAAAATGTTGCGCCTGAGGTGTTGTTGCAGAGAACTACAACCAAAGGATACGATAACTTTGAAGCACTTGACAAAGCATCAAAAAACCTTCTTTACGAGGAACGCCACGGATGCGATAAGCAGTATACTGTGTTGTACACAATTCTTGAGCTTATGAAACTGAAGGCCAGCAATGGATGGTCTGACACCAGTTTTTCAGATCTTTTACAACTCCTAAAAAAGGTTTTGCCAAAACCCAATGGTTTACCATCTGATACGTACCAAGCAAAGAAGATGATTTGTCCGTTGACTTTGGGCGTTCAGAAGATTCATGCATGCCCGAACCACTGTATCCTATATCGAAAAGAGTATGGATTGTTAGAGAGATGTCCGCAGTGCAACGCGAGTCGATACAAACGTCCAAATGACTGTGCGGAGGACTACAATGACCACCAGAAGAAGAATAATAAGAGGTTGCAGAAGAGGAATAAAAATGTTATTGAAGACCATCCTGGAAAAAAGATGGAGAGGAAAGTTCCGGCCTTAGTAATGTGGTACCTACCGGTGATTGATCGCTTGAAACGTATGTTCTCTAATCCTAGAGATGCTGAACTATTAATCTGGCATTTCGCTGGGCGAAAGAAGGACGGAAAACTTCGGCACCCTGCGGATGCTAGGCAGTGGAAATCATTTGACTTGGCCCATCCAGATTTCTCGGACGATCCTAGAAATATCAGGATGGGACTTAGCACGGATGGAATGAATCCCTTCGGTGAGATGAGGAACCCACATAGTACGTGGCCAGTCTTTCTATGCTTGTTCAACATTCCATCATGGTTGTGCCATAAAAGAAAATACCTTATGCTCACTACTCTAATTTCTGGTCCAAAACAACCTGGCAATGACATTGATATCTTTCTAGAACCTTTGATGGAGGATATGAAACGTCTATGGGAACATGGTGTCTGTGTGTGGGATGAGCACAAGAAAGAGCACTTCAATCTAAGAGCCATAATCTTTTGCACCATAGCTGACAACCCAGGACGCATGTCCCTAACAGGACAGGTTAAAGGAAAGACAGCATGTGTAGTGTGTGTGGACCAGACAGAATCTATGCATCTTCCATCATTCGTTAAGACGATATATATGCGACACCGCAGATTTTTACCAAAAAACCACAAATATCGAAGAAATAGGAACCATTTCGACGGTACAATCGAGCTTGGACAGCCTCCACGAAATCGAGATGGCAAATTTCTATTCGAAATGGTAAAGAATATCAAAGTTGTTTTCGGAAAGAAGAGGAAGAAATCTGAAAAAATTTCAAAGGACGCTTCATTTAAAAAGCAGTCGATCTTCTTTAGATATTTGCCCTATTGGAAGGAGTTGGAGATTGGTCATGCTATCGATACAATGCACGTTGAGAAGAATGTCTTCGAAAGCACTATCGGTATTTTGTTAGACATACCGGGCAAATCAAAAGATGGACTCAAAGTACGAAGGGACCTTCAAACTCTCGGAATTAGACCCGAGCTTCACCCACAGGAAAGGGCCAATGGAAAATTTTTCCTTCCGGCTGCTAGCTATAACCTCACAATTGACGAGAAAAGATCAATCTGCAGGTGTCTACATGGAATTAGAGTTCCAACAGGATTCTCAACGAATATAAAGAATATTGTCTCCGTAGCAGATTTGAGGATGAGCGGCTACAACACTCATGATTGTCATGTTATGCTTGGGCTATTCCTCGCCATCGCAGTAAGAGGAGTCAAACATTCATTTCTGAAGATGGTGATAACACGCATGTGTCACTTCTTCAATGTCATATCAAAGAAGGTGATCGACACTGAAGAGTTAAATGAATTACGTAAACAAATGAGGGAGACTATGTGTCAGCTTGAGATGTGCTTTCCTCCTTCATATTTTGATATTATGGAGCACTATATGATACATATAGCAGACCAAATCTTTGTTCTCGGTCCAACGTACCTGCACAATATGTATGCGTACGAGCGTCTAATGGTTATCTTCAAGGGTTACGTACGAAATCGTGCTTATCCAGAGGGTTCCATGATAGAGGGCTACACGACTGAGGAAGTCATTGAGTGCTATGCAGATTACATAAGAGATGGAAGACCAATAGGAGTTCCCGTGTCGCGGCACCATGGAAGACTCACCGGTAAAGGAACTAAAGGCAGGAAAATCATACGAGACAATAGTTATCAAAGAATAAGAGAATCACATTACAGTGTAATGCATCAGTTGGCGATTATGAGACCATATGTTGAACAACACCTACAAGAGCTTCGTGAAAAGAATGAAGATCACGATGAACAATGGATTATGAAAGAACACAAAATTTATTTCACATCATGGCTGAGGGATCTAAACCTTTCGATCGGAGAAACCGGCGAAGAGATGATGATAAATAAATTGTCTTACGGTCCATTGAGCATGGTTAAAACATGGCAAGCGTATGACATCAATGGTTTCACATTCTATACCAAAGCAAAGGATCAAAGGAGTCAGCGCCAAAATAGTGGTGTCAGAGGAGAAGCAGAAGATAGCACTGGACAAAAGAATGCTTACTATGGATACATCGAAGAAATATGGGAACTTAACTACGGGAACTCTATAGAAATCCCTGTATTTAAGTGTCAGTGGGTGAGACATCCAGAAGGTGTGGAGGTGGATGATTACGGGTTTACGATAGTTGACCTTAATAAGGTGGCTTATAAAGATGACCCTTGGATACTCGCTCAATCTGTGGCACAAGTATTTTACATACTTGATCCTAAAGATGAGAAAAAATACATCGTTGCTCCAGGAAAACAAAGAATTGTTGGAGTTGATGGAGTCGAAGACGAAGAAGAATACAATCAGTTTGATGAGGTGCTGTTTTTCGTTGACATATCAAGGATCAATGTGGTTGAAGCAAAACTGTCATTTGGTAGTGTGATTCCTTATCTACGCACCAATGGCGATGGAAAATTAGTTCAAGGCTAGATCATTTATGTTTAGTTGTAAAATCAATTATGTCATTTATTATTAAAACATTTTCAAGATCAAATGAGGATTGAGTGTTGTGAATTATTTCATGTCTTGTAGTTCAAATTGAACTTTTTTTGACTTTGATCATAAAAACATACTTAATGAAATAAAAATAGTACACTAAGGGAGAAAAAGTAAAGTGAGGCAGAATAATACCAATTCATCTGAAGGATCCTCCGATAGCGAATCTTCGTACCACTCTCCGGAGAATGAACATCCAATGGAGCCTAGGAAGAAGAGAACGAGAGAAGACGCCGATGAGGATTACATTCCTGAAGCTCAAGCGGAGGTAATTATTACGTTAGTAACAAGTCAGAGCAGCTTCTAACCGAGGATTACATTCCTGAAGCTCACATTGTCTATCATCGTAGGATCGTCCAAAGCGAGGAAGCAAGCGTCGATTATTCCAAGTCGAGAAAAGAACAACTATTGTCCCAGCTATTGAGTCAGCTGAGCGAACAGATGTTGAGCCCGCTGCCACAACATCGTCTGCAAATGCGAAGAGGAGAGGGAAACGGGAGAAGAACAAGCTACATACAGCTATCTATGAGGTTGAAGAAGTGCATGTTGATGGGGCTCCAAAGAAGCCAAAAGAAATCACAGCGAAGTGGCGTAACGACTGTGGATGTCTCGCCAGGGAGCGATGTAAGATAGTTTGGAAAAATTGGAAGACTGTCCCTGAAGCTACAAAGAACGAATTGTGGCAGCATATAAAAGCGCATTATAAATTCCCGGAAGACCGCTTAGAAGACGCTAAAGCTGCCACATTGAAGACTATCGGGAAGGCTCTCCGTACATTTAGGACTAAACTGAACACACAATACCTTCAGAAAGATGAGTCGCCACTCAACGACTACGGCTTTATAACGCCAAATGAATGGAATGAATTCAAAATGCAGCATTGCTCCGAAGAAGCCAAACAAGAGAGCATAATGTTCAAAGAACTTAATAAGAAGAATAAGTTCCCCCATAAACTTGGGCCAGGTGGATATAAGGCTAAGGAGGATGAGTGGAGTAAAAAGGAGGAGGAGGACCGTGCGGCTGGGTTACCTGAACAGTTTTCAGGTGCTGATCAGCGCACTAAGAGATGGCTCCTAGGTCGAGCTAAAAAAACACCCGAGGGCCAATATATGCTCTCCGACTCACGGACTAGTGAAGTATTCCAGAAAGCACAGGAAATCGCTGAGTTGGAGAAGACTGGAAAGTTCAAGCCCGAGGGATGTAATGACCAGCTTACATCTGCTCTCGGAAACGAGGAACATCGAGGGCGCACCCGAGGTGTCTCTTCTATAGCACCCTGGAAAAATACTTTCAAGAAACAGGAGGGTGCCACATACAAGAAGCGTCAAGCACGCACAGACGACGCCGCAGAGCGCCGTGCAGAGTGGGAGCGACACTTTTTTGAATTTATTAACGAGAATCCAAACATAATGCAGGCTGCAGCTGGACAAATAATTGTGCCAGAGGTACGACTCGACGTACCAAGCAGTGTTGGCTCAGTACAAGACAAATTTCCTGTAAATTATATTAAAGAGGACACACCCTGCAGCCTGCATGTACCGATAGGGCGCAAAGGGCATTCCCAAGAGGCTGCACGAGGCATTGCTATGCCTGGGGATTTATTTCACAATCGGCCTATTCCTGCTGACTATACCAAGGTTCAGGTCAATGAGATCACCAACGACAGATTTATTAATGACCCCTTGGATCTTCCAATGCCTGATGAGGGGATTGAGACAATCGGAGATGCTCTAAATAACTTTGTCCTATGGGCGAGCCGAGATATCAAATTACTGCAGACAAGTTCTCACAGTAAATCACCTATTGTCTCATCACAATCCCCCGCATATCTTTCATCTCAGGATGTGCAAAATATAGGATCATTATCACCTGTTGATGAGCGTGAAATAGAGGAAAAGGCAGAGGAAGAGCCAGTGCCCAATAAAGTGGCAGAAGTGATAGAATCGAAAGTGACTTCTGATCCTCAAGTGACAAAGCTAGTGCCAGTGCTTGAGCCCACTGATGAGCCCAACACAAATGTGCCAGAGCCAGATCAAATGCCAGTGCTAGTTCCGACTGAGCCTCAAGTGCTAGTTCCGGCTGATCCTCAAGTGCCAGTGCTAGTTGCTGCCGAGCCTGAAAAACAAGATGCATGCCCAAAGCCAGCAATCCACAAGATAACTGTTCAAGCTGGGCAGTGTTCTGCGCTGAAATCTGAAATGCATAAATTTTTTAATACTTTGGGGCAAACACGTTCTATGCCCGAAGCGGCTCCCATAAAGGCTCCAGTACAAAAGCATGCGGGCTCACTTTCTGTTGATAAGAGGACCTACGGAGACGAGGATTATATCGAATACGAACCAGGCAAACCATTATTACCCCAAGGAGTACTTAATTGTATGCCTTGGGCGATGAAAACATTTCATGACTGGTACCTCGAAGCGTCTTCGTTAGGTGTAACACAAATAGAACTGACGGTTCCACAAGAAATATTCAACTGCCCAGAGTTTAAGCTTGCACTATTTTTCGACGACTTCCATCGGATGTTTCGTCTGAAGCGAACCGACATCACAAGCATGATGCTCTGGTGCATGTAAGTACTTTATACTTTGTCAATACAAAGAAAAAATAAATAATGTCTTATATTGACTATTGTTTTATAACATATGCAGTTGTAATTCACGCGGTGACGAGTCTAAATTGTATGGGTACCTAAACCCGTCATTAATAAGCCAAAGTGCGCTGAACCCGACACTAAACCAGAATGATAGCAAGTACTGGACTGCGGGTAAGAAAAAATTTCAAAGAAAGATGTTCAATAAAGACGAAGACAAACTTAAGAAGAACAAAAGGAGTTGTGCCGCGTTGTATATTGCGCGGTGCATGTATCAATGGAAGGACAGAGAAATTATATGTGGGGCATATAACTTTAAGTAAGTATACCCACTATATCCACTTAAACACGTTTTATCGATTATGAAACTAACATAATCATATATTACTTCTTTCGATAGTGATCATTGGATTGCACTTCTGATATACCCAAAAAGCTCAAGGGTTTATGTGCTCGACTCGCTCGACAAACCCAAAAAAGAATATCAAGATATATTAAATGTTATTCAGAGTGCACATAGATACTACGTGGAAAAGTTAGGTGGCCCACATGATCCACAGAGGCCGAAAGAAATGCTTATCAGAACCAACTTTCCGGTAATATTATATTTTTAAATTTGTTAATTCAATTGATAAAGCCAAACTATATATCGTTCTAACTTTGTCTATTTTGAAGTGTCACAAACAATCTCTTGGTTCCGTGCATTGTGGCTACTATACTTGTGATTTCATGAGCAACAACTTAGGAAAGTTTGGGCGGACAGTATCTGAGGATACTAAAGAAGTAAGTTGATTTCTTGTGTGTTAATCTAATATAACTTGCAGCGTATGTACTTATATTTTACGTATGCAGGCGTCAGGTCCATCAACCGTTGCCGAGAAGAGCCAACTCTCTGAATCACAAATGTACGAAATCGTATCAAGGATGTGCCGCTTCACGATGCATGAGATTCTTCATGAGCTTGGAGTATTTTTCGATCCTGAGAGTGAAGTGGCCAAGCATCCAACTTTGTATGATTGGGCCGGAAGAATGAAAAGGCGAACCAATTAAGATATGAGTTAGCCTTCCAAGAAAACATAAACCGCATGAGCATGTATTTGTGAAACAATGAATTGTGTTGATGGATGGTTATTGCGAAACAAAAACCGGAAGAATGTAAATATTGTGAATTTTTGAAAATTGATGAGATTGATGGTTGTTGTGTTGATGTGTTGTTGTTGTGGATGTGTATGTGGATATGTGGATGTTTTGCTGCTGTGTATGTGGATGGCTGTGTGAAGCATATAATTTCTGTGTTTTGGTTTGTGGGATCACAGCATTCTGTGTTATGGCTTATACACAGCAGTGGCGGGCGTGCTGACATCATCTGCCCGCCACTGCTATTGATAACGGCAGTGGCGGGCAGATGAGGTCAGCGCGCCCGCCACTGCTGTTGACATAGTGGTGGCGGGCGTGCTGACATCATCTGCCCGCCACTGCTATTGATAACGGCAGTGGCGGGCAGATGATGTCAGCACGCCCGCCACTGCTGTTAACACAGCAGTGGCGGGCGCTCTGACCGCCACTGCTAACCAGCGATAGCAGTGGCATTAGAGCAGTGGCGGACTGGATGCCCGCCACTATAGGTCGATTTTGCCCGCCGCTACAGTGTCGCTTTGTAGTAGTGATAGCAGAAAAAGCATTAATTGTCAAAATTGTCAAAATATCAATTTTGGTACTTTTGGTTGAAAATATGTTGTTTCCTAGCATAGGCCGGTCCAACCAGCCATGTAGGATTGGTCAGACCGACCATACAGGCCTAGTCAGACCGGCCCCGCCCAAGTACGAAGAGATAAAATCAATTACATGTTGATTTGATCTCCATTTAGATTTTAACCAATTTTGGATGAGTCCTAATCAAGTTAGACTCCAGGAAACACCTAGACCACCCCCTATAAATATAGGGGCAAGGCCGATTCAAGGGTATCTCAACAGATCAACTCAAAACTCTAGTTTTGAATCGCACTTTTATTTCAATCTACTTCCCTTGCCCTAGGATTAGACTTAACGTCCATCTTCATGGCTTTGCGTTGTAAGCCCTACGTGCATCATGTCGTAACCATGGTAAGCCTTGTTGATTCGCATGTGAATCACCCGTTTAATCCACGTAACGGATTTTTATCGTTTCTATCAGTTTTATCGGTTTTTCATGTCACCCGTGGGAATTCGGTCTCTAGGCCGAATTATATTTGACTTCTTCCTATTTGCAGAGTTATCACCCTTATATTCCTTGCCAAGAAGTTTGGGGGTGATTGCTATAAGTTTGCTATGTCGGTAGAGCCTAGGGATATCAGATCGGAGCTTGTTGGTCCGACCGACAGTACTTCGCCGATCTGACTGGCCGTTGCCGTGTTGGGTCCATCAGGCTCTAGCCGGCACGGTCCCTGCCACTCTCCGCACCGCACGTGCCGAGGTCCTGAGCCCGGAGTCAACCTGCGGCCGGTCTGACCGTGGTCCATCCTTCGGTCTGACCGCACCGGAGTACCCCTCGTCGATCCGACCACCACGCAACACCGTGCATCGGAATACCCCTCAGCAGTACCCTTTGCACCAGGACGCTCCGCATACATTTGTCCGACCGGGCACCCTCTGCTGGTTCTACTGCCCAGAGCACGCTTCACAACAGAATATTGAATAGGCCTTCGACGCCCCCCCTCTTCGCACAGGCATCGGTCTGACCGAGGCTTGCACCCCGGTCCGACCGGCCAAGAGGCCGAAGCCCACTCTGGGACCCTTCGGACTCCATTGTCATTTTTGGTAAAATTACCAACTTCACGCGGTCCGATCGGCTTGACTTGGCCAGTTTGATCGACTTCTTTATTTTTTCGTCTAATCCGCTTTAGCTGGCCGATTAAATATGATACTATTTATTTTCGTTTCATTAGGTTATATTTAAATGTGAGAAACCAAGTGAGGCTTGCATTGTGGTTTTATCATGGTCATGAGTGATTGACAAAATTGTCTGTCTGATATGTCTGGTTGTATGAGTAATGGTATGGGTTGCATGGAGGTGCATGCTTTTCTTGTCTCATGTGTGCAGGGTTGAGATGCTAGACAGCTGTCGATGGCAAATGATCAGGGTCAGGCAGGGAGCCTGATACAAGATGATCAAGGAAGTCGAGGGAAGTTTAAGGTTATCTCAGGCGTACACATGGACATGAAGCAAGACATGGACGAACTAATGATCAAGACAATGTGTTGACCAAGTCAGCGAAAGGGAGGCTAGTGCAAGTGACAAGCCGAGTCAAGGGATCGAGAGCGGGAGAGACTTGCTGGCAGTCAAGTTCGCAGACGGGTGACACATGTCGAAGATCTAGAAGGCTTTGTCGGTTTTAGTTGAAAACCGTCGTATTAGAGAATAATTTTAAATTTCAAGAAATAGAAGTTTATTTTTCTATTTACTCGTCTAGATTAAGTGTAATCTTTTAGTATTTTTCTGAATTTTTAATTCTGAAAAAATACTAAAAGAATAGGTTAAATGATGTAATAAATGAGGTGTCAACTTTTGTGTATTTTTCAGAATTATTAATTCAGAAAATACAAAAGGGCATTTAGGTAATTTCTTGGTAATTAAACCCTAATGGCATTTTGGGAAATACCTTGATAGGCTTGCCTATATAAAGGACCACATGCCTAGGGGTTTAGGGGAACTTTTTGGCTAAACTTTTCGGGCTTGAGAGTTGTATTCAGAATTTTTATTCTCTTTTAATCTATTTTCTATTTTGCTTCCTCCGGTTGCCTTTTATTGATTGTTCTATTCGTTTTGGACGATTATGTTATGTAGTTAGTTTTAGTTGCAAAGTTGATTAGAAGGTTGGTTTGCTGTTATTATTTTACCTCTTCTGAGGAGATTGCCATTAGCAGGAGATTCTCAAGTACAGCCATAGCATGTGTTAATTTTCAGATCAAGTTTGGTTCAATTATTTTTCTGGAGTTTTTGTTTTAATTGTTACTATTGGTTTCTGTGAGACAATTGAGATACTTCAAAAGTAATCGGTATTTGGTTCTCCAACACATCATGTTGGTAGTTCAAAATCCGACTCACAACTGCCATCGGAGTTTCAAAGTCTGACTAACTGAAGTTATCGGTAACTCATAGTCCGACCAAAGGGAAAAAGAATCTGAACTATTTTTGATTCCACATCAACTCTTCAATTGTTTTTTCTTCATAATAATTTAGAGGTGTGTTGGGTGATTTGAAAAGGCTATCTATTCATAAGAACTTGTTAAGGCGCCTATTCACCCCCTCTAGTCGCCATTCCGATCCTACACAGTGATATAATTGAATTTCCTGGCAACTCCGTTATTCCCCTTACCACTGTTTTAGGGTAGACGGAACGCGGCGTCAGCGTCTCGCAACATTTTAAGGTTTATTCTTGAAACGTCTGTGCGCTTTTGGATTGTCGAACTGGCCCAAGTGCGGGGCACATTTTCGTGTCAACACACTTTTTGGTGACTCCGCTGGGGACAACGCCAACATGACGCGTACATCTACATCGGCTACAAGTACCTCCACAACGACTACTAAGTCTACAACACCGATGAGTATCATGGGGGCGTAGAGATTGACAACCACAACATCATGGTGCCCACCCTTGTAGATATCCTCGAGAAATGTTGGGCGGAGATCGAGGCGAAAATGAAAGAACTCCAAGATCTCATGCTCGGGAGCTACGTCAAGACACGCGCAGACTTCATCAAGCGCGACGTCAACATCCCCGACCTCTCCCAAACTCAGGTAACACCATTGTTGCCTCCTTTATCTTCCTTAGAAATTGAACAGAAAATAGTCGTGCCTGTAGACCAAGCCATTAGCACTTCGCTAGCCAACCGTCTAGAGTCCGTGGATAACTCTTATGTAGAAGCAATGTTTAGAAGGTTCAGCTTTGCCGAGGCCGCTCCTCTAACACCGATCACTAGTATACCCCAAGTAAATCGTATTTATAGCAGAACTGACAAGATTACTGGCAAAGCTATCGCGTCTCCAGCCTCAACATCTAAGGTCGATACCAACCACCACACTTACAGTTTTGTGCCACCTCCACCAGAGCCTCAACATCTAGCCCTACTTATTATGTGCCACCTCCACAAGAGCCGGTTAGATCACCAGTTGACCTTAACCAGTTTTGTGATACATTGGCGACATGGACAAGAATACCAAGATTTCGGTGTTCGATGGTCGTGATTTTGCTTATTGGAAGGTGCGCATGGAGGCTTATTTACTAAGCCAAGGAAGTTCTATATGGGACATTGTTGATTCCTGATATGTGATCCCTGAAACTTGCACCACTCAGCCTGAAAAGGAACAATATGATTGTAACAGTAAGGAAAAAACATATTGTTCATTAGTCTGAGTCGCAACGAGTTTGATAGGGTCCACCACCTACGAACTACACGTGAAATTTGGACGACTCTAAAGACATTTCATTAGGGCACTACTCAGATTAAGGCTACGCACCAAAGCACATATAATCAAGAATATCAAATGTTTGTGCAAGGCCCTCATGAATTTGTAGATGCCATGTTTGCTCGGTTTGATGGTATTGTGAGCAACTTGCGCTCCATTAGGACTTTAGCTTATTCGGATCATGATAGAGCTATCAAACTTCTCTATGCTCTTGATCATAGCATATGGGAGGTGAAGAATCTCTAGTATTGAAGAGTAGGCAAGCTACAACACATTGACTTGCGACGAGCTCTTTAGTAAGCTTACGTCCACCGAGATTGCCAAGACATCTCGTTCTGGAATTGGGAACTCTTTGCCACCATCCATGGCACTAGTTTCCGGTTCTAGCAGTGGCACCTCATCTAGAGGTAATTTTTCTGGTGGTTCTAGAGTTTGTGCTTTTTCTGAAGGTTTTGTCTTGTCTTCTTTGGTCTCTATCACTAAAGAATAGGTGGACACATTGGATGATGAAGAGCTTGCCCTCATAGTCAAAAAGTTCACCTGATTCAATAATGATAGATGGGATCAAAGGAGAGAAGGGTCTCGAGGATGTTTTGAGTGTGGAGATCTTAATCACATTAAAGCTAATTGCCCAAAACTAAAAATGAAAAATGAAAATGAGTACAAACACTAGAAAAGGGACAAGAAACCTTTCTTCAAAGGGAAGCGCGGAAAAGTGGCTAAAAAGGTACCAAGAGCTTTTGTGGTCGCACTCAGCGACATCGACAGTTCATCAAGTGAGGAGCAAAGATCGGATGAGGAGGAGCCTCCCAAGAATGAGGAAAAGAAGGAGAAGAAGACAAAAGACTTCACCAGCCTTTGCTTCATGGCCGACGGTATCCATAGCAGCGATGAGTTAGACTCATCTGAGGTATATCTATCCCGTGACTAGCTCATTGTTCAAAATGACGAATTACATGATGTTGTCATCTCTCAGGATAGATTACTTAAACAAGCTGCTAAAGAACAAAAGGAATTAAAATTCAGGCTAGAAGCTATTTCCACTGAACTTTTCATGCTAAAATCTAAGTCTGGAAATGTTGAATGTGAGTCTTGTCTTGTTGTTATGAGTGAACTTGCTCAGCTACGTTTGGTTCATGCTCAAATTATTGAATAATTTTAAATTGCTCAGAAGCAGCTTTTGGAGGTGGAGTCTTGTCCTGTTGTCATCAATGAATGCATGAATTGTCCTCTACTCATTGAAAGCATTAAATTGAGCGATAAGCATGTTGATGAATTTAAGGCTAGATTGGAGAGTGTTGAGTGTTCTAAGGATATGCAGCCAACTTGTTCCACCTACATCACCCTTAAGGGTCAACTCAACTTTGATAGAGAGCAAGTCGAAAAACTCAAGTCTGAAAATGATTACCTTCTTTCCACGGTGGATAAATTTACCGAAGGGAAGGATAAAATGGATTTGCTTATGGCTAAAACAAAAATGTGTGCTAACAGGGTAGAGTTAACTCTAGGGTTGGATTATGAGAGAACCACACCAAACATTCCGAGCAAAACTGTGTTCACTCCACCTACTACCCTTGAGAAAGAGAGGGCCCAGTTAGACACCACTCAAAAAGACAAGAATCCTACCTAACCTATAAAGAAAACTATACCACCACGAAAGATAGATCCTAAGCAGAAACCTAGAAAATCTGTGAGATTTCCATCTAAAACCTATGCACCTATTACCCATCTTTAGGTATGCATGAGTTTGATTATTGCTTTCATTCTGATTTTGAGGCTCCCCATGGTTAGATGAGAGAATTTGCCCATCGTGGTGTACATCATGCTTCATATGATGTTAGACCACATGTTAGTGATTTTGGTCCACGTCAGTTTAGGATACCTCGTCGCTTTGTAGGATCATGCTTTGAACATAGACCTCACATTTATCATTATGAATCATATCCTACACAGTCTTCTGTTTTGCCTGACTCTCAAGTTTTTCAGTGTTGGATTCCTAAACAATTTGTGACTAACCCCAGCACTGAGCACTCGAGATCTTCTTGTTCTATGTAGGGAATGGACGGAGGCCTAGAGAACAACTGGATCATGGATTCCGGTTGTTCGCGTCACATGACCGGGAAATCATCATGGTTCTCGAGCTTCACCTTGACCGAGAAACGAGAATTCATCACCTTTGGAAACAATCGAAGGAGTAGAGTGAAAGGCCAAGGTACGATTAAAATCAATGAAAATTTCACTCTCATAAATGTTGCTTTGGTTGAGGATTTGCGATACAACTTGCTTTCCGTATCTCAGTTACTTGATGAGGGTTTGGAGGTACACTTTGGACGTGATACTTCTCAAGTACTTAATTCTTTTGGCACTTTTATTTGCAAGATTTCAAAAGTTGGGAGAGATTTTGGAGATGATTTCTCTGAGTCATTTGGTTCTTCTCATTGCCTTATTGCTGAGCCATCTTCTGAGCTCTAGATGTGGCATAGGAGACTAGGGCATATGAGCTTTGATTTGCTTGATCGTTTGAGTGCCCTAGGTCTGATCCGAGGATTGCCCAAGCTCAAATTTGAGAAGAACCTTGTTTGTGCTCCTTGTCGACTTGGAAAGATGGTTACCACCTCTCATTCACCAATCAATATGGTGATGATAGAACAACTCGGACAGCTTCTTCATATGGACAATGTAGATCCTTCCCGGGTTAGTTCTTTAGGTGGTAAATGGTATGTCCTTGTCATGGTGGATGACTACTCTCGTTACTCTTGGGTCTTCTTTCTTGTAAGCATGGATGAAATGTTTTCACACTTTTGGAGCTTAGCTTTGAGACTATTCAATGAACTCCCCGGTGCATTGAAAGCAATTAGAAGTGATAACGACACCGAGTTCAAGAATGGTTTCTTTGATGATTTTTGCGTTGAGCATGGCATTGAACATCAATTTTGTGCTCTGCGGGTTCCTCAACAAAATGGAGTTGTTGAGAGAAAGAACCGCACTCTTGTGGAGATGTCTAGGACAATGCTCAACGAGCATAGGACTCCTAGGAAATTTCGGGCTGAAGCCATGAGCACTGCTTGTTACATGTCCAACCGGATCTTTTTGCGCTCATTTTTAAATTTAACATCTTATGAACTACGTTTTGGAAGGAAGCCCAAGGTTACTCATTGGAGAGTATTTGGATGTTGGTGCTTCATTCTAAAACGTGGTAATCTTGACAAATTTGAGTCACGTGCGTCTGATGGTATCTTTTTGGGCTATTATTTGCATGGCCATTCATATCGTTTCTTTAATCTTGATACTAACACTATTGTTGAATCATGCGATGTGACCTTTGATGAGTCATATCCATGTGTTAGTCCCTCTTTTGAACTTGCAAGTGAACATAATATGAGTGAAACAATCTTTGAGGAAGAAGATCCATTAGATGTTCAAGAGAATGAAAATGCATCGCATCCTCCTACTGCGGCATTCCCTAAAGAAGACCTTGCATCATCCACTTCAGCAAGAGGACCTGAAGCATCAACTTCAGCAAGCATTTATCAAACTCTGGCAAAAGTTAAGGAGTAGATTCTATCACAACGAGAAGCACCACTTCGGATTCAAAGAATTCATCCTCCTTAGCAGATCATTGGTGAGCTAAATGAAAGGGTAACTCGATCTCATGCTCACTTTGTTGATTCTGCATTTGTTGCTAATTTTGAGCCTTTAGATGTTAGTCATGCTTTATCTTATGTATGTTTGATTAACGCCATACATGAAGAGTTGGAAAATTTTGATAGAAATCGTGTCTGGGTTCTTGTTGATCCACCCCTAACATTTATATCATTGGCACAAAATGGATTTTCAAAAACAAATAGGGGGAGGATAGGTCTATAATGAGAAACAATGCTAGACTTGTGGCTCAGGGTTATACTAAAGTCGAGGGGGTTGATTTTGGAGAAACATTTGCTCTGGTAGCTCGACTTGAGGTCATTAGGATTTTGATTGCTTTTGCATCGTCTCGAGGGTTCAAGCTTTATCTATTGGATGTAAAAAGTGTCTTCCTTAATGGTTTCATTGGAGAAGATGTGTATTTCAAATAACCCCCAGGCTTTCAACATCCCAAGTACCCCCATAAAGTCTTCAAACTTCACAAAGCTTTGTATGGGCTCAAGCAAGGGCCTAGTGCTTGGTATGACCGTCTTAGTAACTTATTGATTGAGCACGAGTACAAAATGGGCTCTATTGATAAAACCTTGTTTACTCTAATGCATGGACAAGATTTCTTACTTGTTCAGACATATGTTGATAACATATTTTTTGGTGGTTCATCTCATACTCTTGTGGCCGAGTTTGCTGATTCTATGAGCAGGGAATTTGAGATGTCGATGATGGGAGGGCTGACTTTCTACCTTGGTTTGCAAATAAAGCAAAGCAAACAAGGTACTTTTGTGCATTTGACAAAGTACACTAAGAACCTCCTAAAACGCTTTGATATGGCTGATGTGAAGCCACTTGCCACCCCAATGGCTACTTCAGTTGCGCTAGACCCGGATGAAGATGGAGAAGAAGTGGACCATAAGGAGTTCCGGAGTATGATCGGCTCCCTCCTCTACTTGACGGCTACGAGGCCAGACATACACTTTGCAGTATGTCTGAGCACTCATTTTAGGCTTCTCCAAGGGCTTCACATCGTCAAGCTGTTAAGTACATACTAAGGTACCTCAAGCATACTCTTGAATTTGGCATTTGGTATTCTGCATCATCTTCCTTATGTTGAGAGGTTTTTCAAATGCTAATTTTGCAGGTTCCCGAATTGACCGAAAAAGTAACTTTGGTACTTGTCATTTTCTGGGTTCTTCTCTTGTATTTTGTTCATCTTGCAAACAGTCTAGCATTGCGCAATCTATAGTTGAGGCTGAATATGTAGCTGCGGCTAGTTGTTGCACACAGATTTTGTGGATGGTTTCTACTTTGCGGGATTTTGGTTTGGATTTTAAGGGTGTTCCACTATTTTGTGATAACACTAGTGCGATTAGCTTAGCAAACAACCCAGTACAACATTCTAGGAGCAAACACATTGATGTGCATTATCATTTCTTAAGAGACCACAATGAGAAGGGAGATATTAAATTGCGTTTTTTGATACCTAGAACCAGGTTGCTAATATTTTTACCAAACCTCTTGATGCTTCACGCTTTGCATTTTTGTGAGGAAAACTTGGTATTTGTCATCCTTATGGTATCTAGTGAGGGGGAGTTGTGTATCATTGCATAAGCTTTTGTCATATGATTAATTGATTTTACGAGTACATGCTTTATTATTCCTTTGAAGTATTGTCTTTAATACCGTTGATTATACTTTGCTTGAATACATCTGATATTTGTTATGAGCATGACTTTTATTTGTGAAAATTTAAAAATGGTCACTGCTTAGTCTAGTAACTAGCATGTATAGGTTGAGTGCATTTGCTATCTTTTACATTCCTGGTAGCTAATTCCTTTACTCTTGCATGCGAACATGCAACTCGAACATTTCAAGAGCATTACCTAAAAATATTGTTTTGAAAATTAAAAAATAATAATAAGATTTATATTCATGATGTTTTGTGCTGAAATTGAAAAGATTCAGGTGTGTTTGCGTTGTCGCACTACTTTGTTCTATACGGCTTACCACAACACTTTGGTATGAACTAGGACATTGAAGTGTATACCAAGACCAATGCTTTAAGATTCCGATGGTTTCAACCTAGGCTTCGCTTGGTCAGTTAACATAAGGTTGAAATGCAAATAACCCTTGGCACTAAAATATAAAAAAATCATAAACTTTGAATTAATTGCATAACAAGTTTTTTGTTGCTCCTTTTGTTTGGATATGCTTACGTGGTTAGTATTTGTTAGCTTTTGCATCTTATGCCATGCCATGTCTAGTATGCTAGTGTGAGTAGTGATGCTTTTATTTGCTAAAACCTAAAAATGCTTGCTCATGTTGTTGCTTGGATAGTATTCACGTGAGTTTGTCATACAGTACTTTTAGATAATATTCAAGGAAAATACTTGTTTTGTACAGTAATTGGAGTTAATTATGTTCCAGAAGCTTTAATTTACACTTCAACCTCACACCTATCTTTGCATCGTGTTGTCATCTTGATGTTTGCATTGCCAAAGGGGGAGAATTCATAGTAGCCTGCTTCTGCTTCTGCTTTTGCCGTTTGCCGAGATCTTTTATCAAGTGACATTCTTGTTTTTGCTCTTTTCTCAGTTTTTAATGGTCACTTGTGTGATGAACTTGCATTTTATTATGTTTTGTCTTGGAGTTGTCAATGCACGCATCAAGGGGGATAGAGAAACCAAGTGAGGCTTGCACTGTTGTTTTATCTTGATGATGAGTGATTGACAAGATTGTTTGTCTGATCTGTCTAGTTGTATGAGTAATGATATGGGTTTCATGGAGGTGCGTGTTTTGCTTGTCTCATGTGTGCAGGGTTGAGATGCTAGTAAAATGTCAATGGCGGGTGATCAGGGTTAGGCAGGGAGCCTGATGCCAGATGGTCAAGGAAGTCGAGGGAAGTTGAAGGTGATCTTAGGCATACACATGGAGATGAGGCAAGACATAGACGAACTGATGATCAAGACAACATATTGACCAAGTCAGCGAAAAGGAGGTCAGTGCAAGTGACAAGGCGGCTTAAGGGATCGAGAGCGGGAGAGACTTGCTGGTAATCAAGTTTGCAGACGGGTGACACATGTTGAAGATCTGGAAGGCTTTGTCGGTTTTAGCTGAAAACCGTCGTATCAAAGAATGTTTTTAAATTTCAAGAAATAGGAGTTTATTTTTTGTTTAGTCGTCTAGATTAAGTGTAATCTTTTAGTATTTTTCTAAAATTTTAATTCTGAAAAAAATACTAAAACAATAGGTTAAATGATGTAATAAATGAGGTGTAAACTTTTGTGTATTTTTCAGAGTTATTAATTCTGAAAATACACAAGTGTATTTAGGTAATTTCTTGGTAATTAAACCCTAATGACATTTTGGGGAAAATCTTGATAGGCATGCCTATATAAAGGACCCCATGCCTAGGGGTTTAGGGGAACGTCTTGGCTGAACTTTTGGGGGCTGAGAGTTGTATTCAGAATTTTTATTCTCTTTTAATCTCTTTGCTATTTTGCTTCCTCTAGTTGCCTTTTGTTGATTGTTGTATTTGTCCCAGATTTGCTACAGCGGTGGCCATCACAAGAGCTACGCATATTTCTGTGCTGAAACAACTACATAGCCAGGTGCGACGTTGATTCGGTTTTGCTTCTGTTCTGTGGGTCTGGTACAACGATTTTTGTTGCTATTGTTCTTCTTTCACTACTGGGAACAGGGACAGAGGAACATGGATTTGGCCATTTTAGAAGTGCTTGATTTGTTTGTTACTTTCTGGATTGATTTGGTTTTCTGCAGCCTATTTCTGTTTTAGCGCCATAGTTGCTGAAATGTTCTTGTTTGGCACTGGTCTATGTTCATCATCCAACATTTATCAGTATCTGTGTGTCTTATACTAAAAATTATTTGAAGTGATTAAAATTAATTTGTCTGGTTGAACTGATATTGATTTAATCTATTGCTTTCATCCAGTCAATATCTTAATAGTGGTGCTTGAATGCTTGAAATTATTGGCTAGATTTCATTGAAGTACTGATTATGTTCTGTAGTTAGTTTTATTTGCAAAGTTGATTAGAAGGTTGGTTTGCTGTGATTATTTTACCTCTTCTCAAGAGATTGCCATTAGCAGGAGATTCTCAAGTACAGCCATAGCATGTGTTAATTTTCAGGGCAAGTTTGGTTCAGTTATTTTGCTAGAGTTTTTGTTTTAATCGCTATTGTTGGTTTCTGTGAGTCAATTGAGATACTTCAAAAGTAATCGGTGTTTGGTTCTCCGACACATCCTGTTGGTAGTTCAAAATCTGACTCACGGCTGCCATCGGAGTTTCAAAGTCTGACTAACTGAAGTTATCGGTAACTCATAGTTCGACCAAAGGGGAAAAGAATCTGAAATAGTTTTGATTCCACATCAACTCTTCAATTGTTGTTTCTGCATATTAATTTAGAGGTGCGTTGGGTGATTTGAAAAGGCCATATATTCATAAGAACTTGTTAAGGCACCTATTCACACCTCTAGTCGTCATTCTAATCCTACACAGTGATATAATTGAATTGCCTGGCGACTCCGGTATTCACCTTACCACTATTTTAGGGTAGTCGGAACGCGACGTCAGCATCTCGCGACGTTTTAGGGTTTATTCTTGAAATGTGTGTGCGCTTTTGGATCATCGAACCGACCCAAGTGCGAGGGCTCATTTTCGTGTCAACACACTTTTTAGCGACTCTGCTGGGGACAACGCCAACATGATGAGTACATCTATATTTTTGAAATTGTCAAATTATCAATTTTTGTACTTTTGGCCGAAAATATGTTGTTTCCTGGTATAGGCCGATCCCACCGGCCATATAGGCTCGGTCAGACCGGCCATACTAGCCCGGTCAGATCAGCTCAGCCCAAGTCCGAAGAGATAAAATCAGTTTCAGGTTGATTTTATCTCCAATTAGATTTTAACCAATTTTGGCCAAGTCCTAGTCAAGATAGACTCCAGGAAACACCAAGACCACCCCCTATAAATATAGGGGCAAGGCCGATTCAAAGGGTATCTTCATAGATCAACTCAAAACCCTAGTTTTGAATAGCACTTTTATTTCAACCTACTTCTCTTGCCCTAGGATTAGACTTAACATCCATCTTCATGGGTTTGCGTTGTAAGCCCTCCGTTCATCACGTCGTAACTGTGGTAATCCTTGTTGATTCACCTGTGAATCACCTGTTTAATCCACATAATGGATTTTTTTCGTTTTTATCAATTTTTATTGTCACAAGTGGGAATTCAGTCTCCAGGCCGAATTGTATTTGATTTCTTCCTGTTTTGCAGATTTATCACCCTTAGATTCCTCGCCATGAATTTTGGGGTGATTGCTATAAGTTTTCTAGATTGTCGGAGTCCGGGGAGATCAGATCGGAGGATGTCGGTTCGACGGATAGTACTTTGTAGGTCTGACTGTTCGTTGCCATGCCAGGTCCATCAACGGTTGCCGGCACGGTCCCTTCCACCCTCCGCACCGCACGTGCCGAGGTCCTGAGCCCAGAGTCCTCCTGTTGTCGGTCCGACCGTGGTCCGTCCGTCGGTCTGACCGCGCTGGAGTACCCCTCATCGGTTCGATCGCCCCGCAACACCACGCGTCGGAATACCCATTGATAGTACCCTTTGCACCAGGACACTACGCATACATCGGTCCGACTACTTGGCACCAAAACACCGAAGAGGCCTTCATCGCCCGCCCCCTTTGCACAAGCGTCGGTCTAACCGAGGCTTGCACCCCGGTCCGACCGACCAACAAGCTAAATGTAGGACCGAAAGTAGCGACCAGAGGGGGGGTGAATGGGCGCCTAAAAAAATCTTTCGAATCAATGGCCTGCTCCCAACACCCAACGCACCTCAAAAGACTAAGCAGTAGAGTGTGAACAGAAAGCCTAAGACTAAAAGTATCTACCCTAGAAACAACCAGTGTCAAAACAGAGAAACACCAAAAACAGTACTAATAGGCAGATAAACAAAATATTCAAGATATGGCAGCTCAAACTTCTCAGTAAGATAATCTAAGTACACATGGAATGGGATGAGAAGTTACTGTTCAATTTTGTCTCCTGTTAGAAACTTGGCGAAGCCTGCTTCGCTGGTCGAAGCCTGCTTCGTTGTGTCGAAGCCTGCTTTGAAATTGCTTGTCGAAGTCGAGCGAAGTTTATCATAGATGTGCCGAAGGTTTGTTTGGTCTAGCCTAGTTCGAGTGTGGCAAAAAGTGAAGTATGCTTTGAAGCGAAGTATGAGAGTATCGAAGCTTGCTTCGAACAGTGTACTTCGAAGCCTAGACTTCGAACAGAAGGGTTCGAACAAGCTCACAGAAAAGCAACCTCCGAAAGATAGGCGAAGCCAAACACACGGCAGCAAGACAAAATCGAAGTCTACACTCAACCTTCGAAGCTAGGTTGGTCGAGGTATGACAACCGAAGTTGAGACCTTCGCTCTGAGGGTTAACTTTGAAAGATAAGCTCCGAACTTACACACTGTGACCTTTGAAAATGACAGCAAGAAGGAACTCACGTCGAGCGAAGTCTACCAGAAAGACAAGCTTCGAAGCTAACTTCGAAGCCTGTCGAAGTATTGACTTTGAACAGCTCGAGACATAGAACACCTTTGCAAAGACCGTCGAAGTATGTCAAGCTGATAGACAGCACAAAACATACTTCGAAGCTAGAAACACAGTACACAAAGTGAAGTCGAAGTTCAAGCGAAGCCCTCAAGGATGTCAGATCGAAGCCTGCCTCACGGAGCTGAGGGACTTCGAACAGAGAGAAGGGGCTTCGCCAGATACAACCAGAAAAGGGAATTTGGCCCTGTCAACTCGATCAAAAAGCTACGCAGGAAAAAGCAAGCCTAGAGTACTAGTGTATTGTTGCTACAAGGAGTAGGTACTACTTGCTACAGGTAAGAACTAGTACTCCTCACGTGAAGAATAGAAGCAGCAGAGAAGCAAATAGAGATTAAATACGCACGGTACATGAAGATTCAGATCCACAAAAATCACTACATACCACACTCATCAACAGAGGATAAACTCTCACAGCGTAATGAAGAGCAGAGAGAATACAGGAATAGAAACTTCTTGCACAGGAGCCTGGCGGTGCACATGAACAGGAGCAGGAGAGAGAAACCGTAGGAAGCAAAATGACCCAATAGAATAAAAAGTGATTTCAGCAAAAAGGGTGACCTAACCCTAGGGATTGGGGCCCTATTTATAGGCTGCCCAACACTTAGGAATATTCCACCAGCCCCTTAGGGTTTTTTACAGATGCTAAAATAAAGGAAAAGAATAAACTGCCCTTAGGATTTTTTACAGACTCGACTGACTGACTGTGGGCCTAGAGATACAGATGACTTATCTGGAAGCTAAGCTTTCGTAGCGACTACGGCTTCTCTTCTGGACAGTCCGATACAAGATCAGCGGTTGTCAGTTTTGCACCGAAACTGACAAAGCCTCCACCGACTTTGCACCAGGTACCCGGATTAGGCTGGCCCGATTCCGCAGCTCTCTCAGCCCGGAATCACTCACCGCCCGTGTACCTGAGTCAATCCTAGTCAACAGCCCATTGGGTCTTCTGCTGCTTCTAGCCCATGTACCCGGATTGGGCCAGCCCGACTTCGCAGCTCTCTCAGCCCGAGCGTCGCTTGCTTCCCGTGTACCTGAGTAACACGCGGCCCATGGAACAGCAGATCTCCTCTCTTCTTCAGTCCTCTTGACTATCGTTGACAATGACTCATCACATCTGGAGTCATGAGGCCCACGCTATTCAGCATGGCTCCTCAATCTCCCCCTTGATGAGTGCATTGTCAACACTTCACTTCTTCAGCTCTTTAGTGCCTGCGAACAACTGTGGAAACACGAAAACAAAGCACAAGAAAAACAAAGAAGAAGAAAATAAGGTAAAAGTTTAACCCTAATGACCAAAAACCAAACAAAAGCAAGAAGCGGTCATTATGGTTAACCAAAATGTAAAAGCTCAAAATGAGTGCGATCTTAGAAACAACAACAAGGATATCAAAAGAGTAAGGACAATCGAGACAAGAACTCCCCCTTGAACTCTTAACCAAAATTTCTCCCCCTTGTTGACAAGTGAACTCATCAAGCACTCAAAAAAGAGACACAGACTCCCCCTAAAACGCAACTCCCCCTCAAAATATGCAATGAATTCAACTGGGGTGCATGAGGAGTGAATAAAGCATGCTTCTTAGATATGATTGACTGCAATTACAACATCTGATAGATACAGCAAAAGACATATTGTCTACGATACATGGCATGATCAGTGCAACAGATGATATCTAAAGAAAGTCATTAGCACGCATTTTCAATTTTTGCAAACAAAAGCATCACCATATTTTCCAGTTAACAAGCAAGGTAAAGCATGAGATGTAGAAGCTAACTGATATCGACCAAGATAAGCATCATCCAAAACAACGTGCTTCAGCAATCTTGTTATCAATTCAATTTTCAGGCTTTTTCTTTTTTTTTCTTTTTCATTTATGCCAGGGGTTATTTGCATGTCAAACCTTATGCTGACCGACCAAGTCAAGCCTAGGCCAGATCTGGACCATCAGAAGCTTAAGACCTTGGTCTTGGCATACACTACATTGTCCTAGTTCATACCAAAGTGCTATGGTACGCAGTCCAGAACAATGCAATGCGACAAAGCAAACCCACCTGGATCTTTGCAAGTAATGCATAAAGAGGCATGGAATTTTCGTTTTTCTTGATTTTGCATCATTTTTATAGCACATTTCCATGTTTTAAAACAGAAAGATGTCCAAGTTGCATATCGGCATCTAAGTCAGGAACTAGCTACAAGGTATGTAACAGATAGCAAAAACATTCAGCCAACACATGCTAGTTACCAGAAGCAATGGTGATTTTTTTTCAAGTTTTAAAGCATAAAAGCCATGCATATGACAGATATCAGACATATCAAGTGAACTGAACCAAAGCATGATCAATGACAAGTATTCAAAAGCATGTACCAGCTAGAATAAGTAAAGCAGTTCAATCATATAACAGAAGCAGCTCTAAAGTGTGATATGTGAATATGCAAGATATGATCACACACAAAAAGACTCAAGAAAAAAAAGTAAAGAATAAAGAAAACTAACGCAAAGTATCCTAGAAAGGATACACAACACTCAAATCCCCTCATAAACGCTCAAAGGTAGACTGATCTAGGGGTTTGGTGAAAATGTCAGCCAACTGATCGTGGGTATCAACATGAACAAGGTCAATGACACCTTTTTCATATTGATCCCGCAGAAAGTGAAAGCGTACATCAATGTGTTTGGTTTTTGAATAGAGACAAGGGTTTTTCCCCACACTAATTACACTGGTGTTGTCGCAAAACAATGGAACTCTTGTTGGAAAGAGCAAGCCAAAATCTCGCAAAGTGGAAATCATCCAAACTAACTGTGAGCAGCAGCTAGCAGCAGCTACATACTCAGCCTCAGTGGTCGAAAGAGCAACTCCATATTGCTTTCGAGAAGACCAAGAGACAAGAGAAGAACCAAGAAACTGGCAAGTACCGGAAGTCGACTTGCGATCCAACCGGCACCCACCAAAGTCAGCGTCCAAAAAGCCAGATAAATCAAGAGATGATGATGCTGAATAGTAAAGACCAAGATCAGGCGCATAAGTAAGATACCTGAAGATGCGCTTGACAGCCTGCCGATGAGACGCGCGTGGTGAAGACTGAAAACGCGCGCAAAGTCCCACAGCGAACTGAATGTCTGGTCTTATTGTCGTTAAGTACCATAGAGAAACAATCATCCCTCAAAACTCTCTCTCATTGACCTTGATGCCGCTCTCGTCCTTGTCCAGGCCCCCAGACGTACCCATTGAGGTCATCTGAGGATTCAGCTCTCCACCAAAGTCGAACTTATTTAGCATGTCTCTAGTATATTTACCCTGGTGGATGAAGGTGTCGTCCTTGGTCTGCTTGATCTGGAGCCCTAAGAAGTACTTGAGCTCACCCATGAGGCTCATCTCAAACTCGTTGTGCATCTGCTCAGAGAACTTGGACACAAGAGAATCAGTAGTACCGCCAAAAATAATATCGTCCACGTAAATCTGAGCAACTAAGAAATCTGAAGCAACTCTGAGCAAAAAGAGAGTTTTATCCACAGAACCCATTACAAAGCCCTTCCCCAACAAAAATTGCTTTAACTGGTCATACCAAGCCCTGGGGGCTTGCTTCAATCCGTATAAAGCTTTTTGCAACCGGGGGCTGCCTAACATAAACTTCCTCCTCTATGAACCCGTTCAGAAAAGCTCTCTTAACGTCCATTTGAAAAAGCTTAAAACCCTTCGAAGCGGCAAAAGCTAAGAGAATGCGAATGGACTCAAGACTGGGCAACAGGGGCGAAAGTTTCTTCAAAATCAATACCCTCTTTCTGGCAAAAACCCTGGGAAACTAATCGAGCCTTATTGCGCACCACAACCCCATCTTCACCTTTTTTGTTCTTGAACACCCACTTGGTGCCTATGGGGTTGCATCCTGGTGGCGGCTCAACTAGTGTCCAAACCCGATTACGGACAAAATTCTCAAGCTCTTCTTGCATAGCGTTAATCCAATTAGAATCAAAAAGAGCATGAGAAACGTCTCTGGGCTCAAAATATGCAACAAAAGCAGATTCAGCAAACACAGCAAGAGAGTTACCAGATGAAAGCAAAGTCCTCTATGTCAAATCACCGATGATGAGCTCTGAGGGGTGATCACGCTGAACTGCTCGGGTTCCTTGGTGATCTGAAGTCACCTCACCGGAGTCAGCAGCTGGCACCTCTAGACTCGACTGAGGGGGCTCCATCGAAGTGGAAGAAGTGATCAGAGGACCGCCCTCGTCCTCAGTCGAAGTCTGAGAAAGTGTGGGCTCTGCAGGGGGTGCAGAAGGCCCACCCTCATTAGCGGCTGCAGTATCCTCATCTTCCTCGAAGATGGACTCTCCGAGCTCACCATCAGAAGGCTCAAAAGAAGGAGTCAAAGAAGGCAAGGACTCATCAAATGAAACCTCACAAGTCTCGACAAGCAGCTAGGATTCGAGGTTCCAAAGACGGAAGCCTCGAGAATGCAAAGCGTAGCCAAGAAAAACACCGTCCTAGCAACGAGACTCAAACTTCTCCAAATGCCCTCCCTTCTTGAGCACAAAGCACTTGCAGTCGAACGCTCGCAAGTGGCTCACCTTGGGTTGTCTGCCAAACCGCAACTCATATGAGGTCTTACCTAGGTAAGCTCTAAGAAAAATGCGGTTGGCTAGATAGCAAGTCATGTTCATGGCTTCAGCCCAAAAATGCCTAGGAGTCCTGTGCTCATCGAGCATCGTTCTGGCCATCTCGACTAGCGTGCGGTTCTTTCGTTCCACAACGTCGTTCTGTGGGGGAGTGTAAGGAGAAGAAAACTGATGGTCCAGACCCTGATCACTACAGAAGCTGACGAACTGAGAGTTCTTGAACTCAGAGCCATTGTCGGAGCGAATTGCTCGCATCCGACCATTGTTCTCATTCTTCAGCTTCAAAATCAGGTCATGAACAAACTGAAACGTTTCATCCTTAGACTCCAAAAAGAAAACCCACGGGAATCGAGAAAAGTCGTCAACAATGACAAGTGTGTACCACTTCCCACCGACTGAACGTACCCGAGATGGACCAACAGTGTCTAAGTGTAAAAGCTCACCCGGATACGAAGTCATCACCTCAGTCACAGGTGAGTGAGAAGCGGCAACCATTTTACCATGATGACAGGGATGACAAACTAGATCTTTCTCCATTTTAAGCTTGGGCAATCCTCGGATGAGGTCCATAGAGCTTAACCTGACTAGCAGATCAAAACTCAAATGACCTAACCTCCTATGCCACTTCCAGAGCTCGGAAGATGATCCAGCAATCAAGTAGCGAGAAAGGCCAAAGAACTAGAGAAGTTAATTCGAAAAACATTACCGAATGGTAAAATCTGGCAAATCAAAGACCCTCTAGAATCAAACACAGAAGAATTGCCCTTCTTAAAACGCACTTCCAAACCATCCTCAAGAAGTTGCGAAACGGAAATCAAATTGAAGTTCAAATTTTTAACCAATGCAACATTCTTCAAAGAGAAATGACCTGAAATGCGAATTGAGCCAATGTCACTTACTTTCCCTTGACCACTGTTCCCGAATGTGATGTACTCTTTGGAGCTCGGGGGAGTGAGACTGGAGAACCATCTGCGATGTCCCATCATGTGGCGAGAGCATCCTGAGTCCATGATCCAAACGTCCTCCTGTCCCCGATCCTGCACAATCAGTGGCTGTAAGTGGGAGCAAATGGTCCGGCACCAGGTTTAGCAAAAGTGCTAAACTAGTGTCGAGCCATCTGCTCAAAAGACGGAAAGCAGAAATCACTATGAGAGACCGGACCAAAATGCGGCTCAAAGCGTGGTCCTCGGTTCTGCCTAAAGTCTCGGCCACGAGGTCCAGGACCGTAGCCAAAATGGCCTGGAGCTCTGCCGGAACGACCACCACCAACTGGAGTACAGGCAAGAAAGTCGTCTCCTCTACCCCCACCTACACGACACGGCCTGGCCTCCAGCCTCTCCCCGCGTCGAGGAACACGCAGTCTACCACCCTGCTGGTAGAACTGCTCCTGACCACCACGAGCTCTCTCTGCTCTCTCAACCAGCTTCCTTTTGAAGCAAAACTTCGCAAGATGCCCTTTTCTCTGACAATACTCACAATGATAGGTGGGCTTCTTGGGATGTGGTTGAGGCTTAGGGTTCTTGGGCTTAGTGGTGATTGGTGTTGTCTTCTTGGGCTGAGAGGGTCCAGGAAGAGAGTCTAGAGAGGTGTGGAGGTGTTTGGGCTTTGAACCCAGATAGGTTTCTTGGGTGGAGCTTTGGGTGGTTCATGGATCACTCCATCCTTGGGCTGACAAGCCTGGGAGGACTCAGTGGAGTGAGTCTTAGGGTATCTCTGCTCAGGAGTCATTTTACTCCACTCCACTGCCCGGCTGATGGCACTCTCAAAGTCAGCCTTGGTGTAGGTGTAACCTACCCCAAACCCATCCTGCCTCTTGAACTACTGGATCATCATGCCGAGTTGTGGCTCTCTGGCACTGATCCAACTCAGGATAGAACGGAGGTAAAAGTTCTCATTCTGAGAATCAGCTATTTCCTCACTCAAGGAAGCTAGAACCTCCACCTGAGACAAGCAGGTCTCACACTCACTCTCTACTTGAACAGACTTTTCGGCTTTTAGCTTGATCAATTCCATTCTAAGAGACAAACAGTTCTCACAGACAGTGGGTGGAACTGACAGTGTTTGAAGCTCTAGCCTAGTCTGCGCTAGCTTAGCTCTCACTCTCTCCAAATCCCCCAAATGCTCATCGCGCTTGGCTTTCAGCTCTGCTAAGACAGCTAGATGAGATGGGCAATCAGCACAGGGTGCGACGATAGTGGCTTGAGCATCTTTCAGCTCCAGCTGAGCACTTTCAAGCTCAGTGGCCAAAGCGCCCCTCTCATCAACCCTTTCTGTGTACTTGGACTTCAGAGTCGACAGGTCACACAGAAGCACCTCACACTTCGGGCACTCACTGCTATCACCCAAGCAGGGGAAAGAAGATAGACTCTCAATTCTGCCGTTGGCTACGTCAAGCTCACTCTCTAACTCATCTATCCTCTTCTTGGCCCCCCTAAGCAGTTTTTCCCGATATTTTAACTCCTGACAATTGCTTTCAAGTAAATCAACAATTTCACGCTCATAGGACGATACCTTTTCGTTGTCGTCGTCGTCAGAGTCATCAGAGGAGCTCTTCTCTTCCTTATCCCCAAGAGCCATTGAGCAGAAGCTCTTGCAGGATCTTCGGCGCTAGTGTGAGCGGCTCTTCGATCTGTCCCCGAAAGCCATGAAGCAGAGACCCGCCGGATCGTCCTTGTCCTTCCCCTTCCTGATGACGATTTCCTCATCGCTTGAGCTCGATGAAGAGGAAGAAGACGTGGATCGCTTGGAGTAGCTATTCTCCATCTCGGCGAAGAAGGCCTTGTCGCGCTTCTTGTTCTCTCGCTAGTAGTCCTTGAGGGCCTTCTTGAAGAATCTGGTCTTCGGCTTGCCCTTGTTGAAAGAAGAGCTGTCGTGCTTGCCGGAGTCGTGGAAGCCACCACCGGTGCCCTTCTTGTGTCCATTGCGCTTGGGGCAGTCGGCGATGAAGTGTCCTGGATCACCACACTCAAAGAACCCGGATTTCGTGCCATGTCTTTTGAACATCCTTTTATCATAGACACGACGCACCCGGTTGTTAAAGAGACACATGTCATCATCTCCTGTAGGACCGAAAGTAGCGACCAGAGGGGGGGTGAATGGGCGCCTAAAAATTTCTTGCTAAACTATGTTTCAGACCCAACACCCAAACGAGCTGACCCAGACAAATAATATTGGCAAAGCAAATTACTGGAATTAAAATTGTCTAGCCTAAAAATGATCGGTATCTTAATCTAAAAGATACTAAAGATAAACTAAATAAAAATACTGCAGTAAATAAAAAAACACCTAGATAAATCATGAGATATTTATTTTTCAATCTAAAAATAAAATACTAATTAAATGAATAAAACATGTAACATCCAGAAATTAATATAGAAATAAAACTTAAAATATTTCAAGTAAATCTAGAAAAAATATTACTGCGACTATTAATAAATTTTTATTTTTATACGAGCATATTAAAGTATATTAAAATAAAAAAATATATGACTACTAAAAAGATTTAAGCAGATTAAATTACTACGAAATTTCTAAACAAATTTTCAGTTAATTACCTGATAGATAATTATCTCTAAATATTGATCTACTAAAAAATAGTAGATTAAACACTTACCCGCTTCGTCGACGTCGCCACGGCCGGTGTGCCGAAAATTCTTCCCGCCGTGAAAGCAGTGCGCGTGCTGCAGCACAGCCGTGGGTGCCTGTGCTTTCGTGGAGTACAGTTTTGCCTTTTTTTGTTTCACTGTTGTGCGCCAGGAATGCTTTTTGGTTTTTTGTTTTTACTGTTGTGCGCCTGCAGATCTGCAGCCTCAATTCCAGTGACTCACGCCAGGTTGCCGTTGGAGACTGTGCTGCCGTGGGACCCGCCCGGAGATACTTCACAGCAAAGCTGCCGTGACTCACTTCGCCATGCAGCCCGCGCACGTCGTAGATCGCCAGGAAGAAAGAAACACCAAGAAACAATATGTTGGCGAAAAAATTGAAGATCGAACTTCGGTGGAAAAAAAAAATGGACTGCAGATTGATCTCATGGAAAACAGTCAACTATCCCCAAGGGGATAGGGGCCTATTTATAGGCAAATCCTAATACATGAAAAGACTAATTTACCCTCGGGTAAAATAAACTGACTCTAAAATAAATTCCGAAAATTACTAAAAAATTATTAGAAAAATCACCTGACTCAAATAAAAATATTCTAAACTTAAAAACTAAATATTAATATCCTAAAAATGAATAAATCATAGATTGTCAGTTTTACGCCAAAACTGACAAAGCGTCCACCGTCTTCGCATCGGGTACCCGGATTGGGCCGACCCGATCCCGCAGCTTCCTCAGCCCGGCAATCGCTCGCCGCCCGTGTACCTGAGTCAAACCCAGTCAACAGACCGGTGGATCATCTGCCGCTCCTAGCCATGTACCCGGATTGGGCCAGCCTGACTCCGCGGCTCTTCTGCCCGGCCATCGCTCACTGCCCGTGTACCTGAGTCACATGTGCCTCAGACTCGGCAGGTCTTCATCTCTCCCTTCCATTAACTTCCGTTGGCAATCACTCATCACATCTGGAATATCAAAACCATATTCTTCAACATGGTTTCTCAATCTCCCCCTTGATGAGTGCATTGTCAACACCCTTTTCAGCTCATCTCCAGAACCTACAAAACATGTGGAAACAGAAAAACAAAGACAAAAGAAAATAGAAGAAAGAAAATAAAAGTTTAACCCTAATGACCAAAAGCCAAACAGAAGCAAGAAAATGGATCATTATGGTTAACCAAAATAAAGCCTCAAAAACAAGTGCAAATCTCAGAATTAACAACAAGAATAAACTCCCCCTGAAATAAATCCTAGAGAAAGCCAAAAATATATCCAAAATTTCTCCCCCTTGTTGACAATTGGACTCATCAAGTGAGACTAAATGCACTTTAAAGAGACATAGACACGAACTCCCCCTGAAATGCAGCTCCCCCTCAAAATATGCCATGAATGCAAATGGGGTGCAGGTGGAGTGTGAAAAGCATGCTTCTTAGATATGATTAACTGCAATTACAACATCTAACAGGTATAGCAAAAGATATACTGTCTAAGATACATGACACGATCAGTGCAATAGATGATATCTTAAGAAAGTCATTAGCACGCATTTTTCGATTTTTGCAAAAACAAAAGCATCACCACATGTTCTAGTTGACAAGCAAAGTAAAGCATGAGATGCAAAAGCTAACTAATATCTACCAAGATAAGCATTGTCCAAAACAAAGTGCTTCAGCAAACTTGTCATCTTTTTAAATTTTTCAGACTAATTATTTTTCCTTTCATTTCTGCCAGGGGTTATTTGCATGTCAAACCTTATGCTAACCGACCAAGTCAAGCCTAGGCCAGAACTAGACCATCAGAAGCTTACGACATTGGTCTTGGCATACATTACACCGTCCTAGTTCATACCAAGGTGCTATGGTAAGCAGTCCAGAACAATGCAATGCGACAAAGAAAACCCACCTGGATCTTTTCTAATAATCATAAAAATGCATAAATTTCTCATTTTTCTGAATTTTTATCATTTTTATAACACATTTTTCATTTTTAAAACATATAGATGTCCAAGTTGCATATCTGCATCTAAGTGAGGATCTAGCTACAAGGCATGTAAAAGATAGCGAAAGCATTCAGCCTACACATGCTATTTACCAGAAGCAATGGTGATCATTTTTCAATTGTAAAGCATAAAAGCCATGCATATGACACATATCAGATATATCATGTGAACTGAACCAGAACATGATCATCGACAAGTAATCAAAAACATATACTAGCTAGAGAAAATAAAGCAGATTAATCATATAGCAGAAGCAAGCTCAAAATGTGGTTGATGATTATGCATGATATGAAAGCACACACAAAAAGACTCAATAAAATAAAGAAGAAGGAAAAAACCGATACCAATGAAAAAGGTGACTCAAAATATCCTAAAAAGGATACACAACTCCCAAAAAAACACAATCAATAATCATGAGTGGGACCAAACGGTCCAATGCTAGGTTTAGCAAAAGTGTTGAACCAGTGTCAAGCCATCTGCGCGTATGTAGGAAAGAAAAAGGAATCATATGAGTCTAGACCACAACACGACTCAAAGCGCGGTCCTCCGTTCATTCCTAAAATCACCGCCACGTGGTCCAAAGTCGTATCCATAACGATCTGGAACTCTACCAGAATGAAAACCACCCTCCGGAGCACGATCATAAAAACCGTCTCCTCTACCACCACCTACACGACGTGGCCTGGCCTCTAGCCTCTCTCTACGTCGAGGAACTCTCTGTCTACCACCCTGCTGGTAGAACTGCTCCTGCCCACCTCGAGCTCTCTCTGCTCGCTCAACCCGCTTCCTCCTGAAGCAAAACTCCTCAAGATGCCCGTCTCTCTGACAAAACTCACAGTGATAGGCAGGCTTCTTGGTATGTGGTTGAGGCTTAGGATTCTTAGGCTTGGTGGTGTTGGGTGTAGCATCTTTGGTGTGAGAGGGTCCAGGTAAAGAATCAAGGGAAGTATGGAGAGTTTTAGGCTTCGGAACCCAGATCTTCTTCTTAGGTGGAGCTTTAGGTTGTTCTTGAATCACTCCATCCTTGGGCTGACTATCCTTAAAGGACTTAGTGGAGTGAGTCTTGGGATATCTCTATTCGGGAGTCATCTTACTCCACTCCACTGCTCGGCTAATGGCGCTCTCAAAATCAGCCTTGGTATAGGTGTAACCTACCCCAAACCCATCCTGTCTCTTGAACTGCTGGATCATCATGCCGAGTTGTGGCTCTTTAGCACTGATCCAACTCAGGATTGAATGGAGGTAAAAGTTCTCATTCTAAACATCAGCTAGCTCCTCTCTCAAAGAAGCTAACACCTCCACCTGAGACAAGCAGATCTCACACTCTTTATCAACTTCGACAGACTTCTCAGCTTTTAGCTTAATCAACTCCATTCTAATGGATAAGCAGCTCTCACAAATAGTGGATGGAACTGACAAGGTCTCAAGCTCTAGCTTAGTCTGCTCCAACACAACTCTCACTCCAGCTAACTCGCTCAAATGCTCATCACTCTTGGCTCTCAGCTCGGCTATACTAGCTAAATGGGATGGACAGTCTACACAAGGTGCGAAGACAGTGACATGAGCATCTTTCAGCTCCTGCTGAGCGCTCTCAAGCTCAGTTGCCAAAGTGTCTCTCTCATCTACTCTTTCTGTGTACCTGGACTTAAGAGTCGTCAGGTCACACAACAACACCTCACAGTTAGGGCACTCACCACTATCACCCAAGCAAGGAGAAGAAGACAAACTCTCAATCTTGCCATTTGCCGTGGCAAGCTCACTCTCAAGCTCATCTATTCTCTTCTTAGCTCCTCTAAGCAGTTTCTCCTGATACTTCAACTCCTGACTGTTCTGTTCTAGTAAATTAACAACTTCTTGTTCATAGGAAGATGCCTTCTCATCGTCGTCGTCGTCGGAGTCATCGGAGGAGTCCTTCTCTTTCTTCTCACCAAGAGCCATTGAGCAGAAGCTCTTGTGGGGTCTTCAGCTGTGACGTGAGCGACTCTTCGGCTTGTCCCCGAACGGTCATGAAACAGAGGCCCGCCAGATTGTCCCTGTCCTTCCCCTTCCTGATTATGATCTCTTCATCACTTGAACTTGAAGACGAGGAGGAAGACGAGGATCTCTTGGAGTATCTTTTCTCCATCTCGGCGAAGAAGATCTTGTCTCGCTTCTTGTTCTCATGCCTGTAATCCTTCAGAGCCTTTCGAAAAAATCCTGTCTTGGGCTTGCCCTTTGTGGAATTGTCATACTTGCCGGAGTTGTAGGAGTTGCCGCCAGTTCCCTTCTTGTGATTGTTCTGCTTGGAGCAGTCGGCAATGAAATGGCCTGGGTCACCACACTCAAAGCACCCGGATTTTGTACCGTGTCTCTTAAACATTCTCTTATCATAGACACGTCGCACCCGGTTGTTAAACAGGCACAGATCATCATCTCCTAGAGTATCAAGTTGTTCCTCGGAGATAGACATCAAGGAAAAGGCAGTACAACTCATGGCATTAGGATCAGCCGATGGTGTCGCAAGCGCCAGAGTCTTTGAGCCAGAATCAGGGAGATTTGATCTCAACTGAATATCGACCTCTGAGGCCTTGAGCTTACTAAAAAGCTCTGCGATGGTCAAGGTATCATAGGACGCGCTCTCAACAATAGAAGAAACCTTGATCTCCCAGATCTTAGGGTCCAAGGTATGGAGTACCTTAAGCGCCTGTTCATGATCTGAGACCAGCTGATCACCCTCGGCCTTGTTAACATGAAGCTTGTTAATGATCGATTGAAAACGACCAAACAAAGCCTCAACAGTCTCACCTGGCTTCTGTGAGAAATTTTCTACTCACGCCGGTAGGTCTGATATAGTCTAGCTTTGACCTGAGCTGTCCCCTCATGGTGTGCCTGGAGGGTAGCCCATATCTCTCGAGTAGTGGTGAATGGCTAACATGCTCAAACTCAGTAGAACCTAGACCAGAAAATAAAATATTCACCGCCTTACTATTATTTTGATGCTGGGTAATTACATTTTCAGCAGTATCCGCGGCAATAGTCGTTATGGTGAAATTAGGATGAACACAAATCTCCCATATGTCCGAGCTCTGGCTCATAAGGTATGCTCGCATGCGAGTCTTCCAATAAGTGTAGCCAAAAGCCTCTAGGGACGGAATTTTTCCAGAAGACGTCATGGTCACTACCTAGGTTTAGAATCGGTTAAGATATTAGAAAAACCTAACCTCACTCTGATACCACTTGTAGGACCGAAAGTAGTGACCAGAGGGGGGTGAATGGGCGCCTAAAAATTTCTTGCTAAACTATGTTTCAGACCCAACACCCAAACGAGCTGACCCAGACAAATAATATTGGCAAAGCAAATTACTGGAATTAAAATTGTCTAGCCTAAAAATGATCGATATCTTAATCTAAAAGATACTAAAGATAAACTAAATAAAAATACTGCAGTAAATAAAAAAACACCTAGATAAATCATGAGATATTTATTTTTCAATCTAAAAATAAAATACTAATTAAATGAATAAAACATGTAACATCCAGAAATTAATATAGAAATAAAACTTAAAATATTTCAGGTAAATCTAGAAAAAATATTACTGCGACTATTAATAAATTTTTATTTTTATACGAGCAGATTAAAGTATATTAAAATAAAAAATATATGACTACTAAAAAGATTTAAGCAGATTAAATTACCACGAAATTTCTAAACAAATTTTCAGTTAATTACCTAATAGATAATTATCTCTAAATATTGATCTACTAAAAAATAGTAGATTAAACACTTACCCGCTTCGTCGATGTCGCCATGGCCGGCGTGCCGAAAATTCTTCTCGCCGTGAAAGCAGTGCGCGTGCTGCAGCACAGCCGTGGGTGTCTGTGCTTCCGTGGAGTACAATTTTGCCTTTTTTTGTTTCACTGTTGTGCGCCAGGAACGCTTTTTGGTTTTTTGTTTTTACTGCTGTGCGCCTGCAGATCTGCAACCTCAGTTCCGGCGACTCACGCTAGGTTGCCGTGGGAGACTGTGCTGCCTGGGACCTGCCCAGAGAAACTTCACAGCAAAGCTACCTCGACTCACTTCGCCATGCAGCCCGCGCACGTCGCAGATCGCCAGGAAGAAAGAAAGACCAAGAAACAATATGTTGGCGAAAAAATTGAAGATCGAACTTCGGTGGAAAACAAAAATGGACTGCAGATTGATCTCATGGAAAACAGTCAACTATCCCCAACGGGATAGGGGCCTATTTATAGGCAAATCCTAATACATGAAAAGACTAATTTACCCTCGGGTAAAATAAACTGACTCTAAAATAAATTCCGAAAATTACTAAAAAATTATTAGAAAAATCACCTGACTCAAATAAAAATATTTTAAACTTAAAAACTAAATATTAATATCCTAAAAATGAATAAATCATAGATTGTCAGTTTTACGCCGAAACTGACAAAGCGTTCACCGTCTTCGCACCGGGTACCCGGATTGGGCCGACCCGACCCCGCAGCTTCCTCAGCCCGGCAATCGCTCGCCGCCCGTGTACCTGAGTCAAACCCAGTCAACAGACTGGTGGATCCTCTGCCGCTCCTAGCCATGTACCCGAATTGGGCCAGCCCGACTCCGCGGCTCTTCTGCCCGGCCGTCGCTCACTGCCCGTGTACCTGAGTCACATTCGCCTCAGACTCCGCTGGTCTTCATCTCTCCCTTCCATTGACTTCTGTTGACAATCACTCATCACATCTGGAATATCAAAACCATATTCTTCAACATGGTTTCTCATCTGCCAAAGACTCAAGCTGATCCTCAGTGATAGACATCAAGGAGAAACCAGCACAAACCACGGCAGAGGGATCATCGGAAGGTGTAGCAAGGGCCAGGGACTTTGATCCAGAGCCAGTGAGATTTGATCTCAGCTGGATATCAACCTCAGTGGCCTTCAGCTTGCTAAATAACTCAGAAATGGTCAAGGTATCATAAGAAGTGCTCTCAACAATAGAGGATACCTTGATCTCCCAGATCTTTGGGTCCAAGGTATGGAGAACCTTGAGCGCCTGCTCGTGATCTGAGACTAACTAAGCACCCTCAGCCATGTTGTCTCGAAGCTTGTTAATGATCGATTGAAAATGACCAAACAACGCTTCAACAGATTCACCCGGCTTTTGTGTGAATTTCTCATACTCACGCCGGTAGGTCTTATAGAGCCGAGCCTTGACCTGGGCTATTTCCTCATGGTGTGCCTTGAGGGTAGCCCAGATCTCTCTCGCAGTAGAGAGATGGCTCACACGCTCAAACTCAGTGGAACCTAGACCAAAAAACAGAATGTTCACAGCTTTACTATTGCCCAGATGCTAGGCAATGATACCAGGAGTACCATGCTCAGCAACTAGCAAAATAACAAACGTATCGTGAAGACAAATGTCCCAGATGTCCGAGCCTTGGCTCATAAGATAGGCTCGCATGCGAGTCTTCCAATAGTTATAGCCATAGGCTTCCAAGGACGGGACCTTGCCAGGAGACGTCATGATCACTACTGGGGTTTAGAACCGGTTAAGGTATGGAAAAACCATAACCAGGCTCTGATACCACTTGTAGGACCGAAAGTACCGACCAGAGGGGGGTGAATAGGCGCCTAAAAATTCTTTCGAATCAATGACCTGCTCCCAACACCCAACGCACCTCAAAAGACTAAGCAGTAGAGTGTGAACAGAAACCCTAAGACTAAAAGTATCTACCCTAGAAACAATCGGTGTCAAAACAGAGAAACACCAAAAACAGTACTAATAGGCAAATAAACAAAATATTCAAGATATGGTAGCTCAAACTTCTCAGTAAGATAATCTAAGTACACATGGAATGGGATGAGAAGTTAATATTCAATTTTGTCTCCTGTTCGAAACATGGCGAAGCCTGCTTCGCTGGTCGAAGCCTGCTTCCCAGTGTCGAAGCCTGCTTCGCTGTGTCGAAGCCTGCTTCAAAATTGCTTGTCGAAGTCGAGTGAAGTTTATCATAGACGTGCCGAAGGTTTGTTTGGTCTAGCCTAGTTCGAGTGTGGCAAAAAGTGAAGTATGCTTCGAAGCGAAGTATGAGAGTATCGAATCTTGCTTCGAACAGTGTACTTCGAAGCCTAGACTTTGAATAGAAGGGTTCGAACAAGCTCACAGAAAAGCAACCTCCGAAAGATAGGCGAAGCGAAACACACGACAGCAAGACGAAATCGAAGTCTACACTCAACCTTCGAAGCTAGGTTGGTCGAGGTATGACAACCGAAGTTGAGACCTTCGCTCCGAGGGTTAACTTCGAAAGATAAGCTCCGAACTTACACACTGTGACCTTCGAAAATGACAGCAAGAAGGAACTCACGTCGAGCGAAGTCTACCAGAAAGACAAGCTTCGAAGCTAACTTCGAAGCCTATCGAAGTATTGACTTTGAACAGCTCGAGACAGAGAACACCTTCGCAAAGACCGTCGAAGTATGTCAAGCTGACAGACAGCACAAAACATACTTCGAAGCTAGAAACACAGTACACAAAGTGAAGTCGAAGTTCAAGAGAAGCCCTCAAGGATGTCAGATCAAAGCCTACCTCATGGAGCTGAGGGACTTTGAATAGAGAGAAGGGGCTTCGCCAGAAACAACCAGAAAAGGGACTTTAGCCCTGTCAACTCAATCAAAAAGCTACGCAGGAAAAAGCAATCCTAGAGTACTAGTGTACTGTTGCTACAAGGAGTATGTACTACTTGCTACAGGCAAGAACTAGTACTCCTCACGTGAAGAACAGAAGCAACAGAGAAGCAAATAGAGATTAAATATGCACGGTACATGAAGATTCAAATCCACAAAAATCACTGCATACCACACTCATCAACAGAGGATAAACTCTCACAGCGTAATGAAGAGCAGAGAGAATGCAGGAATAGAAACTTCTTGCACAGGAGCCTAGCGGCGCACATGAACAGGAGCAAGAGAGAAACCACAGGAAGCAAAATGACCCAATAGAATAAAAAGTGATTTCAGCAAAAAGGGTGACCTAACCGTAGGGATTGGGCCCTATTTATAGGCTGCTCAACACTTAGGAATATTCCACCATCCCCTTAGGGTTTTTTACAGACGCTAAAATAAAGGAAAAGACTAAACTGCCCTTAGGATTTTTTACAGACTCGACTGACTGACTGTGGGCCTAGAGATACAGATGACTTATCTGGAAGCTAAGCTTTTGTAGCGACTACGGCTTCTCTTCTGGACAGTCCGATACAAGATCAACGGTTGTCAGTTTTGCGGCAAAACTGACAAAGCCTCCACCGACTTTGCACCAGGTACCCAGATTTGGCTGGCCCGATTCCGCAGCTCTCTCAGCCCGGCAATCACTCACCGCCCGTGTACCTGAGTCAATCCTAGTCAACAGCCCAGTGGGTCTTCTGCTGCTTCTAGCCCATGTACCCGGATTGGGCTAGCCCGACTTCGCAGCTCTCTCAGCCCGACCGTCACTTGCTGCCTGTGTACCTGAGTCACACGCGGCCCATGGAACAGCAGGTCTCCTCTCTTCTTCAGTCCTCTTGACTATCGTTTACAATGACTCATCACATCTGGAGCCATGAGGCCCACGCTATTCAGCATGGCTCCTCACTAAAGCCCACTCCGGACCCTTCGGACTCCGTTGTCATTTTCAGTAAAATTACCTACTTCGCACGATCTGATCGGCTTGACTTGGCCAGTCTGATCGACTTCTTTGTTTTTTCGTCTAATCGGCTTTAGCGGACCGATTAAATCTGACATTGTTTATTTTTTATTTATTAGGTTATATTTCATTGATATAATTGAATTGCCTAGCGACTCCGTTATTCCCCTTATCACTATTTTAGGGTTGTCGGAATGCGACATTAACATCTCGTGATGTTTTAGGCTTTATTCTTGAAATGTTTGTGCGCTTTTGGATCATTGAACTGGCCTAAGTGTGGGGGCACTTTTTCCTGTCAACAAAAACAGTATGTTCACTTCCTTGTTGTTCAGGTCATACTGAGCGACTATCTCAGGGGTAGTGCGCTCAGCAGCCGGAAGCACAATGAAAGTGGCATGAACACACATGTCCTAGATTCCTGAGCTTTGGCTTAATAGATAGGCTCACATGCGAGTATTCCAATAATTATAGCCAAAGACTTAAAGAGATGGAACCTTGCCAACAGAAGTCATGATCTCTACTTTTGGTTAGAACTGTTTAAGGTATGGAAAACCCTAACCTTGCTCTGATACCACTTGTAGGACCAAGAGTAGAGACCAGAGGGTGGTGAATAGGCACCTCAAAAATTCTTTCGAATCGATGGCCTTCTCCCAACACCCAACGCTCCTCAAAGGACAACCAACAGAATCAAAACAAATCTCAAGTACTAAAAATAATCTAGCGTAAAAACGACCGGTGTCCTAAACAAAAATACATAATAAAAGTGTTTAAAGGTAGATTAAAATAGCTCACGGTACAAATTTCATCTAACAAAAATCTCATAAAAAACACAGACAATTCATCAAGCATATGCAGAGCATTCTAGAAATTACAAGCAGTTCACTAATATGTGTAAGCACAATATTCAACGCATTTAATCTAGACTAAATAAATGCAGTAAATAAAATGTGCTATCAGTTAATTAATCTATGCCAAAATATTCAGAATTAAAAACTGAGAAACCAAGGGTTGGTTTTGGAGTCTGTGATGAGTGATTGACATATTTTATCCTTTGATTCGAAGGGGTCCCTCCGAAGGGGTTCGGAGGTTGTTTCACCAAAGGGCTCGGTGGGCTCTGTTTGCCGCAGCTGTTGGAGCAGACTGTGCCTGTCGGAGGGGTCCGACAGTACACGATGATTGGTTTGTACCAAAGGGTTCGGTACTTTGGGCGGTACACCGGAGTGTGTATCGGAGGTTGTTTACCCAGAGAGGTCTCCGGAGTATTGGATACACTTGTCTGTCTGTCTATGGTGCACAGGTGACTTTGGAGGCGACAGACGGTTTGCAGCAAGTGAACTTGGGTCAAGCGGGAGGCTTGATGCTAGGCGAGCGGGGAGCTCGGTCACGAAGGCTGTGAATGGGTCGAGGTCGGACCTCGGGTCAAGGTGCGCTAGGAGAAGGCAGTAAGTGCGGAGTGTGGCTCTGGCTGAAGGTACTCTGAGATGAAGTCCTCGGAGGCGAGTCACTTCGAAGGGTACTCCGAATAGAGTGACTTCGGAGTATGGTGGACCAAGTCCTCAGCAATGAGGCAGGGCATTCGAAGTGTGCTTTGGAGGGAGGCACTCGAAGGTATACCCGACGAAGGTCTCAGAAGTCAAGGTGCATGGAAGGCATGTTCCGGGTGAGGTTCGTCGAGGAGTGTGCTCGGGGAGAGACACTGCGATGAAGTGCTCATGGAATTCTTCATGCGGAGGCCTTGGACGAAGGAGGGACTTTGAAGGGTGGTACTCTGAAGGTGGGGCTTCGGAGTGTAGCTGACTTGAGGTACTTCGGCCAGGCATGGCTTCAGTACACGGGTTGACGGAGTTCGAGCTAGGAGAAGCTGCGAAGCCATGGTGGTCCACTCCGGAGGTGTTGGTGCGAAGGCCCAAGGGCTTTGATGGCTTCGGCTCAAAACCGTCACTGTATCGAAGGCTGACTTTGGTGAAGCAAAGGGCGTCAGGATCGAGGCTTCTCACCGAAGCTACCGCACCCCTCGCGTTCGAAGGGGGGCTTCAGAAGAATCCAAGACTGTAAATGCTGACCGTGTCTGCTCTGCAAATGCTGATATTGTCCCCTCTGCGAAGCTGACAAAAGAAGCCTCCAAATAAAGTAGACTACCAGCTGTACCCCCCTGTTCTGATGAGACAAAAACAGTGTAAACCCTAGGGGTAAAGTAGTCTATTCACAGGGCTGAATAGTGCCTATAAATAGTGGAAGCTAGCTAGGTCACATCAACACTTTGAGCAGCCATTTTTGAGCCCATGTGCTAGCCGCCACAAACTTTGTGTATTCAGTCTATGAGTTCATTTTGTGTTCCCTGTTCAAGCAATGAAGCTTTGATTTTGTTCTCATTTACTGCTTGAACTTGTATGCTTACTTCACACTGCATGCTTTGATCTCTCTGTGTCTCACTTCTTCTAGGTTGAGTTTGTGCACTGAATCTTTTCTGGAGAAGTGTGTGAGAAGTCTGTTCGTGTAAAGTGTGTGATCTTCATTTTCTGTTCGCTCTGTGTAAACTAGAGGCAAGACCTCTCTGATTACTACCTGTAGGACCGAAAGTAGCGACCAGAGGGGGGTGAATGGGCGCCTAAAAATTCTTTTGAATCAATGGCCTGCTCCCAAAACCCAACGCAAAAAACTAAACAGCAAAGCGAGAACAGATTGACTAAGTCTACAGATTCGAAGTCTGCTGATTCAGAGGTTGCGGATTTGAAGGTTGCAGATTCGGAGGTTGCAGATTCGAAGGTTGCAGATTTGGCGGTTGCAGATTCGAAGGTTGCAGATTTGGAGGTTGCAGATTCGAAGGTTGCAGATTCGGAGGTTGCAGATTCGAAGCCTGCAGATTCGAAGTATGCAGATTCGAAGTATGCAGATTCGAAGTATGCAGATTCGAAGCCTGCAGATTCGAAGTATGCAGATTCGAAGTATGCAGATTCGAAGCCTGCAGATTCGAAGTCTGCTGATTCGAAGTCTGCTGATTCGAAGTCTGCTGATTCGAAGTCTGCAGATTCGAAGCTTGCAGATTCGAAGTCTACAGATTCGAAGCTTGCAGATTCGAAGTCTGCTACACAGAGTTGGACTTCACACAAGAAAATGGACTTTGACCCTGCCAACTCGATCAAAAAGCAACACAGGAAAAGCAAGGCTAAAGTACTAGCATACTGTAGCTACAGAAAAGTAGTACTACTTGCTACCAGCCACAAGAACTAGTACTCTTGTGAAGAACAAACAGAAGCCACAGAGAAGCTTCTGCTTAGGAATAAATTAGTTGTGTGCAAACCGAACCAAAAGAACCTTAAATGAAGTGCTGCGCATGAGAATCAATAGGAATAAAAGCTTCCAAACAGTAAAGAGCCAAATGAATCTCAGGAAGAACAGGAGGTTGCCTGGCGGCGCACACAGGGAGAGAGAAAAAAGCACGCAGGAACAAAATGACCCAAGGGATGATTGAAAAAGTGATTTCTAGAAGGGTAGTCCAAACCCTAGGGATTGGGGCCCTATTTATAGGCTGCCCAACACTAGGAATATTCTACCAGCCCCTTAGGGTTTTTACAGACGCAAGAATAAAGGAAAAGACTCTACTGTCCTTAGGTATTTTTACAGACACGACTGACTGACTGTGGGCCTAGAGTTACAGATGACTTATCCGGAAGCTAAGTTTTCGTAGCGACTACGGCTTCTCTTCTGGACAGTCGGATACAAGATCAACGGTCGTCAGTTTTGCGCCGAAACTGACAAAGCCTCCACCGGCTTTGCACCAGGTACCCGGATTGGGCCGGCCCGATTCCGCAGCTCTCTCAGCCCGGCAATCACTCACCGCACGTGTACCTGAGTCAGTCCTGGTCCCAGTGGGTCTTCTACTTCTTCTGGCCCATGTACCCGGATTGGGCCAGCCCGACTTCGCAGCCTCCTCTGCCCGACAATCGCTCGCTGCCCGTGTACCTAAGTCACACGCGGCCCATGAAATAGCAGATCTCTTCTTCTTTTGTCCCCTTTGACTATCGTTGACAATGACTCATCACATCTGGAGCCATAAGGCCCATGCTATTCAGCATGGCTCCTCAATCTCCCCCTTGATGAGTGCATTGTCAACACTCCTCTTCTTCAGCTCTTCAGCACCTGCGAACAAATGTGGAAACATGAAAACAAAACACAAGAAAACAAAGAAGAAGAAAAAATAAGGTAAAAGTTTAACCCTAATGACCGAAAGCCAAACAAAAGCAAGAAGTGGTCATTATGGTTAACCAAAACGTAAAAGCTCAAAAATGAGTGCGATTTCAGAACAACAAGGATATCAACAGAGTAAAAACTCCCCCTTAAACTCTGATCCCAAATTTTCTCCCCCTTGTTGACAAGTGAACTCATCAAGCACTCAATAGAGACACAGATATGATTGACTGCAATTACAACATCTAACAGATACAGCAAAAGACATACTGTAACGATACATGGCATGATCAATGCAACAAATGATATCTAAAGAAAGTCATTTGCACGCATTTTTCAGTTTTTGCAAACGAAAGCATCACCACTTGTTCCAATAAACAAGCAAGGTAAAGCATGAGATGCAAAAGCTAAATGATATCTACCAAGATAGGCATTGTCCAAAACAAAGTGCTTCAGCAAACTTGGTATCATTTCAATTTTCAGGCTTTTTCCTTTTTTTTCATTTTTGCCAGGGGTTATTTGCATGTCAAACCTTATGCTGACCGACCAAGTCAAGCCTAGGCTAGAACTGGACCATCAGAAGCTTAAGACATTGGTCTTGGCATATATTACACTGTCCTAGTTCATACCAAAGTGCTATGGTACGCAGTCCAGAACAATGCAATTCGACAAAGCAAACCCACCTGGATCTTTTCACGGTATGCATAAAAAGGCATGGAATTTTCATTTTTCTTGATTTGTCATCATTTTTATAGCACGTATCCATGTTTTAAAGCAGAAAGATGTCCAAGTTGCATATTTGCATCTAAGTCAGAAACTAGCTACAAGGCATGTAACAGATAGCAAGAACATTCAGCCTACACATGCTAGTTACCAGAAGCAATGGTGATCATTTTTCAATTTTAAAGCATAAAAGCCATGCATATGACAGATATCAGACATATCATTTGAACTGAAGCAAAGCATGATCATCGACAAGTAATCAAAAGCATGTACCAGCTAGAATAAGTAAAGCAGTTCAATCATATAACAGAAGCAAGCTCAAAAGTGTGATATGTGAATATGCAAGATATGAACACACACAAAAAGACTCAAGAAACGAGTAAAGAAGAAAGAAAAACTGACGCAAAATATCCTAAAAAGGATATACAACACCCAAATCCCCTCGTAAACGCTCAAATGTAGACTGATCTAGGGGTTTAGTGAAAATGTCAGCCAACTGATGATGGGTATCAACATGAACAAGGTCAATGACACCTTTCTCATATTGATCCCGCAAGAAGTGAAAGCGCACATCAATATGTTTGGTTTTTGAATGGAGACACGGGTTTTTCCCTAAACTAATAGCACTGGTGCTGTCGCAAAACAATTGAACCCTGGTACGAAAGAATAACCCAAAATCTCGCAGAGTGGAAATCATCCAAACCAATTGTGAGCAGCAGCTAGCAGCAGCTACGTACTCAGCCTCAGTGGTCGAAAGAGCAACTCCAGATTGCTTTCGAGAAGACCAAGAAACAAGAGAAGAACCGAGAAACTGGCAAGTATCGGAAGTCGACTTGCGATCCAACCGACACCCACCAAACTCGGCATCCGAAAAGCCAGATAAATCAAGAGATGATGATGCTGAATAGTAAAGACCGAGATCGGGCGCATAAGTGAGATACCTGAAGATGTGCTTGACAGCCTGCCGATGAGACGCGCGTGGTGAAGACTGGAAACGCGCGCAAAGTCCCACGGCGAACTGTATGTCCGGTCTTGTTGCCGTCAAGTACAACAGCGAACCGATCATCCCTCGAAACTCCCTTTCATTGACCTTGACGCCGCTCTCATCCTTGTCCAGACCCCCAGAAGTGCCCATCGGGGTCATCTGCGGCTTCAATTCACCACCAAAGTCAAATTTCTTTAACATATCACGAGTGTACTTACCTTGGTGGATGAAGGTGCCGTCCATGGTCTGCTTGATCTGGAGCCCTAAGAAGTACTTGAGCTCACCCATGAGGCTCATCTCAAACTCACTGTGCATCTGCTCAGAAAACTTGGACACAAGATCATTAGTAGTACCGCCAAAAATAATATCGTCCACGTAAATCTGAGCAACCAAAAAATCTGAAGCATCTCTAAGCAAGAAAAGAGTTTTGTCCACAGAACCCATCACAAAGCCCTTCCCCAAAAAAAATTGCTTCAACCGGTCATACCAAGCCCTGGGGGCTTGCTTCAACCCGTATAAAGCTTTGTGCAACTTAAAAACATGTCGAGGAAACTTAGGGTTCTCAAAACCGGGGAGTTGCCTAACATAAACCTCCTCTTCTATGTACCCGTTCAGAAAAGCACTCTTAACATCCATTTGAGAAAGCTTAAAACCCTTTGAAATGGCAAAAGCTAGAAGAATACGAATGGACTCAAGACGGGCAACAGGAGCGAAGGTTTCTTCAAAGTCAATACCTTCCTTCTGGCAATAACCCTGGGCAACTAGTCGAGCCTTGTTGCGCACCACAACCCCATCTTCACCTTGTTTGTTCTTGAATACCCACTTGGTGCCTATGGGGTTGCATCCTGGTGGCGGCTCAACTAATGTCCAAACCCGATTGCGGACAAAGTTCTCTAGCTCTTCTTGCATAGCATTAATCCAATAAGAATCAGAAAGAGCATGAGAAACGTCTCTGGGCTCAAAAGATGCAACAAACACAGATTCAGCAAACACAACAAGAGAGGCAGAAGAACGCAAAGTTCTCTCAGTCAAATCACCTATGATGAGCTCTGAGGGATGGTCACGCTGAACTGCTCGGGTTCCCTGGTGATCTGAAGTCACCTCATCGGAGTCAACAGCAGGCACCTCTGGACTCGACTGAGGGGGCTCGATCGTAGTGGAAGAAGTGATCAGAGGTCCTCCCTCGTTCTCAGTCAAAGTCTCAGAAGGTGTGGGCTCTGCAGGGGGTGCAGAAGGCCCGCCCTTATTAGCGGCTGGAGTATCCTCATCTTCCTCGAAGATGGACTCTCCAAGCTCACCATCAGAAGGCTCAAAAGAAGGAGTCAAAGAAGGCAAGGACTCATCAAATGAAACCTCACAAGTCTCGACAAGCAGCTGGGATTCGAGGTTCCAAACACGGAAGCCTCGAGAATGCAATGCATAACGAAGAAAAACACCATCCCAGCAACGAGACTCAAACTTGTCCAAATGCCCTCCCTTATTGAGCACAAAGCACTTGCAGCCAAACGCTTGCAAGTGGCTCACCTTGGGCTGTCTGCCAAACCGCAGTTCATATGATGTCTTACCAAGGTAAGCTCTAAGAAAGATGCGGTTGGCCAGATAGCAAGCTGTGTTCATGGCTTCAGCCCAAAAACGCCTAGGAGTCCTATGCTCATCGAGCATCGTCCTGGCCATCTCGACTAGCGTGCGGTTCTTTCGTTCCACAACGCCGTTCTGTGGGGGAGTGTAAGGAGAAGAAAACTGATGGTCCAAACCCTGATCACTACAAAAGCTGATGAACTGAGAGTTCTTGAACTCAGAGCCGTTGTCGGAGCGAATTGCTCGCATCCGACCATTGTTCTCATTCTTCAGCTTCAAAATTAGGTCATGAACAAACTGAAACGTTTCATCCTTAGACTCCAAAAAGAAAACCCACGAGAATCGAGAAAAGTCGTCAACAATCACAAGTGCATACCATTTCCCACCGACTGAACGTACCCGAGCAGGACCTACAGTGTCCAAATGTAAAAGCTCACCCGGATACGAAGTCATCACCTGAGTCACAGGTCAGTGAGAAGCGGCAACCATTTTCCCATGACGACAGGGATGACAAACTAGATCCTTCTCCATCTTAAGCTTGGGCAATCCTCGGATGAGGTCCATAGAGCTTAACTTGACTAGCAGATCAAAACTCAAGTGACCTAACCTCCTATGCCACTTCCAGAGCTCAGAAGAAGATCCAGCAATCAAACAGCGAGAAGGGCCAAAAGAAATAGAGAAGTCAACTCGAAAGACTTTACCGAATGGTAAAATCTGGCAAATCAAAGACCCTCTAGAATCAAACACAGAAGAATTGCCTTTCTTAAAATGCACTTCCAAACCATCCTCAAGAAGTTGCGAAACAGAAATCAAATTGAAGTTCAAATTCTTAACCAAAGCAACATTCTTCAAAGAGAAAGGATCTGAAATGCGAATTGAGCCTATGCCACTTACTTTCCCTTGACCGCTGTTCCCGAACGTGATGTATTCTTTGGAGCTCGGGGGAGTGAGACTGGAGAACCATCTGTGATGTCCCGTCATGTGGCGAGAGCATCCTGAGTCCATGATCCAAACATCCTCCAGTCCCCGGTCCTGCACAATCAGTGGCTGTAAGTGGGAGCAAATGGTCCGGCACCAGGTTTAGCAAAAGAGCTAAACCAGTGTCGAGCCATCTGCTCAAAAGATGGAAAGCGAAAACCATCAAAAGAGTTTGGACCAAAACGTGGCTCAAAGCGCGGTCCTCGGTTCTGCCTAACCCTACGGCAACGAGGTCCAGGACCATAGCCAACACGGCCTGGAACTATGCCAGAACGGACACCACCAACTGGAGCACGGGCAAGAAAGCCGTCTCCTCTACCACCACCTACACGACGCGGCCTGGCCTCCAGCCTCTCCCCGTGACGAGGAACACGCAGTCTACCACCCTGCTGGTAGAACTGCTCCTGACCATTACGAGCCCTCTCTACTCTCTCAACCCGCTTCCTCCTAAAGCAAAACTCCGCAAGATGCCCGTCTCTCTGACAGTACTCACAATGATAGGTGGGCTTCTTGGGATGTGGTAGAGGCTTGGGATGTTTGGGCTTGGTAGTGTTTGGTGTGGTCTTCTTGGGTTGAGAGGGTCTAGGAAGAGAGTCCAGAGCAGAGTGGAGGTGTTTGGGCTTTGGAACCCAGATAGGCTTCTTGGGTGGAGCTTTTGGTGGTTCATGGATTACTCCATCCTTGGGCTGACAAGCCTGGGAAGATTCAGTGGAGTGAGTCTTAGGGTATCTCTGCTCAGGAGTCATTTTACTCCACTCCACTGCCCGGCTAATGGCACTCTCGAAGTCAGCCTTGGTGTAGGTGTAACCTACCACAAACCCATCCTGCCTCTTGAACTGCTGGATCATCATGCCAAGCTGTGGCTCTCTGGCACTGATCCAACTCAAGATAGAACAGAGGTAAAAGTTCTTTCTGAGAATCTGCTAGCTCCTCTCTCAAGGAAGCTAGAACCTCTACCTGAGACAAGCAGGTCTCACACTCACTCTCTACTTGAACAGACTTCTCGGCTTTTAGCTTAATCAATTCCATTCTAAGAGACAGACAGTTCTCACAAACAGTGGGTGGAACTGACAATGTCTCAAGCTCTAGCCTAGTCTGTGCAAGCTCAGCTCTCAACCTCTCCAAATCACCCAACTGTTCATCGCCCTTGGATTTCAGCTCAGCTAAGACAGCTAGATGAGATGGGCAATCAACACAGGGTGCGACGACAGTGGCTTGAGCATCTTTTAGCTCCAGCTGAGCGCTTTCAAGCTTAGTGGCTAAAGCATCCCTCTCATCAACCCTTTCTGTGTACCTAGACTTCAGAGTCGACAGGTCACACAGAAGCACCTCACACTTCGGGCACTCACTGCTATCACCCAAGCAAGGGGAAGAAGATAGACTCTCAATTCTGTCGTTGGCCACGGCAAGCTCACTCTCTAACTCATCTATCCTCTTCTTAGCCCCCCTAAGCAGTTTTTCCCGATATTTCAACTTCTGACGATTGCTCTCAAGTAAATCAACGATTTCGCGCTCGTAGGATGATACCTTGTTGTTGTCGTCGGAGTCGTCGGAGGAGCTCTTTTCTTCCTTATCCCGAAGAGCCATTGAACAGAAGCTCTTGCGGGATCTTCGGCGCTGGTGTGAGCGGCTCTTCGGCTTGTCTCCGAAGGCCATGAAGCAGAGGCCCGCCGGATCGTCCTTGTCCTTCCCCTTCCTGATGACGATCTCCTCATCGCTTGAGCTTGATGAAGAGGAAGAAGACGTGGACTGCTTGGAGTAGCTCTTCTCCATCTCGGCGAAGAAGGCCTTGTCGCGCTTCTTGTTCTCTCGCCGGTAGTCCTTCAGGGCCTTCTTGAAGAATCGGGTCTTCGGCTTGCCCTTGTTGAAGGATGAGCTCTCATGCTTGCCGGAGTCGTGGAAGCTGCCACCGGTGCCCTTCTTGTTTCCATTGCGCTTGGGGCAGTCGGCGATGAAGTGTCCTGGATCACCACACTCAAAGCATCCGGATTTTGTGCCGTGTCTTTTGAACATTCTCTTGTCATAGACACGACGCAGCCGGTTGTTAAACAGACACAAATCATCATCTCCCAAAGACTCAAGCTGGTCCTCAGTGATAGACATCAAAGAGAACCCAGCACAGCTCACAGCAGAGGGATCAACAGAAGGTGTAGCAAGGGCCAGGAATTTTGATCCAGAACCAGTGAGATTTGATCTCAACTGGATATCTACCTCAGTGGCCTTCAGCTTGCTAAATAACTCAGAAATGGTCAAGGTATCGTAAGAAGTGCTCTCAACGATAGAGGATACCTTGATCTCCCAGATCTTTGGGTCCAAGGTATGGAGAACCTTGAGCGCCTGCTCGTGATCTGAGACTAACTGAGCACCCTCAGCCTTGTTGTCCCGAAGCTTGTTAATGATCGATTGAAAACGACCAAACAAGGCTTCAACAGATTCACCCGGCTTCTGTGTGAAGTTCTCGTACTCACGCCGGTAGGTCTGATAGAGCCGAGCCTTGACCTGGGCTGTTCCCTCATGGTGTGCCTTGAGGGTTGCCCAGATCTCTCTCGCAGTGGAGAGATGACTCACATGCTCAAACTCAGTGGGACCTAAACCAGAAAACAAAATGTTCACAGCCTTACTGTTGCTCAGATGCTGAGCAATGATACCAGCAGTACCCTGCTCAGTGACTGGCAATATGACAAACGTGGTGTGAACGCAAATGTCCCAAATGTCCGAACCCTGGCTCATGAGATAGGCTCGCATGCGAGTCTTCCAATAGTTATAGTCATAGGCTTCCAAGGACGGGACCTTACCAGGAGACGTCATGGTCACTACCGGGGTTTAGAACCGGTTAAGGTATGGAAAAACCCTAACCAAGCTCTGATACCACTTGTAGGACCGAAAGTAGCGACCAGAGGGGGGGTGAATGGGCGCCTAAAAATTCTTTCGAATCAATGGCCTGCTCCCAAAACCCAACGCAAAAAACTAAACAGCAAAGCGAGAACAGATTGACTAAGTCTGTAGATTCGATGTCTGCTGATTCAGAGGTTGCAGATTCGAAGGTTGCAGATTTGGAGGTTGCAGATTCGAAGGTTGCAGATTTGGAGGTTGCAGATTCGAAGGTTGCAGATTCGGAGGTTGCAGATTCAAAGGTTGCAGATTCGGAGGTTGCAGATTCGAAGCCTGCAGATTCAAAGTATGCAGATTCGAAGTATGCAGATTCGAAGTATGCAGATTCGAAGCCTGCAGATTCGAAGTATGCAGATTCGAAGCCTGCAGATTCGAAGCCTGCAGATTCGAAGTCTGCTGATTCGAAGTCTGCTGATTCGAAGTCTGCAGATTCGAAGCTTGCAGATTCGAAGTCTGCAGATTCGAAGCTTGCAGATTCGAAGTCTGCTACACAGAGTTGGACTTCACACAAGAAAAGGGACTTTGACCCTACCAACTCGATCAAAAAGCAACACAGGAAAAGCAAGGCTAAAGTACTAGCATACTGTAGCTACAGAAAAGTAGTACTACTTGCTACCAGCCACAAGAACTAGTACTCTTGTGAAGAACAAACAGAAGCCACAGAGAAGCTTCTGCTTAGGAATAAATTAGTTGTGTGCAAACTGAACCAACAGAACCTTAAATGAAGTGTTGCGCATCAGAATCAATAGGAATAAAAGCTTCCAAACAGTAAAGAGCCAAATGAATCTCAGGAAGAACAGGAGGTTGCCTGGCGGCGCACACAGGGAGAGAGAAAAAAGCACGCAGGAACAAAATGACCCAAGGGATGATTGAAAAAGTGATTTCTAGAAGGGTAGTCCAAACCCTATGGATTGGGGCCCTATTTATAGGCTGCCCAACACTAGGAATATTCTACCAGCCCCTTAGGGTTTTTACAGACGCAAGAATAAAGGAAAAGACTCTACTGCCCTTAGGTATTTTACAGACACGACTAACTGACTGTGGGCCTAGAGTTACAGATGACTTATCCGGAAGCTAAGTTTTCGTAGCGACTATGGCTTCTCTTCTGGACAGTCGGATACAAGATCAACGGTCGTCAGTTTTGCGCCGAAACTAACAAAGCCTCCACCGGCTTTGCACCAGGTACCCGGATTGGGCCGGCCCGATTCCGCAGCTCTCTCAGCCCGGCAATCACTCACCGCCCGTGTACCTGAGTCAGTCCTGGTCAACAGCCCAGTGGGTCTTCTACTACTTCTGGCCCATGTACCCGGATTGGGCCAGCCCGACTTCGCAGCCTCCTCTGCCCGACAATCGCTCGCTGCCCGTGTACCTGAGTCACACGCGGCCCATGAAATAGCAGATCTCTTCTTCTTTTGTCTCCTTTGACTATCGTTGACAATGACTCATCACATCTGGAGCCATGAGGCCCATGCTATTCAGCATGGCTCCTCACTACCGAAGCACTTTTCTTGGCTTAGATCGAAGCCCGTTTCTTCCCTTGTCGAAGTCCTCGGCGAAGTGTGTTCAGTGGGCGTTTAGACCTTCGAAGTACGAAGCCTAGCACCAGTTGCTATCACTGAGTATTTGGTCAAAGTCCTCATAGGGAAGTCTGCTCTTGCGAAGGGTGAAGTGCGAAGCCTGCTCGAAGGCACCTAGTGTGCAGAGCCTGCACTGACTTAGCAGAGCTGAATTTTTGAAGTTGTGGGTGGAGCGAAGTCTTCTTGGCTTCGAACTTTTGCTCCTTGCGAAGCCTGTTTTCGAAGCTGTAAAATACCTCCAAACCAGAACATCGAAGGGTGTGTTCGAAGCCTGTTCCGTAGAAGACAGAATTAAAACAAAAGGCTATTTTTAATCTGAAATCTTAAAAGCTCCCATTCACCCCCCTCTGGTCGCCGTTTCCGGTCCAACAAAAACAGAAGTGCACGAGAATTGAGAAAAATGTTACTGTTCTATCGATGTCCCCTATTCACATGTGCATAATGTCAAACATTTGGCGTGTGCTGCACCTGTGTGCTACTTGCGCCCTTTGTCTTCACGCAGCAATATCTCCACCAGACGCCACAGCGCCACCTCCACGCGTCAGAGAGCATCCCACGCATTGCGCCTTTTACCTCCTCGACGATGCCCATGTATGGTTCCATCAGATGGAACTCAATGGAGGGCGACCAACATAGGCCACAACAGCATCATCAACCCCAATGGCATCAGGTCTGGTGGTCTCCTTGGTATCTGTCAACAGCAAGCTAGAATCTAGGACCATCCGCTTGTCGCCATCATAGATACGGCGATGCGGGAAAGAAGGGAAATGCTTTCATTGTGATGAATTATTTGTCCCAGGGCATAAATCACAGTGTAAGCACATCTTCACCATCGAGGTGGTTGACAATGAAGAGGGAACTGATGGAGAAGACGAACCAATGATTTCCATCCACGCCCTAGCCGGTATTTAGCTGCGTTCAGGACGCATGATGCAGATCGAAGTGGACATCAACGACACATGGCTCCTAGCACTGCTGGACTCGGGATTGACTCACAACTTCATCGACACTGAGGTGGCGGCACACGCACGCATTTCCCTATCAAGTTCGGGCGGTCTACGGGTGGCAGTGGCAAATGGCCACAAAATGATGTGTTCCTGCTGCTGTCAAAAGCTATCCATCGACATCCACGGCAAGCAATTCATCATCGACTATTATGGGCTCTCCCTGGGATGCTACGACATGGTCCTCAGGATTCAGTTGCTGATGTCCCTTGGACCAATCCTCTGGGATTTTGGTTGGCGCACCATGGCATTTGTGAGGAATAGCAACCATGTCACATGAGCGGTAGCAAAGGCCTCCCTACCGCCAATCCCGCTTATGGCGGCTACAACGAACATCATTGATGACCTCCTCCTCGTCTTCGTGCCACTCTTCACCGAGCCGACAGGACTGCCACCACCACAACAAAGGAGCCACCAAATTCGACTACTGCCTGGTACAGCACCGATGGCTATCCATCCGAACCGCTATGCCCACACATAGATAGCAGAGTTAGAGCGGCAGTGTGGGTAGATGCTGCAAACAGGAGTCTTCGCGTGAGTTCTTCAGCCTTCTCTGTACCAGTCCTCCTTATCAAGAAATAGGATGGCACCTAGCGATTCTACGTCGACTATCGGCCACTCAACGATCATACAATGAAGGATAAATTTCCAATTCCAATCATCGAGGAACTCCTCAATGAACTCCATGGCACCAAATATTTCACCAAGCTAGATCTATGATCTAGCTACAATCAAGTGCTTATCCAACCCGACAACGTGGAGAAGACCACTTTCCACACACACCATGGGCTCTTTGAGTTCTTTGTTTTGCTATTCGGTCTCACCAACACACCGGCAACCTTCCAAGCATTAATGAATGAAAGTTCTCCAACCATTCCTAGATCAGTTTGTGCTTGTATTCTTCGATGACATCTTGATATATAGATCCTCATGGTTGGAGCATCTTCGGCACGTCCACCTCGTTTTATCCAAGTTGTAGGAATACTAGCTTTTCATCAAGAAATCGAAGTGTTCCTTTGGCCTCCATACCGTGGCATACCTCAACCACATCATCTCTACAGAAGTGGTGGCCATGGACATGCAGAAGGTGGACATAGTCCTCAAGTAGCCGACTCCACGGTCCGTCAAGGGGGTCTAGGCATTCCTGGGACTAGCAGGCTACTATCGCCGCTTCATCCGCGACTACGGCATGATAGCTGCCCCTTTGATGAAACTGCTATGGAAAGAGGGCTTCCGGTGGACGGTTGATGCTGAATAAGCTTTTCGAGCCCTCCATCAGGCCCTCACACCCACACCATCCTATAGCTGTCGGCCTTCAGCCATGACTTCATCATCAAATGTGACTCCTCCGACTCCAGTTTTAGGGCCGTTCTCCACCAGGGGTAGGACCAGTGGCATTCTTCAGAGGATCCATCGCTCACTGCCATGCCAAACTTGCTGCATATGAGTGAGAGCTGCTTTGTTTCGTCCAAGTCATCTGTCATTAGTGGAAATTCCTATGGGGGCGGCCATTTCTACTCCGTACTGATCACAATAGTTTAAAATTTTTGCTTGATCAGCGAATTTCGACGATACCTCAACATCAATGGGCAAGAAAACTTCTCGGCTTTGACTTCCACGTTGAGTTCATGCTAGGTGCCACCAATATAGTGGATGATGCTCTCTCCAGACGCGACATGGAGGCCTTGGCTGAACTGAGTGCCCTATCTACTATGACTTTCTAGCTCTTTGAGGACCTGCGTCGCGACTACGACAACGACACCTAGCTTCATGACTTGCATGCCTGTCGTTGCAAGAAACTAGGGTCCTCGCTGGGTGTTGCGAGATGGCCTAATCATGGTGGACAGACGCATCTACATCCCGCCATCATCCCCCTACCTATAGGACATACTAGCAAGTGCTCACGACAAGGGGCATGAAGGCACCGAGAATACACTCCATCGCTTGGATGCTAACATCCATGTTCCCTGTGCCCACTGAGTCATCCATGATTATGTGTGGGCCTATGTTACGTGTCAAAAGAACAAGACAAAGCATCTCCATCACGTCAGCCTGTTACAACCACTCAACATCCCATCTACAGTGTGGTGTGACATTGTGATGGATTTTATTGAAGGCCTACCCCGCGTCAACGGGAAGACATTTATCTTGACTGTGGTCAACCGGTTCTCCAAGTATGCCCACTACACGGCCACTTCGGTCGCCCGATCCTTCTTCGACACCATCGTCCGACTTCATGGAATACCAAGGTCCATCGTTAGTGATAGTGACCCGGTGTTCACCAGTTAGTTTTGGAACGAGTTGTTCTCATTATCAGGCACCAAGCTCAATCTCACTTCAGCATTCCACCCATAGTCTGATGGCCATTCTTAAGCTACAAATAAGATCATCACTATGTATCTTGACTACTTGACTGGTGATCATCCTCGCAAATGGCTTCAATAGTTACCTTGGGCATAATTCTACTACAACTCTGTTGTTGGGGGAAAATATCTCATCTTCGGGGTTATTGCCGCAACAGCATAAAAGCAGATAGTGGATTCGAAGGTTTCCAGACGTCCGTCTTCGAAGATACCCTGAGTCAAGCTCGAAGTACGAAGATAGGCATTGGTTCGGAGTACATCTTCGAACTAAGGATCTTCGAGATCTTTATTGCCAGCTAAGATGGAAGATTTATCTTTTATATTATTAGATTAGTCTTTTACCATTTTAGCCCTATCAAGGGTACCGAATAGTTTCCACTATGTCGGTTGTAATAGAGGGGTAAATAAGTCTTTTCCTTAATATTTGGGCCTATAAATACCCCCCATTTCACCCTGTAATAGGGACCGAATACAAGTTATTCAATACACACATTCGAACTATTCTAAGTTGTTATCCTTTCGGAGGCTTAGAACAGTTCTCTTCGCAAACACTTCGTTTGTTAGTTTCTATTCTACAGAAACCTGTTAGCGTAATCTTTTATGCCAACAGTTGGCACCGTCCGTGGGGAACCTAGTCCGAAAAACTTCGTTCTCTACCAACTTCTTACATCATGCCTCCTAAGCGGAGCGCACCTCGTAACCCTGTTCAGAGGTCCTCTCGGATCTCCGGAGAGACACCACCCGATACGGTTGAAGTCGGAGGACCTTCGACATTCCCTCCACCTCAAACTCCGGAAGGAGTTTCCATCCCTCGAACATACGAAGCTTCTCCGCCAAATCCTTCCATACTTCGACCACCTGGAATCCCTCTTCCACCTTCCATCCCACTTCGAACTGATCCTACTAGTTCTCAAGACCCGGAAGATCCTTCCGAAGGAGATGAAGCCAATCTTGGAGATATGGCAACTGAAATGGCCAACCTTCAAGCTGAAGTAGCAAGGTGGCGACAAGAAGCTGCGAACAGGCTTCGCTCTCAAGCCATCCCAACTATCCCAGAAGTGCCCGAAGACGATGAACCCGATTATCCCGAAGCTCCGGAGAATGCCTCCTTCGACAATGAATCTCCGCTGCATCCTGAGCTGCAGAAAGTTCGCTTTGATCCGAAGTTTAAGACTTCGAAGCTCTGTAAGTATGCTAGAGATGAAGATCCCAGAGAGTTTGTTCGTTCTTATGCCCTAGCGATTGAAGCTAGCGGAGGAGTTCGAGACACCATGGCGAAGTGCTTCCCCTTAGCTCTTCAAGGAGTGGCATTAAGGTGGTTCTGGTCTTTGAAACCAGGATCAATTAATTCATGGGGGCAGCTGAAGAAGAAGTTTATAAGCAATTTTCAAGGCACCTTCGTGCCTCCCATGTCAACAGGAAGCCTTTTCCAGGTGAAACAGCTCCCCGGAGAGACATTGAGGCAATATTTCAAGCGCTTCGCTCACACGAAGTCGTAGATCCGGGGATTGTCTGCATCTTCGGTAGTTGATGCAGCTCGGGAAGGCGTCACTCATCAAGGCCTTTTGGATAAGCTTCATCGGAAAAGCATCTCCTCGGTCTCTCAGTTGATGTCATACTTCGAGGAGTATGCGAGGTCGGAAGAAGGTTGGCTCCGAAGAACTGCCGCTACTTCATCCATATTGCAAGAAGTTAAAGTAGAAGTAAAAACTTCGGCACAGCCGCAAGAACCAATCTTCGAAGTTCAACATGATCAGAGAAGAGGGCAAAAGCACCCTCGTTCTGAAGTCATGAATATTGCACCCCCACAGAAGTTTACACAGAGAGCTCCACAGTCTTCGGGGAACAAGGCCAGCGGCTGGAGGCCGCCAGGGAAAACGGCTGGCAAGGGCCAGACCCTTTTCTGCTGCATCCATGGAGAAAATCGAAGCCATGCAACTGATACTTGCAAAGCTATACTTACCCTAAGGGGAGAGTATCTAGAAAGAACTTCGGGTCGAGGTACTACCGACCGAGTTCCAGCTGCAACGCGCCCAGAGCCGGTCCAGGCTATGGCGCGGATAGAAAACTTTGATGCTGCAAGACACCCTCCAGTGGCCAATGTTATGCCACCTCCGAAGCAAGAGGAAGGGCAAGATCGAGGGAAAAGAGTAGTTCTCCCCATCTCCGGAGGAGGTACCCTCGGAAGCATGTCAAAGAGACAGCGAAGAGACTACGTGAGAGAAGTAGGCCATATTGGGACTTCGTCGTCTGCAGCTGCAATGCCGGAGTGGTCTCATGTACCGATATCCTTTTCTGCGAAGGACGCAGCTGGCATTAAGTTCCCGCATGGAGACCCACTTGTTATCACTGCTGATATTGCGGGCACTGAAGTTCGAAGGGTGTTGATTGACGGAGGTAGTTCGGTAGACATCATTTTTGTTCAAGCCTTCGATCAACTGTGCATCTCCAGAAAGCATATTCTTCCAGCGGCTCACCCTTTGCAAGGCTTCGCAGGACCTCCGCTTGATGCACTTGGCCAAATAGGCCTGGAAGTTACCTTCGGAGAAGGTTTGTTGGCCCGAACTGAGGAAGTAATCTTTGATGTCGTAGATGCCCCGTATGCTTACAACGTTATCTTCGGAAGAGGCATGCTAAACTAGTTCGGAGCTGTGGCGCATCACAATTATTTGTGGATGAAGATGCCCACACAAGCAGGAGTCCTTACTGTCTTCGGAGATCAAGCTATCGCTCGGAGAGTGGAATATGGTCATGGTCCCCCTCTTGATCCAAGACAAGTAAACAATGTACAAGATAATGAAGAAATTTTTTCAGCCCCTTCCGAAGCTTCAAAGAAATCCTTTCCGAGACCAAGTCCTGAAGGAGAGATTGCAGCGAAGGTCATTGTTAAAGATGGTAAAGAGTATACATTTCAATTTGGTAAAGATTTACCTCCAGAAGTTGCAACCTCCTTGGAAAAGGTGGTGGAAGAAAATTTGGATGTCTTCGCTTGGTCTGACGAAGATATCACCGGAGTCGATCGGGATATCATTGAACATAGTTTACTTGTAAACCCGAAGGCCCGCCTTGTTCGGCAAGGACTCCGGAAAATGTCTACAGAAAGAGCTGCTCTAGCGAAAGATGAAGTTGAGAAATTATTGAAGGCTGGGATTATCAAAGAAGTGGCTCACACAGAATGGTTAGCCAACCCAGTATTCGTCAGAAAGAAGTCTTCCGGGAAGTGGCGCATGTGCATTGATTTCACATCCTTGAATAAAGCATGCCCTCGTGACCCCTACCCCATGCCCCGAATTGATCAATTGGTTGACTCCACAGCAGGTTCGGAGTTATTAAGCTTCCTTGACGCGTATTCTGGTTATCATCAAATATGGTTGAAGCGCGAAGATGAGATCAAGACAAGCTTCGTAACTCCTTTGGGAGTCTTCTGTTATGTAAGAATGCCCTTCGGCTTAAGAAATGCCGGGGCTACTTTTTCGAGATTAGTTGCTAAGGCTCTAGGTCATCAATTAGGTCACAATGTGGAGGCCTATATGGATGATATTGTAATAAAGAGTGCTTTAAAGCACCAACATAGCCTAGACTTAGCAGAAACATTCAATAGCCTTCGGGCATGTGGGATCCGTCTTAACCCCGAAAAATGTATCTTCGGAGCTAAAGCTGGAAAGTTGTTAGGGTATTTAGTTTCAAGCAGGGGAATTGAAGCTAGCCCTACTCAAATAACTGCGCTACAGAAGATGGCTCCTCCGGAAAATTTAAAGCAAGTGCAAAAGCTGACTGGGCGTCTGGCAGCACTTAGTAGGTTTTTATCAAGGTCTGCGGAGAGAAGCTTACCTATATTTAAAGCATTGAAGGGGTACGAAGATTTTGCATGGACACCGGAGTGTCAGAAAAGCTTCGAAGATATTAAAGAGTATCTCAGTAATCTTGCTACACTCACGGTGCCTACTGCGGACGAAACCCTACTCCTTTACCTTGCAGCTACAGGTTCTGCTGTCAGTGCAGTCCTTGTCAGAGAAGTGGATTTCAATGGGAAGTTGGTCCAAAATCCTGTTTATTTTGTATCCAAAGCATTAGTCAGGAGCGAAGACAAGATACTCCGAACTTGAGAAGTTCGTTTATGCTCTGATAATGGCTTCGAGGAAATTAAGACATTATTTTTTGGCACACAATGTAATTGTACCAACTTCGTATCCTTTAGGAGATATGCTTCGAAGTAAGGATTCCACTGGAAGGATTGGGAAGTAGGCAGTTGAGCTAGCACCCTTTGGCATATATTTCCTCGCAAGGACAGCAATCAAATCGCAAGTCTTAGCAGATTTTGTAGCAGAATGGACTCCGCCTGCAAATCTGGTTCTGGAGAAGTCAAGTGACGGAGTTTGGATTGTTTATTCCGATGGGGCTTTCCAAGCATCCGGAGCAGGCATTGGAGCAGTATTAATTTCACCTTCACGGCAAAGAGCAATGTACTCCACAAGACTCAGCTTTAAGTCTACCAATAATATAGCGGAGTATGAAGGAATTTTATTGGGACTCCGAAAAGCACGTGCTCTAGGGGCTACAAGAATTATTATAAAGACAGATTCTCAGATAGTAGCAGGGCACGTAGATAAAAGTTTCCAGGTTTGGCATCCACAGCTTGCAAAGTACTTAGAAGAAATCCGTAAAATCGAAGCACACTTCAAGGGTATTTCCATTCGGAGTATACCAAGAGCAGAAAATGTGCAAGCGGACATCTTAGCAAAAGCTGCAGCCGGAGCTGTGGATGTGCCAGAAGAAGCTTTCTATGAGGAGCTCAGTATACCTTCGGTGCCACAAATCCCCTCTGCAGAGATTCTTTGCATTCCTAGTGCAGATTGGAAAAATTCAATCATGGAACTTTTATAGGGAGGAACAAATTTGCCCGAAGAGCCACAGTTGTCAAGATTAAAGCTTAGAGCTAGAAATTATCAAATAATCAACGGTATTTTATACAAGGCCGGAGTATGTTCCCCTCTACTCCAATGTATATCTCAAGCCGAAGGTCAAGAAATTCTTCGTGAAATTCATGAAGGCCTTTGTGGTAGCCACTTAGCCCGCGAGCTTTGGCAGGAAAAACACTTCGCCAGGGGCTTTACTGGACTACAATAACAGCTGATGCGGAGAGCTTAGTCCGCACTTGTCAAGGATGCCAGTGGATGGGTCGACGAAGTCATCGCCCACCAACAGCTCTTCAAGTCATTGCTCCGGTATGGCCTATGGCCAGATGGGGTATGGATTTAATTGGACCCTTTCCAGTAGCCAAGGGAAATCTGAAGTTCGCAGTGGTAGCTATTGAATATTTTTCCAAGTGGGTGGAAGCAGAGCCCTTGACAGCTATCACTTCGAACAATGTACAGAAATTCTTCTGGAAGAATATCATTTGCCGGTTCGGAGTGCCTAGACAACTCACAGTTGATAATGGAACACAGTTCGATGCAGAACCCTTCAGGAAATTTTGCGAAGATCTAGGCATTCAGTTATGTTTTGCTGCAGTGAGGCATCCTCAGTCTAACGGAGCCATAGAACGAGCCAATGGAAATATTTTGTCAGGGCTAAATCGAAGGATAGTAGGATTAGCAAAGGGACTGTGGACCGAAGAGCTTCCGAAGATTTTGTGGTCCATTCGGACTATGCAAACAAGGTCCACAGGTTTTACTCCATTCAGACTACTATTCGGAGATGAAGCTATGACTCCAACGGAGCTCAAAGGAGGATTGTTTCGTAGCACCGAACCGGAAATTGAAGAAGAAAGACAAGCTTCGTTAGATTTATCAGAAGAAACAAGACTTCGAGCTGTGGCAAATTTATCAAAGTATCATCAGCAGACGAAGGCTTGGTTTGACCCGAAGGTTAAGCTCAATGAACTAAGACCGGGTCATCTTGTTCTGCGAAGCATTATAGCGCCAGGGAAGTTAGGAAATAAATGGGAAGGTCCATACCTAATTGTTCGTTCAGGACGCCCTGGCTCTTTCAAATTAGCTAATTTAGAAGGTGAAGAGTTAGCACATACTTGGCATGCGGAGCACCTAAAGCGATACTTCGCATAAGGGCTCCTTGTAATTCACTTGTAATCATCTTCTTAATTAATAAAGCATATGATCCTGATAATGCCTTCCCCTCATAGACTTCCAGCTTCCGAGTGGACGCACTGGAACCGCGGGGTCGACCGAGAGGGAAGTGTCATGAAGCTGGATTGTATTTTCGGACTTCGAACCATTGGTTCGAAGCTTCCGACGTGGGGGCTGGCATAATCCGGAGTCCAAGCCACCGACTTGTAGGCATCCATAAAAGAGCCCAAAACCACATCATACGGAGTCCAAGCCATTGGCTGGTAGACTTCCGTAAAAAGAGCCGAAGGTGGCCAAAACATGCGGAGTCCAAGCCATTGGCTGGTAGACTTCCGTAAAAAGAGCCGAAGGTGGCCAAAACCTGCGAAGTCCAAGCCATTGGCTGGTAGACTTCCGCAAAAAGAGCCGAAGGTGGCCAAAATATACGGAGTCCAAGCCATTGGCTGGTAGACATCCGTAAAAAGAGTCCAAAGAGACCATTGCAAACTCCGAACCATTGGTTCGACAGAGATCGCAAAAAAGAGCCGAAGGTGGCTAAAGAAAAACAGAGTTTGAGCCATGAGCTTCGAATGTCTGTTAACACAGTCCAAAGTGACAAATTATCTAAGATACTAAAGTATCTTGAAAGTTATCTCAAATGATTTCTTTCAAAAAACAAAGGTACTAAGTTGCCATTCTTTCGACTACAAATAGTCGAAGACATTTTATAAGATTTTAAAAGATCTTTAAATTGCAGAGGGGCTCCAAACCCCCAAAAAATTGTACTCCGAAGTTTTTCTTTGCGCATAACCATCTTTGAATACAGTTCGAAGTTGCTTATACCAAAGTGGGGCTAGTAAATATGGAGACAATTTTAAATCTGTATTCATTATTCAAACGAATGTGTTTACAGATTACATCATGAAAAATTGGTATCTATACCAAGAAGGAATCGAAGACCTCTTCGGTCCCTAGAGCTAGGGGTGGAACGACTAGTTCCAGCGCCGGGAGTTCTAATAACTTTGCGTTTAACTCTCTTGTCCCCCTTCGAAGCTCTAAAATCCTTCTGTTCTTGTTGAAGCTCGGCCCAAGTTCGAAGCCGTTCGGGGCTCCTTTCCCAGCTTCCAAGTTCTTCGGGCTTTTTATTTTGAGCTTCATCTTCGTCTGCAAACCATATAACGTCTTCAGAAGACGAAGTGTTTAAGTTAACCTCTTTTTCTTCCTCTTTAATATAAGACAGTATATCTTTGATTACTTTGGGCGCAATTACACCGGAGTCATCTCGAGGAATTAGAAATCGAGGACGTTTATAAGCTTTTAGAAGATCGAAGGTGGTCCATAATGAGCGAACTTCGTCGTTAAGGTCTAACACTTCGATATCTTCCGTAAGAGGCAAAGCCTAAAAATATGACAAACAAATTTTCATTGATAAATGTTTATAAGCATAAAGCTTTACATGGCCAAAAATCCTAAGGTATTTCTAAACCTGCGGGTTCGGAGGAGGCTGACTGCTTGAAGCTTGGGTCTGAACTTGCTTCTGGCGTTGGCCTTCGTCGATCCAAGCCTTGATCGCGGAACGACCTTCGGCTCTCCATGAAGTTTGGAAGGCTCGCCAGGCAGCAGCCACACCTTCGGAAGGTGTCAGAAGTCGCTCGTCGTCGAAGGTGATTGGGCCCCCTCCTGCGTCCGGAGTTATCGTTCGGCCCAGATCTTCGTAGTAGCGAAGTAGGCCGACAGAAGCCACTTGCCCGGAGAGTTCTCCGTATCTAATGCCCGCTGTCTTCATTTGCTTCGCCACTCCTTGGATCCTTTTCAACCGGTGCAGAAGAGTGATGTTATCGTCAGAAGGAAGTATCCCAGTAGTACCAAAGTACTCTAGGACACCTAACAACTGATTCATAACTTCCACAGCCACCTTCTCAGACTTCAGCTGTTCTTCGTTCAACGCGTCCTTCGTCGAAGTGACTTCGCCCAAAACCCCATAAAGACTAGCATTTTCAGTGGTCAAAATATTCTTTTGGTTTAACAGTTGGCTAGCTTCCTCTTGGAGTCTGACAAGCTCGGACCCCGCAGTAGCGTGCTCCGCCCGCAACTTTTCAACTTCTGCTCGAAGCACAATTCTTTCTGCTTCGAGCTCTTGATTCGCAGTCTCCAAACTTTGTCTGGCCCTTCGCTCTGTTGACACTATATTGTCCATTTGAGCCACTCGACTTTCGGAGATGTTAAGATTCCTTTGAAGGACATTATTTTCCTCCCGAAGACCAGCGATCTCTTCATCATTGCATATATTCGCAGCCCGGGCCAAGATAGTTTGCTGCAAGAATAGAAAAAACTAAGGTAAATGTTTATTCGTAGATGAATTCTATGTTATTTCGCAGTTGCTTCGTACCTGATAGGCTGCACGTTCTATAGCAGCATTAAGCACGTTCTATGTCACGGCTAGCTCGATCCAAAGGCTCGAGCAAAGTCCGAAGACCAGTTGTTTGCCCTAAGAAAGGAGCTAGCAAGGGGAGCATGCTTATTGCCTGTTGGTCATCTTCGTCCAGCGAAGGACCGGAGCTTTGGCCTGTGGTCTTCAGAGCCACTGGAGACTGGCCCTCCCCGAAAGATTGGCTCTCGCCTGTTGAATCAGACGGAGTTGATCCGGAACATGCAGTAGGGAGGGGCTCTATATGTCTTTTGCCTCTTCCAGGTCCCATTTGAGTAACTCTCTGGGCTGGCTCCGAAGTCGTCGAAGGTCCAGGAATTATTTCTTCTTGGCGGACCTCTTCCATAGGAGTGGACTCTGTATTGATAAAAAAGAGTATTATACATTGTATAAATATACAAAATAAACACAAAAGAGTTATTCGAAGTCTACCTTCGACATTTTGCAGAGGAGTCATCATCGGACTGTTCGGCGGATCGAAGGCTAGATCTTCATCCGAATCAGTCGTTAAGTCTTGGACTGCAGGAGCATCGTCTTGAGCAGTCCTTGTTGCTTCTTCGGGAATCGAAGCCATAGTGACTTCGACCCCACTTTCATTCACAGGAACTTCGTCCTGAGAAATATCTTCTTGAACTACCGAAGTCCTTGGTTGTTCAAGATTATCTTGGGACTTCGACACGTTCGCAGGTACTTCAGCTTGTGCAGTCCTTTGAGTTTCATCTTCTTCTATTAGACGCACAAGCAATCTCCCTTCATCCTCTTGGGAGTCGGAAACTGAAGCCCCTGAGCTCGAAGGTGCAGGATTCGAAGGTGCAAGATTTTTCGGCTTCCGAGCCACCTTCTTCACCGGAGTCTTTGCAGAGCTCGAAGTCCCAGCTTCGGCTTTCCTCTTCTTAGGTCCTTTCTCCGAAGGCACCCAATCCATCAGAGGGGGCGGAGTGATTTCCAACATTCCCCATACTCTGTTAAATCTTTCCCAACTCCCGACCAATTTGATTCTCCATTCTTTTTCGGTCGGAGTTGGAGCACCCAAAATCTTCTCCGAAGCCCTTACAATTTGTTCCGAAGTAACAGGGGCTGAAGAAGCTAAAAAATAAATCAAGTTAGTTTTTCTTCGAATGAATATGCATAATACATGTTGTCTTCGAAGTTACCTGCAGGGCTCGAAGTCAAGGTGATCTTTCGGAGACCGCCTTCCGAATCCTCTTCGAAGATGATAGGCCAGTTGGCCATCAGTGGAGAGATTTGTAACCCGAGGAATTCTTCGGCTAAGTCTCGCATGCTCAACCTTCGGCTGATCCTCTGAAGTAGGTTGAGGCGAGCTTCGAGCTGACCTTGGCCTGGATGCAATAAGGCTTCCTTCCGGAATTGGATTTCTTTCAGAGGTCCGGCCAGAGGATTGCTCGCCCCAACTTCGGCATAGAACCATCTCATGACCCAGTCTGTTTACCATCTTGCATTGATGGCCTTAGCAGGGAATTGAAGGGCATATTCATCCCGAAGCCTAAAATTGATGCTTCCAAAGGCTACCACTACTTTTTCACCTCCGGGACCTACGAAGGTTTTTGGCTGGCATGAGGCTCTATGTAGTGCAGCAAAGATTTCTGCCCTCCCCTCACAGCCTTCGGCTCTCAGTGCCCATTCAAAGATAGCCAGTCGAGCTACTGCGTTCGGAGATAATTGAGGGAGGGTGACATGGAATAAGTCAAGTACCTCCGCCAAGAAGTCCACCGCGGGAAGGCCCAAGCCGGCTTCGAAGAAGGCTTCGAAGACGACCACTTCTCCGGGCCTTGGTGACGGGATGAGTTCTTTTCCGGGCTTGTGGATCATAACCCCAGTGCTAATCTTCCCTTCTACTGTGATAGCCAGTGATTCTCTCTTGCAGGTAGAAGATCCCAGTTGGAAAGACTGGTCTAGGTATTTCGTTGATGGCGGGCAGAGACTTTGATCATCGACATTTTGGGGATTTCTCCCTCCTGTCGCCATGGATGTCATTGCCGATGCCTGAGGCACCGTCGCCAACGTCGCAGCCGCTGCTGCTGCAGCCGCCTGCTGCCGAGCCAAGGTCGATGGAGCTCCAGAACTTTTGGTCTTCACCATTGCAGTCGCCGAGCTACTTTGGAGAAAATGGAGGCTAGGGCTCGAAGAACTCAAAGGGCTCAGAAGGTGTTTGATTGCGAGAGAGCAGTGAAAAGGTAACCGGGTAAGTTCTAGGCCATCTATTGATAGCCTAGACTTTACATTTTTACCGTTAGTCCATGCCGTTTCGCATTCCTGCCCGTTACTTTTCTCCGAAATTAGCGCTTTCTACAGTTTCCGTTAGGAACAGAAGGCTAACGGCTATTTCCTCTAAGTCTAAAAGACATTCACACTTCCTGAGTCGGTTCTAAGATAGTTCGAAAGTAATTATCTTAAGACTGATTCGGAGTTTATATTTTCATACATTTCGGAGATGAATTAAAATCTAATAACCCCTATGTCTGGTTATTTTTTCCTTCCGTATACTGCTCTCCTAACATTACAGGTTAAACGGAGAAGCGTATTCGAGGGGCTACTGTTGGGGGAAAATATCTCATCTTCGGGGTTATTGCCGCAACAGCATAAAAGCAGATAGTGGATTCGAAGGTTTCCAGACGTCCGTCTTCGAAGATACCCTGAGTCAAGCTCGAAGTACGAAGATAGGCATTGGTTCGGAGTACATCTTCGAACTAAGGATCTTCGAGATCTTTATTGCCAGCTAAGATGGAAGATTTATCTTTTATATTATTAGATTAGTCTTTTACCATTTTAGCCCTATCAAGGGTACCGAATAGTTTCCACTATGTCAGTTGTAATAGAGGGGTAAATAGGTCTTTTCCTTAATATTTGGGCCTATAAATACCTCCCATTTCACCCTGTAATAGGGACCGAATACAAGTTATTCAATACACACATTCGAACTATTCTAAGTTGTTATCCTTTCGGAGGCTTAGAACAGTTCTCATCGCAAACACTTCGTTTGTTAGTTTCTATTCTACAGAAACCTGTTAGCGTAATCTTTTATGCCAACATCTGCATATTAGTCTTCCCTACAAACTTCAACATTCAGGGTGGTGTATTGCTGGGACCCACCTACCATCCACTCTTATGTAGTAGGGGATATGCGATTGCCGTCAGTTGACAATAAGCTCCAGGACCATGACGACTTTCTGTTGGAGGTCCACGAATGCCTTGAGCAAGCTCAACAACACCACAAGATCTTTTATGATCATCATCATCGTGAGTTGGAATTTATGGCCGAACAATGGGTTTAGTTGCGCCTCTTTGCATCGGCCCATTGCATCACTCATAACAATCAGCAAGGGTAAATTCGGACCGAAATACTTTGGCCCTTTTAAAATTCTGGACCGCATTGAAGACATTGCTTATAAAGTGGAATTGTCGGTAGGACCTAAATTGCATGGTGTATTTCATGTCGGTTTGTCAAAAAAATATGTGGGTGATGAGCCAACAGTACCAGGTGTACTTCCTACCATCTGCCATGGTCGTGTCTGCCTTGATCCTGACACAATCATCAAGAGCAGAATAACACATGGGCAGCATGAGTTGTCGGTCCAATCGAAAGGTCTATGATAAGGGCAAAGGCCTGACTACAACGTGCAGCGTACGTTGCGCCAATGCAATAGCTAGGCCAATCTCCTGGAGGTTACCGATCTTGCCGATGCTCGATCAGCCTAGCCACGAGAGTCTTAATCCCTGCCTGAAATCAAGAACAAGCAAAAACTAAAAGTGCAATCAAGATATTGTAAATTTAGAAGGAAGCTTTGATAGATGGGATTTCTGCAAGTGTGTAGTACAGGAGGTCTAGACGACACTCGTGCCTATGGCGAAGATAGCAAAATTAGCTAAATCGTATACTAAACAAAATCCAAGTTCCATTGACACCTAGGAGGGTTTATATAAGGAGAAAAGAGATGTAATTCAGCCAACATAAAGGGGTGGCCGAATTGTACTCTAATTGGACTCAAAATTAGGTTTCCTCTTGAATAAGGACTCTAATAAATCTCTAACAGAATTTTAGACGAATTTATCTCTAATTAGGTTTCTCCCCTAACTAAGGACTCTAATAAAAATATGATTGTTTATTTGGACAAAAAATAAATGGGTCTGGCCCAACATAAAGTGACGCAGGACCATATAATTATGTTAACGAAATTAAGGATGATAACTGAAATTCTCGATCCATCAATCGTATCTTCATATCTGATCCCTCTCAATCTTGCTGCCATCTCCATGGTTGATCTTGCTCCAATGCTTGTTGTCACGCCCCGATTTAATAAATCGGGACTTTTATTGAAATTCCATAGAAAATCAATAAATACAAGACGTTCATCACACGAGTGCGTATAATACGCCAATCAATCATGGTTCGTAGACCATATTAATACAAAAGAGTTAAATAAAGAGAAACTGGTAAAATAAATCTTCTAGATGAACGTCTTCTTCCAGTCTCGTGCCTTGACTGGGTCGCTACTCCAGACCTTCACCCTCCTCGTAGTAGACAGCCTCTGGTGGTGTAAGTCAATCGGGGTGAGTACAATCGTACTCAGCAAGCCACCGAATGCAATTATAATGCAAGGTAATAACAAGGAAGGTAGTGGCTTACTTTTGCAGAAATGCACAATTTGTAAAGCATTTAATGTAATTAAGTTATTTTTGCAGAAAAGTAAACATGAGTCATGCATCATCTTTCATCATCTTCTAACTCGAGGGGTACGGTCTGCCCACAATCGCTCAACAGTCCTTACATGCCATGAATAACACAAACATTCACATCAAGGTAAGCTAACTGCGAGAGGTCACACAACCAGCCCTTGACTGTGGGCTCGGCTTTTCGAAAAGATTTATAACTCTGATCAGAGGTGTACTACTGTACCCACAAGGCACTCATTTCCCGCACACCGCAGTGTGTTAAATGACTCCTGTCACGAGAAGCTCGTGCCAAAACCTTCAGCATGGAACGCACCAATTCGATAACACCCTCTTATAGGTTTCGTAAGGTTTCCCTGTCTCTTCGGGCCACGCCTTACCCCCCCTTGAGCCATGTCGATACAAGTCACCCGCAGGCTTGTCCCTTGTACCCCTCCACTATGGTGTTCCGCGTTGGTACGATCCATACCTCTAGTTAGGACTTACCCACTAGACTTGTGGTTAGTACGGAAGTTCGTTGCAACAGATCCCGCGGACCGGTCCTTATAGTGCCCCGGGTGCGACAAACCAATGCCCGAGCTTGCACCCGGAACCCACCATACTTATAACTTAGCCAACTCCAACAGAGTCCAGGGACAAAAATAACGAGGAATATTCATATAACAGAATCCATCTATCTACGACTCAGTCTTTTTATCCTATAGCAGTTGTGCCGGTACATTGGGCACTAGCTAATATTCTTATAGTAGAGTGACAAGGAGTTAAGGCTCAATAAGCATGGCTTGGGTTTACACACAAGGACGGGGATCTAATAAATATAAGTGTAAGGCTTGATACTTGACTAATGCAATATTACCCTATGAGTTATAGCGATATTAAAACATGGGCTCAATAATGATCAACTGTTTCCACAGGGGTGGTCGATGACTTGCCTTGCTCCGCGAATGGTGAAGGTGGAACCTCGGGGTAAGACTCCGGATCGTCGATGGCATAGTAGTCTTCTCGAAACGGAAAATAAATACGACATTCAATAAACATTCCAAAAACCAATCATATAAGCATGCATGTTTTTGTTTGGGTTAAGTAAAAGGGGATAGGTTCTTATGTTCTATGAGTCTATTACTTAAATATTAAGATTAAGTTTCAGAGGGGTTCCTGAATTTTATAACTTAATATCAATATTTTTCCTAAGGGGCCTTTTTATTTTCCCTTTTAGAGTTGAAGTAAAAGGTACAAAATAGCCTTAATATTTGTATGGTATTCAAAGTAGTGAAATTAAGTTATTATGTCTTCTGAAGTGGTTATATAAGTTTTTAGGATATTTTCATAAAGTGTGGACTTTTTATTACATGAATTACTTAAATATCCTAAAAGGGCCTTTGCAATATTATTTAATAGAATAAAGTGGGCAAAAAGAATATTCTATTTTTATTGCATTAAAACAGTGGATTAAAGTCATTAAGTATTCTGAATTTATTATATAAATTATTAAAGATTTTTCTGAATTATGAAATGTTAATTAAATCCTAAAGGGGAGTTTTCTTTATTATTTAATAAGAATAAGTTGTGCCAAATAAACATATTGTTTTTATTGCATAAAAGTGTAGAGAATAAAAATACAAATTTTCCAGAATTAAAATGGTGAAATTTGGAGTTAATTTGAGCAAGATATGAATTTTTGAAGTTTAAACTATTTTTCTGAATTTTATTTAAATGAGAAAATAGCCCCTGGTCCACGGTGAACTGGGTTCACCGTGAACCGTTGACTGCACGTGTGAGCCGGATGACCCAGGACCGCTTGATCAAGATCCAACGTCTCATGGTGCGGCGGGGGTTTAAAGTGCCGCGGACGGCCAGGATCAATCGATACCCCTTCGTTGAATCGGGCGGCTAAGATCTAATCACTGTGTGATTTCATCTCGGCCATTCAGTCCGGATCAAACGGCAGAGGCGCCGTCCGGCACACGCGCGGCACGGGGGAAGCTGAGGGCTTCGTCCCCAGCGCCGGCCGAACGACAGCGAGCGGCCACCGGCGGCGGCGACGGCCTAGGGCCCTATTTTCCGGTAAAAACGGGTAGAGGGGAGGATGGGGAGTACGGGGGTACCAGAGATGACGGAGAATGACGACCGGCGGCGATCGGCGTCGAGGAGCAGGCGGCGGAGCCCTTCGGGGTCGACGGCGACGGCGTGATCCGGCGGCGATCCGGCCCAACGGAGGTGGGCCGAGGGAGGGTGAGCGACGGCGCTTCCAACGGTGTTGCTGGCGAGGGCGGCGACGGCTCGGAGCGCCGGCGAAGGGCTGCCGGAGCCGAGGCAGGGGAGAAATCCGAAAGAAGGAGGGCGGCGGCTTGGGATGGCGATGGCTTAGGCTTTGGTGGCGTGGCGTAGTGCGGTGAGGGCGGGGCTTAAATAGAGGGACGCCGGCGGTGCGAAAGGAAGGCGGAGGGAGGGAAACCCGAGGGGTTTCCATGGACACTCCGGCGAACTTTTCCAAAGCTCAGGATAGCTTCCAAATAGGCGAAAACGCGTCGGAAAACGAGGGAAAGGGATCGCGGGCGGTCGGGGGGTCGAGATCCCGACTTGATTTGGTGTCCCGAGGCGGCCGGCGGCGAGATTTGGTAGCAGGGGTCGCCGGATGGAAGGAGGGGATCCCCTTCCGTCGGGGAAGAAGAACCTGACAGGTGGGTCCCACCTGTCAGCGGCGCGCGCGAAGGAGGGAGGGGATGACAGGCGGGCCCGGCGTGGCGGTGGCTGAAGGGCGGGGCGTCGGTGGCTGACGCGCGGGGCCGGCCGAGCGTGGGGCGCGGGAGAGAGGAAGTGAAGCGCCGACAGGCGGGTCCCGTCTGTCAGCGAGAGAGGCTGGTCTGGGCCGGGCTGAAAGGCTTTTAGGAGGGAAACAGGGTTGTGGCCCAATAAGCTTTAAAATTCTTTTTCCATTAAATTTAATTCTAGAAATTAAAATATTTGCTTAAGGCTTGAAGATCTCTTGGAAAAATTTTGTAGAAATTCCCAAAAATATTTCTTGGCTTCTGGACTCTATCATAAATTTTTCAGCTATAGATTTGAAATATTTCTTCCTGTTTTGCTTTAATTGAATTCTTTTAGCCCTTTATTTAATTAAGAGAATTGTTTTATTCCAGAAAATTTATTTTTCTCATTTTTATTTTATTTTTAATTCTAGGGCTGTTACAATCCTATCCTCCTTACAAAGAATCTCGTCCTCGAGATTCGAAGCGAACCTCGGGGAAACTAGGGGACGGGGTTCTACGGGTGCTCTGGATTAGGAGAAGGGGTTACACCAGAAATAGGCAAAATGTCCCCCAGATCTGGGTTGGTTGAGATCATAATGGGAATATCTTCGGTCGTACCTTGGTCTTCTGGGGCAGAGATATGGTGAACTTGGGCACGTTCCATTGGGTTTGGAACGAAAGAAGGGGCCTGATTGGGGTAGGGGCATCTGTTGGAGAAGTGGCCTTCTTGGCGACAGTTGAAGCATACTATTGGCTTGCCGTGCCTGTCCCTCTTGTATCCGGTAGCTTGCACATGTGCTCTTCTGGCTGGTGGTGCTTGGGGTAGAATGCCAGGGGTTGGCCCTCCCAGGGTGGTCCGTGGCTCGACCGGGGTTGGGGCTTGAGGTGATATCACTTGGCGTGGCCTTTGCACCATCACCTGCTGCTGGCGGTAGGCGATCATCCTTCGCTTCTTCAGGTCCACCTTGTTTTGTTCAGTTTCCTGAATGATGGCTTTGTTCACCAATTTCTGAAAATTGGCGAAGTCCCCGGAGACAAACTGGAGGGAGAGCTCGTCCTTCAGTCCCCGAAGAAACTTATCTTGCCGGGCGGCGTCCGTGCGCACTTCTTCTGGTGCATAACGGGCCAACCGGTTGAATTCATGTAGGTACTCCGTAACGGTCTTGCTTCCTTGATGCAGGTCCCGGAATTCCTGCTGCTTTTGGGCTACCACGCCATCCGGTATGTGGGCGGCCCGGAAAGCAGTGGTGAACTCAGCCCATGAAATTTCGTGGCCCTCGGGCTGAGTCTCTCGGAAATTGTCCCACCACTCCGCGGCGGGTCCTTGGAGCTGGTGAGCGGCAAATGCCACTCGCTCCTGCTCAGAACATGGCAGAAGGTCTAGCTTCTTGCCGATGGTCCTCAGCCAGTCTCCTGCCTCCATTGGATTGGTGGTGCTAGAAAAGGTTGGGGCCGGACACGCAGAAACTCCGAGAGTTGAGAGACTGGTGCCAAAGCATGAATGGTGGGGCGGAGAGGAGGCTCGGGCTGACGTTGATGGAGACGAAACAACTGTGCATGCTGCTCTTGCATCTGGCTTTGTTGTTGTTGCATCTGAGCAAGCAGACAGGTAATCAGCTGGCTTTGGTTTGCCAACACCTCTGCTAGTGTGGGGTGATTGGCAATGGGGGCCTGCCGTTGGCCAGTCGCTCCCCACTGAGGCAAGTGGCCCGAGGTGTTTCCATCGCGCGGGGCTTCAGATCCTTGGTCGTTGGCCATCCTGAAGTTGAAGGGTTCAGAAAGAAGGTGCCAAAATTTTAAGGGGAACTGATGTTATTGCTCAAAATGAATATTAGGCCTACATGCTTATATCTTTTATTTTGATCTCTTATTTAAGGTTTACACTCATGTCTTATATTCTGACATGAGCGGCACTACAAATAGAACAAACAAAAGAACCAAACAACCGTAATCTACGTCTAAGGAAGCTCAGGGGATGACTCGATAACGGGCTCGATGGAGGTGGTCGGTGCAGGGGTGGTGGAGCTGGAGGGTCTTGCGGGAGGTGCACTGCGGGAAATCCTCTTGGGCTTCACTGTGGGAAACCGAAGCAATTTCCGCTTGCGAGGCAGAAGAGGGGCGACCTCCTCGAGATCCTTCTTTAGTTCCTTGAGCTGCTGGCGGAGCTGTGAGGTGACGATGGCACCCTGGCGTAGAAGCTTGTTCTGACGCCTCAACTCCTCCACCTCGGTGTGCAAGTGATGGTTCTGTTGAACCTGGCGACGAAGGTCGGCGTTCTCGCGGTTCAAGTTCTCCGACGAGTGGCGGTAGTAGTCGATGGTGTTGTGCTGGCTGTCTGCGTCAAGGACGGCCTCCGTGTGAAGATTGTCCATAGCCTCCAGGAGTCTCATGGTGCGGGTGATGGTGGAGTTGTTCTGAGGGAGGGAGCTGATGTACATGCTGCGGTGACTCCCCGGTGTGCGCATAGGCAGGAAGCGGTGGACGGTATCGCGGAGGTGGCAGTCGTAGACAAGTCGGAGCTCGGCGAGGGCCTGAAGTGCGGCACACTGGCTGGCCACCACGAACGAAGGTCCTCCAACTCCATGGGTGTAGAAAGGAGGCTGTGTGGGGGAGGGGCGGATGATGACCGTGACCTCGTAGTAGCTCTCGTTCGCATCGGGAAAGATCCCGTGGAACGCAGGCTCATGGGGAAACCCCAAGAAGTCAACGAGCACGCGAAGCTCGCGGATGAATCCAGCCTCGTCGCGGAGAGTTCCACTCATGGTATGGACCGGCATCTACAAAAGAGAGGAAATTTTCGTGAAACTTCAGAAGATGAGAGGGTAAGTAGTTTTGCATGAAAAATATAAGTCCTAGGGTCAGGTCTGTTTGGCTTCCTACAGTCAAGTCGGCTCTGATACCATCTTGTCACGCCCCGATTTAATAAATCAGGACTTTTATTGAAATTCCATAGAAAATCAATAAATACAAGACGTTCATCACACGACTGCGTATAATACGCCAATCAATCATGGTTCGTAGACCATATTAATACAAAAGAGTTAAATAAAGAGAAACTGGTAAAATAAATCTTCTAGATGAACGTCTTCTTCCAGTCTCGTGCCTTGACTGGGTCGCTACTCCAGACCTTCGCCCTCCTCGTAATAGACAGCCTCTAGTGGTGTAAGTCAATCGGGGTGAGTACAATCGTACTCAGCAAGCCACCGAATGCAATTATAATGTAAGGTAATAACAAGGAAGGTAGTGGCTTACTTTTGCAGAAATGCACAATTTGTAAAGAATTTAATGTAATTAAGTTATTATTGCAGAAAAGTAAACATGAGTCATGCATCATCTTTCATCATCTTCTAACTCGAGGGGTACGGTCTGCCCACACTCGCTCAACAGTCCTTACATGCCATGAATAACACAAACATTCACATCAAGGTAAGCTAACTGCGAGAGGTCACACAACCCGCCCTTGACCGTGGGCTCGGCTTTTCGAAAAGATTTATAACTCTGATCAGAGGTGTACTACTGTACCCACAAGGCACTCATTTCTCGCACACCGCAGTGTGTTAAATGACTCCTGTCATGAGAAGCTCGTGCCAAAACCTTCAGCATGGAACGCACCAATTCGATAACACCCTCTTATAGGTTTCGTAAGGTTTCCCTGTCTCTTCGGGCCACGCCTTACCCCCCCTTGAGCCATGTCGGTACAAGTCACCCGCAGGCTTGTCCCTTGTACCCCTCCACTATGGTGTTCCGCGTTGGTACGATCCATACCTCTAGTTAGGACTTACCCACTAGACTTGTGGTTAGTACGGAAGTGCTTTGCAACGGATCCCGCAGACCGGTCCTTATAGTGCCCCGGGTGCGACAAACCAATGCCCGAGCTTGCACCCGGAACCCACCATACTTATAACTTAGCCAACTCCAACAGAGTCCAGGGACAAGAATAACGGGGAATATTCATATAACAGAATCAATCTATCTACGACTCAGTCTTTTTATCCTATAGCAGTTGTGCCGGTACATTGGGCACTAGCTAATATTCTTATAGTAGAGTGACAAGGAGTTAAGGCTCAATAAGCATGGCTTGGGTTTACACACAAGGACGGGGATCTAATAAATATAAGTGTAAGGCTTGATACTTGACTAATGCAATATTACCCTATGAGTTATAGCGATATTAAAACATGGGCTCAATAATGATCAACTGTTTCCACAAGGGTGGTCGATGACTTGCCTTGCTCCGCGAATGGTGAAGGTGGAACCTCGGGGTAAGACTCCGGATCGTCGACGGCGTAGTAGTCTTCTCGAAACGGAAAATAAATACGACATTCAATAAACATTCCAAAAACCAATCATATAAGCATGCATGTTTTTGTTTGGGTTAAGTAAAAGGGGATAGGTTCTTATGTTCTATGAGTCTATTACTTAAATATTAAGATTAAGTTTCAGAGGGGTTCCTGAATTTTATAATTTAATATCAATATTTTTCCTAAGGGGCCTTTTTATTTTCCCTTTTAGAGTTGAAGTAAAAGGTACAAAATAGCCTTAATATTTGTATGGTATTCAAAGTAGTGAAATTAAGTTATTATGTCTTCTGAAGTGGTTATATAAGTTTTTAGGATATTTTCATAAAGTGTGGACTTTTTATTACATGAATTACTTAAATATCCTAAAAGGGCCTTTGCAATATTATTTACTAGAATAAAGTGGGCAAAAAGAATATTCTATTTTTATTGCATTAAAACAGTGGATTAAAGTCATTAAGTATTCTGAATTTATTATATAAATTATTAAATATTTTTCTGAATTATGAAATGTTAATTTAATCCTAAAGGCGACTTTTATTTATTATTTAATAAGAATAATTTGTGCCAAATAAACATATTGTTTTTATTGCATAAAAGTGTAGAGAATAAAAATACAAATTTTCCAGAATTAAAATGGTGAAATTTGGAGTTAATTTGAGCAAGATATGAATTTTTGAAGTTTAAACTATTTTTCTGAATTTTATTTAAACGGGAAAATAGCCCCTGGTCCACGGTGAACTGGGTTCACCGTGAACCGTTGACTGCACGTGTGAGCCGGATGACCCAGGACCGCTTGATCAAGATCCAACGGCTCATGGTGAGGCGGGGGTTCAAAGTGCCGCGGACGGCCAGGATCAACCGATACCCCTTCGTTGAATCGGGCGGCTGAGATCTAATCACTGTGTGATTTCATCTCGGCCATTCAGTCCGGATCGAACGGCAGAGGCGCCGTCCGGCACACGCGCGGCACGGGGGAAGCTGAGGGCTTCGTCCCCAGCGCCGGCCGAACGACAGCGAGCGGCCACCGGCGGCGGCGACGGCCTAGAGCCCTATTTTCCGGTAAAAACGGGTAGAGGGGAGGATGGGGAGTACGGGGGTACCAGAGATGACGGAGAATGACGACCGGCGGCGATCGGCGTCGAGGAGCAGGCGGCGGAGCCCTTCGGGGTCGACGGCGACATCGTGATCCGGCGGCGATCCGGCCCAACGGAGGTGGGGCCGAGGGAGGGTGAGCGACGGCGCTTCCAACGGTGTTGCTGGCGAGGACGGTGACGGCTCGGAGCGCCGGCGAAGGGCTGCCAGAGCCGAGGCAGGGGAGAAATCCGGAAGAAGGAGGGCGGCGGCTTGGGATGGCGATGGCTTAGGCTTTGGTGGCGTGGCGTAGTGCGGTGAGGGCGGGGCTTAAATAGAGGGACGCCGGCGGTGCGAAAGGAAGGCGGAGGGAGGGAAACCCGAGGGGTTTCCATGGACACTCCGGCGAACTTTTCCAAAGCTCGGGATAGCTTCCAAATAGGCGAAAATGCGTCGGAAAACGAGGGAAAGGGATCGCGGGCGGTCGGGGGGTCGAGATCCCGACTTGATTTGGTGTCCCTAGGCGGCCGGCGGCGAGATTTGGTAGGGGGGTCGCCGGATGGAAGGAGGGGATCCCCTTCCATCGGGGAAGAAGAACCTGACAGGTGGGTCCCACCTGTCAGCGGCGCGCGCGAAGGAGGGAGGGGATGACAGGCGGGCCCGACGTGGCGGTGGCTGAAGGGCGGGGCGTCGGTGGCTGACGCGCGGGGCCGGCCGAGCGTGGGGCGCGGGAGAGAGGAAGTGAAGCGCCGACAGGCGGGTCCCGTCTGTCAGCGAGAGAGGCTGGTCTGGGCCGGGCCGAAAGGCTTTTAGGAGGGAAACAGGGTTGTGGCCCAATAAGCTTTAAAATTCTTTTTCCATTAAATTTAATTCCAGAAATTAAAATATTTGCTTAAGGCTTGGAGATCTCTTGGAAAAATTTTGTAAAAATTCCCAAAAATATTTCTTGGCTTCTGGACTCTATCATAAATTTTTCAGCTATAGATTTGAAATATTTCTTCCTGTTTTGCTTTAATTGAATTCTTTTAGCCCTTTATTTAATTAAGAGAATTGTTTTATCAGAAAATTTATTTTTCTCATTTTTATTTTATTTTTAATTCTAGGGTTGTTACACTTGTCCTCCTCGTCCATGCTAGGTCCCTCATTCCTAAATAGAAAAATCACATCTGATTTAGGCAGCATCAAATTCTCATTTATATTTGGAAGAGTTCCTAGGAACGAAAGTACATGATAAATTATTTGTCGTGCACGAGATTGTGTGATAGGTACTTATAATTATGTGATTGTATCTATATTAGGGATGTCCTCATCAGCAATAGTATTGTTGATAGTAGAAATTGGCATTAAATGGTCAAGATTGTCAAAATATCACTTTTGGTAATTTGGGACAAAAATACACATGTCCTGGATCGGGCCGAAGATCTATAGGGGCGAAGGCCCATTGAGCTGTGGGCTTTGAAAGCCTTCCAGCGGGCCTACTAACTTCGGCCTGAAGGCCTTCGGAGGCCTGCCTCACCGAAGCTTCGGCCCAAGGAGCAGGCTTCAGCAGGCCCTACCGAAGGCCCACTTCGGGCTGAATTCTAGAGGTAGAGTTTGAGCCTGATTCTGGCTAATTTAATCCCTACGCATGATTAGGCCGAATCTTTACTTTTCTGCAACCTTTGTGGGTTTGCCTGGAAGCCCTTCGCCAGCCACTTCGTAACAGTGGTAATCATTATTACTTCGCCTGTGATGTACCCGTTAATCTACGTAACAGATCGCTAATGCCATGTTACTTCACTTGTGAAGTATCCGCTAATCTGTGTAACAGATTGCTACTTTTGTTTCCCTATTGCAACACTTAGCAGATTCGGTCCCGAGGCTGAATTGGCACTTGATTTCTGTTCTGTTGCAGGTTTTCACGGTCGGAGTCACTTCGCTAGAGGTGTCCGGAGCCAGGAGACTCGTTTCGAAGGGTGCCAGAACACCCTTCAGCGGAATTCCTGCTTCGACTACCCGTGCCGAACCGTCACGCTGTTGTCGGTTTGATCGAGTCCCACATGCCAGCACGCTTCACAACAGGCTTCGCCACGTTTGTACTCCATGCCAGATGAAGTCACGCCCGTGCATCGCGTTGGAGATATTTTGTCGTAACAGAGACTTCGCGTAGAACCCCTTTGTTCGGAGGCGATTGTCGCGTCGAGATCTGTTTGGAGCTTGCCTTCGGCCAGATCAGTCCAAACGCCGAAGGTACCCTTCGGCAAGACCCTTCGCATCAGACGCCAAAGGTACCCTTCGGCGATACCCTTCGCACAGTACCCTTCAAATCAGTCAGGCTCCAGTTAGCTTGCTGGTTTATTTTATTTAATATATTTCTTTTTGGCTAATTGGATTATTTCTATGTGATCTGATTACCTGGTGACTCCACCCCCCTTGCCACTTTTAAGCGTAGTCGGAACGCGACGTCAGTGTTGTGTTACGCTTAGACTTGTCCCTAAGTATCCGCACACTTTTAGATCGTAGAACTATCCCAAGTGCGGGGCACATTTTCGTGTCAACACACTTTTTGGTGACTCCGCTAGGGAGAGCTACGCCAACATGACGGGTACATCTACATCGGCTGCGAGTACATCTACGACAACTACTACATCTACATCGCGGCTATAGAGTCCCTGAATTCACCAAGTTCGACGGTGAGGGTAACACAACCACACTAGAGCATGTCAGTCAGTTTTTAGCATAGTGTGGAGAAGCTAGTGGGTCGGAAGCCTTAAAACTTAGACTATTCTCTCTCTCACTATCCGACACCGCTTTCACTTGGTTTTCGACACTCCAGCCAAACTCTATCCAAACGTGGTCTGAATTAGAGCAAAAATTTCAAGACTACTTTTACACATGCAAGACAGAACTTAGGCTTTCACACTTGACATCGGTTAGACAGAAATCTAGCGAGAACGTCTCTGAGTATATCAAGCGCTTTCGAGATACCAGAAACCGATGTTTTAGTCTTAATATTTCAGAAAGGGATTTGGTGGATTTAGCTTTCAGTGGGTTGTGCTCTGAAATTATAGAGAAACTAGACAACCAACACTTCTTGGAAGTCAGCCAAGTCTTACAATAGGCTTTGGTCCAGAAAGGCCGAGCCAAGGACAAAAATTTATTAAGACGTTTAACAAGCCTAGGGATGAAGTCCACGTGATGGAGCACTCCGACGAGGAAGAATTGAAGGAAGAAGAAGATTCGTCCGACATGTACCCGGCCGAATTGGTTTGGAACGCCAAGAGCAAACCTATTACTTGCTCTGAGTTACGACCGTCTCCCACTAAGAATCGGTTTAGCGAGGTCAAATAATCGTTTGATATAACTAAATGTGACAAAATATTTGATTTCCTCTTAAAGAACTAGCTTCTCAGGTTGCCTAAAGGCCAAGTCATTCCATCTGCCGACGAGTTGAAGAAACGCCCCTACAGTAAGTGGCATGATTTGCATTCACATTATACTAACGACTTCAATGTTTTTCATCAGCGGGTTCAATCGGCCATCGAGGAAGGACGATTGAAAATAGATCACGGTCCAAAGATGAAGCTAGACAAAGATCCCTTTCTCGTGAACACCGTCAGCCTCGACGAAAGAAAAGTGTTGATTCGGCCGGAGCAGGCCGAGTCGACTAAAAGGAAAGCGGTCATTATTGGAGAATCACGTACACGCGCACTCGTACCTAAGAACCCTGAAGTAGGAGTGTGGAAACAGAATGTTAACGTGTCTCCTTCGGCTAGGGTGCGCAAGAAGCCGAAGGTGACATATCAGATGTTGTTAAACAAACACCAAAGAAAAGCTAAGGAAACAGGCCACCGTGTAAAAAGGATAAGCCAACCGAAGGGTCCAAAGCAATCGGAGGGTGGTTTCGGACCACAGTGGCCGAACTCTCCACACGATGACTTCAGTCTGCAGTGGCCGAACACTCCCTACGGTGGCTTCAGACCCTAGTGGCCGAACCCTCCATACAGTAGCTTCGGCCCCTAGTGGCCGAGCCCTACGCAGAATGAGTTCGGACCCCAATGGTCGAACCTGGCTTCGCTCTGGACAAACCCTCCAGTAGGAGGCTTTGGCCCACAATGGCCAGACATACCTCCGGCCTGGCAGGACCCTTCGCTGATATGGTCCAAGGTATCGTCGACCTGGCGGAACCCCCCTTTGGGTAGTGGGTTCGACTCACAGTGGGCGAAGCCACTGGAGCCACCAATGCCTCCACTATACAATTAGGCAGGGACCCCGTGGGCTCCGTACACATCGCAATCCGGGAACCCTCCACAAACAGACGTAGAAGGGAGACATCATCTACAAGCTGTCTATAGTACCTCCGAATCGACTCACACAAGACGGAGATAGGGGAGATGAGTGCAAAGAGGCGAAGGATAGGGAGTCCAAAGCTATCACAGTCAGAGTAGGCTCTCAGGAAGTCCCAATCCCAAATGCCCCCTCTCTAAAGCCCGACAAAGGTAAGTTCCCTACTCCAGCCGAAGCCAGCGCCGGAGCCTGGTCCGATCCGCCAAACGAGGTCGGTCTGATTGCCAAGGTACACAGCAAAGGACCCTATGATTGTGAAATGCGCGAGGCCGACCTGGGTAATACCCCTTTGGCCAAAAATAATAGAGACAGGGTAGTGGCGCCTAGTACCAAGCCACAACCATCTTGGGCACCTCCAGGGACGTCCAAATCACAGAAAAGGCGTGTGCAATGCCTACGGGCACAGGAGATGCGCGAGAAGAAAGATGAGGACGAGCGAGACACCATCTTTGAGGAAATAAACCCTCGGCCAACAACGAGACAAGTATGGAGGATTAAGCCGGTTGACATAACCAACCCGGCTCCTAGCCCGAGCGACGACGACGATGACATACTCAATGAAGACTACTCGCCCGTCTCTGAGGGACCCGCACCTTAGGCGATGTACATCAATGTCATCATGTTGCCCGCCGAGTTTGCCCTACCACAAGGCAAGGCCGAGGTTTCTTAGTTGAACCTCATCCCGCACAACACTATTTTTGAAAAACCCGAGGATACAGCTCACCATATAAAGCCTCTCTACATCAGAGGTCACATTGACGGGAAGCCGATCTCTTGAATTCTTATTGACGGTGGTGCCATTGTCAACCTAATGCCTTACTCGCTATTTAAGAAACTTGACAGGGATGAGGAGGACTTGAAGAAAACTAACCTAATGCTCAACGACATCAATGGCGAGAGTTCCGAGGACAAAGGCATGCTCTCCATGGAGTTGATAGTAGGCAACAAGACATTGCCAATAGCGTTCTTCGTCGTTGACGTGCAAGGTAACTACAGCATACTACTTGGGCGTGATTGGATTCACGCAGACTGTTGCATTCCTTCTACTTTGCACCAATGCCTGATTCAGTGGGACGGCGATGAGGTAGAGGTTATACCAGTGGACACTTCGGCCCAGGTGGCATTCGCCGATGTGTCCATTGACGCCATCCACAACAAAGTAGAATGTCTATGAGGTGGGGATCTTTCGGATTACGACTTTGTTAGCGTGTCCGAAGGACATTTCGTACCAGAGTCTGTAAAGCTGTCTGGTGTAGCATGGCTATTTCTAAATTAGTAGTCATGTCTAGCAAAAGTAATCTAGATTGACTAAAGTCTCGTGTAGAGCAATATCGGTCCGCTAAATACGGTATTGTCGAGTCCATCGGAGACTTTAGCTAAGTAAAAAAATGAGAAGGTTTTGTGTCGGCCGATCCTTTAGAAGAAATTGACAAAGGCGATGGTAGCATCTTAAGGCAGACTTTTGTAAACCAACATTTACATGCTGATGAGAAGGCTAAAGTAATAAAGTTGCTTCGGTCGTACATCGATTGTTTCACGTGGGAATATAGTGAGATGCCCAGATTAAGAAACGAGCTCGTGGAGCATCGACTACCTATTAAACCCGGATTTAGGCCTTATAAACAGCCTCCGCATCGCATTAATTTGGCCGTCTATGACTGAGTTAAAGAAGAGGTAGAACGATTACTCAAGGCTGAGTTTAATAGGCCATGTAGGTATGCTGAAAGGGTCGCTAACATTGTACCTGTAGAGAAGAGGGGGAGCAGCAAGATACGAGTTTGTATTGATTTCAGGGATCTTAACAAGGCCACTCCGAAGGACGAGTATCCAATGCCAATAGCCTACATGCTAATCAACGATGCTTGAGGACACAAGGTACTGTTGGGGGAAAATATCTCATCTTCTGGGTTATTGCCGAAGCAACATAAAGGCAGACAGCGGATTCGAAGGTTCCCAGACGATCATCTTTGAAGATACCCGGAACCAAGTTCGAAGTACGAAGATAGGCATTGGTTCGGAGTACATCTTCGAACTAAGGCCCTCCAAGATCTTTTCTGCCAGCTAAGATGGAAGACTTATCTTCTTTCTCATTAGATTAGTCTTTTACCATTTTAGCCCTATTAAGGGAACCGAATAGTTTCCACTATGTCGGTTGTAATAGAGGGGTAAATAGGTCTTTTCCTTAATGTTTGGGCCTATAAATACCCCCCATTTCACCCTGTAATAGGGACCGAATACAAGTTATTCAATACACACATTCGAACTTTTCTAAGTTATTATCCTTTCGGAGGCTTAGAACAGTTCTCTTCGCAAACACTTCGTTTGTTAGTTTCTTTTCTACAGAAACCTGTTAGCGTAATCTTTTACGCCAACAGTTGGCGCCGTCCGTGGGGAACCTAGTCCGAAAAACTTCGTTCTCTACCAACTTCTTACATCATGTCCTCCTAAGCGGAGCGCACCCCGCAATCCCACTCGGAGGTCCTCTCGGATCTCCGGAGAGATACCCTTCGACACAGTTGAAGTCGGAGGGCCTTCGACATTCCCTCCGCAAACTCCGGAAGGGACTTCCATCCCTCGAACATATGAAGATTCTCCGCCAACCCCTTCTATACTCCGACCGCCCGAAGTCCCTTCTCCACCCTCCATCCCGATTCGAACTGATCCGACCAGTTCTCAAGACCCGGAAGATCCTTCCGGAAGAGATGAAAATAATCTTAGAGATATGGCCACTCAAATGGCCAACCTTCAAGCTGAAGTGACAAGGTGGCGACAGGAAGCTGCGAGCAGGCTTCGCTCTCAAACCACCCCAACCATCCCAGAAGTGCCCGAAGACGATGATCTTGATTATCCCGAAGCCCCAGAGAACGCCTCCTTCGACAATGAGTCTCCGCTGCATCCTGAGCTGCAGAAGGTTCGCTTTGATCCAAAGTTTAAAACTTCGAAGCTCTGTAAGTATGCCGGAGATGAAGATCCCGGAGAGTTCATTCGGTCTTATGCCCTAGCAATTGAGGCTAGCGGCGAAGTTAGAGACACTATGGCGAAGTGCTTCCCTTTAGCTCTTCAAGGAGTGGCATTGAGATGGTTCTGGTCTTTGAAGCCAGGATCAATCAATTCATGGTCGCAATTGAAGAGGAAGTTTATAAGCAACTTTCAGGGCACCTTCGTGCCTCCTATGTCAACAGGAAGCCTTTTCCAGGTGAAACAGCTCCCCGGAGAAACATTGAGGCAGTACTTTAAGCGCTTCGCTCATACGAAGTCGCAAATTCGGGGGCTGTCCACATCTTCAGTGGTTGATGCAGCTCTGGAAGGCGTCAGTCATCAAGGCCTTCTGGATAAACTGCATCGGAAGAGCATCTCCTCAGTCTCTCAGTTAATGTCATACTTCGAGGAGTATGCGAGGTCAGAAGAGGGTTGGCTTCGGAGGACTGCTGCTACTTCGTCTATATTGCAAGAAGTCAAAGTAGAAGTGAAGACTTCGGCGCAGCCGCAGGAACCAATCTTCGAAGTGCAACATGATCGGAGAAGAGGGCAAAAGCACCCTCGTTCTGAAGTCATGAATATTGCACCCCCACAGAAGTTTGCACCAAGGGCTCCACAGTCTACGGGGAACAAGGCCAGCGGCTGGAGGCCGCCAGGGAAAACGGCTGGCAAGGGCCAGACCCTTTTCTGCTGCATTCACGGAGAAAATCGAAGCCATGCAACTGACACTTGCAAGGCTATACTTACTCTAAGGGGAGAGTACTTAGAGAGAACTTCGGGTCGAGGAAGTACCGACCGAGTTCCAGCTGCAACGCGCCCAGAGCCGGTCCAGGCTGTGGCGCAAATAGAAAATTTCGATGCTGCAAGGCACTCTCCGGTGGCCAATGTTATGCCACCTCCGAAGCAAGAGGAAGGGCAAGATAGAGGAAAAAGAGTAGTTCTCCCTATCTCCGGAGGAGGTACCCTCGGAAGCATGTCCATGAGACAGCGAAGAGAGTACGTTCGGGAAGTAGGTCATATTGGGACTTCGTCATCTGCAGCTGCAATGCCGGAGTGGTCTCATGTTCCGATATCTTTCTCTGCGGAGGATGCAGCTGGTATTAAGTTCCCGCACGCAGATCCATTGGTTATCACTGCTGATATTGCGGGAACTGAAGTCCGAAGGGTGCTAATTGACGGAGGTAGTTCGGCAGATATCATTTTTGTTCAAGCCTTCGATCAGTTATACATTTCCAGGAAGCATCTCCTTCCAGCGGCTCGTCCTCTGCAAGGCTTCGCAGGACCTCCGCTTGATGCACTTGGCCAGATAGGCCTGGAAGTTACCTTCGGAGAAGGTTTATTAGCCCGGACTGAAGAAGTAATTTTCGATGTGATAGATGCCCCGTATGCTTATAACGTCATCTTCGGAAGAGGCATGTTGAACCAGTTCGGAGCTGTGGCGCATCACAATTACTTGTGCATGAAGATTCCCACACAAGCGGGAGTCCTTACAATCTTCGGAGATCAAGCCATTGTTCGGAGGGCGGAATATGGTCATGGTCCCCCTCTTGATCCGAGGCAAGTAAACAGTGTGCAAAATAATGAAGAAATTTTTTCGGCCTCCTCCGAAGCTTCGAAGAAGTCTTTTCCGAGACCAAGTCCTGAAGGAGAGATTGCAACGAAGGTCATTGTTAAAAATGGTAAAGAGTACACTTTTCAATTTGGTAAAGATTTACCTCCTGAAGTTGCAACCTCTTTGGAAAAGGTGGTGGAAGAAAATTTGGATGTCTTCGCTTGGTCTGACGAAGATATCACCGGAGTCGATCGGGATATCATTGAACACAGTTTACTTGTAAACCTGAAGGCCCGGCCTGTTCGACAAGGACTCCGGAAGATGTCCGCAGAGAGAGCTGCTCTAGCTAAGGACAAAGTTGAAAAACTATTGAAGGCTGGGATTATCAGAGAAGTGGCTCACACAGAATGGTTAGCCAACCCAGTCTTCGTCAGAAAGAAGTCTTCGTAGCAGAGTGGACTCCACCTGCGAATTTGACTCCGGAAAAATCAAGTGACGGAGTTTGGACTGTTTACTCCGATGGGGCTTTCCAAGCATCCGGAGCAGGCATTGGGGCAGTGTTGATTTCACCGTCAGGGCAAAGAGCAATGTACTCCGCAAGACTCAACTTTAAGTCTACCAATAATATAGCGGAGTACGAAGGGATTTTATTAGGACTCCGGAAAGCACGTGCTCTAGGGGCTACAAGAATAATTATAAAGACAGATTCTCAGATAGTAGCAGGGCACGTAGACAAAAGTTTTCAAGTTCGGCATCCACAGCTTGCAAATTACTTAGAAGAAATCCGCAAAATCGAAGCACACTTCAAGGGTATTTCCATTCGGAGTATACCAAGAACGGAAAACATGCAAGCGGACATTTTAGCGAAGGCTGCAGCCGGAGCTGTGGATGTGCCTGAAGAAGCTTTCTATGAGGAGCTCAATATACCTTCGGTGCCACAAATTGCCTCTGCAGAGATTCTTTGCATTCCTAGTGCAGATTGGAAAGATTCGATCATAGAACTCTTGCAAGGAGGAACAAATTTGCCCGAAGAGCCCCAGTTGTCAAGATTAAAGCTCAGAGCCAGAAACTATCAGTTAATCAACGGTATATTATACAAGGCCGGAGTATGTTCCCCTCTACTCCGATGTATATCTCAAGCCGAAGGCCAAGAAATTCTTCGAGAAATTCACGAAGGCCTTTGTGGAAGCCATTTAGCCCCTAGAGCTTTGGCAGGAAAAACACTTCGCCAGGGGCTTTATTGGCCCACAATAACAGCTGATGCGAAGAGCTTGGTCCGCACTTGTCAAGGATGCCAGTGGATGGGTCGATGGAGTCATCGCCCACCAACAGCTCTTCAAGTCATTGCTCCGGTATGGCCTATGGCCAGATGGGGTATGGATCTAATTGGTCCCTTTCCGTTAGCAAAGGGAAATCTGAAGTTCGCAGTGGTAGCTATTGAATATTTTTCTAAGTGGGTGGAAGCAGAACCCTTAATAGCTATCACTTCGAACAATGTGCAGAAATTCTTCTGGAAGAACATTATTTGTCGGTTCGGAGTGCCTAGATACCTCACAGTTGATAATGGAACACAGTTCGACGCAGAACCCTTCAGGAAGTTTTGCGAAGACCTAGGCATTCGGCTATGTTTTGCTGCAGTGAGGCATCCTCAGTCGAATGGAGCCGTAGAACGAGCCAATGGAAATATTTTATCAGGGCTAAATCGAAGAATAGTAGGATTAGCAAAGGGACTGTGGATCGAAGAGGTTCCGAAGATTCTGTGGTCCATTCAGACTACGCAAACAAGGTCCACAGGTTTTACTCCGTTCAGACTACTATTCGGAGATGAAGCTATGACTCCAACGGAGCTCAAAGGGGGATCATTTCGCAGCACCGAACCGGACGTTGAAGAAGAAAGACAAGCTTCGTTAGATTTGTCAGAAGAAACAAGACTTCGGGCTGTAGCTAATTTATCAAAGTATCATCAGCAGACGAAGACTTGGTATGACCCGAAGGTTAAGCTCAATGAACTAAGACCGGGTCATCTTGTTCTACGAAGCATTATAGCACCAGGGAAGTTAGGCAATAAATGGGAAGGTCCATACCTAATTGTCCGCTCAGGGCGCCCTGGTTCATTTAAATTAGCTAATTTAGAAGGTGAAGAGTTAGCACATACTTGGCATGCGGAGCACCTAAAGCGATACTTCGCATAAGGGCTCCTTGTAATTCGCTTGTAATCATCTCCTAAATTAATAAAGCATATGACCCTGATAGTTGCCTTCCCCTCATAGACTTCCAGCTTTCCGAGTGGACGCACTGGAACCACGGGGTCGGCCGAGAGGGAAGTGTCATTAAGCTGGGTTGTATTTTCGGACTTCGAACCCATAAAGTTCGAAGCATCCGACGTGGGGGCTGACATAATCCGGAGCCCAGGCCACCGGCTTGTAGGCATCCGTAAAAGAGCCCAAAACCACACCCTACGGACTCCAAGCCATTGGCTGGTAGACTTCCGTAAAAAGAGCCGAAGGTGGCCAAAACCCTACGGAGTCCAGGCTGCAGCTGGTAGACTTCCGTAAAAAGAGGCAAAGGTGGCCAAAATCTGCGAAGTCCAAGCCATTGGCTGGTAGACTTCTGCAAAAAGAGCCGAAGGTGGCCAAAATCTGCGAAGTCCAAGCCATTGGCTGGTAGACTTCTGCAAAAAGAGCCGAAGGTGGCCAAATTATACGGAGTCCAAGACATTGGCTGGTAGACATCCGTAAAAAGAGTCCAAAGAGACCATTGCAAACTCCGAACCGTTGGTTCGTCAGAGATCGCAAAGACAAGTCGAAGGTGGCTAAAGCAAAACAGCATTTGAGCCATGAGCTTCGAATGTCTGTTAACATAGTCCAAAGTGACAAATTTTTAAGACATTAAAGTGTCCTGAAAGTTATCTTAACTGATTTCTTTCATAAAACAAAGGTACAAAATTACCATTCTTCTGACTACAAATAGTCGAAGACATTTCATAAGATTTTAAAAGATCTTTAAATGACAGAGGGGCTCCGAACCCCCAAAAAATTGTACTCCGAAGTTTTTTCTTTGCGCATAACCATCTTTGAATACATTTCGAAGTTGCTTATACCCAAAGAGGGGCTAGTAAATATGGAGACAATTTTAAAAATCGGCATTCATTATTGAAATAAATGTCTTTACAGATTACACTATGAAAAATTGGTATCTATACCAAGAAGGAATCGGAGACCTCTTCGGTCCCGAGAGCTAGAGGTGGAACGACTAGTTCCAACATCGGAAGTTCTAAGAACTTTACGTTTAACTCTCTTCCTCCCCCTCGAAGCTCTAAAATCCTTCTGCTCTTGTTGAAGCTCGGCCCAAGTTCGAAGCCGTTCGGGGCTTCTTTCCCAGCTTCTAAGATCTTCAGATCTTTTATTTCGAGCTTCACCTTCGTCTTCATACCAAATAGTGTCTTCAGAAGACGAGGTGTTTGCGTCAACCTCTTTCTCTTCCTCTTTAATATAAGACAATACGTCTTTGATTACTTCGGGTGCAATTACGCCAGAGTCATCTCGAGGAATAAGAAATCGAGGACGTTTATAACTCTTTAGAAGTTCGAAGGTGTTCCATAATGAGCGAAGTTCGTTGTTAAGCTCTAACACTTCGATGTCTTCCATAAGAGGCAAAGCCTAAAAATATGACAAACAAGATTTTCATTGATAAATGTTTACAAGCATGAGCTTTACATAGTCAAAAAATCCTAAATAATTCCTAAACCTGCGGGTTCGGAGGAGGCTGACTGCTCGAAGCTTGGCTCCGAACTTGCTTCTGGCGTTGGCCTTCATCGATCCAAGCCTTGATCGCGGAACGACCTTCGGCTCTCCATGAGGTTTGAAAGGCTCGCCAGGCGGCAGTCACGCCTTCGGAAGGATTAAAAAGCCGCTCGTCATCGAAGATAATGGAGCCCTCTACGCTCGGAGTAATTGTTCGGCCCAAATCCTCGTAGTAACGAAGTAGTCCGAGGGCAGACACTTGTCCGGAGAGTTCTCCATAACGAATGCCTGCCGTCTTCATTTGCTTCGCTGCTCCTTGGATCCTTTTTAGCCGGCGCAGCAGAGTCACGTTGTCATCCGAAGGAAGTGATCCAGTAGTACCGAAGTACTCCAGAACACCTAGCATCTGTTCGATGACCTCCGTAGCTACCTTCTCCGACTTGAGCTTTTCTTCAGTTAGTGCATCCTTGCTCGAAGTCATTTCTACCAAAACTCCAGAAATCCTAGCATTCTCCGTAGTTAAAATATTCTTCTGGTTTAGGAGTTGGCTAGCTTCCTCTTGGAGCCTTACAAGTTCGGACCCAGCACTAGCATGCTCCAACCACACCTTTTCAATTTCAGCCCGAAGCACGATTCTTTCTGCTTCGAACTCCTTATTAGCAGCCTCCAAGGCCTGTCTGGCCCTACGCTCTGTTGAAATCATATTATCCATTTGAAGTACTCTAGCTTCGGAGAAAGATAAGTTGCGTTTAAGAGCTTCATTTTCTTCCCGAAGCTGAGCAATTTCATTCTCGCTTGATAAAGTTGTAGCGCGGGCCAAGACTGCTTGCTGAGAAAAGAAAAAACTAAAGTAAGAAATTATTCATGTATAATTTGCTGCTGGTTCGAAGATGTACTCCGAACCCAATATAATTTGCTAAAGATATTGGCTCGAAGGTGCTCCGTACCTGGTAGGCCGCTCGTTCCAGGGCAACGTTAAGCTCCGAACTCTTCGCCCTGCTTAATTTTGCTACCAGCTCTGTCTCCCCGACTTTGCGACTCACTCGACCTAAAGGTTTGAGCAGAGTTCGAAGCCCAGTTGGCTCCAAAAAAGGCGTCAAAAGAGGGAGCATTGCCGAAGCCCTTTGGTCATCCCTGCTTGACGAAGGTCCGGAGCGTTCTCCTGAGGTCCTTGGAACTTCAGAAGATGGCCCCCCCTCAGCTGATTCACTTTCATCTGTTGACTCAGACGAAGTTGATCCTTGAGTAGGGAGAGGCTCTATGTGTCTTTTACCCCTTCCAGACCCCTGTTGAGTGACCTCCGGGTGCGGCTCCGAAGTTGTCGAAGGCCTTTGAGTTGTGTCTTCGTGATGTACTTCTTCCGAAAGAGGCTCTGCAAAAACAAAGGTATTATACATTGTATAATTTTGCAGAAAATAATAAAAGAATTATGCGAAGTTTACCTTCGACATTCTGGGGGAGGTCGAGCACTGGACTGCTCGGAGGATCAAAGGTGAAGTCATCATCTGAATCCACAGTTAAAACTTCAGCTGCCGGAGTATCTCCGTGAGCAGTCCTCCCCACATCCACAACTGAAGTTGTAGGAACTTCAACTTCATCTTCGCCCATAGGGGCTTCGATTTGCTCCTCCTGAGTATCCGGAGCTCTCACTTCTTCAATGTTAGCTTGAGGCTCCGGCATACCTGCAGTATCTTCAATGTGAATATTTTGTTGAGCTGCATCTTCATCAATCAATCTCACTAATAATATACCTTCATCTTCTTTAGAACCGGAGATTGAGGTTCTTGAGCTCGAAGGCGCAGGATTCGAAGGTGCGAGATTTTTCGGCTTCCGAGCCACCTTCTTCACCGGAGTCTTTGCGGAGCTCGAAGCTCCGGCTTCAGCTATCCTCTTCTTGGGTCCTTTCTCCAAAGGCACCCAGTCCATCAGAGGGGGCGGAGTCAACTCCAACATTCCCCATACTCTGTTAAACCTCTCCCAACTCCCGACCAATTTAACTCTCCATTCTTTTTCAGTCGGAGTTGGGGCACCCAAAATCTTCTCCGAAGCCCTTACAATTTGCTCTGAAGTAATAGGGGCTGAAGAAGCTAAAAAATAAATCAAATTAGTCTTTCTTCGAAGTAAATATGTATAATACATGTTGGTTTCGAAGTTACCTGCAGGGCTCGAAGTCAAGTTAATCTTGCGGAGACCGCCTTCCGAATCATCCTCGAAGATGACAGGCCAGTTGGCCATCAGCGGAGGAATTTGCAGTCCGATGAATTCTTCGGCTAAGTCCCGCATGCTTAACCTTCGGCTAATCTTTTGAAGCAGGTTAAGACGAGCTTCGAGTTGGCCTTCGTTGGGCTGCACTAAGGCTTCTTTCCGAAATTGAATTTCTTTAAGGGGCCCAGCCAGAGGACTGCTTGCTCCAACTTCGGCATAGAACCATCTCAGAACCCAATCAGTGTACCATCTAGCATTGATGGCCTTGGCAGGAAACTGAAGGGCATATTCATCCCGAAGCCTAAAGTTGATAGAGCCGAAGGATACCACCACTTTCTCACCTCCGGAGCCTACGAAGGTCTTCGGCTGGCAAGTTGCTCTATGAAGTGCAGCGAAGATTTCTGCCCTCCCCTCACAACCTTCGGCTCTCAGCACCCATTCAAAGATAGCTAATCTAGCTACTGCGTTCGAAGATAATTGGGGGAGGGTTACATGGAACAGATCAAGTACCTCCGCCAGGAAGTCCACTGCAGGGAGGCCCAAGCCAGCTTCGAAGAAGGCTTCGAATACCACTACCTCTCCGGGTCTTGGCGATGGAATTGATTCTTTGCCTGGCTTCCGGATCATAACTCCATTGCTAATTTTTTCCCCCCGCTGTGATTGCCAATGATTCTCTCTTGCAGGTAGAAGGCCCCAACTCAAAAGACTGATCCAAATATTTCGTCGATGGCGGGCACAGACCTTGGTCATCGGCGATTTGGGGATTTCTCCCCCCTGCCGCCATGGATGTCGCCGCTGGCATCGGAGGTGCCGCCGCCAACGCTGCTGCCGCTGCTGCTGCGGCCGCCTGCTGCCGAGCCAAGGCCGACGGAGGTGCAGATCCTTTAGTCTTCACCATCCCGACCACCGGATTGCTCTGAGGAAATGGAGGCTAGGGCTCAAGAACTCAAAGGGCTAAAAAGTTTTTGATTGCAAGAACGCGATGAAAAGGTAACCAAGTAACTTCTAGGCCTTCTATTTATAACCTAGATTTCACTTTTTTACCATTAGTTCGTGTCGTTTCGCATTCCTGCCATTACTTTTCCCCGAGATTAACGATTACTACAGTTTCCGTTAGAAATAGAAACTTAACGGATATTTTCTCTAAGTCTAAAAGACTTTCGAACTTCTTGAGTCGGTTCTAAGATAGTTCGAAAAGCAATTACCTTAAGACTGATTCGAAGTTCATATCTTCGTGCATTTCGGCGATAAAATAAGAACCAATAACCCCTATGTTTGGTTATCTTTTCCTTCCGTATACTGCTCTCCTAACGTTACAGGTCAAACGGAGAACCGTATTCGAGGGGCTACTGTTGGGGGAAAATATCTCATCTTCGGGGTTATTGCCGAAGCAACATAAAGGCAGACAGCGGATTCGAAGGTTCCCAGACGATCATCTTCGAAGATACCCGGAACCAAGTTCGAAGTACGAAGATAGGCATTGGTTCGGAGTACATCTTCGAACTAAGGCCCTCCAAGATCTTTTCTGCCAGCTAAGATGGAAGACTTATCTTCTTTCTCATTAGATTAGTCTTTTACCATTTTAGCCCTATTAAGGGAACCGAATAGTTTCCACTATGTCGGTTGTAATAGAGGGGTAAATAGGTCTTTTCCTTAATGTTTGGGCCTATAAATACCCCCCATTTCACCCTGTAATAGGGACCGAATACAAGTTATTCAATACACACATTCGAACTTTTCTAAGTTATTATCCTTTCGGAGGCTTAGAACAGTTCTCTTCGCAAACACTTCGTTTGTTAGTTTCTTTTCTACAAAAACCTGTTAGCGTAATCTTTTACGCCAACAGGTACTAAGTTTTCTTGATGGCAATGCTGGTTATAATAAAATTTTTATGGTCGAAGAGGACGTCTATAAGACAACCTTTCGATGCTCTAGTTTTGTCGGCTTGTTCGAGTGGGTCAATATGACTTTTGGTTTAAAGAATGCTAGCTCTACATATCAATGTGCTATGAACTTGATCTTTCATGACTTAGTAGGAGTTATGTTAGAAGTATACATAGATGATGTTGTAGTCAAATCGGACGCTATGGGAAACCACTTAGCCGATTTGAAAGTTGCTTTTGATAGGATGCGACTAGTATGGCTTGAAAGTGGACCCACTCAAATGTGCTTTTGGCATGTCGGCAGGCAAGTTCTTAGGATTCATGATTCATGAAAGAGGTATAGATATTGATCCTAAGAGGCTTGAGAAGATTAGAAACTTCGTAGCACCGACATGAAAGAAAGATGTGCAAAAGTTGCTAGGCAAGATGAATTATTTGCGTCGCTTTATATCTAACTTGTATGGCAAGATTGATGCCTTTGTCCCTATACTCCGGCTAAAGAATGAAGTCGAGTTCACTTGGGGGGCAAGTCAGCAAAGCGTCTTTGAAAAGATTAAAGAGTGCTTATCGTCACCACCCGTGGTAAGAGCACCAAAAGCCGGAATTCCGTTTCGGTTGTATATCGCTACCGAAGATAGCGTGATAGGGGTCATGCTAACCCAGGAGGTTGAGGGAAAAGAATACATCATCACATTCTTGAGCCGCCGCCTACTGTATGCTAAAACCAGGTACGTGTTTGTGGAGGGTTTGTGTTTATCACTTTATTACGCATGTACCATGATATGTCACTATCTTGTCCCTACTACATGTATTGTCGCTTGCCAAACCGATGTTATAAAATACATGTTACAAAAGCCTATTCTAATTGGAAGAATCAAGAAGTGGCCTTACACTTTGATTGAATATGATTTGGCCTATGAACCTCTAAGAGCTATGAAAGGCCAAATTATTGCTAATTTTATAGTTGATCACCACATGGACGTCAATTGGGGTGATGATATTGCTCTAATTGAGGTAGTATCATGGAAACTTTATTTTGATGGTTCAGCTTGCAAGAGTGGCCACGGTATTGGGGTGGTTCTCATATCACCTAGTGGAATGCACTTTGAAACCTCAGCTCATTTAGAATTTCCCTCTACTAATAACCAAGCTGAATATGAGGCTTTATTGCTAGGACTTGAATTGCTAGAATCCATGGGTGTTAAACATGTTCAAACGTAATGGACCCGACGGGTATGGGGGAGCCCGATCTTTCGATGAGAGATGGAGGATGTGGTGAATTTGGTGGAAGTCGACGTTGGCTGCCCGACTACCACAACCAAGATGGTGTGGCGCCTTGAGCGACAGGTACACCGTCTCCTGATAACTACGATTTGGGGGTGGAGATCGACGTTGTGCTACCCGACTACAACAACCACAAGGATGCTGCGCCTTAGCGATAGTTACACCGACTCCGGTTGTTGCTGCTCTTGCCGTGCCAAGAACAGCCTTGAACCTGCAAGCAATCGAAGAACAAGCAAGAACAAGATGACAAGCAAACACTCACAGATATGATAGAAGTTGGAGTTTTGATTCAAGTAATCGGGCGGTCTAGCCGACACGCGCGTTACAAGGAAGTTGCAGCAGCTAACTTACATCAAACAAAACCCGAGTTCTTTTGTGGCTACCACTTGCTTTTAAAGGGAAAACTAGAAACTCAGGATGGAGTCACGAGTGTTCTTCGGTAGTTTCTGAACGTTTCGTCTGTCCTCTGCCATTGATTCTTGATCCGTTGGAAAGCAGACGAAGAGACCTTTCCAACAAGTACTTATTTGCATTAAACAACCTTGGGAGTTGAAAGATATGCTCCATTTAATCTTGGATTTCTAGCAGTTACAAGAGTCCCTTCGGGAGTACGAATATTTATTGCATTGTTGCCTTCTCCACTCCTAGCTGGTTCAATTCCTAAGCACTTAAGGATAATAAAGTCATCACAAGGCTTTAATAGTACCCCATTGGAAAAATAATTAACTTGAACAGCTAGGAACGAGTTCACCAGATAATTAAGTTCACGTGCATGGGCACGTGTCATTGGTCCTTGCTTAGGTGTAAGCGGTGAAGGGGCTGCTGTTGTGGTTGTATCAATGGCAGCGATGTCCTCATCATCCTCCCCTTCTTGCAATAGAGTCATCCCCGACTCGAACGTGTCCTCCTCGCGCAAGTATGGTTTCAAATCTGGAATGTTAAAAGAGGGACTAACCCCAAAATCTGCAGGCAACTCAATTTTATATGCATTATCATTTATTTTTTGAAGCACTTTGAAGGGTCCAGCAGCTCGTGGTAGTAATTTAGATTTTCTCAAATCCGGAAATCTATACTTTCTAAAATGAACCCAAACTAAATCACCAGGTTCAAAAGTAACATGCTTTCTACCCTTGCTATCGACTTGTTGATACTTAGCATTCATGGCCTCAATGTTTGCCTTAGTTTGCTCATGCATCTTAAGAATCAGTTCAGCACAGCGAGAAGCATCAAAATTCAATTTTTCTGAAGGTGGAATGGCCATAAGATCAATGGGAGCACGAGGGACAAAACCATACACAATCTCAAAAGGGCATAATTTAGTAGTCGAATGCAGCGAACGATTGTAAGCAAATTCAATATGAGGCAAACATTCTTCCCACAATTTGATATTATGTTTCAGAACAGCCCTAAGCATGGTAGATAAACTACGGTTTACAACTTCTGTTTGTCCATCAGTTTGAGGGTGACAAGTAGTAGAAAAGAGTAATTTAGTTCCCAATTTAGCCCATAAGGTTTTCCAAAAATGACTAAGAAATTTGGCATCCCGATCTGAAACAATAGTGTTTGGTACCCCATGCAAACGAACAACTTCACGAAAGAATAAATCAGCAATATGGGTAGCATCATCAGTTTTGTGACATGGTATGAAGTGTGCCATTTTAGAAAACCTGTCCACAACAACAAAAATACTATCCCTCCCCTTCTTTGTTCTAGGCAGTCCTAAAACAAAGTCCATAGAAATATCCTCCCATGGAGTACTAGGAACAGGGAGAGGCATGTACAAACCATGTGGATTAATACGGGACTTAGCTTTTTGACAGGTGGTGCAGCGAGCAACAAACCGCTCCACATCCCTTCTCATCTTTGGCCAATAGAAATGGCTTGCTAGGATGTCTTCTGTCTTCTTCACACCAAAGTGCCCCATCAACCGACCGCCATGTGCTTCCTGCAATAGTAATAGACGCACAGAACTAGCTGGAATGCATAATTTGTTAGCCCGAAATACGAAGCCATCAGTGAGAACAAACTTGTTCCATGTTCTCCCTTCTTTACATTGCAGCAACACATCTTTGAAATATCATCATCAAAAGCATATTGTTCTTTAATTGTTTCCAAGCCAAAGATCTTAAAATCAAGTTGGGATAACATAGTATAACGTCGAGACAAGGCATCCGCAATGACATTATCTTTTCCTTTCTTATGTTTGATGACATAAGGAAAGGACTCAATAAATTCTACCCACTTGGCATGCCTACGGTTCAGATTGGTTTGGCTCCTAATGTGCTTCAAAGATTCATGATCAGAATGTATAACAAATTCTTTAGGCCATAAATAATGTTGCCACGTTTCCAAAGTTCGAACTAGAGCATATAATTCTTTATCATAAGTGGAATAGTTCAAACTAGGCCCATTAAGTTTCTCACTAAAATAAGCAATAGGCTTTCCTTCTTGCAACAAGACACATCCCAACCCAATACCACTAGCATCACATTCCAATTCAAAAGTCTTAAAGAAATCTGCTCAAAAGGACAGTGGTGTTGTGAACGGATCGGTTCAACCTACGAATGACAAATCTAAATCTGCTCATGTTGGGAAAAATGTCATAAAATTGAAAAGTGCTTGTTTCCTTGCTTCAAAATCTGATTTACTTGAATTAAATGATGACGCCACGATCTGCTATGTATTTGTTTGCAAAGAAACTTTGTTCTCACTTCACGACACACCATCTACTTTGCCTCCTACTATCACTAATCTTTTGCAGGAATATGCTGATGTGTTCCCACAAGAAGTGCCACCCGGGCTACCACCAATCAGAGGTATAGAGCATCAGATTGACCTCATCCCTGGGCTTCCTTGCCAAATCGAGCGCCATACAGGACCAACCCGGAGTAGAGCAAGGAGATTCAGCGACAAGTTCAGGAATTACTCGACAAAGGTTATGTGCATAGAGTCTCTTTTCTTGGCTATGTTGTGACACCACAGGGAATTGAAGTTGATCAAGCCAAGGTGGAGGCAATACACAGTTGGCCGGTTCCTACCACGGTCACGCAAGTCCGAAGCTTTCTCGGGCTTGCTGGATTCTATCGCCGATTTGTGAAGGACTTCAGCACCATAGCAGGCCCACTGCACGAGCTTACGAAGAAGGGTGCTACATTCACCTGGGGGAAAGCACAAGAGGTTGCATTTAACACTTTGAAGGATAGGTTAACTCACACACCCCTTCTCCAATTACCAGATTTCAATAAGACTTTTGAATTGGAATGTGATGCTAGTGGTATTGGGTTGGGAGGTGTCTTGTTGCAAGAAGGAAAGCCTATTGCTTATTTTAGTGAGAAACTTAATGGGCCTAGTTTGAACTATTCCACTTATGATAAAGAATTATATGCTCTAGTTCGAACTTTGGAAACGTGGCAACATTATTTATGGCCTAAAGAATTTGTTATACATTCTGATCATGAATCTTTGAAGCACATTAGGAGCCAAACCAATCTGAACCGTAGGCATGCCAAGTGGGTAGAATTTATTGAGTCCTTTCCTTATGTCATCAAACATAAGAAAGGAAAAGATAATGTCATTGCGGATGCCTTGTCTCGACGTTATACTATGTTATCCCAACTTGATTTTAAGATCTTTGGCTTGGAAACAATTAAAGAACAATATGCTTTTGATGATGATATTTCAAAGATGTGTTGCTGCAATGTAAAGAAGGGAGAACATGGAACAAGTTTGTTCTCACTGATGGCTTTGTATTTCGGGCTAACAAATTATGCATTCCAGCTAGTTCTGTGCGTCTATTACTATTGCAGGAAGCACATGGCGGTCGGTTGATGGGGCACTTTGGTGTGAAGAAGACAGAAGACATCCTAGCAAGCCATTTCTATTGGCCAAAGATGAGAAGGGACGTGGAGCGGTTTGTTTCTCGCTGCACCACCTGTCAAAAAGCTAAGTCCTGTCTTAATCCACATGGTTTGTACATGCCTCTCCCTGTTCCTAGTACTCCATGGGAGGATATTTCTATGGACTTTGTTTTAGGACTGCCTAGAACAAAGAAGGGGAGGGATAGTATTTTTGTTGTTGTGGACAGGTTTTCTAAAATGGCACACTTCATACCATGTCACAAAACTGATGATGCTACCCATATTGCTGATTTATTCTTTCGTGAAGTTGTTCGTTTGCATGGGGTACCAAACACTATTGTTTCAGATCGGGATGCCAAATTTCTTAGTCATTTTTGGAAAACCTTATGGGCTAAATTGGGAACTAAATTACTCTTTTCTACTACTTGTCACTCTCAAACTGATGGACAAACAGAAGTGGTAAACCGTAGTTTATCTACCATGCTTAGGGATGTTCTGAAACATAATATCAAATTGTGGAAAGAATGTTTGCCTCATATTGAATTTGCTTACAATCGTTCGCTGCATTCGACTACTAAATTATGCCCTTTTGAGATTGTGTATGGTTTTGTCCCTCGTGCTCCCATTGATCTTATGATCTGTTGGAAAGCAGACGAAGAGACCTTTCCAACAAGTACTTTGTTGGGGGAATATATTTCCCCTGAACAGGGGCCAAATGACGTCAGCCTCCGACAGCCTTCGGCTCGGAGCCCAACACTATCGAAGCCTGTTTCCTCCCCAAGAAATTGTTCCCTAGTCTCAAGGTTTATGCCGGAGCTTGCAGGGGCGAAGCCCCAGGACCCCGTCGAAGCCCTTTGGAGCGAAGTCCTTCGGAGCCCTCTGGGGCAAAGCCCTCGAGATCCCCTGAAGGCCGCCAGAAGCTAAGTCTCAGGCTAACTTCGAAGCCAGCCTTTGGGCCTTCTTCGGAGTTAGCCTTTGAGCCCTGTTCGGAGTTAGCCTTCGAGCTCCCTTCGTAGCTCTTCAGAGCTAGTCTCCGGACCCTCTCCAGTCGGAGGCCCCGGTTCGGAGGCCCCGATTCGGACGGCCCGGTTCGGAGGCCCCGATTCGGACGGCCCCGGTTCGGAGGGCCCGGTTCGGAGGGCCCCGGTTCGGAGCGAAGCCCCAGGACCCCGTCGAAGCCCTTTGGAGCGAAGTCCTTCGGAGCCCTCTGGGGCAAAGCCCTCGAGATCCCCTGAAGGCCGCCAGAAGCTAAGTCTCAGGCTAACTTCGAAGCCAGCCTTTGGGCCTTCTTCGGAGTTAGCCTTCGAGCCCTGTTCGGAGTTAGCCTTCGAGCTCCCTTCGTAGCTCTTCAGAGCTAGTCTCCGGACCCTCTCTAGTCGGAGGCCCCGGTTCGAAGGCCCCGGTTCGGAGGGCCCCAGTTCGGAGGGCCCGGTTCGGAGGGCCCCAGTTCGGAGGGCCCCAGTTTGGAGTCCCCAGTTCGGAGGCCCCGGTTCGGAGCCCCCGGTTTGGAGCCCCGGTTCGGAGGCCCCGGTTTGGAGGGCCCCAGTTTGGAGCCCCCGGTTCGGAGGGCCCCAGTTCGGAGGCCCCAGTTCGGAGCCCCGGTTCGGAGCCCTCGGTTCGGAGCGCCCCAGTTCGGAGTCCCCAGTTCGGAGGGCCCAGTTCGGAGGCCCCGGTTCAGAGCCCCCGGTTCGGAGGGCCTGGTTCGGAGGGCCCCAGTTCGGAGGGCCTAGTTCGGAGGCCCCAGTTCGGAGGGCCCCAGTTCGGAGGCCCCAGTTCGGATCCCTGGTTCGGAGCCCCGGATTCGGGGCTCCGGCCCTACTCCGAACCCAGAAGATATTTACGCCCCGCTACAGTACAAAAGTTATACCAGGGGCCCCTCTGCCCATAGTTTGTCGTCTAGCTGGTGAAGATGTGACGTTACCTGACACGTCTGTAAGGCTGTAAAGCACTTTTGTACCGTAGCTAGCTCCTTTTCCCCCCTTTGCCCCTATGAGCCTAGGGCTCACAGGGGGTAACCCAGTCTTTTCCTTTGGCCTGCGTGCCTATAAAAGCAGGGCCAAGCCCTTGTAACTGGACACACGCTCCAGGGGGCCATGAGACCCTAGAGTACTTTTCTCCACACCAAGGCATGCCATGCCAAATCCACCACAAAATGGACGTAGGGCTATTATCCCCTAGGGGAGGTCCGAACCAGTATAAACACCTTCTCCCTCTGAGAGAACTCATCGAGGTTCATTCTACACATCATATACACACATACAAAACCTGTGCTGTAGCTAACACAATTGCTACAACAGTTGGCGCCGTCTATGGGGATCTTAGTCCTAAAAGCTAAGTTCTCTGCCACTGCCTGCAACCCGAAGCGCACTTGAGGGGGGAACTTCGAAGCCTTCTTGCTTCGCGCACCCTTCGGCAAGGGGCTTCGGGGGAAGTTCGAAGGCTATCTTCGCCTTCTCCCATCCTTTGCATCTCGGAGCTCACCCTTCAGCAAGGGGCTCCGCTTGGTGTTTCGAAGGCCATCTTCGCCTTCCCTTTGCATCTCGGAGCTCGCCCTTCAGCAAGGGGCTCCGCTTGGTGTGTCGAAGGGTGTCAAAGCCCAAAGGGCTACGAGGCAAGCTTTCAGCCACTCAACGAGGTATGTACGCTATCCGAAGCACCACTTCGACGTGCAGTTTTACAGTTACCTTGATATAAAATTCGAAGCCCTTCTTCGCCTTAAAACCGAAGCCCTACTTCGCCTTAAAGCCGAAGCCCTGCTTCACCTTTAAATGCAAACTTTTGCTCCATCTTATTGAAAAAACCGAAGCTATGCTTCGCCTTGTTGAAAAACCGAAGCCTTGCTTCACCTTATCAAAAACCCGAAGCCTTGCTTCGCCTTATTTAAAAATTCGAACCTTGCTTTGCTTTACAAAATCCGGAGCATTCCTCCGAAGGCTACACAGCGCCTCCGGGCCCGTAGCAGTAACAGGGACTCCGGGCCATGGCCCGACGCGTCCAGGTATTTCGGGTTCCATACCCGAAGCATCCCAAGGATTCCGGGTTCCGTACCCGAAGCATCCCAGGGATTCCGGGTTCCATACCCGAAGCATCCCAGGGTCGAAGGTGGCCCAGGGTCGTAGGTGACCCAGAGTCGAAGGTGGCTTAGAGCCGAAGGTGGCTCACATTATCACAGGTTCGGTGAATCCACACCAAATATCCATTTTCATTACAGAATCAAGCTCAGAAGCCTTGCTTCGTTATCCAAACACGCTCCGAAGCCTTGCTTCGCGTGTCAAAATCTAACATACGCCTAAGCATGCCGAAGTCGTGCTTCGCCTAAAATCTAAGTGCGTTTCGGAGCCTTGCTCACGCACAGCATCCAAATCCTAGCATGCCGAAGCATGATTCGATTAATTTGGCTCCGCTGAAGCCTTGCTTCGCTCCAAATTAATGCATTCGAAGCCCAAAAGAGGCCTTCGTTCGATGTGTTCTAAGCATTCGAAGCCGCCAAAAGGCGCAGCCCTTCGCATTTTTATTGCCCGCACCAGCAACGACTAAGTCCCTAGCTGCCACGAGCAAGGGGGAAGCATGTATGCGAGGTGTGCGGATGTAATATGCACTACGAGCGTGACAAGCTAAAACGTTCGAAGTCATCAGACAACGCGAAGCATGCAGACAAAGTATGCAAATACAATAAACTCCATTGAATAATAATGGATAAGTATGCTACAAATGTACTTCGATTACAAAACTACGAGTTGTCTGTATCTAAGCCTAAGAAGAATCGAGTGCGAGGCCCCAGCTTGCCTTTCTTTCGGCTAGGGCCCCCTCGGCTGGACGAAGCCTCATCGGAGCCTGCCCTCCCACGTCCGGCTCATCCAGGCTCCGAAGCCCGCAGACCTCGTCTTCCATTTTGCAGGTCGCTCTGAGTAAGGCAAAAACAAAGAACTCTGAAGGGACTCCGTCTTCACAGCGGCTAGCAAATCCTGAGCTACTTCGGAGATGGCTTCGTCGCTAGGCCCCCTCGGAAGCTTAAACCGAGGGGGGCCTTCGGACCTAGCTACTTCGAGGACTGCCCACAACTGTCGAAGTTCTTCAGAGTCCTCAAGCACTTCGAAGACAACATTTGGAGGCTGAGCCTGGGCAGGTATAAAAAACCCCCGCATTCATATTAATTTGCTGATAAAGTTTTTACAAGCCTGCAGCTAAGTATTACAAACAAGCCTAAGGAGATCTACACCTTCGAAGGCGGGGGCATCGATGTCGAAGGCCTGTCCGGCGCAGCAGGCGCTTTGGATCGGTAAAGTCATAGGGCCTTCTGGAGGTCGAGGACTGCTTCGCAGCCTTGTTCCTTCCAAGGCTCCTGCAGCCACCACCAGGCTCCGCAGACATCCGCTGGAGGCGTCACCAAGTGCTGGCCCCAGAAGGCCACCGGGGTCACGGAGGTTGCTGCCTGGAGGTGGTCGCACCCCGCTTCATGAAGCATGTGCAAGACCCCTTGTCCCGCGACTCGGCCGGCCATGAGGGCGAAGCCCTTCAGTGATTGCTTCCGCCGTCGAAGCCATCGTCTTCAAGAAGTCGACGCGGTCCCCAATTGGGTCCTGGCCACCGAAGTCCGGAACCCGGCATTCGGTCCCTATCTGATCAAGGACGTCTGTCAGGCTCTGGGTGGCTTCGCCAAGGTTGTCCACGACGAAGTCTTCAAGCTTCTGAGCCCATCGGCGGAGCGAAGCATTCTCCTTCGCCTGCCGGGCTTCTGCGTCCTACGAAGCCTTGAGCTCCACGTGGAGCCGAACCATCTCAGAGGCCAAGGATTCCTTAGCCTTGTCGGCCTCAGCCTTCGCCACCTCTGCCTCAGCAGCCGAAGCCTCAGCCCGCCTTCGCCTCTCGGCTTCCACCGAGATTTTGCGTTGAAGGGCCTCCTTCTCCTCTTCTAGTTGCTCCATCCGCCTGTCTGCAGAAGTCGAAGCTGCTGCGTTCAGTGCGAAGGCCTACAAGGATTCAAGAAATCATAAGTATTGATCGAAGGCTAAAGTATAATTCAAAGGATGTGAAGGGCTTCGCTCACCCGCACGAGGGCTTCGTTCGCGCTGATGAAAAGCTCCGTGGGGTTCCAGTGGCTGAGTTGAGACACCAAGTCCCCTGCCTCTGCAGCGGCGCAGCTTTCGCGGAAGCTGTTGATTGCCACCTCCGTCACGGCACCCTTCGGCCGGAAGGGGTGGACCATCTCCACCGCGGCCACCTACGCAGGCTTCGCAGGGCTTAGGCCCACCACGTCGACCTCGTCGTCACTTTGAGGATCCCCTTCGCCACGGTCGTTACCTTTGTCCTCTTCAGACGAAGGGCTTTCGGACTCCGAATCGCTACCGCTGCCGCTGCTGGTGCCACTGCTGCTCGAAGCCTCTGTTGGCTCCGCTGCGGCGGGCTTCGGTCCGGCTTCGTCTACCGGCTTCGCCATGGTGGGCCTCGCATCGGCATCCTCCTCTGCAGAAAGACCAAGTCAAGATCCGCATATTGAAGAGAAGCATGTTAAAAGAGTTTACCTTCGTCGGAAATATCCTCGAAGGAAGGAGGGGCGATGTGAGCCCCCCAGTCCCTTCGCTGCAAGGCTGGTGTGTCGGCCTTCGTGCCCGACGTTGTCGCTGTCGAGGCTTCTACAGCCTTGGTGGCTCGAGTGAGCACGTCGGCCTCCGCCGCCGCCTCCTCCGGGGTAGGAACCTCGATCGCAGGGACCTCCGGCCGAGCCTTCGAAGTCTCAGGCTCGTCCTCATCCCCTCTCTTCCTCTTGGCTCCGGCCGCCGAAGTTGTGAGGTGGGAGAAGTCCGGCAGAGCAGGAAACACCTCGAGGCCAAGAGCGGTCCATACCCTGTTCCAATGCTCCCAGGACCCCACCAGAGCGAGGCACTGGGCCTTCTGCTCAGGTGTCGGAGTCCCAACGATGCGCTCCGCCGCCGCAATGGCCTCCTCCAGAGTCCTCATTTCGAGGTGGGCTTCATAAAAGTTCTAGTCAGAGTGAAGTTTTGCGAAGTATGAGAGTGAAAAGAGTTTGAAGCCTTACAGAAGCATTCGAAGGCCGGCTCACGAAGTTCCCCTTGGCCCGAAGCCTGGAAGAGCCCCTCCGGCCAAGAGCGCGCGAGGGGGCTGAGTCGAAGGGTGATGAACTCCTCTGCGAGGTCCCTCATCCAAAGTAGCATATCTTCGAGCGAAGGATGTCCTCGCTGGTCTTCACCACCCCTTCGCGTCGGTATAAGATATGGGCGTTGGTACTCCGAAGGGGAGAGTTCGCGCCGACAGAGGCATAGAACCATTCCTGGTCCCACTTCGAGTACCACTTGTTGTTCACAGCCCTCGCCGGGAAGGCATCCTGGAACTCCCTCCGGAGCTGGAAGTTGGCGCTGCCGAAGGCCAGCGCCCTATTGACGCAGTCTGTCCCCTCCCTCGGCTTCGGCTGGCAGTTGGCATCATGGAGGGCGACGAAGACGTCCGTGCGGCCCTCGCAGCCTTCGGCCCTCATGGCCCATTGAAAGACAGCAAGCCTCACCACAGCATTGGGCGAGAGTTGAGGAAGCTCGAGGTTGTAAGCCCTCAAGACTTCGCTCAACATCCCGACTACTGGCAGCCCGAGACCGGCTTCGAAGAATGCCTCGAACACAACCACTTCATCAACCCGGGGCTTCGGCACGGCCTCTGACTTCTCCGGAACCCTAAGTTGGATCTTCGCTGCGATCCTCCCTTCGCAGGCCCTTCGGACAGACTCCTCTGTAGAAATCGAGGCCCTCATTTCCAGCGTCTGCTCAAACTTGTCGGAGGGTGTCCGAAGATCCCTCGGCCCTAGTCGCCTAGGTGCAGGCTTCGCTGCCGCAGCTGCCGCTGCCTGCATTTGGGCGGAGCCCGAGCTCGAGCCCAAGACCAAAGGCTTCGCCACCGCCTTCTTTGGCATTTTAGTGGGGCTTCGGCGCGAGGGGCTAAAAGCTAGCGAAGGGCACTCCGCGCGAAGCCAAGGAGGAGAGGAGAGCGAAGGTTGTAAGGTAATGAGAAGGAAGCAAATGAGAGCGTGCCGAAGCCGCACGCGATAAACCCCTATTTATAGGCGGTAAGAATTCCAACGGTCGTGGGCCGAACCCACTGCCGAGTGGGCCTTCAGCGAAGGCGAAACGGCCCAGCGTAGGGTAACGGTAATTTTCCTAACCGTTGCGGACCGGTTTAGGCTCCCCGAGGTCATTCTAACAACTGGCGCAGGCATTTATTACCTACAGGTTTCGAAGTCACCTTCGGTCCAAACTCCGAATGCTTGTTTTCTCCAAAGTTGTAATTTTCAGGTCATTTGTCCTAAGGGCACGCGCACCCTTTCGTCCCGAAGGCCTACACGCGAGGGGCTACTGTTGGGGGAATATATTTCCCCTGAACAGGGGCCAAATGACGTCAGCCTCCGACAGCCTTCGGCCCAGAGCCCAACACTATTGAAGCCTGTTTCCTCCCCAAGAAACTGTTCCCAAGTCTCAAGGTTTATGCCGGAGCTTGCAGGGGCGAAGCCCCAGGACCCCGTCTAAGCCCTTTGGAGCGAAGTCCTTCGGAGCCCTCTGGGGCAAAGCCCTCGAGATCCCCTGAAGGCCGCCAGAAGCTAAGTCTCAGGCTAACTTCGAAGCCAGCCTTTGGGCCTTCTTCGGAGTTAGCCTTCGAGCCCTGTTCGGAGTTAGCCTTCGAGCTCCCTTCGTAGCTCTTCAGAGCTAGTCTCCGGACCCTCTCCAGTCGGAGGCCCTGGTTCGGAGGCCCCGGTTCGGAGGGCCCCGGTTCGGAGGGCCCGGTTCGGAGCCCCCGGTTCAGAGGGCCCCGGTTTGGAGGGCCCCTAGTTCGGAGTCCCCAGTTCGGAGGGCCCAGTTCGGAGGCCCCAGTTCGGAGCCCCCGGTTCGGAGGGCCCCAGTTCGGAGGCCCCAGTTTGGAGGGCCCCAGTTCGGAGCCCCCGGTTCGGAGCGCCCCAGTTCGGAGGCCCCAGTTCGGAGCCCCCGGTTCGAAGGGCCCCAGTTCGGAGTCCCCAGTTCGGAGGGCCCAGTTCGGAGGCCCCAGTTCGGAGGGCCCCGATTCGGAGGGCCCGGTTCGGAGGGCCCCAGTTCGGAGGGCCTAGTTCGGAGGCCCCAGTTCGGAGGGCCCCAGTTCGGAGGCCCCAGTTCGGAGGCCCCAGTTCGGATCCCTGGTTCGGAGCCCCGGATTCGGGGCTCCGGCCCTACTCCGAACCCAGAAGATATTTACGCCCCGCTACAGTACAGAAGTCGTACCAGGGGCCCCTCTGCCCATAGTTTGTCGTCTAGCTGGTGAAGATGTGACGTTACCTGACACGTCTGTAAGGCTGTAAAGCACTTTTGTACCGTAGCTAGCTCCTTTTCCCCCCATTGCCCCTATGAGCATAGGGCTCACAGGGGGTATCCCAGTCTTTTCTTTTGGCCTGCGTGCCTATAAAAGCAGGGCCAAGCCCTTGTAACTGGACACACGCTCCAGGGGGCCATGAGACCCTGGAGTACTTTTCTCCACACCAAGGCATACCATGCCAAATCCACCACAAACTAGACGTAGGGCTATTATCCCCTAGGGGAGGTCCGAAACAGTATAAACCCCTTCTCCCTTTGAGAGAACCCATCGAGGTTCATTCTACACATCATATAAACACATACAAAACCTGTGATTGTAGCTAACACAATTGCTACAACATACTTATTTGCATTAAACAACCTTGGGAGTTGAAAGATATGCTCCATTTAATCTTGGATTTCTGTTACAAGAGTCCCTTCGGGAGTATGAATATTTATTGCATTGTTGCCTTCTCCACTCCTAGCTGGTTCAATTCCTAAGCACTTAAGGATAATAAAGTCATCACAAGGCTTTAATAGTATCCCATTGGAAAAATAATTAACTTGAACAGCTAGGAACGAGTTCACCAGATAATTAAGTTCACGTGCACGGGCACGTGTCATTGATCCTTGCTTAGGTGTAAGCGGTGAAGGGGCTGCTGTTGTGGTTGTATCAATGGCAGCGATGTCCTCATCAAAACGCATGGTGATTCTTTGTTAGTAGTGCAGCAAGTAGCTAAGAGTGCACAATGTTTTAATGGCTTGCTAAACAGTTACTTGCATAAAAGTTTAGACATTGTTGCTACTTTTGACGACTTCAAAATTTCTCACGTGTCAAGGGAAGCCATTTAAATTGCAAATGATTTGGCTCAGCAAGCATCTGGCTATCAAGGCAGGTGTGAGGTCTGTTGAACCCTATGGGTCGGACCGCTCCGGTCACCGGAGGGTGTCACGTGTCGGAGCCCTCGTACCGGAATACTCCATCCACTGAAGGGTCCTGCAAGTCGGATCCCCTACGCCGAAGCCCGCTGGATAGATGAGGCCTTCGAGAACCAGAACCCCCCGATGAAAAGCTTTGGTCTGGTCGGCTCCACACGACAGACCTAGTTAGCCTTCGACAGAAATGGGAAGGGCCCGGGGGGCAGTATAAAGTTAGTAGTTTTGACATCACTCTAGGAAAGGAGTCAGCAAACCCTCTGGAGGTCCATAAGGACGATTGGAGAATTCCAATCATCTAGTATTTGAGAGATCCTAGTCAAAGGGTTGATCAGAAAGTTCGGCGACAAGCGTTTAAATTTGTGTTGCTAGATGATGTACTGTATCACCGAACTATTGATGGAGTACTTTTAAAGTGTTTAGACGATGAACAGTCCCAAGTAGCTACGGGAGAAGTCCATGAAGGGCTTGTTGGCACTCATCAGTCGGCCCAGAAAATGAGTTGGATGCTCAAAAGAGCATGTTTCTATTGGCCAACTATGACTGAGGATTGTTTTAGATATTATAGAGGGTGTGAAGCGTGTCAGAAGTTTGGTAATATTCAGCTATCTCCCGCTTCACTACTTAACCCTATTATCAAGCCATGGTCGTTCCGAGGTTGGGGTCTAGACTTCATCGGCCAGATTTATCCTCCTTCAAAAAGGCATCGGTTCGTGTTGATGGCAAAAGACTACTTCACCAAATGGATCGAAGTCGTGCCTCTCAAGAATATGACTCACAATGATGTAACTGATTTTATCTTGAATCACATTATACATAGATTCGGTATTCCCCAAACTCTCACTACAGACCAGGGTACTTCATTTGTTGCTAAAGAAGTGAGAGACTTTGACGAATTTTATGGTATTAAGTTAATAAACTCTTCACCATATTATGCTGAGGCCAGTGGTTAGGCCGAGTCTAGTAATAAAACTGTGATTAAGCTCATTAAGAGGAAAATCGAAGAGTTCCCTAAGAAGTGGCATGAAGTTCTTTCCGAGGTGCTATGGGCTTGTAGAATTGCGAAGCACGGTGCTACCAAAGTTAGTCCATATGAGCTAGTATATGGGCAAGATGTCGTTCTACCTATAGAAGTGGATCTTGGCTCTTTAAGAGTTCTAAAGCAAGATGGCTTATCGATCGATGAATATGAGACTCTTTTGAAGGACAATTTAGAAGAAGTGACCGATAAGAGGCTAAGGGCTTTAGAAGCTATAGAGATAGATAAGAGGAGAATAGCTAGAGCCTACAAGAAGAAAGTTAAGCCAAAATTGTTTCATGTTGGTGACTTGATTTGGAAGACGATTTTGTCCTTAGGCACTAAGAGCCCCAAATTTGGTAAGTGGTCACCTAGATGGGAAGGCCCTTTAAAAATAGCGAAATCGCTCCAAGTAATGCATATGTGCTAGAATCGCTACAAGGAGAGTGGTTTCGAAGAGCTTTGAATGGCAGGTACTTGAAAAAGTATTTCCCGAGTGTGTGGCAAATGGCCTGAAAGTGTCAAAAGGCCAATATGGGAGGTATCGTCCTTAGCCCATTATGCTTTTAGTTCACTTAGTTCACTAAAAGGCAGGGGGCATGTGTTGACAGCAGAAAATCACATTAAATGGTCAAGATTGTCAAAATATCAATTTTGGTAATTTGGGCAAAAATACACATGTCTTGGATTGGGCCAAAGCCCTACAGGGGCGAAGGCCCTTTGAGCTATGGGCTTCGGAAGCCTTCTAGTGGGCCTGCTACCTTGGGACCGAAGGCCTTTGGAGGCCTGCCTCGCTGAAGCTTCGGCCAAAGGAGCAGGCTTCGGTGGGCCCTGCCGAAGGCCCACCTCGGGCTGAATTCCAGAGATAGAGTTTGAGTCTAATTCTGGCTAATTTTATCCCTACACATGATTAGACCGAATATTAACAGATTAATCTTAGAGATTAGAACCTCCCTATAAATATAGGTGTGAGGCCAGTTCATTAAGCCCCCAACACAAATCAAACACAAAGCCCTAGCTTTGAACCGTACCTTTACTTTTATCTTTACTTTTCTGCAACCTTCGTGGGTTTGCCTAGAAGCCCTCCGCCAGCCACTTCAGAACAGTGGTAATCCTTGTTACTTCGCTTATGAAATACTCGTTAATCTACGTAATAGATTGCTATCACCTTGTTACTTCGCTTGTGAAGTATCTGCTAATCTGCGTAATAGATTGCTACCTTCGTTTCCCTATTGCAACACTTAGCAGATTCGGTCCCGAGGCCGAATTGGCACTTGATTTCTGTTCTATTGCAGGTTTTCACGCTCGAAGTCACTTTGCCAGAGGTGTCCAGAGCCAAGAGACTAGTTTTTTAGGCTGCTAGAACACCCTTTAGCGGAATTCCTACTTCGACTACCTGTGCTGGACCGTCACGCTGTTGTTGGTTTGACCGAGTCCCGTGCGCCAACACACTTTGCAACAGGCTTCGTCGAGACAGACTTCGCCACGTTTATACTCCGCGCCGGACGAAGTAACGCCCGTGCGTCGCGTTGGAGATATTTTGTCGTAAGAGAGACTTCGCACTGAACTCCACTGTTTTGAGGCGATTGTCGCGTCGAGATCTGTTCGGAGACTTCCTTTGGCCAGATCAGTCTGAACGCCGAAGGTACCCTTCGGCGATACCCTTCGCACAGTACCCTTCAAATCAGTCAGGCTCCGATTAGCTTGCTAGTTTATTTTATTTAATATATTTCTTTTCGGCTAATTGGATTATTTATGTGTGATCTAATTACCTGGCGACTCCACCCCTCTTTCCACTGTTAAGGGTAGTCAGAACGTGACTTCAGTGTTGTGTTACGCTTAGGTTTGTCCCTAAGTATCCGCACACTTTTGGATCGTCAAACTGACCCAAGTGCGGGGGCACATTTTTGTGTCAACAAGTATCTAAAGTAGGGATGTCCACATCATCCTCCCCTTCTTGAATTGAAGTCATCCTTGATGCTATCCCGATCAGTGGTCCGACTATCCGATCTATTAGTCCCCAATCAACTTCCATGATAATGCAGGAGTTCCATATGCATGCATCTTTTTTTATCCATGTAAGTCTTTCTGAAATTAAAAACAAATACATCTCATGACGTAGCATTCGTGGTTCAAATATATCATAAATAATCATAACGTAGAAAACGTGCACCTTAGTTTATTTGATCATAGTCATGATCGTAACCGAGATGTTTTTGTCCTCATCAATCTAGGACCAGCAGATGCCTTATGGGTAGACTTTGATGAATTCAAGCCAACTATATCGGTTCTTCCCGCTCGCGAATGAGGTACTTATCGAGGAAGGGAAAGATGTCAGGTGGGGCCTGACCTACAGCTGATACAAAGGGAAGAAGTAGGCAACAAGAAGGGAAGGGGGATCTAGGGGTGATAGCAGGAGATCCAGCTGGACCGGTAAAGGAGATTAGATAAGAATCTTCAAATAAATTTCTTAGTCTTTAAGATTAGCAAGTCAGGATTTATTTAGCAAGTCATGTCCTATTCTGTTTAGAAGTCTTTAAGATTAGCAAGTCAGGATTTATTTAGCAAATTATGTTCTACTCTTTTTATGATTCAGTCTGTTAGGAAGAGGGATTGGTAGTATATAAACCAATCCCCGCCCCTCAATTTGATATTCGTATGAATTCCCCCGCCCCTGAATTTGATATTCGAATGAATTCCACCGCCCGTCAATTTGATATTCGAATGAATTGGCCCACGCCGGAAGGGACCCGGGCCGCGACCAGCCACTTCGTTCAAGTATCACTTACACACAATTGTTCCTACCAACTCGATTGAGACCCTGGCCGGTGACAAATACATTTGTTGGGGGAATATATTTCCCCTGAACAGGGGACAAATGACGTCAACCTCCGACAGCCTTCGGCCCAGAGCCCAACTGATGGGGACACTCCGGATTGGCCTGATCTTTCGGTGAGTTGATAGAGAGATAAGGTAACTTCGATTGGTGGGAGACGACGTTGACGACCCGACTACAACCGTACGAGACGTTCGTGTTGCGCCTTAGCGATCGATACACCAACTCCAAGGGTTGTTGATCTTATCGGTGATCAACCTTGTTCCTGCAAGCAATCGAAGAACGAGCAAGAACAAGATAAAGGAGCAACTAGAATTGCTGGATATGAAAGACGCACAGGGATAGTTGGGGTTCTGAAATGTGAAACCGGCGATCTAACCGATCACGGGTTTACACGGACAAGTAGCATTGGCTAAACTTTTATCTAATCAAAACCCAAATTACAACTGAAGTCTCTAGGGGTATTTATAGCCCTAGAGACGTTCCCAATGTTTGGAAAACTTATTACATATGGAAATGACTAATTATTTCCAAAACAGATTGATTAAAAATGGAAATTCCATGCTTAATTGGTTCAGCCTAAAAAAAGGAACACGCATTGATTTAGTGATTGTGATCTCCTCCGATGGAATCTGGATATGTAGCTGGATCCGTTGGAAAGAGGACGTATCAAGCTTTCCAAAAAGTCCAAGATCATCCAAATCGGAGTTTCCATTTAAACGTTATGCACATTTGAATTCGGTGTTGTCCCTGCGGTCCGAATCCGAGTCATCTTCTCAATCGTGTAGAATTTTATTTCTATTTTCTCTTGGAACAAAAGTAATGTCCCAAACTTGATGGGGGGATTGGATGGCCTTGACTTGGTCCCCAATCAACTTCCATGATGTTCCATGCTCTTGATGTGCTCTTAACGTGTCGCTTAATCCATGAAAGAATTTCTGTAATTGAAAACAAAGCTAGCTCATGGTGTAGCATCCTTAGCTCAAATATATAAAATGTAAATCTAATATAGAATGAATGAACCTTGGGTTGTTTATTGTAAAGTATAAGCATGGTTATATCCGAGCTAGTGATGTCCTCATCACCAACACTATCGAAGCCTGTTTCCTCCCCAAGAAACTGTTCCCAAGTCTCAAGGTTTATGCCGGAGCTTGCAGGGGCGAAGCCCTAGGACCCCGTCGAAGCCCTTTGGAGCGAAGTCCTTCGGAGCCCTCTGGGGCAAAGCCCTCGAGATCCCATGAAGGCCGCCAGAAGTAAGTCTCACGATAACTTCGAAGCCAGCCTTTGGGCCTTCTTCGGAGTTAGCCTTCGAGCCCTGTTCGGAGTTAGCCTTCGAGCTCCCTTCGTAGCTCTTCAGAGCTAGTCTCCGGACCCTCTCCAGTCAGAGGCCCCTGTTCGGAGGCCCTGGTTCGGAGGGCCCCGATTCGGAGGGCCCGGTTCGGAGGGCCCCGGTTCGGAGCCCCCGGTTCGGAGGACCTCGGTTCAAAGCCCCCGGTTCGGAGGGCCCCAGTTCGGAGTCCCCAGTTCGGAGGGCCCAGTTCGGAGGCCCAAGTTCGGAGCCCCCGGTTCGGAGGCCCCGGTTCGGAGGGCCCCGGTTCGGAGGCCCCGGTTTGGAGGGCACCAGTTCGGAGCCCCCGGTTCGGAGGGCCCCAGTTCGAAGGCCCCAGTTCGGAGCCCCCGGTTCAGAGCCCCTGGTTCGGAGGGCCCCAGTTCGGAGTCCCCAGTTCGGAGGGCCCAGTTCGGAGGCCCTAGTTCGGAGGCCCCAGTTCGGAGGCCCCAGTTCGGAGCCCCCGGTTCGGAGGGCCCCAGTTCGGAGCCCCCAGTTCGGAGGGCCTAGTTCGGAGGCCCCAGTTCGGAGGGCCCCAGTTCGGAGGCCCTAGTTCGGATCCCTGGTTCGGAGCCCCAGATTCGGGGCTCCGGCCCTACTCCGAACCCAGAAGATATTTACGCCCCGCTACAGTACAGAAGTCGTACCAGGGTCCCCTCTGCCCATAGTTTGTCGTCTAGCTGGTGAAGATGTGACGTTACCTGACACGTCTGTAAGGCTGTAAAGCACTTTTGTACCGTAGCTAGCTCCTTTTCCCCCCTTTGCCCCTATGAGCCTAGGGCTCACAGGGGGTATCCCAGTCTTTTCCTTTGGCCTGCGTGCCTATAAAAGCAGGGCCAAGCCCTTGTAACTGGACACACGCTCCAGGGGGCCATGAGACCCTGGAGTTCTTTCTCCACACCAAGGCATAGCATGCCAAATCCACCACAAACTGGACGTAGGGCTATTATCCCCTAGGGGAGGCCCGAACCAGTATAAACTCTTTCTCCCTCTGAGAGAACCCATCGAGGTTCATTCTCCACATCATACACCACCACAGGAAAACCTGCTGGAACTAACGCAATTGTTCCAATAGTTGGCGCCGTCCGTGGGGAACTTAGTACAAAAAGCTAAGTTCTCTGCCATTGTCTGCAACCTGAAGTACGCTTGAGGGGGGAACTTCGAGGCTTCGTGCTTCGCGCACCCTTCGGCAAGGGGCTTCAGGTCCAGTCCGAAGGCCATCTTCGCCTTCCCTTATCCTTCGCATACCGGAGCTCACCCTCCGACAAGGGGCTCCGCTCCACGCGTCGAAGGTCGTCGAAGCCCCAGGGGCTACGAGGCCAACCTTTAGTCACCTTATGAGGTATGTCCACTATCCGAAGTTTCGCAGTCACTTTGATATTCAAAGCCCTGCTTCGCCTTGAAATTCGAAGCCCTGCTTCGCCTTGAAATTCGAAGCCCTGCTTCGCCTTTAAAGCAATTTCCGCCCTGTCTTATTGAAAAAGCTCGAAGCGTTGCTTCGCCTTATCAAAAATCCGAAGCCTTGCTTCGCCTTATTTAAAAATCTGAAGCCTTGCTTCGCCTTATTTAAAAATCCGAAGCCTCGCTTCACCTTACAAAATCCGGAGCACTCCTCCGAAGGCTACACAGCGCCCCCGGGCCCGTAGCAATAACAGGGACTCCGGGCCGTGGCCCGACGCGTCCAGGGATTCCGGGTTCTGTACCCGAAGCATCCCAAGGATTCCGGGTTCCGTACCCGAAGCATCCGAGGGATTCCGGGTCACGTACCCGAAGCATCCCAGGGTCGAAGGTGACCCAGGGTCGAAGGTGGCCCAGAGTCGAAGGTGGCTCACATTATCACAGGTTCGGTGAATCCACACCAAATATCCCTCTCATTACAGGACCAAGTTCCGAAGCCTTGATTCATTATCCAAGCACGCTCCGAAGCCTTGCTTCGCGTGTTAATATAATGTACGCCTAAGCGTCTCGAAGTCATACTTCGCTAAAATCTAAGTGCGTTTCAGAGCCTCGCTCACGCACAGCATCCAAATCCCAGCGTGCCGAGGCACGCTTCGCTTAAATTGGTTATGCTGAAGCCTTACTTCGCACCAACTTAATGCGTTCGGAGCCCAAAAGAGGCCTTCGCTCAATGAAATTCCGAGCAGCCGAAGCCCTGCTTCGCGCCAAATTAAAGCATTCGAAGCCCAAAGGAGGCCTTCGCTCAAATGAAATTTCATGCGTCAAAGCCGCCGAAAGGCGCACCCTTCGCATCCTTTATTTTTTGCCCGCACCAGCAACTGCTAAGTCCCTAGCTGCCACGAGCAAAGGGGGAAGCATGTATGCGAGGTGTGCGAATGTAATACGTAGTACGAGCGTGACAATCTAGGACGTTCGAAGCCAAACAATGTGAAGCATACAGACGAAGTATGCAAATATAATAAACTCCATTCATTGAATGATAATTGAGAGGTATGTTACAAATGTACTTCGGCTACAAAGCTATGAGTAGTCTGTGTCTAAGCCTAAGAAGAATCGTGTGCGAGGCCCCAACCCTCGCTTGCCTCTCTTTCGGCTAGGGCCCCCTCGGCTAGACGAAGCCTCGTCGGAGCCCACTCTCCCATGACCGGCTCGTCCAGGCTCCGAAGCCCGGGGACCTCGTCTTCCACTTTGCAGGTCGCTCCAAGTTAGCGAAGCAGGTGGTGCCGTATCGAAGGCAGAGAAGTCTAAGGCTTCGTCGCCTGCTAAGGTCGTCCGCGAAGGTAAAAACAAAGAACTCTGAAGGAACTCTGTCTTCACAGCAGCTAGCAAATCCTGAGCTACTTCGGAGATGGCTTCGCCGCTAGGCCCCCTCGGAAGCTTAAACCGAGGGGGACCTTCGGACCTAGCTACTTCGAGGACCGCCCACAAATGTCGAAGTTCTTCGAAATCCTCGAGCACTTCGAGGTCTACACTCGGAGGCTGAGCCTGGGCAGGTATAAAAAACCCCCGCATTCACATTAATAAGCTGATAGAGTTTTTACAAGCCTGCAGCTAAGTATTACAAAAAGGCCTAAGGAGATCTACACCTTCGGAGGCGGAGGTGTCGAAGTCGAAGGCTGGTCAGGCACAGCAGGCGCTTTGGATCGGCGGTGTCGAAGGGCCTACTGGAGGTCGAGGACTGCTTCGCAGCCTTGCTCCTTCCAGGGTTCCTGCAGCCGCCGCCAGGCTCCGCGGACATCGGTCGGAGGCGTCACCAAGTGCTGGCCCCCGAAGGCCAACGGGGTCACGGAGGTTGCTGCCTGGAGGTGGTCGCACCCCGCTTCATGAAGCATGTGCAACACCCCTTGGTCCGCGACTCGGCCGGCCATGAGGGCGAAGCCCTTCAGTGATTGCTCCGCCGTCGAAACAACCGTCTTCATGAAATCGACGCGGTCCCCAATTGGGTCCTGGTCGCCGAAGTCTGGAACCCGGCATTCAGTCCCTATTTGCTCAAGGACGTCGGTCAGGCTCCGGGTGGCTTCGCCAAGGTTGTCCATGACGAAGTCTTCAAGCTTCTGAGCCCGTTGACGGAGTGAAGCATTCTCCTTCGCCTGCCGGGCCTCGGCGTCCTTCGAAGCCTTGAGCTCCGCGCGGAGCCGGCCCATCTCTGAAGCCAAAGCTTCCTTAGCCTTGTCGGCTTCAGCCTTCGTCGCCTCTGTCGCGCCAGCCGAAGCCCCGGCTCGCCTTCGTTTCTCGGCTTCCACCGAGACTTCGGGGCGAAGGGCCTCCTTCTCCTCTGCGAGGCGCTCCATCTGCCTGTCGGCAGAAGTCAAAGCCGTTGCGTTCAGTGCGAAGGCCTGCAGGAATTCAAGAAATCACAAGTATTAACCAAAGACCAAAGCACGGTTCGAAGGCTGTAAGGGGCTTCGCTCACCTGTATGAGGACTTCGTTCGCACTGATGAAGAGATTCGTGGAGTTCAAGTGGCTAAGTTGGGCCACCAAGTCCCTGCCTCCGCAGTAACACAAGCCTCGCGGAAGCCGTGGATCGCCGCCTCCGTCACGCCCTCCTCGGCTTGAAGGGGTGAACCACCTCCTCTGCCGCGGTTGCCTGCTCACCACGTCGACATCCTCGTCACTCTGAGGGTCGTCCCCGCCACGGCCTCCGCTGCCTCCGTCTTCGGACGAAGTACTTTCGGACTCCGAATCGCTGCCACTGCCGCTGCTGCTGCCGCTGCTCGAAGCTTCCGTGGGCTTCGCCTCAGCGGACTTTGATCCGGCTTCGCCTGCCGGCTTCGCCACGGTGGGCCTCGCATCGGCTTCATCCTCTGCAGAAAAGCCAAGTCAAGATCCGCATATTGAAGAAAGCATGTGTTGGACCGGAAACGGCGACCAGAGGGGGGTGAATGGGAGCTTTTAAAATTTCGGGCTAAAAACTAGCCTTCGGTTTCAGTTCTGTCTTCTGCGGAACAGGCTTCGAACACAACCTTCGGAGGTCTGGTTCAGAGGTGCTTTGACAGCTCCGAACACAGGCTTCGCAGGTGCAAAAGTTCGAAGCCAAGAAGACTTCGCTCCACTAACAACCCTCGAAAATCTACTCTGCTAAGTCAGTGCAGGCTCCGCACACAGGGTGCTTCGAGCAGCTTCGCACTTCACCCTTCGCAAGAGTGGACACCCCACTGAGGACTTCGACCAAGTACTTGACAGCAGCAACTGGTGCTGGGCTTCGTACACGAAGGTCTAAACGCACACTAAACGACTTCGCTAGGGGCTTCGACACAAGAAGCAAAACGGGATTCGATCAGGGCTTCGCTAGTAAGCAGCGAGGTCTTGCCTCCTGTTACACAGAGCGACAGCACACTGAAAAACACACTTCGCACAAAACACCCTTCGCCTAGACAGGCTTCGGTGAACTACAACTAACGAGGTATGTAATGCGAGCTCAACCAAAAAGCACACAGAAGCAGGGCTTCGCCGCTTGAACAAGGAACACAATAAAATTGAACTCTGGATGAATACAACGAAGTGTGTGGCTACAGGAGCTCAATAGTAAATGCTCAAAGTGTTAAATGTTACCTACTGTTGGAACAATTGCGTTAGTTCCAGCAGGTTTTCCTGTGGTGGTGTATGATGTGGATAATGAACCTCGATGGGTTCTCTCAGAGGGAGAAGGGGTTTATACTGGTTCGGGCCTCCCCTAGGGGATAATAGCCCTACGTCCAGTTTATGGTGGATTGGGCATGGTATGCCTTAGTGTGGAGGAGAGAACTACAGGGTCTCATGGCCCCCTGGGGGTGTCCCCCCTGCTACAAGGGCTTGGCCCTGCTTTTATAGTCACGCAGGCCAAAGGAAAAGACTGGGATGCCCCCTATGAGCCCTAGGCTCATAGGGGCAGAGAGGGGAAAAGGAGCTAGCTAGCTACGGTACAAAAAGTGCCAGACAACTTTACAGCTTTACTGACGTATCAGGCTACGCCAGGCTTTGACCAGCTAAAAGATACACCGAAGGTGGAGGCTGGGGGGAAGGCTTCGGAGTGCACCCCGGAGGGGAGCTTCGAAGCATGCTCCAGAGGGCAGCCTCCGGACTTGACTCCGGAGGGCGGCCTCCGAACTGGACTCCGGAGGGCGGCCTCCGGACTTGGCTTTCAGAGGGTGGCCTCCGAACTGGACTCCGGAGGGCGACCTCCGGGCCTGGCTTCCGGAGGGTGGCCTCCGGACTGGACTCCGGAGGGCGGCCTCCAGACTTGGCTCCCGAAGGGTGGCCTCCGGACTGGACTCCGGAGGGCGGCCCCCGGACTTGGCTCCCGGAGGGTGGCCTCCGGACTGGACTCCAGAGGGCGACCTCCGGACTGGACTCCGGAGGGCGACCTTCGGGCTTGGCTCCCGGAGGGTGGCCTCCGGGCTGGACTCCGGAGGGCGGCCTCCGGACTGGACTCCGGAGGGCGGCCTCCGGGCTTGGCTCCCGGAGTGTGGCCTCCGGTGCCCTGCGCCAGGGCCCGGACTGGGGGCTCCGGGCCGGACCTCCTGGTCTGAGGGCTCCGAAGTTACGGGCCCCGAAAGGCACCTTGGGACCTGGAAACAACATTTAGATAGAAAAAAGGCTCCGACCGCACTGGGCTCTAGGCCGAAGGCTGCCGGGGGCTGACGTCATTTGGCCCCTGTTCAAGGGAAATATATTCCCCCAACAGTAGTCCCTCGCGTGTAGGCCTTCGGAACGAAGGGGTGCACGCGCCCTTAGGACAAATGACCTGAAAACACAACTTCAGAGAAAACATACCTTCGGAGCCTGGACCGAAGGTGACCTCGATACCTGGGGGTAATAAATGCCCGCGCTTGCTGCCAGAACGGCCTCGGGGAGCCCGAACGGCTCCGCAACGGTCAAAAAAGTTACCGTTACCTTGTTCTAGGCCGGTTCGCCTTCGCCAGAGGCCCATCTGGCGGTGGGTTCGGCCCACGACGGTTGGAATTCTTACCGCGCCTATAAATAGAGACTTACCGCGTGCGGCTTCGGCACACCTTCATTCGCTTTCTTCTCGTTGCCTTGCAACCTTCGCTCCCTTCTTCTTCTAGCTTCGCTTCGAGCCCCCTTTCGCTAGCTTTAGCCCTTCGCGGCGAAGTCCCATCAACATGCCGAAGAAGGCGGTGGCGAAGCCTCTGGCCTTGGGCTCGAGCTCGGGCTCCGCCCAAGTGCAGGCAGCGGTGGCGAAGACTGCGCCCAGGCGGCTGGGGCCGAGGGACCTTCGGACGCCCTCCGACAAGTTCGAGCAGACCCTGGAGATGAGGGCCTCGATCTCCACAGAGGAGTCGGTCTGGAGGGCCTGCGAAGGGAAGATTGCGGCGAAGATCCAGCTTCGGGTCCCGGAGAAGTCGGAGGCTGAGCCGAGGCCTCGTGCTGACGAGGTGGTGGTGTTCGAGGCTTTCTTCGAAGCCGGCCTCGGACTGCCTGCAGTGGGGATGCTGAGCGAAGTCCTCAAGGCTTACAACCTCGAGCTCCCTCATCTTTCGCCAAACGCGGTAGCGAGGTTAGCCGTCTTCGAGTGGGCCATGAGGGCCGAGGGCTGCGAGGGCCGCGCGGACGTCTTCGTCGCCCTCCATGACGCCAACTGCCAACCGAAGCCGCGGGAGGGGACGGACCACGTCAAGAGGGCGCTGGCCTTCGGCAGCGCCAATTTCCAGCTCCGGAAGGAGTACCAGGACGCCTTCCCGGCGAGGGCCGTAAACAACAAGTGGTACTCGAGGTGGGACCAAGAGTGGTTCTATGCCTCCGTCGGCGTGAACTCTCCCCTTCGGAGTACCAACGCCCATATTTTGTACCGACGCGAAGGGGTGGTGAAGACCAGCGAAGATATCCTTCGCTCGAGGATCTCGCTGCTCCGGAGAGTGGCGGCGAAGATGAGCATGAGGGACCTCGCGGAGGAGTTCATCACCCTCCGGCTCAGCCCCCTCGCGCGCTCCTGGCCGGAGGGTCTCTTTCAAGCTTCGGGCCGAGGTGAACTTAGCGAGTTGGCCTTCGACCGCTTCTGTAAGGCTTCGCGGTCTCTGTGCTTTTAATACTTCGCAGACTTCACTTCTAACTCAAACCTTTCATGAAGCCGCCCTCGACATGAGGACCCCGGAGGAGGCCGCCGCGGCGGCGGATCGAGTCATCGGGACTCCGACTCCCGAGGAGCAGGCCCAGCGCCTTGCACTGGTAGGGTCCTGGGAGCGCTGGAACAGGGTATGGACCGCGCTTGACCTCGGGGGGCTTCCTGCTCTGCCAGACTTCGCCCACCTAACTACCTCGTCGGCCGGAGCCAAGAGGAAGAGGGGGGATGAGGACGAAGTGGATGCCTCGGGACATCGGCCGGAGGTCCCTGCGGTCGAAGCTTCTAATTCGGGGGAGGCTGCGGCGAAGCCCGCAGCTACTCCGACCCCCAACAAGGCAGCGAAGCCCTTGGCGGCGAGGCCTTCGGCAGCGAAGTCCGGTGCGCACACTCCGGCCGCCAAGGAGGCCACGGATGCCCCGGCGGAACCAACCTCGGGCGCGGAGGTAGATGCGCCAGCTTCGCATCGAAGAAGTTGGAGGGCACATTTAGCCCCATCCTCCTTTCAAGAGATCTCCGATGATGGTAGACCCTTTTTTCTTTTGCATGCTTCTCTTCAATATGCGGATTTTGACTTGGCTCCCTGCAGAGGACGAAGACGACGCGAGGCCCACCGTGGCGAAGGCGGTAGACGAAGGTGGATCGAAGCCCGCCGAGGCGAAGTCCACAGAAGCTTCGAGCAGCAGCAGCAGCAGCGATTCGGAGTCTGAGAGCACTTCGTCTGATGATGAAGGCAGCGAAGGCCGCGAGGCTCCTCGAGGTGAAGAAGAAGTGGACGTGGTGGGCTTGAGTCCCGCCTTGCCGGAGCCCGCGGAGGCGACCGTGGCCGTGGTTCACCCTTTCAAGCAGAGGGGGGGCGTGACGGTGGCGGCGATCCGCGATTTCCGCGAGGCTTGTGCTTCTGCGGAGGAGGGGGATTTGGTGGCCCAGCTCAGCCACCGAGACCCCACGGACCTCTTCGTCAGTTCGAACGAAGTCCTCCTGCGGGTGAGCGAAGCCCCTTGCAGCTTCGAACTATACCTTTGTCCCTTGGTTAATACTTATGATCTCTTCAATTTCTGCAGGCCCTCGCACTGAACGCGGCAGCTTCGACTGCTGCCAACAGGCGGATGGAGCGCCTCGAGGAGGAGAAGGAGGCCCTTCGCCGCGAGGTCTCGGAGGAAGCTGAGAGACGGAGGCGGGCCGAGGCTTCGGCTACCGAGGCGAGGGAAGCCTTGGCCTCGGAGACGGCTCGGCTCCGCGCGGAGCTCCAGGCTTCGAAGGATGCCGAGGCTCGACAGGCGAAGGAGAACGAGGAGCTCCGCCAGCGGGCTCGGGATCTTGAGAGCTTCGTCGTGGCTAATCTTGGCGAGGCCACTCAGAGCCTGACCGAGGTCCTTGAGAAAATAGGGACCGAGTGCCGGACTCCGGATTTTGGCGATCAGGACCCAATTGGAGACCGCGCCGATTTCTTGAAGGCCGCGGCTTCGATAGCGGACGAAGCGCTGACGGGCTTCGCCCTCATGGCCGGTCGCGTCGCGGGCCAAGGAGTGTTGCAGATGCTCCATGCTGCGGGGTGTGACCACCTTCGGGCTGCAACCTCCGCGACCCCAGTGGCCTTCGGGGGTCCGCACTTGGTGACGCCTCCGGCCGAAGTTCGCGGGGCCTGGCGGCGGCTGCAGGACCCCTGGAAGGAGCAAGACTGCGAAGCAGTCCTCGACCTCCAGAAGGCCCTTCGACATCGCCGATCCAAAGCGCCTGCTGTGCCTGATCAGCCTTCGACTTCGGTACCTCCGCCTCCGAAGGTGTAGATCTCCTTAGGCCTTTTGTAATACTTAGCTGCAGGCTTGTAAAAACTCTATCAGCTTATTAATATGAATGCGCGGGTTTTTTATACCTGCCCAGGCTCAGACTTCGAGCGTAGACCTCGAAGTCCTCGAGGACTCCGAAGAGCTTCAACAGCTGTGGGCGATCCTCGAAGTAGCTAGGTCCGAAGGCCCCCCTCGGTTTAAGCTTCCGAGGGGGCCTAACGGCGAAGCTATCCCCGAAGTAGCTCAGGATTTACTAGCCGCTGTGAAGACGGAGTCCCTTCAGGGCCCTTTGTCTTTGCCTTCGCGAACGGCCTTAGCAGGCGACGAAGCCCTAGACTTTTCTGCCTTCGATACGGCTCCGCCTGCTTCGTTAACCTGGAGTGACCTGCAAAGTGGAAGGCGAAGCCTACGGGCTTCGGAACTTGAACGAGCTGTTCGAGGGAGAGCGGGCTCCGACGAGGCAACGTCCAGCCGAGGCGGCCCTGGCCGAAGAAGGGGCAAGCGAGGGTTGGGGCCTCGCACACGGTTCTTCTTAGGTTTAGATACAGATTATACGTAGTTTTGCTTCCGAAGTATGTTTGTAACACACTTCTCAATATACAATAAATGGAGTTGTTATATTTGCATACTTCGTCTGTATGCTTCGCATTGTTTGGCTTCGAACATTTTAGCTTGCCACGCTCGTACTACGTATTACATTCGCACACCTCGCATACATGCTTCCCCCCTTTGCTCGTGGCAGCTAGGGACTTAGCCGTTGCTGGTGCGGGCAAAAAATAACGATGCGAAGGGTGCGCCTTTTGGCGGCTTCGACGTACGAATTTTATTTAAGCGAAGGCCTCCTTTGGGCTTCGAATGCTTTAATTTGGTGCGAAGCAGGGCTTCGGCTGCTCAGAATTTTACTGAGCGAAGGCCTCTTTTGGGCTTCGAACGCGCTAACTTGGTGCGAAGCAAGGCTCCGGCACAACTAAGCCTAGCGAGGCATGCTTCGGCATGCTAGGATTTGGATGCTGTGCGTGAGCGAGGCTCTGAAACGCACTTAGATCATAGCGAAGTATGACTTCGAGACGCTTAGGCGTATTATACACTAGCACGCGAAGCCAGGCTTCGGAGCGTGTTTAGATAATGAAGCAAGGCTTCGGAACTTGGTCTTGTAACGAGAAGGATATTTGGTGTGGATTCACCGAACCTGTGATAATGTGAGCCACCTTCGACTCTGAGCCACCTTCGACTCTGGGCCACCTTCGACCCTGGGATGCTTCGGGTGCGGAACCCGGAATCCCTGGGATGCTTCGGGCGCGGAGCCCGGAATCCCTGGACGCGTCGGGCCAGCGGCCCGGAGTCCCTTTTGCCCACTGCTACGGGCCCGGGGGCACCGTGTAGCCTTCGGAGGAATGCTCTGGATTTCATAAAGCGAAGCAAGGCTTCGGGTTTAAATAAGGCGAAGCATGGCTTCGGGTTTAAATAAGGCGAAGCATGGCTTCGGGTTTAAATAAGGCGAAGCATGGCTTCGGGTTTAAATAGGGCGAAGCATGGCTTCGGATTTTTGAACAGGGCGAAGCATGGCTTCGGAATTTTGAAGCATGGCTTTGGTTTTAAATAAGATAGAGCAAACAATTGTATTCAAGGGCGAAGCAGGGCTTCGGCTTTAAGGCGAAGCAAGACTTCGAGCTTATATTAATGTAACTGTAGATTGGTGCATCGAAGTAAGGCTTCGGGCGGTACATACCTTGTAGCCTTCGGGGCTTCGATGACCTTTGAAACGTGGAGCGGAGCCCCTTGCCGGAGAGTGGGCTCCGGTATACGAAGGATGGAGGAAGGCGAAGGTGGCCTTCGGTCTGCACCCGGAGCCCCTTGCCGGAGGGTGCGCGAGGCGAGAAAGCCTCGAAGCTCCCCCCTCGGGCGGACTTCGGGTTGTAGGCAGTGGTAGAGAACTTAGCTTCTAGGACTAGGTTCCCCACGGACGGCGCCAACTGTTGGAACAATTGCGTTAGTTCCAGCAGGTTTTCCTGTGGTGGTGTATGATGTGGATAATGAACCTCGATGGGTTCTCTCAGAGGGAGAAGGGGTTTATACTGGTTCGGGCCTCCCCTAGGGGATAATAGCCCTACGACCAGTTTATGGTGAATTGGGCATGGTATGCCTTAGTGTGGAGGAGAGAACTACAGGGTCTCATGGCCCCCTGGGGGTGTCTCCCCTGCTACAAGGGCTTGGCCCTGCTTTTATAGTCACGCAGGCCAAAGGAAAAGACTGGGATGCCCCCTATGAGCCCTAGGCTCATAGGGGCAGAGAGGGGAAAAGGAGCTAGCTACGGTACAAAAAGTGCCAGACAAATTTACAGCTTTACTGACGTGTCAGGCTACGCCAGGCTTTGACCAGCTAAAAGATACACCGAAGGTGGAGGCTGGGGGGAAGGCTTCGGAGTGCACCCCGGAGGGGAGCTTCGAAGCATGCTCCAGAGGGCAGCCTCCGGACTTGACTCCGGAGGGCGGCCTCCGAACTGGACTCCGGAGGGCGGCCTCTGGACTTGGCTTCCGGAGGGTGGCCTCCGAACTGGACTCCGGAGGGCGACCTCCGGGCCTGGCTTCCGGAGGGTGGCCTCCGGACTGGACTCCGGAGGGCGGCCTCCGGACTTGGCTCCCGGAGGGTGGCCTCCGGACTGGACTCCGGAGGGCGGCCTCCGAACTTGGCTCCCGGAGGGTGGCCTCCGGACTGGACTCCGGAGGGCGGCCCCCGGACTTGGCTCCCGGAGGGCGGCCTCCGGGCTTGGCTCCCGGAGGGTGGCCTCCGGGCTGGACTCCGGAGGGCGGCCTCCAGACTGGACTCCGGAGGGCGGCCTCCGGGCTTGGCTCCCGGAGTGTGGCCTCCGGTGCCCTGCGCTAGGGCCCGGACAGGGGGCTCCGGGCCGGACCTCCTGGTCTGAGGGCTCCGAAGTTACGGGCCCCGAAAGGCACCTTGGGACCTGGAAACAACATTTAGATAGAAAACAGGCTCCGACCGCACTGGGCTCTAGGCCGAAGGCTGCCGGGGGCTGACGTCATTTGGCCCCTGTTCAAGGGAAATATATTCCCCCAACACCTACCGAGGCCCCATATTTATAGCCCACAGTTCACCCAAAGGAATTGACTACTTTACCCATAGGGTTTACATTGGTTTTGTCTCTACAGAACTGAGGGGTACAAAAGGTAGTCAACTTTATTGGAGGCTTCACTGTCAGCCTTTGCAGAGGGGACAGCGCCAGCTTTTTGCAGAGCAGACACTGTCAGACTTGCAGCCTTTGACCTTTCCGAAGCCCCCCTTCGCACGCGAGGGGTGCGGTAGCTTCGGTGAGAAGCCTTGAGCCAGATGGCCTTCGCTTCACCGAAGACAGCCTTCGATACAGTGACGGTTTTGAGCCGAAGTCGTCAAAGCCCTTGGGCCTTCGCACCAACACCTCCGGAGTGGACCACCACGGCTTCGCAGCTACTCCCAGCTCGAACTCCGTCAGTCCGTGTACCGAAGCCATGCAGGCCGAAGTACCACAAGACAACCTTGCTCCGAAGCTAGCCTTGCTCCGAAGCCTGCTTCACTCCGAAGCCCCACCTTCGGAGTACCACCCTTCGAAGTCCCTCCTTCGTCCAAGGTCTCCGCACGAAGCATTCCATGAGCACTTCGTCGCAGTGTCTCTCCCCGAGTACACTCCTCGACGAGACTCACCCAGACCATGCCTTCGATGCACCTCGACTTCTGAGACCTTCGTCGGGTACCTTCGAATGTCTCCCTCCGGAGCACACTTCGAACACCTTGCCTCCGCAGAGGACTTGATCCATCCAACTCCGAAGTCACTCCATTCGGAGTACCTTCGAAGTGCCTCACCTCCGAGGACTTTGTCTCGGAGTACCTTCACCCGGAGCCACGCTCCGCACTCTCTGCCTTCACCTGGCGCACCTCGACCCGAGGACCGACCCGGACCCCTTCGCAGCCACCGTGACGGAGCTCCCCACTCCCCTGGCATCAAGCCTCCCGCTTGACCCAGGTTCACCTGCCGCGAACCTGTCCGTCGCCTCCGCAGTCCCTGCGCACCACAGACAAGCAGACAAGTGTATCCAGTACTCCGGAGACCTCTCCGGGTTAGCAACCTCCGGCACACACTCCGGTGTACCGCCCAAAGTACCGAACCCTTCGGTACACACCCAGTAATCGTGTATTGTCGGACCCCTCCGACACGCACACTCCGCTGCAACAGCTGCAACACCAAACCACCTGAACACCCTTCGGTGAAACCACCTCCGAACACCCTTTGGAGGCCCAATCTCCGAACCCCCTTCGGAGGTACCCCTTCGAAACAGAGGTAACAGCCTGTCAATCACTCATCACAAACACCGAAACCAACACTTGGTTTCTCAATCTCCCCCTTGATGAGTGCATTGACAACCAACTTTAAGATCAAGAAAAATTAAAAGACTTTCAGCACACAAGTGACCATAAAAACTAAGAAAAGAGCCAAATCATGTCACTTGACAGAAGAATTTTCTTCCCCCCTTTTCAAAAGAGTAAAAGCCCCTTCGGCAATAAAAACTCCCCCTGAGTTAAGTTTTCCCCCTTTGGCAACAAATAACCTTCTCCCCCTTTATGTCAAATTTTCTCCCCCTTTGGAAATTATGCCCCCTTGCGGCAGAGAACGAAGCAAATCTCTCCCCCTTTAGGAATTTCTCCTCCTTTGGCAATGCAAGCATCAAGGAGCATGTAAAAGATGCAAAGCTTCGAAATGAGCAGAATTGCAAAGACATATAAAGCAAAAATATGCCAATAATAACACAAATGATCATGGGCTCAGCTCAAATTAACATTTTCTAAAAACATGATGAAGCATGTGTTTTGATTATGTTTGAAATAAAAGCATCACCACTTATTCAAGGAAACTAGACAAGTAAGAGCAGGGACTGCGCAAAGCTAGTCAAATTCTACTCTAGACAGACAAGTCTAGTTCAAATGAAGCATGAAAAGCAACCTTGATAAATAATGAATTTGTTGTTCTTTTCTTAGTGCCAGGGGTTATTTGGTTGTCCGCCTTATACTTTCCAATCAGGCCAAGCCTAGGCATGAAAACCATAAGAAGCTTAAGGCAATGATTTTGGCATACACTACACTATTCCAGTTCAGACCAAAGTGCAATGGAAAGCAGTCTAGAATAGGGTAGTGCGACAAACAAACCCACCTGGATCTTTTCACTTAAAGCATGCAAATCATGGTGTTTTTGATCTCAATTAAGTGAATCATTTTGTTTAACACTTGATGAATATCCATGAGGATGAAGAACAATTTTTTTAAGTTGCAATTTTTAGCATCCAATGAACAGTGTCTTGCTATCAAGCAGATAAAAGATAGCTAAAGCAGTCTTGCCTAAACATGCTAGATTCAAGACTAAGCAGTGAGCATGATTTGATTTTGAAGAGAAAACATCATGCACATGAATGTTTCAGATGAATTAAAAAGAGCTGAGTAGTCATGGTTTTATGAATTATAATCAGGCATATAAATGCAAAAGATGTAAATGCAACTTCAACACAATTAGCAAATGCACATCCATCTAAAACTGCTCCCCCTCACAAAATGTCGTAAGGATGACAAATACCAAGTTCCCCACGCAAGTAGGCAAATCGAGAAGCATCGAGGGGTTTTGTAAAAATGTCGGCAAGCTGGTGTTGGGTATCAACATATTGAAGTTCAATATCACCCTTCTCATTGTGATCTCTGAGAAAATGATATCTCACATCAATGTGTTTGGTTCTGGAGTGCTGAACCGGGTTGTTTGCAATACAAATAGCGCTAGTGTTATCACAAAAAAGTGGAACACTCTTATAATCTAACCTGAAATCCTGCAAAGTGGAAACCATCCACAGAATCTGAGAGCAACAGCTAGCTGCAGCAACATATTCGGCCTCAGCCGTCGATTGTGCAACACTAGACTGTTTGCGGGAAGACCAGCAAACCAGAGAAGTACCCAGAAAATGACAAGTAACAGAGGTACTCTTTCTATCAATCCTACACCCAGCAAAATCCGCATCGGAATAACCTCGAAGACATAAAGATGAAGATGTTGAATACCATATGCCAAATTCGAGGGTATGTTTGAGATACCTTAAGATGCGCTTTACCGCTTGGCGGTGCGAAGCTCGTGGTGAAGCCTGAAAACGAGCGCACAGACATACTGCGAAGTGTATGTCCGGCCTCATGGCAGTCAAGTAGAGGAGGGAGCCGATCATGCTTCGGAACTCCTTCTGATCTACTGGCTTCTCCATCTTCGTCAGGATCCAATGCTACAGATGTAGCCATTGGAGTGGCGAGGGGCTTCGCATCGGACATGTCAAACTTCTTGAGCAGGTCCTTGGTGTACTTCGTCTGGTGGACAAAAGTACCTTGTTTACTTTGCTTAATTTGCAAACCAAGGAAGAAGGTGAGTTCACCCATCATTGACATTTCAAATTCCCTGCTCATGGTATCTGCAAACTCGGCAACCAAAGCATGAGAAGAGCCACCAAAGATGATATCATCTACATAAATCTGAACTAGGAGGAAATCTTTGCCATGCTTGAGAGTAAACAAAGTTTTATCAACAGAGCCCATCAAATACCCTCGCTCAAGCAGAAAAGACTTAAGTCTATCATACCAAGCCCGAGGGGCCTGCTTGAGTCCATAAAGAGCCTTATGGAGTTTAAGGACTTTATGTGGGTACTTGGGGTTTTCAAAACCAGGGGGTTGTTTTACATAAACATCTTCACCTATGAAGCCATTAAGAAAAGCACTTTTGACATACATTTGATAGAGTTTGAATCCCCGGGATGTCGCAAAGGCAAGCAAAATCCTAATGGCCTCAAGGCGAGCAACAGGTGCAAAAGTTTCTGTAAAATCAATCCCTTCTAGTTGAGAAAAGCCCTGAGCTACAAGTCTAGCCTTGTTTCTAACTATAGTCCCATCCTCCCCTTGTTTGTTTTTGAAAATCCATTTTGTTCCAATGAAATGAACATTTGGTGGAGGATCAACTAAAGTCCAGACTTGGTTTCTCTCAAAATTTTCAAGTTCCTCATGCATGACATTGATCCAACTAGAATCTGAAAGTGCATGACTAACATCTAAGGGCTCGAAAGAAGCAACAAAAGCGGAATCAATGAAATGAGCATGTGAACGTGTTACCCTTTGATCAAGCTCACCAATGATCTGCTCGGGAGGGTGCATCCTTTGAACATGATGTGGAGCCTCGCGGCGGGATGCAGTCTCCCCCTCAACTTGTGCGTTGGTGTGGTCCAAGATGACCGATGTCGAGGTAGTCGCTTCGAGACCTCGTGCCGAAATAGTTGAAGCGGGGTCAGCTTCGGGGGTTGATGTCGAGGGTAGTAGGGGTTCATCCTCGAATTCTCCGGGATCTTCTTCTTCGAAGATGGTCTGTTCCATGTCGTGTTCATTTGCCTGTTCAAATGCAGAACTAACAGAGGGGGTTGATTCATCAAAAGTCAAATCACATGACTCGATGACAGTGTTAGTCTCTAAATTATAAACACGATAAGAATGACCATGTGTTGTATAACCCAAAAAGATCCCGTCAGAAGATCGCGACTCAAATTTATCCAAGTTACCACGTTTTAGGATGAAGCAGCGACAGCCAAAAACTCGAAGATGAGTAACCTTGGGCTGTCTCCCAAAACGCAGCTCATATGATGTCAAATTTAAAATTGAGCGCAAGAAAATACGGTCTGAGATGTAACATGCAGTGTTCATGGCCTCAGCCCAGAATTTTCTAGGAGTCCTATGCTCATCAAGCATCGTCCTAGCCATCTCAACCAAAGTGCGGTTTTTCCTCTCAACAACACCGTTCTGTTGAGGAACCCGCGGAGCAGAGAATTGATGTTCTATGCCATGCTCCATGCAAAAGTCAACAAAGAGACTATTTTTGAACTCAATGTCATTATCACTTCGAATAAATTTCAATGCACCAGGGAGTTCAGTAAAAAATCTCAAAGCCAAGCTCCGAAAGTGTGAAAACACTTCATCCTTGCTGGCAAGAAAGAAGACCCAAGAGTAGCGAGAGAAATCGTCGACAATCACTAAAACATACCACTTGCCGCCTAAAGAACTAACCCGAGAGGGACCTACAGTGTCCATATGGAGAAGTTCTTCAGGTTGTTCAGTCATTACTGTGGTGACTGGCGAATGCGAAGCAGCAATCATTTTTCCATGTCGACAAGGAGCGCAAACTAAATTCTTCTCAAACTTGAGCTTGGGCAATCCTCGGATCAGACCTAGGGCGCTCAAACGAGCGAGCAACTCAAAGCTCATATGCCCTAGTCTCCTATGCCACTTCCAAAGCTCAGACGTCGAATGTGCAACAAGACAATGAGAAGAACCAGATGACTTTGAAAAATCAGCTCCAAAAACTCTCCCAACTCAAAAGATCTTACACACCACAACGCCATCAGAATTGAGCACTTGCGAAGTATCGCGATGGAATCGCACTTCGAAGCCCTCATCAAGCAACTGAGATACAGATAGCAAATTGTATCTCAGGTTCTCAACCAAAGCAACATCTTTGAGAGTGAAATTCGAGTTAATTTTTACCACACCTTTACCTTTCACTCTACTCCTTCGATTGTTTCCGAAGGTGATATGTTCCCTTTGCTTGGTTGTGGTGAGGCTGGAGAACCATGCTGCATCTCCGGTCATGTGGCGCGAACAACCGGAGTCCATGATCCACGTGCCCTCTAGGCCTCGATCTGTCGGCTACACATGATAAGAATATCTCGATCGCTCAGTGCTGGGGTGAGTGAAATAATGACGAGGCATCCAGCACTGAGTGACACGAGTAGTAGGCACATTAAAAGTAGACGGTCTACGCACATGATAATCTGAATGATGCAAAGTGCGAGGTCTACCTACATGTAGTGATCGAAAAGCATGACGAGGTCTCCTACTCTAACGAGGTACAAAGCTACTCGCCCGAGGTCTAACACCATATGGAACATGGTGAACACCTCGAGGAGCAAAACCTCTCCGAGAAGCACGAGGAGCCTCGAAAACAGGACGAGAGTAGAACTCAGACTCATGCATACCTAAAGATGGGTAATGCATGTCCTGGTAACTCATCGCCTTTGCGCGTCGCTCATCCTTGATGCGACGAAAACAAAACCCAACCAAATGACCCGCCCGCTGACAGTAGGAACAGTGAAAAACTCTCCTCGGGACACTCTCATGGGTCACAGGAGCAACTCTCACAGGCTCCTTGGGTTTCTGCAAAGTGGTTTTCTTGGGAGGATTTTTCTTGGCAAGAGGAGTGGTTTTCTTTGGTGATTGGGTAGGCTTTTTAGTTGATGGGGTGTCTAACAGAGCTCTCTTTCTCTAAAGTAGTGGGAGAGGTAAAAACAGTTTTGGTCTTACTGTCTGAAGGAATCCTCTCAAAACCCAAACCTAGAGCTACCCCTGCTCTGTCAGCACACATCTTGGTCTTGGCCAAGAGCAAATTCATCCTACCCTTTCCCTCAGTGCATTTATTAACCACGGAAAGAAGGTATTCATTTTCTGACATGAGGTTTTCAGCTCACTCTCTAACAGTGCCTAGCTAGTCCTTAAGGGTAATGCATGTGTCACAAACAGGTTTCACATCCTTAGAACTACCGGCCCTCTCCAATCTAGCCTCTAAATCATGAACATGCTTATCACGTAAATTAACGCTCTCGCGCAATAATGAACAGTTCATGCAATCAATAACATCATGAGGTCTAGAATCCACCTCCAAAAGCTGCTTCTGTGCAGTCTCAAGCTCAGATAGAGTTTGAGCATGAACAGAACGAAACTGAGCAAGCTCACCCATGACAACAGAACAAGATTCACATTCAGCATCATTAAACTTAGACTTAAGCATGGTATATTCAGTGGAAACAGATTCTAGCCTAAGTCTAAGGTCTTTTCTTTCTCTAGCGGCTTGCACAAGCAATCTATCCTAACCAAGAACTACTTCATTCAGCTCATCTAATTTAATCAAAAGCTGATCAGATGATAGAGTTACCTCAGATGAGTCAAGCTCATCGCCGCTGAGATCGCTGTCGGCCATGAAGCAAAGGCTGGTGAAGTCTCGTTCCTTCTTGTCCTTCTTGTCCTCCTTCCTTGGGGACTCCTCCTCCTCAGAGCTCGACTCCTCAGTTGAGGAAGTGTCGATGTCGCTGAGAGCAGCAACAAACGCTCTGGAAGCGGCTTTGGCTACTTTCTTAGCCATCTTGCCGCGCTTGCCCTTCACAAAAGGCTTCCTCTCCTTTTTGTGGTATTTGGGGCGCTCACTCTCATCTCTCTTCTTGAGCTTGGGGCAATTAGCCTTGATGTGAGAAGTGTCGCCACACTCAAAACAACCACTAAAACCACTTCTCCTCTGATCCCGTCTCTCATGATGAAAACGGGTGAACCTTCTGGCAATGAGAGCAAGCTCATCATCATCCAGAGTGTCCACCTGCTCCTTTGTGACGGAGACCAAGGAGGACAAAGCAAAACCATCTGCAAGAACACAAGTGCCAGATGTGCTTGGTTCTGCAGTGGTGTCACGACTAGTGCTAGAAACCAATGCTAATGGCTGTGGCAATGAGCTTTTGTGCACTGCAAGAGATGCCTTGACAATCTCTGTGGACTTCAGCTTGCTGAAAAGCTCATCACAGGTCAATGTGTCATAACCTGCAGACTCCTCAATACTGGATATCTTCACTTCCCATATGCTACGGTCAAGAGTATAAAGAAGCTTGATAGCTCTATCATGATCATTGTTAGCAAGCGTCCCGTTGGATCGCAAGTTACTCACTATCGCATCAAAACGAGAAAACATGGCATCTATAGATTCACCAGGTGCCTGCACAAACAGCTGATATTGTTGGTTATATGTGCTTTGGCGCCTGGCCTTAATCTGTGTAGAGCCCTCATGAAAAATAGTGAGTGTTGTCCAAATCTCCCTAGCAGTCCTAAGGTGCTGCACCCTATCAAACTCACTCCGACTCAAACCAATGAACAGTATGTTTCTTGCCTTCGAGTTGGCATTATACTGATCTTTTTCTGTTTGAGTGGTGCGAGTATCAGGGATGGAGTATTGTGAGTCCACAATCTCCCAAATTGCATTTCCTTGGCTCAACAAGTAAGCCTCCATGCGCACCTTCCAGTATGCAAAATCTGTCCCATCGAACAGAGGAATTTTACTGCCTCTATCCATGTCGCCAAAAGATCACAAAACCGGTTAAGGTCAACTGGTGATCTTAACCTGCTCTGATACCAATTGTTGGACCGGAAACAGCGACCAGAGGGGAGTGAATGGGAGCTTTTAAAATTTCGGGCTAAAAACTAGCCTTCGGTTTCAGTTCTGTCTTCTGCGGAACAGGCTTCGAACACAACCTTCGGAGGTCTTGTTCGGAGGTGCTTTGACAGCTCCGAACACAGGCTTCGCAGGTGCAAAAGTTCGAAGCCAAGAATACTTCGCTCCACTAACAACCCTCGAAAATCTACTCTGCTAAGTCAGTGCAGGCTCCGCACACAGGGTGCTTCGAGCAGGCTTCGCACTTCACCCTTCGCAAGAGTGGACACCCCACTGAGGACTTCGACCAAGTACTTGGCAGCAGCAACTGGTGCTGGGCTTCGTACACGAAGGTCTAAACGCACACTAAACGACTTCGCTAGGGGCTTCGACACAAGAAGCAAAACGGGCTTCGATCAGGGCTTCGCTAGTAAGCAGCGAGGTCTTGCCTCCTGTTACACAAAGCGACAGCACACTGAAAAACACACTTCGCACAAAACACCCTTCGCCTAGACAGACTTCGGTGAACTACAACTAGCGAGGTATGTAATGTGAGCTCAAGCAAAAAGCACACAAAAGCAGGGCTTCGCCGCTTGAACAAGGAACACAATAAAATTGAACTCTGGATGAATACAACGAAGTGTGTGGCTACAGGAGCTCAATAGTAAATGCTCAAAGTGTTAAATGTTACCTACCGAGCCCCCATATTTATAGCCCACAGTTCACCCAAAGGAATTGACTACTTTACCCCTAGGGTTTACATTGGTTTTGTCTCTACAAAACTGAGGGGTACAAAAGGTAGTCAACTTTATTGGAGGCTTCTCTGTCAGCCTTTGCAGAGGGGACAGCGCCAGCTTTTTGCAGAGCAGACACTGTCAGACTTGCAGCCTTTGACCTTTCCGAAGCCCCCCTTCGCACGCGAGGGGTGCGATAGCTTCAGTGAGAAGCCTTGAGCCAGATGGCTTTCGCTTCACCGAAGACAGCCTTCGATACAGTGACGGTTTTGAGCCGAAGCCGTCAAAGCCCTTGGGCCTTCGCACCAACACCTCCGGAGTGGACCACCACGGCTTCGCAGCTACTCCCAGCTCGAACTCCGTCAGTCCGTGTACCGAAGCCATGCAGGCCGAAGTACCACAAGACAACCTTGCTCCGAAGCTAGCCTTGCTCCGAAGCCTGCTTCACTCCGAAGCCCCACCTTCGGAGTACCACCCTTCGAAGTCCCTCCTTCGTCCAAGGTCTCCGCACGAAGCATTCCATGAGCACTTCGTCGCAGTGTCTCTCCCCGAGCACACTCCTCGACGAGCCTCACCCGGACCATGCCTTCGATGCACCTCGACTTCGGAGACCTTCGTCGGGTACCTTCGAATGTCTCCCTCCGGAGCACACTTCGAACATCTTGCCTCCGCAGAGGACTTGATCCATCCAACTCCGAAGTCACTCCATTCGGAGTACCTTCGAAGTGCCTCACCTCCGAGGACTTTGTCTCGGAGTACCTTCACCCGGAGCCACGCTCCGCACTCTCTGCCTTCACCTGGCGCCCCTCGACCCGAGGACCGACCCGGACCCCTTCGCAGCCACCGTGACGGAGCTCCCCGCTCTCCTGGCATCAAGCCTCCCGCTTGACCCAGGTTCACCTGCCGCGAACCTGTCCGTCGCCTCCGCAGTCCCTGCGCACCACAGACAAGCAGACAAGTGTATCCAGTACTCCGGAGACCTCTCCGGGTTAGCAACCTCCGGCACACACTCCGGTGTACCGCCCAAAGTACCGAACCCTTCGGTACACACCCAGTCATCGTGTACTGTCGGACCCCTCCGACACGCACACTCCGCTGCAACAGCTGCAGCACCAAACCACCGAACACCCTTCGGTGAAACCACCTCCGAACACCCTTCGGAGGCCCAACCTCCGAACCCCCTTCGGAGGTACCCTCCTCCGAACACCTTCGGAGGTACCCCTTCGAAACAGAGGTAACAGCCTGTCAATCACTCATCACAAACACCGAAACCAACACTTGGTTTCTCAGCATGATTAAAGAGTTTACCTTCGTTAGAGATTTTTTCGAAGGAAGGAGGGGCTAGGTGTGCCCTCCAATCCTTTCGCTGCGAAGCTGGCTCATCAACCTTCGCGCCCGAAGTTGTTGCCGCCAGAGCATCCGCGGCCTTCTTGGCGGCGGGAGTAAGCGCGTCGGCCTCCGCCGCCGAAGGCTTCGCTGCCTTCTTGGGGTTCGGAGTAGTTGCGGGCTTCGCCACAACCTCTCCCGAGTTAGGGACTTCGGCCGCGGAGACCTCCGGCCGAGACCCCGAAGCATCCGGTTCATCGTCTTCCCCCTCTTCCTCTTGGCTCCGGCCGACGAGGTAGTAAGGTGTGAGAAGTCTGGAAGGGCAGGGAGCCCCTCGAGGTCGAGCGCGGTCCATACTCTATTCCAGCGCCCTCTTGACGTGGTCTGTCCCCTCCCTCGGCTTCGGCTGACAGTTGGCATCGTGGAGGGCGACGAAGACGTCCGCACGGCCCTCACAGCCCTCGGCCCTCAAAGCCCATTCAAAGACAGCAAGCCTCGCCACAGCATTGGGCGAGAGTTGAGGAAGCTCGAGGTTGTAAGCCCTCAAGACTTCGCTCAACATCCCGACTGCTGGCAGCCCGAGACCGGCTTCGAAGAATGCCTCGAACACAACCACTTCGTCAACCCGGGGCTTCGGTACGGCCTTTGACTTCTCTAGAACCCTAAGTTGGATCTTCGCTGCGATCCTCCCTTCGCAGGCCCTTCGGACAGACTCCTCTGTAAAAATCGAGGCCCTCATTTCCAGCGTCTGCTCAAACTTGTCAGAGGGTGTCCAAAGATCCCTCGGCCCTAGTCGCCTAGGTGCAGGCTTCGCTGCCGCAGCTGCCGCTGCCTGCATTTGGGCGGAGCCCGAGCTCGAGCCCAAGACCAAAGGCTTCGCCGCCTCCTTCTTCGACATTTTGGTGGGGCTTCGGCGCGAGGGGCTAAAAGCTAGCAAAGGGCACTCCGCGCGAAGCCAAGGAGGAGAGGAGAGCGAAGGTTGTAAGGTAATGAGAAGGAAGCAAATGAGAGCGTGCCGAAGCCGCACGCGATAAACCCCTATTTATAGGCGGTAAGAATTCCAACGGTCGTGGGCCGAACCCACTGTCGAGTGGGCCTTCAGCGAAGGCGAAACGGCCCAGCGTAGGGTAACAGTAATTTTCCTAACCGTTGCGGAGCGGTTTAGGCTCCCCGAGGTCGTTCTAACAACTGGCGCAGGCATTTATTACCTACAGGTTTCGAAGTCACCTTCGGTCCAAACTCCGAATGCTTGTTTTCTCCAAAGTTGTAATTTTCAGGTCATTTGTCCTAAGGGCGCGCGCACCCCTTCGTCCCGAAGGCCTGCACGCGAGGGGCTACTGTTGGGGGAATATATTTCCCCTGAACAGGGGCCAAATGACGTCAGCCTCCGACAGCCTTCGGCCCGGAGCCCAACACTATCGAAGCCTGTTTCCTCCCCAAGAAATTGTTCCCAAGTCTCAAGGTTTATGCCGGAGCTTGCAGGGGCGAAGCCCTAGGACCCCGTCGAAGCCCTTTGGAGCGAAGTCCTTCGGAGCCCTCTGGGGCAAAGCCCTCGAGATCCCCTGAAGGCCGCCAGAAGCTAAGTCTCAGGCTAACTTCGAAGCCAGCTTTTGGGCCTTCTTCGGAGTTAGCCTTCGAGCCCTGCTCGGAGTTAGCCTTCGAGCTCCCTTCGTAGCTCTACAAAGCTAGTCTCCGGACCCTCTCCAGTCGGAGGCCCTGGTTCGGAGGGCCCCGGTTCGGAGGGCCCCAGTTCGGAGTCCCCAGTTCGGAGGGCCCAGTTCGGAGCCCCCGGTTCGGAGGGCCCTGGTTCGGAGGCCCCGATTGGGCCCCCGGTTCAGAGCCCCCGGTTCGGAGGGCCCCAGTTCGAAGGCCCCAGTTCGGAGGCCCCAGTTCGGAGGCCCCAGTTCGGAGGGCCCCGGTTCGGAGGGCCCGGTTCGGAGGGCCCTAGTTCGGAGCCCCCAGTTCGGAGGGCCTAGTTCGGAGGCCCTAGTTCGAAGGCCCCAGTTCGGATCCCTGGTTCGGAGCCCCGGATTCGAGGCTCCGGCCCTACTTCGAACCCAGAAGATATTTACGCCCCGCTACAGTACAGAAGTCGTATCAGGGGCCCCTCTGCCCATAGTTTGTCGTCTAGCTGGTGAAGATGTGAGGTTACCTGACACGTCTGTAAGGCTGTAAAGCACTTTTGTACCATAGCTAGCTTCTTTTCCCCCTTTGCCCCTATGAGCCTAGGGCTCACAAGGGGTATCCCAGTCTTTTCCTTTGGCCTGCGTGCCTATAAAAGCAGGGTCAAGCCTTTGTAACTGGACACACGCTCCAGGGGGCCATGAGACCCTGGAGTTCTTTCTCCACACCAAGACATAGCATGCCAAATCCACCACAAACTGGACGTAGGGCTATTATCCCCTAGGGGAGGCCCGAACCAGTATAAACTCTTTCTCCCTCTGAGAGAACCCATTGAGATTCATTCTCCACATCATACACCACCACAGGAAAACCTGCTGGAACTAACGCAATTATTCCAACAACATTGATACCGTGAGAGCGTGTGGTGTGCACCACTACACCAGAATCTTCACGTGACACAGATATAGATATGTATTGGGAAGAAATAGGGAGCATCGGTTCTTTCTTTGAACCAAATGTACAGAACTCATCAGTGGTAATAGTCCAAAAACTGAATATTCCATCCTGAACTTTCCTCTGACAGTTGTGAAAAATAAAAAGAAAGAAGCACATGCACATCAAGTAGCTAATAGCTCAACTTCTGAATATATTGAGGACGGGAATGCAGCTGTGGTTTGAAACAGTTAGAAACCAGATGTGCCATGTAACATCAAATGCTTCTGAAACTTTACAATTCAGACAAATAAGATAGCAGAGTATAAGTTCAGATCTTCCAAGGTCATAGAAAAGCCCTCATATTCAGCTCAGGTCATCAAACTCATCACCAGGGATGCTCGATGACAAGCCCCAATTTTCAAAAACATTCATCAGGAGTATAAGTAGTGACTATTTCGGCCTTCTTGTGTGAGCTGTTCAAATTCTAATATGCTATTGATGTGTTTGGTAACAAAATTCAGGCGGCGCACCTCACAGAACAATGGTCTTTGTGACTTTCTATATATGATAAAACAACTAACAACAAAGATTAAGCACTCAATCAAACAATCTAAAAGTAGATCAATTTACCATCGTTCCCTTGGTCTGCCATCAGGAAATACAGGAACATGTGCCTTGCCATTGGCAGAATTAGCAGTGTTTTTCATAGTCACCTTGACTTCCTGCAGACTTGAATCACCACCATCTTCGAAGTCTGGCGGCGAGTCATCATTCTCGCCAACCCAGCCATCTCCCCAGTGGTAGTCAGCGTCAGATTTGCCACCAGAAATTTCACTAATCAAGCCCTCCATATCCGACAATCCCTCGTCTTCATCATCTTCTACATCCCTTCCTTCGCTCAACATTTGCAAAGCTCCATTGGTTCCATCAACCTCCTTACTAATGGTGGGTACACCCCTTCTAGGGAAGCGTGGAATGGCAACAAGAGCTCTCATCTTCTCCTTAAGCAGCACAAGCTTGCTCTTCTCGACTAACTGGGAGTTCTTGTATGCCTCGCGGAGGAAGACTGAATCCCTGTCCCCCTTGAGCGACACATAAAACATGTCTGGGTGGCGAATTAGCATCCCCCGCAGAGATTGTGAGAACCGGAATTCTTCACGGAAGTGTGTCAGATGGTCTACCAGTGTGCGCTTCTCAAGTGTCAGGCTCAGAATCTCATGAACTACGGCACAAGCATGCTTCTCCTTCTCAGCTGACCCAGACCGGAGATGGGAGAAGTCAGAGTATGGTGAAATGTATGGCATTTCCCTGAATTGAGCAACCCTGCGCGCCTCTCCTCGTGACAATTTAAGCCCATTGGGCAGCTTCACCCGGTTAAACCTAAGTGGCCTGTCGATGATCAGATTTCTCTCCTGTGCTTCCCTCGCCTGATTCTCCTCCTCGGCAACCTCCGCTGCCGACACCGCCAGCTCCGGGTCCCAACGAGTGAGCTCCAGCCCAGGCCCTCTGTCCATCCGGACTAGGCGGAAGTACTGCGGGTACCTGGGGCAGATGGTGTCGCGGAACTCGGGCGGGAGGCCGAGGTCGTGCTTGAGGTGCGCGATCTTCTCGATGAGGACGCGCTTGTCCTGGGACATCATGAGGAGCTTGCAGAGCTTGGTGACGGCTTGGCCCTCGGACTCGTTCTTCAGTTGGAGCTCGTCGAGGTAGAGGCGCTCGGCGGCATGTGTGAGGCGGAACCTGAGGGAGTAGACGCCTTCCTCGACGATCTCGAAGATGCCAGGGAAGCGCATGAGGAGTGCGATGAGGCGGCGCTTGCGGGTGAGGCCTAGGTCGCGGCGGAAGCGGCCGAGGTCGCGGAGGCTCATGACGCGGTCGGGCTGGGAGACGAGGATGTTGCGGAGCTTGAGCACCAGCTTGAGCTTCTTGTCCCGCTGGATGACGTTGTCGAAGGGGACCTCCTTGCGGCGCTTCACGGCGGCCTGGGCCACCACAGCCAGCCGCGGGCCTCGGGACCGGAGGCGGAGCGGCGGCGCCAGCGCGGACGGCCGCATCGGGAGGGAGGCGCCGAGGAAGAGGGACTTGGGCGGCGGAGGGTGGAGAGGAGCGGGCTGAGAATGGAAGGGGAGCAACAGCTTGGCGTCCATCTCCGCAAGTAGGGAATTGCTCGCTGACGCTCGCCGCATCGGCAGAGATGGTGGTCGTGGTAGTGGGGATAAACCCGTCATGGTTGCGATATTTTTGGAGGTTGTGAGTGTGCACGGGCCGGCCTGCTAATCCCAACAATTCTTCCGAGCGGGTTCAAAACCAACCTGTCCGAAGCCGTCCACTACCTGAAATCTCATGAGAACCCGCGGGTTAATACCCAATGCTGTAGCATTTTATATCACAATGTCATAAACTAAATGGCGAGTATAACACACATTAACCAGAAAGAAATCTATGTAACCGAACAGATAGAAAACAAATCAATAATAAGTAGAATGTAAAGATAATATTATTTATTTATTTATTTATGAAATGGATGATATTTTTGATTTCTTCGTTTCTTAATGCAATGAAAAATTACTAGCAGTAAATATTTCGTGGACACAGAAAATATAGGATTACTTATTGTTAATAATAAAGGTCATATATAAAACTCTACATGGAGCTGCAACCTGAAATTGTTGAGCCCGATTTTATACTAAAATATTTCTTAACTAATATAAAGCCTGAAGTGGTCGTCCGCCCGTCCGCACCGCGCGCAGCGCGCCTCACTTCCCGCCTCGACCGCGCGCAGCGCGCCAGCAGTCCGCGCGCAGGCCTCCCTCCCCGTGCACGCACCCGCGCGCAACGCAACCGCCTGGACCAAGTCGTCGGCGTGCGCGCTAGGGAGTCGATCGGGAATCCGTCTCCCACGCGTAGCGCTCAACCCAGCTCAGTCCACCCTAAGCCTACCAGCCCGAACCCTCAAACCGCCGTCTTGACCGAGCTCTATCACCCTCGACCAAGTCCCGTGCGCCCCTCTTAATAAACCAGAACACTCCCCTTCGTTCAGACAACACACTGCTCTCTGCTCTCTGATCTCTCCCCACTGCTCTCTGCCCTCTGCTCTCTCCCCACTGCTCTCTCCCTCTGCTCCGACAACCCACTGCTCAGACACACTCTAGAGTTTGGTATGTTCCCTACGCCCCCATGTTCAAGCATTAGATCAAATGAAATCACAACAAATCAGATCAAATAAAAAAATCACAGATCGAAAAAAAACCGAGGAGTAGGGTTAAACCCTAACCCTAACCTTCGCTCACTGCCGCTCACCGCCGCTCACCCGCTCGACCGACCGCTCGCTCAGCCGCGGGCTACTTCGACGGACCCTCGCTCACCCTCGGGTGAGCGGAGGACTCCGGCGAGGAAGCCAGCGGGCCGGGCTCGCCGCCGCCGCTCTCGCTCCCGCTCTCTCCGCCGCGCGCTCGCTCCGCCGCGGGCTACATCGACGAACCCTCGCTCACCCGAGGGTGAGCGGAGGACTCCGGCGAGGAAGCCGGCGGGCTGGGCTCGCCGCCGCCGCACTAAACCCTAACCCTAACCTTCGCTCACTGCCGCTCACCGCCGCTCACCCGCTCGACCGATCGCTCGCTCAGCCGCGGGCTACTTCGACGGACCCTCGCTCACCCTCGGGTGAGCGGAGGACTCCGACGAGGAAGCCAGCGGGCCGGGCTCGCCGCCGCCGCTCTCGCTCCCGCTCTCTCCGCCATGCGCTCGCTCCGCCGCGGGCTACATCGACGGACCCTCGCTCACCCGAGGGTGAGCGGAGGACTCCGGCGAGGAAGCCGGCGGGCAGGGCTCGCCGCCGCCGCACTCTCCACCGCACGCTCGCTCGGCCGCTCCGCCGCTCGCTCACCCCGCGTGCGCGTATAAGTGATTAGGGTTAGGGTTCTCAGCGCCCGATCCCTTCTTATACAGCCGAGATCAACGCGCGGCCGTCGGATCAAATCCAACGGCCAGTGTTGATCCGGCCGTGATTCGGCCCAGGCGGGAGCACGAATTCCAGGCCCAGGCCCAGGTTTCGCGTGCGGGGTCGCGCGTAAATCTTGGCCTAGGCCCAGGTTTTTTTTCGCTTGCGGCGCGCGCTTGTGGGCTGGGCTGATTCACTGTTCGGGCTGAGAAACGTTTTCCATTTTACAGAATTTAAAAATTGCAATTTTCTATTTAATTATTCCCTGGAAATTAGAAAAATTACCAAAATTAAGATAAAACATATTTAGGTATTTAGAGAATTTTGTATGATTCATCATGTTCAGTATAATTACTCCTAATTTTTTTAGCATTTCTATTAGTATTTTCCATTTTACAGAATTTAATAATTGCCTTTTTCTATTTAATTATTCCTTGAAAAATTAGAAAATCACTAAAATTAAGATAAAACAACTTTAGGGATGTAGAGAATTTTAACATGATTCATCATGTCCAGTACAATTACTCTTAATTTTTTGAGCATTTCTATGAGTATTTCTAATTGTTAGAATTTGATAATAGCATTTTCTATTTTATTATTCCCTTGAACATATAAAAATTCCCAAAATTAAGATAAAGCAATTTTAGTTGTTGTATAATTTTTGTATAATTCATCATATTCATTACCACTACTCTGAAATTTTTGAGAATTTCCATGAGTATTCTCTAATTTCTAGAATTTTGTAATAGCATTTACTATTTTATTTATTATTGCCTCAAAATAAGAAAAATTCCCATAATTAAGATAAATCAAATTAGATGTTGGAAACATTTGTATACTTCATCATGTTCACTTCAGTACCACTATTCTTAATTTTTTAAGCATTTTCATGATTTTTATAATTTCCTATATTTCATAATTGTGTTTTCTATATTTTTTGAATTTTTTTCATTTCTCTATGAATTATCCTGTTTATTTCTTTAATATTTCCCCCTTTTTATGCCGTAGCATTTAGGCACAACTGTTTCATAAAATGTAACATTCCATTACAAATTATATTGATTGTTTGTGATCTTGTGTCTGTGATCTTGGGCCCGAGTTACTTTGGCCTGTTCACTGTACTGTGTGAGCTATTTTTTTAATAATTTCTATAATTTTATAATTGCATTTTCTTTTTTATTATTCATCATGTTCAGTACCACTGTTCTTAATTTTTTTCAGCATTTTCATGATTTATTTATAATTTTCTATATATTTCATAACTGTGTTTCTGTATTTTTTGAATATTTGGCATTTTTTCGATGAATTATCCTGTTTATTTCTTTAGTATTTCCCCCTTTTTATTCTGTAAAGATTTTCCCCTATTTTTATTTTTACATGTGTTTCTATTCTATTTGTCAAATAATGTGTTTATATCTGATTTGTCAAATAATCCCGCTAGATAAAACATTATAATATAGTTGAATTTCTTAGATATATTAAATGGCTGGCATGCGAAAGAGAACTTACGCCGACCGTCCAACTCGTAATGCGGTGGTACCTAGGTGAGCATGTATTACTAAAACCAACTTTCCTGCAATGATGAAAGATGTTCTAAATTTCATTTTTTGTTAAGGTTTATGAAATTTGACGAGATAGAGTTCGAGCACTTAAACTATCCAGGGAGTGCCGTCGCCAGAGTAGATGTTAAGTTTCTCCCTGATGAACATGGAGAAAAACAACGATTTATTTTAATGGATATTACTGTAAGTTGCACACAAGTTAGACTAAATTTTACATAGTAGTGAACATATGAACTATTCTAAACCCTAATATTATACGTAGGGTGCTAAAATAGAAGTCATTGCATGAGAGCGGGAGGAAGTTCATAGGTTTAACATTCTCCTAAATGAAGGACAATGTTATACTATTCATTGTCTATATTTTCAACCTAATCTTGAAGAGCCATTGTACTATCGGAGCATTGCCCATGCCTATGAAGGTTCTCTTCGAAGAAATACAACAGTTGAGCCATACATTCTTCCAATTCAATTCCCTCCCTATCCAAAATATCTATTGACGTTTCATGACGCATGGATTCGTCCGAATAAAACGTTTGTGGGTACGTACGTAAATTGAATCGGCGATGCATAGTTTCAAAAAAATAGTTGTCTTACTTATAGTATGATATGATTATTTGCACAGACATAGCTGGAGTTGTTGTCTATTGGGGGAAATTGGAACGACTTGGAGGTCTATATAGGGAGATAACACTGATGGACACTAGGTAATTCATAAGTTAGATACAACCACTTATATCGTCATAAACAATCATATTGTTTTTGCAAATCGAAAGCTAATGAGCATTTGATCTTTTTTAGCTTGAACATGATGGTTGTTGGAATTTGGGGTGACTCCCTCACTAATCACATGTCTGAATGGACAGAAGCTCATCGTAACAACCACATTGTTTTAGGAACCATGCTTCGACTTCACAAGAAGCATAGTAATTCAGTCCTAACCCATTTTATCATTAATAAAGATATAGTGATGAATTATACTAACATTTGTTCTACTTGGCGATAGGATGTTTAGAGACTTCAGAACACACTACAGTCAAGTTTAATCCGATTCATCCAGCCACACTACCTTTGCAAAGTAAATAGTTCCAACAATAAAACACAAGATAAGAATAATGGCAATACATCACATAATATTATAGATATTGTTAATTATTTTTCTTTGAAATATAAATGCAGACTTACGACAACGTGTGAGTTCAGGAACTATGGATCTAAGATTTGTGAATCGGTTCATGGAAGCTAGATGGAGATATTTTGCAACGATTTATGGATCTGACTGTCCATAGTGTTACAGTCTTGTGTGTATTGTGGTGTGCGTTTTTAATGTACTTCCTCATATTCGGATGTTTTGTGTTTATTTCTATTGGGTACACCCTTTGAAGTTATTTGAATGTAATATTGGTTTTTGTGTTCATTTCGTTGAATCTATTGTGTACTCCCTTTGAAGTTATTTGAATTTGGTATTTGGTTTTGTGATCATTCGTTGAATCTATTGTGTATTCCCTTTGAAGTTATTTCAATATAATATTTGTACCAAAACAAGTATTCTAAATCACACTTTGGTACCAAGAAAAATAAATTAAAAACTAAAACACTTATCTGAATTAAAATCATGTTCCATCTATAATGTTTCCACTCAAGTATCGTTTGTTTGGTGGTTAACCAATTATGCAATCAATAGGTCGCTCGACGCCGCGATAACAAAGCTATCAACCATGTCAGAAAATATACCGAGGAGAGAGGGGAAAGAAGGTTGTTATATTTTATGCGCCTAATTTATCCTGTTTATTTGTCTATTCAAATATTTGTGCTACAACATTACACTAAAATTATTGTCTGAAAATGTGTACTCATTTTAAATTTTTAGTTATCGATGGTCGTCATAGACAAAAGAGAAATCGCTGTAACATTTTGCCTCACGGCCCTTCTGGAATTTGTATTCGACAACCATCACAGACTCCATCGGAAAGTTCATCGGACGGTGAAAATGTGTCATATCGACCACCGTCCTCATTTGTTGTTCCTACACAAAGTACCCTTACATCAGCGGGATTATTTCAAGGACAAACCTCTAATGGTATAAACTACTGCAATGTGGGTTATGCAATTACTAATAGCAAAAATTATGTCTCATGTGAATACATAAACTTTGCGCAGGTGCAAATTCTGCTATAGTCGCATCTCCAACTATCGAATCACAAGAGCAAGAAGCAATTCCATCTGTTCAACAAAACCAACTTGACCGATCGATAGATCGTGCTGAAATAAGGCGTGCACGTGAAAGAGCACGCTATGCAAGCTTGACATCAGAGCAACGAAACAAAAGACGTGCACATGATAAAGCCCGATATGCAAGTATGACGGATGAACAGAGGCAAGTGAGGCGAGAGAATCAACGATATTCAGTAAGTATGACAGATGAGCGAAGTCAGGTTATGCGAGAAAAACGTAACCAACGATATCGAGCAAGAAGAAGAACTCTTGGTCCAAACTGTGTTGTTCGTAATACACCACATACCTCTGAGATTGGCTCTAACAACCTCGACACAACCAACGTTGTCTACCAGAACCTACCTGGTACCGCTCACTTTTTAAAGAATCAGCCAGACTGTCGTCATTGTGGTGCGAAGATGTTTGAATATGAGCCACCAGGATTCTGTTGTATGAATGGCAAGGTCAAACTTGAAATGCCTGAGCCACCTGAGGAGCTTCGACGGTTGTACACAGGTGAAGACGTTCAATCACAACATTTTATAGAGAATATTAGATATTTTAACAGTCATTTCTCCTTCACCACAATGTACTGTGATTATGACAAGAACCTCGCAAGTGCAAGGGATGGAGTTTACACATTTAAAGCGCATGGGCAAATGTACCATAACATACATTCTTTTGGGAATGGAGACAATGAACTAAGCCACTTGCAGTTGTACTTCTATGATGTTGATCCTAGCTTATCACATCGTTTCCGTCGTGCTCGAGATGAGATATATAGAGAAAGGGACATATCTATTATTAGATGTTTGGTACATATTTTGAGAGATAATCCCTACTCTGAAACATTCAGAAGCCTAGGACAGGTTGAAGACGTTGATGAATATCGTATTGTGCTAAATATGGATTATAAGCTAGACCAGAGAACTTATAACAGACCGTTAACATCAGAGGTTGCTGCTGTGTGGGTTGAGGGGAATGATATTAATAAACATTTTGATCGTAGCATCACCTTGTTTGGCAATAACAACAACTACTATTCAATTAGACCGAGTGATGGGTGCTACGACCCTTTGTCATACCCCCTATTTTTTCCAAGAGCAGAGCTCGGTTGGCATTCTGATATACCAAGACAAGGTATTGACATTAGTCAAATAAGTACAACCCGACAAAGAAATGCTGACAACTCAGGTTAGCTAAGTGACTCATATTCATGTTATTACAATACTATTAATCCATACGCTAATCACCTAACTGATTTCTCTTTTCTTTGTAGATACTACCAGCAAGTTTTTTGTTTCGATGCGTGAATATTATTGCTATAAATTCCAGATGCGTAGTGGAATCTTCAACACGGTCTTGTATGGGAGACGTCTATTCCAACAGTTTGTAGTTGATACCTACATAAAAATTGAAACGTCTCGCCTGAATTACTTCTTATACAATCAGAAGAAGATTCGTGCGGATCTTTACCAGGGCTTGATGGATAGTGTATCTGTTGGAGAACATAGAGCCAGCAGATTGGGAAAAAGATGGGTCCTACCTGCATCGTTTATCGGTGGCGGGAGGGATATGAGACGAAGATATATGGATGCTATGGCCTTAGTGCAGAAGTATGGAAAACCCGACATATTTATCACAATGACTTGTAATCCTAATTGGGAAGAGATAAGTAGGGAGCTTGGACCTGGCCAAACACCACAAGATCGTCCTGATCTTGTTGTGCGTGTATTTAAAGCCAAGCTAGAGGATCTCAAGTTCCAGCTATTTCATAAACATATCCTAGGAATCATTGCAGCACAAGTACATGTAATCGAGTTCCAAAAAAGGGGTCTACCGCATGCACATTTCCTCCTTATCATGGAGTCAACTTACAAATTGAGTTGTCCCGATGAGTATGATAATGTTATCTCAGTAGAACTTCCAGATAAGGATATATACCCGGAGCTACATGAAATCGTAGTGAAACATATGATGCATGGCCCATGTGGCCCACTAAATAGGAAGAGTCCATGCATGAAAAATGGTAGTTGCAAGTGCTATTATCCACGCCAATTTAGTGACACAACTATCCAAGGTCAAGATTCTTACCCTATTTACAGGAGAAGGGATGACAGTTAGAGGGTAAGAGTGAGAGGTCATGAATTAGACAATAGATGGGTTGTTCCATATAATCCTATGCTTCTAAGAATGTATGACTGTCACATCAATGCAGAGGTTTGTTCGAGCATTAAGGCTGTGAAGTACCTCTACAAGTATATTTATAAGGGGCATGATAGGGCGTATGTGTCCGTGAATGAAGCTGATGAAAACCACGAGATTAATGAGATAAATGAATATAGGGATGCTAGGTGGGTAACACCGCAGGAGGCATTATGGAGAATATTTGGAGTTGATCTTAGCGGGATTTCGCCACCAGTGCTACAGTTACAGCTCCACCTCCCAGGAATGCATCTTGTGTCCTATAGAGAGAATGCTGATGTACGTGAAGTTCTCGACCAACAGGGTGCCTCAAGAACCATGTTGACTGAGTATTTCAAGGCAAATCAGCAATTTATGTGGGCATGCACGTTACTTTATAGGGAATTCCCACAAAATGCAGTGTGGTTGCCTGGACGTAAGCTTTGGAAAATAAGAGAACGAAGCACGCAGATTGGGAGGATCATCTCAGCACATCCAGCAGAGGGAGAGAGATACTACTTGAGGGTGCTATTAAACCATGTGGTTGGTGCTACTTCATTTGAGGATTTGAGGACATATGATGGTATTGTATACCCTACATTTCGAGAAAGCGCTGAGAAAAGAGGTATTATTGAGTCAGATAACAGCATTGATGAGTGCCTCTCTGAAGCTGAAGTTTTTCATATGCCTTCGTCCCTCCGAAGGTTGTTTGCTACAATATTGGTTTATTGTGAACCTAGCGATGTGCGTGGACTCTGGAACAAACACTTCGAAGCAATGTCTGATGACATCCGACGATCCCAGATGAATGCATATGCAGTTGAACAATTGGTGTTATTGGATATCAGAAAATTGCTTCAGTCAATGGGTAAAGAGATAACATCATTTCCTCTTCCAGAAATTGATGAATCATATGACACCATGGCGGGTGAGGTGAGGGAGATTTGTGAAGAGTCCTCTATACAAGTGGATAATGAGCTACTAGCGAGCACATCCTCTCTTAATGCAGAACAAAGATATGCTTATGACATTATACTATCAGCCGTTGACAACAATAGTGGAGGTGTGTTTTTTGTTGATGGTCCAGGAGGAACAGGAAAAACCTTTCTGTACAAAGCTTTATTAGCAAAAGTCCGTAGCGAGGGGAAGATAGCTATTGCTACTGCAACATCTGGTGTTGCTGCTTCGATCATGCCTGGAGGTAGGACGGCTCATTCAAGGTTCAAGATACCACTAAGCATACAAGATAATGCGGTGTGTAACTTCACCAAACAAAGTGGTACTGCTAAGCTTCTTCAAAAAGCTTCGCTTATATTATGGGATGAAGTCTCCATGACAAAAAGACAGGGAATAGAGGCATTGGACAAGAGCATGAGGGACATAATGGAAAAGCTCAATCTTCCATTTGGAGGCAAAACAATGGTTTTTGGAGGTGACTTCAGACAAGTTCTTCCAGTTATACGAAAGGGGAATAGGGCTCAAATTGTAAACGCAACCTTGCGTAGATCTTACCTATGGGATAACATGCATCAATTGAGACTTGTCCATAACATGAGAGCTCGATCAGATATATGGTTTTCAAACTACCTGCTACGGATTGGCAATGGCATTGAAGAGACCATCGATGATGACTATGTAAATTTACCCGACGAGATATGTGTACCCTACACTGGTGCAGAATCAGACATTGATAGTCTTATTGACATGGTATTTCCAATGTTAGGTGCAAACATGACTGATGCAGACTACATCACATCTCGAGCTATTTTGTCAACGAGGAATGAGAACGTTGATGCAATAAACATGAAGCTTATCGAACGTTTTCCTGGTAACGAGATGATTTATCACAGTCATGATCGAGCAGTCGATGATCCATGCAACCATTATCCGTCTGAGTTCCTGAATTCATTAACGCCAAATGGGTTACCTCCACATATATTAAAACTCAAGGTTAATTGTCCTGTGATTTTGCTCAGAAATCTTGACCCGGCCAATGGTCTGTGTAATGGGACTAGGTTGATAGTCCGAGCATTTCAAAGAAATACTATTGATGCTGAAATTGTATTGGGACAACATGCTGGTGAGAGAGTCTTCCTTCCACGCATACCCTTGTGCCCCTCCGATGATGAGATGTTCCCCTTCAAGTTTAAGAGGAGTCAATTTCCTGTTAGGGTGAGTTTTGCAATGACAATTAATAAAGCACAGGGTCAAACAATACCGCATGTTGGAATATACCTCCCGAACCCGGTGTTCTCTCATGGACAATTATATGTAGCTCTGTCACGAGCAACTTCTCGTAGCAATATCAAAATACTCGCCGCTTCGGAAACAAATAGGGGTATCAATTCAACAAGCACGCTAACGAAGAATATCGTCTACAAGGAAGTGCTCACTGGGTAGATAAAAAAAGATGTACTCATTGTATAGTATATTGTACAATTTCATACCAGATCTGTAATTATAAATATGCAATGACACTTTATATAGAAAACTGATAGCTCTATGTATTGTTTTGAGAACTAATATATTACTTTGTTTCTTATCATCGCAATATTACTAAATACATGTGTTCGGCAAATATATCATGTTCTAAATATATTGCCGTTAAAATTATGCATCCGTTGCAACGCACGTGCACCTTACTATTAAGTTTAATGTGGGGAAAATTTTAGTAAATTTCATCCTGTATTGTTTTGAACAATAATATATTATTTTGTTTTTTATCATCGCAATATTACTAAATAAATGTGTTCGGCAAATATATCATGTTCTAAATATATTGCCGTTAAAATTATGCATCCGTTGCAACGCACGAGCCTCTCACTAGTAATAGTAAAAGTACCAAAGGAATTCATTGTTGTTCATTTCTGTAGTTGTTGCTGCACATCCACATAAAATTTCAGTCTGTTGTAAAAATACCTACGGCTAATATATGGTTGGGTTGCTAGGATGGACCACTGCTTTGGGCTAAAAATTAGAAAAAAAAGTAGTAATCGGGGGTGTACTCGTGGGTTGAAATATAAACCTGTGTTCAATCTAATCCTAAATTGTACACAAACTCGTAAACATATTGTTGGGGGAATAAGTTTTCCCTTGAACAGGGGCCAAATGACGTCAGCCTCCGACAGCCTTCGGCTCGGATCCCAACACTGTTGAAGTATGTTCCTTTCTGAAGAAGTTGTTTCCAAGTCCCAAGGTTCACTTCGAGGCCCTCTAGAGCGAGGCCTCCGAATCCCTTCGGAGCCCTCCAGAGCGAAGCCCGCAAGATCCCTTAAAGTTTGCCAGAAGCTAAGTCTCACGCTAACTTCGAAGTTAGCCTCCGAGCCTTGTTCGGAGTTAGCCTTCGAGCCTTGTTCGGAGTTAGCCTTCGAGCCTTGTTTGGAGTTAACCTTCGGGCTCTGTTCGGAGTTAACCTTCGAGCTCCCTTCGGAGCTCCTCAGAGACAGTCTCCGGACCCTCTCCAGCCAATTCAAAGTTAAGTATCTGAGACCCCAGTTCGGAGCCCCAGTTCGGGGCCCAGTTCGGAGTATACTTCGAATCCCACTTCGGATTGTACTTCGAAGCCGTCCTTGCAGCCTTCGCCTAGAGAGCTCCGGCCCCTACTCCGAACCGAGAAAATATCTGCACCCTGCTACAGTGTAGAAGCCATACCAGGGGCCCCTCTACCTCTAGTATGTCGTTTAACTGGCCAAGAAGTGACGTTGTCTGACACGTCTGTAGAACTGAAAGCACTTTTGTACAGTAGCTAGCTCCTTTTCCCCTTTTTGCGCCTATGAGCCTAGGACTTATAGAGGGCATTTTGGTCTTTTCCTTCGGCCTGCGTGCCTATAAAAGCAGGGCCAAGCCCTTGTAACAGGATAGCTTCTCGAGAGCCATGAAACCTTGGAGTTCACTACACTACACCGAGGCATACCATGCAAAATCCACCACAAATTGGACGTAGGGCTATTATCCGCTAGGGGAGGTCCGAACAAGTATAAATCCTTTCTCTCTTTGAGAGTACCCTTCGAGGTTCATTTTACACACCATATACACACATACAAAACCTGTGCTGTAGCTAACACAATTGTTACAACAGTTGGCGCCGTCCGTGGGGATCTTAGTCCTAAAAGCTAAGTTCTCTGCCACTGTTTGCAACTCGAAGTATGTTTGAGGGGGAGCTTCGAAGCTTTCTTGCTTCGCGCACCCTTCAGCAAGGGGCTTCGGGTGCAGTTCGAAGGTCATCTTCGCCTTCCCCCATCCTTTGCATTTCGGAGCTCACCCTCCAACAAGGGGCTTTGCTTCGTGTGTCGAAGGCCGTCAAAGCCCAGGGGATACGAGGCAAGCTTTCACCCACTTTACGAGGTATGTACACTGACCGAAGTACCATTTCGATGTACAATTTTGCAATTACTTTAGTATAAAATCGAAGCCCTGCTTCGCCTTAAAACTGAAGCCCTGCTTCGCCTTTAAATCAAACTTTTGCTCCATCTCGTTAAAAGTTGAAGCCTCGCTTCGCGTTTGAAAACCGAAGCTATGCTTCGCGTTTTGAAATCGAAGCCTTGTTTCCTTTCAAAAATTCGAAGCTTTGCTTCGCCTTATCAAAAACCTGAAGCTTTGCTTCGCCTTATTTAAAACTCGAAGCCTTGCTTCGCTTTACAAAATCCGAAGTACCCCTCCGAAGGCTACACAGTGCCTCCGGACCCGTAGCAGTGGGCTAAAGGACACCGGGCCACTAGCCCGATGCATCCAAGGACTCCAGGTCATCGACCTGATGCGTCCGGGATACGGAGGCCACCAGCCTAACGTATCCCAGAATCCCAAGATCCGTTCTCGGTATTCGGAGTCGAAGGTGGCTCAGAGCGAAGGAAGCTCAAAATCACAGGTTCGGTGAATCCACACCAAATATCCTTTTCACTACAGGACCAAGCTCAAGAAGCCTTGCTTCGCTATCTGAACACGCACCGAGGCCTCGCTTCGCGTGACGTGATCTAATATAAAAACTAAGCATCTCGAAGTCATGCTTCGCTTAAAATATAAGTGTGTTTTGGAGCCTTGCTCACGCACAACATCCAAATCCAAGCATGTCGAAGCATGCTTCGCTTAATTTGGCTACACTAAAGCCTTGCTTCGCTCCAAATTAACGCGTTCGAATCCCAAAAGGGGCCTTCACTCGATGTAAGATAAGCATCTGAAGCCACCAAAAAGAAGCACCCCTTCCCATTTTTAATTGCCTGCACCAGCAACGACTAAGTCCCTAGCTGCCACGAGCAAGGGGGGAAGCATGTATGCGAAGTGTGCGAATGTAATGCGCAGTACGATCGTGACAAGCTAAAAAATGTTCGAAGCCATCAAACAATGCAAAGCATGTAGACGAAGTATGCAAATATAATAAATTCCATTCATTGAATGATAATTGAGAAGTGTGTTACAACTGTACTTCGAAAACAAAATTATGAGTAGTCTGTGTCTAAGCCTAAGAAAAAGCGAGCTCGAGGCCCCAGCCTTCGCTTGCCCTTCTTTCGGCCAGGGCCCCCTCGGCTGGATGAAGCCTCGTCGGAGCCTGCTCTCCCATGTCTGGTTCATCCACGTCCCGAAGCTCGCAGACCTCATCTTCCGCTTTGCAGGTCGCTCCAAGTTTGTGAGGCTGGTGGTGCCGTATCGAAGGTAGAGAAGTCTAAAGCTTCATCGCCTGCCAAGGCCATTCGCGAAGGCAAGGATGAAGAACTCCGAAGGGACTCTGTCTTCACGATGGCCAGCAGATCCTGAACAACTTCGGGGATTGCTTCGCCATTATGCCCCCTCGAAAGTTTAAATTGAGGGGGGCCCTCGGACCTAGCTACCTCGAGGACCGCCCATAACTGGCAAAGTTCTTCAGAGTCCTCAAATACTTCGAAGTCAACATTCAGAGACTAAGCCTGGGCAGGAACCTAAGGAGATCTACACCTTCGGAGGCAGAGGTGCCGACATCGAAGGCTGAGCTGGCGAGGCATGCGCCCTGGCTCGGCAAAGGAGGAGGGCTTTCTTAAGCATATCGCGAGTGTACTTACCTTGGTGGATGAAAGTGCCGTCTTTGGTCTGCTTGATCTGGAGCCCTAGAAAATACTTGAGCTCACCCATGAGGCTCATCTCAAACTCACTGTGCATCTACTTAGAAAACTTGGACACAAGAGAATCAGTAGTACCGCCAAAGATAATATCGTCCACGTAAATCTGAGCAACCAATAAATAAGAAGCAACTCTGAGCAAAAAGAGAGTTTTATCCACCGAACCCATCACAAAGCCTTTCCCCAACAAAAATTGCTTCAACCGGTCATACCAAGCCCTAGGGGCTTGCTTCAACCCGTATAAAGCTTTTTGTAACTTAAAAACATGTCGATGAAACTTAGGGTTCTCAAAACCGGGTTGCCTAACATAAACCTCCTCTTCTATGTACCCGTTCAGAAAAGCACTCTTGACGTCCATTTGAAAAAGCTTAAAACTCTTCGAAACGGCAAAAGCTAGAAGAATACGAAAGGACTCAAGACGGGCAATAGGAGCGAAGGTTTCTTCAAAGTCAATACCTTTCTTCTAGCAATAGCCCTGGGCAACCAGTCGGGCTTTGTTGCGCACCACAACCCCATCTTCACCTTGTTTGTTCTTAAACACCCACTTGGTGCCTATGGGGTTGCATCCTAGTGGCGGCTCAACTAGTGTCCAAACACGATTGCGGACAAAGTTCTCAAGCTCTTCTTGCATAGCATTAATCCAATTTGAATCAGAAAGAGCATGAGAAACATCTCTCGGCTCAAAAGATGCAACAAAAGCAGATTCAGCAAACACAGCAAGAGAGTTACTAGACGAACGCAAAGTCCTCTTAGTCAAATCACCGATGATGAGCTCTGAGGGGTGGTCACGCTGAACTGCTCGGGTTCCCTGGTGATCTAAAGTCACCTCACCGGAGTCAGCAGCTGGCACCTCTGGACACGACTGAGGGGGCTCGATCGAAGTGGAAGAACTGATCAGAGGTTCACCCTCATCCTCAGTCGAAGTCTTAGAAGGTGTGGGCTCTGCAAGGGGTGCAGAAGGCCCACCCTCATCAGCAGCTGGAGTATCCTCATCTTCCTCGAAGATGGACTCTCCGAGCTCATCATCGCCAGAAAGCTCAAAAGAAGGAGTCAAAGAAGGCAAGGACTCATCAAACGAAACCTCACAAGTCTCGACAAGCTGCTGGGAGTCGAGGTTCCAAACTCGGAAGCCTCGAGAATGCAAAGCGTAGCCAAGAAAAACACCATCCCAGCAACGAGACTCAAACTTGTCCAAATGCCCTCCCTTCTTGAGCACAAAGCACTTGCAGCCAAATGCTCGCAAGTGGCTCACCTTGGGCTGTCTACCAAACCGCAACTCATATGAGGTCTTACCTAGGTAAGCTCTAAGAAAAATGCGGTTGGCCAGATAGCAAGCCATGTTCATGGCTTCAGCCCAAAAACGACTAGGAGTCCTGTGCTCATCGAGCATCGTCCTGGCCATCTCGACTAGCGTGCGGTTCTTTCGTTCCACAATGCCGTTCTGTGGGGGAGTGTAAGGAGAAGAGAACTGATGGTCCAGACCCTGATCACTACAGAAGCTGACGAACTGAGAGTTCTTGAACTCAGAGCCGTTGTTGGAGCGAATTGCTCGCATCCGACCATTGTTCTCATTCTTCAGCTTCAAAATCAGGTCATGAACAAACTGAAACGTTTCATCCTTAGACTCCAAAAAGAAAACCCACGAGAATCGAGAAAAATCGTCAACAATCACAAGTGCGTACCACTTCCCACCGACTGAGCGCACCCGAGCTGGACCAACAGTGTCCAAGTGTAACAGCTCGCCCGGATACGAAGTCATCACCTGAGTCACTAGGTGAGTGAGAAGCAGCAACCATTTTCCCATGACGACAGGATGACAAACTAGATCTTTCTCCATTTTAAGCTTGGGCAATCCTCGGATGAGGTCCATAGAGCTTAACCTAACTAGCAGATCAAAACTCAAATGACCTAACCTCCTATGCCACTTCCAGAGCTCAGAAGAAGATCCAGCTATCAAACAGCGAGAAGGGCCAAAAGAACTAGAGAAGTTAATTCGAAAAACTTTTCCAAATGGTAAGATATGGCAAATCAAAGACCCTCTAGAATCAAACACAGAAGAATTGCCCTACTTAAAACGCACTTCCAAACTATCCTCAAGAAGTTGCGAGACAGAAATCAAGTTAAAGTTCAAATTCTTGACCAAAGCAACATTCTTTAAAGAGAAATGATCTGAAATGCGAATTGAGCCTATGCCACTTACCTTCCCTTGACCACTGTTCCCGAATGTGATGTACTCTTTGGAGCTCGGGGGAGTGAGACTGGAGAACCATCTGCGATGTCCCGTCATGTGGCGAGAGCATCCTGAGTCCATGATCCAAATGTCCTCCAGTCCCCGATCCTGCACAATCAGTGGCTGTAAGTGGGAGCGAATGGTCCGGCACCAGGTTTAGCAAAAGAGCTAAACCAGTGTCGAGCCATCTGCTCAAAAGACGGAAAGCAGAAATTATCATGGGAGTTCGGACCAAAATGCGGCTCAAAGCGCGGTCCTTGGTTCTGCCTAAAGCCTCGGCCACGAGGTCCAGGACCGTATCCAAAATGGCCTGGAACTCTGCCGGAATGGACGCCACCAACTAGAGCACGAGCAAGAAAGTCGTCTTCTCTACCACCACCTACACGACGTGGCCTGGCCTCTAGCCTCTCCCCGCATCGAGGAACACGCAGTCTACCACCCTGCTGGTAGAACTGCTCCTGACCACCACGAGCTCTCTCTGCTCTCTCAACCCCGGCGGCCAAAGCGTCCCTCTCATCAACCCTTTCTGTGTACCTGGACTTCAGAGTCGACAGGTCACACAGAAGCACCTCACACTTCGGGCACTCACTGCTATCACCCAAGCAAGGGGAAGAAGATAGACTCTCAATTCTGCCATTGGCTACAGCGAGCTCACTTTCTAACTCATCTATCCTCTTCTTGGCCCCCCTAAGCAGTTTTTCCCGATACTTTAACTTCTGACGATTGCTCTCAAGTAAATCAACAATTTCACGCTCATAAGATGATACCTTTTCGTTGTCGTCGTCGGAGTCATCGGAGGAGCTCTTTTCTACCTTATCCCAAAGAGCCATTGAGCAGAAGCTCTTGCGGGATCTTCAGCGCTGGTGTGAGTGGCTCTTTGGTCTGTCCCCGAAAGCCATGAAGCAGAGGCCCGCCGGATCATCCTTGTCCTTCCCCTTCTTGATGATGATCTCCTCATCGCTCGAGCTTGATGAAGAGGAAGAAGACGTGGACTGCTTGGAGTAGCTCTTCTCCATCTCGGCGAAGAAGGCCTTGTTGCACTTCTTGTTCTCTCGCCGGTAGTCCTTCAGGGCCTTCTTGAAGAATCTGGTCTTCGGCTTGCCCTTGTTGAAGGAAGAGCTGTCGTGCTTGCCAGAGTCGTGGAAGCCACCATCGGTGCCCTTCTTGTGTCCATTGCGCTTGGGGCAGTCGGCGATGAAGTGTCCTGGATCACCACACTCAAAGCACCCGGATTTTGTGCCGTGTCTTTTAAACATCCTTTTGTCATAGACACGATGCACCCGGTTGTTAAACAGACACAAATCATCATCTCCCAAGGACTCAAGCTGATCCTCAGTGATAGACATAAAAGAGAACCCAGCACAGCTCACAGAAGAGGGATCAACAGAAGGTGTAGCAAGGGCCAGGGACATTGATCCAGAACCAGTGAGATTTGATCTCAACTGGATATCTACCTCAGTGGCCTTCAGCTTGCTAAATAACTCAGAAATGGTCAAGGTATCGTAAGAAGTACTCTCAACGATGGAGGATACCTTGATCTCCCAGATCTTTGGGTCCAAGGTATGAAGAACCTTGAGCGCCTGCTCGTGATCTGAGACTAACTGAGCACCATCAGCCTTGTTGTCCCGAAGCTTATTAATGATCGATTGAAAACGACCAAACAAGGCTTCAACAGATTCACCCGGCTTTTGTGTGAAGTTCTCATACTCATGCCGGTAGGTCTGATAGAGCCGAGCCTTGACCTGGGCTGTTCCCTCATGATGTGCCTTGAGGGTAGCCTAGATCTCTCTCGCAGTGGAGAGATGGCTCACACGCTCAAACTCAGTGGGACCTAAACCAGAAAAGAGAATGTTCACGGTTTTACTGTTGCTCAGATGTTGGGCAATAATACCAGGAGTACCATGCTCAGCAACTGGCAAAATAACAAATGTATCATGAACACAGATGTCCCAGATGTCCGAGCCTTGGCTCATAAGATAGGCTCGCATGCGAGTCTTCCAATAGTTATAGCCATAGGCTTCCAGGTACGGGACCTTGCCAGGAGAAGTCATGATCACTACTGGGGTTTAGAACCAGTTAAGGTATGGAAAACCCTAACTAGGCTCTGATACCACTTGTAGGACCGAAAGTAGCGACCAGAGGGGGGGTGAATGGGCGCCTTAAAATTCTTTCGAATATATGGCATGTTCCCAACACCCAACGCACCTCAAAAACTAAGCAGCAGAGTATGAACAGATTGCCTAAGTATAAAGGTATCTAGCCTAGAAGCAACTGATGTTAAACAGAGAATACACCCAAGCAGTGCTACTAGGCAGATAAACAAGACATACTAGATATGGCAGGTCAAACTTCTCAATGGATGATCTAAGTATATATAAAGTGAGATGAGAAGTTACTGTTCAGATTTATCTCCTGTTTGGAACTTGGCGAAGCCTGCTCCGCTGTGTCGAAGCCTGCTTCGCTGTGTTGAAGCCTGCTTTGGAGGTCAGTGTCGAAGCCTGCTTCGGAGGTTAGTGTCGAAGTCTGGCAAAGGCTGTTGTGAAAGTGCCGAAGGAATGTTGACTATCCTAGTTTGAGTGCGAATGAGAGCGAAGTATGCTTCGAAGCTAAGTATGACAGTGTCGAAGCTTGCTTTGAACAGTGTACTTCGAAGGCTATACTTCGAACAGAAAGCTTCGAACAAGCTCACAGAACAACAACCTTCGAAAGAGTAGCGAAGCCTGACACACGACAAAGAAACCAAATTCGAAGCCTTTACTCTACCTTCGGAGCTAGCAAGACCAACTTCGAAGCCAACAAGATTACCTTCGAAGCTAGTAGTATCGAGGTATGACCTTCGAACCACAGACTAGCTTCGAATCGAAGTATGCTGATGTAGACACACAAGAAACAGAAGCCTACAACCACACTTTGAGAAAACAAGCTCCGAACTCACACACTGAGACCTTCAGAACAGACAGCTGCACACTCCGAGCGAAGTCTATCAGAGAGATGCTCTAAAGCCAAACTTCGAAGCCTGCCGAATGTATTAATTTCGAAGCACTCAAGTCGGAGTACACCTTCGCAAAGCAGTCGAAGTTTAAGCGAAGCCCTTCGAGGATGTTAGATCGAAGCCTGCCTCACGGAGCTGAGGGGCTTCGAACAGAGAAGGTGGGTTCGCCAGAAAACAGTCAGAAAAGGTACTCAACCCTGTCTACTTCGATCAAAAAGCTATGCAGAAAAAGCAAGCTATAGTACTAGTGTACTGTTGCCACAGAGAAGTAGTACTACTTGCAACAGCAAGAACTAGTACTACTTGCGTGAAGAACAGAGGCAACAGAAGCACTAAAACTCATGAATAAATTTGCTGTGCGCGTGAGATGAAGCCATGAAATCGCTGCAGATTTGCTGCACCTGAACAGAGAATAGAAACTTCACTGCATCGAGAAGAACCGAATAAATGCAAGACAAAATGCCATGAACAGAGTGCCTGGCGGCGCACAAACAGGATAGAGAGAGAGACAAAACAGGGAACACAAAATGACCCAATAGATTGAAAAGTGGATTCTAGAAGGGTAGTATAACCCTAGGGATTGGGGCCCTATTTATAGGCTGCCCAACACTTAGGAATATTCCACCAGCCCCTTAGGGTTTTTTATAGACGCTAAAATAAAGGAAAAGACTCAACTGCCCTTAGGAATTTTTACAGACATGACTGACTGACTATGGGCCTAGAGATACAGATGACTTATCCGGAAGCTAAGCTTTCGTAGTGACTACGGCTTCTCTTCTAGACAGTTCGATACAAGATCAACGGTTGTCAGTTTTGCGCCAAAACTGACAAAGTCTCCACCGGCTTTGCACCAGATACCCGGATTGGGCCGGCCCGATTCCGCAGCTCTCTCAGCCCGGCAATCACTCACCGCCCGTGTACCTGAGTCAATCTTGCTCAACAGCCCAGTGGGTCTTCTGCTGCTCCTAGCCCATGTAACAGGATTGGGCCTACCCGACTTCGTGGCCCCTCTGCCCGACAGTCGCTCGCTACCCGTGTACCTGAGTCACACGCAGCCCATGAAACAGCAGATCTCTTTTCTTCTTCTGTCCTCTTTGACTATCGTTGACAATGACTCATCACTTGTTGGAGCCATGAGGCCCACGTTGTTCAGCATGGCTCCTCACTTCCGTAGCTTTTGCCAGGCAGCAGCGATAGATTAAAACACGCCATGGAGAAACGTGCCCGTGGCGTGCTGCTGCTGCTCGCTTTGACCGCACGCCGTGTGTGCTGCCGCATAGGCTAGCTGCTGTGAGCCGTTTAGCTACACAGCCTAGGCTGCCACACAGATCTGCTCCGCTCTGCTGCTTCAGCAGGCCAGAAGAGATTGCTCCGAAAATAAAAGAACAAGAAGATGCGCAGATGAACAAGAAACCGGAGAGAAACAGATGAGTCGACGGTGAATATTTTTTGGACTATAGATTGATCTGGAAAGAAACAGTCAACTATCCCCAAGGGGATAGGGGCCTATTTATAGGCAAATCCTAATACATGAAAAGACTAATTTACCCTCGGGTAAAATAAACTGACTCTAAAATAAATTCCGAAAATTACTAAAATATTCTTAGAAAAATCACCTGACTTAAATAAAAATATTCTAAACTTAAAAACTAAATATTAATATCCTAAAATGAATTAAACATAGATTGTCAGTTTTACGCCGAAACTGACAAAGCATCCACCGTCTTCGCACCGGGTACTCGGATTGGGCCGACCCGACCCCGCAGCTTCCTCAGCCCGGCAATCGCTCGCCGCCCGTGTACCTGAGTCAAACCCAGTCAACAGACTAGTGGATCATCTGCCGCTCCTAGCCATGTACCCAGATTGGGCCAGCCCGACTCCGCGCCTCCTCTGCCTGGCCGTCGCTCACTGCCCGTGTACCTGAGTCACATGCGCCTCAGACTCGGCAGGTCTTCATCTCTCCCTTCCTTTGACTTCCGTTGACAATCACTCATCACATCTGGAATATCAAAACCATATTCTTCAACATGGTTTCTCAGAGTTCTCCTTTGCCAGCTGGGCTTCGGCATCCTTCGCAGCTTGAAGCTCCGCTAGAAGCCTATCAGTCTCCGAGGCCAAGGCTTCCCTAGCCTTGTCGGCCTCGGCCCTCGCCGCCTCGGCTGAAGCTTCAGCCCGCCTTCGCTTCTCGGCTTCCACCTAGACTTCACGTCAGAGGGCCTCCTTCTCCTCCACCAAGCGCATCATCTGCCTATCCGCAGAGGTTGACGCTGCTGCGTTCAGTGCGAAGGCCTAGAAGAATTCAACAAAATCATAAGTGTTGATCGAAGACTAAAGTATAACTCGAAGGCTGAGTAGGACTTCGCTTACCTGGATGAGGGCTTCATTTGCGTTGATGAAGAGGTCCATGGGGTTCGAATGGCTGAGTTGAGCGACCAAGCCTCCTGTCTCTGCAGTTGCGTAGCCCTCCCGGAAGGCTTGGATGGTCGTCTCCGTCACGGCCCCCTTCGGCAGCAAAGGCCGAACAATTTCCTCTGCCGCAACTGCCTGCACAGGCTTCGGCAGTGCTGGTCTTCGATCCACTACCTCGACGTCCTCGTCGCCTTAGGGGTCCCCTTCGTCGTGACCATTGCCTCCGTCTTCTTCAGACGAGGAACTGTCGGACTCCGAGCTGTCGCTGCTGCTGATGCTGGAGACCTCCGTTGGCTTCGGAACGGTGGGCCTCGCATCGGCATCATCTTCTAGCAAAAAAGTTCAAGTCAAAATCCACATATAAAAGAGAAGTATGTTTGAAGTATTTACCTTCGTCGGAGAATTCTTCGAAGGTAGAGGGGTCAATGTGTGCCCCCCAATCCCTTCGCTGCGACGCTGGCGCATTGACCTCCGCGCCCGAAGCCGTCGCCATCGAGGTCTTTGCTACCACCTTGGTAGCCGTTGCCGGAGCACTTGTTGGCTCCGCTTCTGTTTGAGGGTCCATGGCCATTGCCTCCTCTGGAGTAGAGGCTTCGGTCGCGAGGACCTCCGGCCGAGCCCTTGAAGTTTCGGGCTCGTCATCATCCCCCTTTTCCTCTTGGAGCCGGTTGTCGAAGCTGCAAGGTGGGAGAAGTATGGCAGAGCCTGGACCTCCTCGAAGCCGAGCAGGGTCCACACCCTGTTCCAATGCTCCCAAGTCCCCACCAAAGCAAGCCGCTGGGCTTGCTCCTCCGGTGTCGGGGCCCCGACAACATGCTCCACCGCCGCGATGGCCTCCTCCGGAGTCCTCACTTCAAGAGTGTCTTCATCAAGATTCAAAGTCAGAGTAAAGTTTTTTGGCGAAGTATGAAAGTGGAAAAGCTTCGAAGTCTTACCGAGGCGTTCAAATGCCACCTCATTTAGGCCCCCTCGGCCCAAAGCTTGGAAGTGCCCCTCCGGCCAAGAGCACGCAAGGGGGCTGAGCTGGAGGGTGATGAACTCCTCCGCGAGGTCCCTCATGCTCATCTTGGCGGCCACCCTCCGAAGGAGCGAGATCCTCGAGCGAACGGTGTCGGAGCTGGTCTTCACCACGCCTTCGCGCCGATAAGAGATAAGGGCATTGGTACTCCGAAAGGGAGAGTTCGCGCCGACGGAGGCGTAGAACCATTCTTGATCCCACTTCGAGTACCATTTGCTGTTGGCAGTCCTCGCCGGGAAGGCATCTTGGTACTCCTTCCCAAGCTGGAAGTTGGCGCTTCCGAAGGCCAAAGCCCTCTTGACGCGGTCTGCACCTTCCCTTGGCTTCGGTTGGCAGTTAGCATCATGAAGGGCGACGAAGACGTCTGCGCGGCCCTCGCAACCTTCGGCCCTCATGGCCCATTCAAACACAGCAAGCCTCGCCACAGCGTTGGGCAAAAGTTGTGGAAGCTCGAGGTTGTAAGACTTCAGGACTTCGCTCAACATCCCCACCGCCGGCAGTCCGAGGCCGGTTTCGAAGAAGGCTTCGAACAACACCACTTCGTCAGCCCGAGGCCTCGGTATAGCCTCTGACTTCTCCAGCACTCTAAGTTGAATCTTCGAAGCAATCCTTCCCTCGCAGGCCCTCCGGATGGACTCCTCTATGGAGATTGAGGCCCTCATCTCCAGTGTCTACTCGAACTTATCGGATAGCGACCAAAGGTCCCTCGGTCCCAACCTCCTCGGTGCAGGCTTCGCTGCCGCAGCTGCCACTACCTGCGCTTGGGTGGAGCTCGAGCTCGAGACCAAGGCCAAAACCTTCGAAGCAACCTTCTTCAGCATTTTGTGGAGCTTCAGTGTGAAGGGGCTTAAGCTTGCGAGGGGTGGTTCACGCGAAGCTAAGGAGGAGAAGAGAGCGAAGGATGCAAGGCGCTGAGAAGAAAGCAAATGAGAAGTGTGCCGAAGCCGTGTGCGGTAAACCCCTATTTATAGGTGGTAAAAATCCCGACGGTTCGTGGGCCGAAGCCACTGACAGGTGGGCCTCCAGCGAAGGCGAAGCAGCCCGGCGCACTGTAACGGTCAATTTTATAGCCGTTGCGGAGTCAGTCGATCCCCCCGAGGTCATTTTGACAGCTAACACAGGCAATTATTACCTGTGCTTTTTGAAGCTGCCTTCGGTCGAAGCTCCGAAGGCATATTTTCCCTAAAGTTGTAATTTTTGATAATTTGTCCCAAGGGCGCACGCACCCCTTCATCCCGAAGGCCTACAAGCGAGGGGCTACTATTGGGGGAATAAGTTTTCCCTTGAACAGGGGCCAAATGGCATCAGCCTCCGACAGCCTTTGGCCCAGAGCCCAACACTGTTGAAGCCTGTTCCTTTCTGAAGAAGCTGTTGAGGAGCCATGCTGAATAGCGTGGGCCTCATGGCTCTAGATGTGATGAGTCATTGTCAACGATAGTCAAAGAGGACAGAAGAAGAGTGAAGATCTGTTGTTTCATGGGTCGCGTGTGACTCAGGTACACGGACAGCGAGCGACTGTTGGGTAGAGGGGCCGCGAAGTCGGGCTGGCCCAATCCGGGTACATGGGCTAGGAGCAGCAGAAGACCCACTAGGCTGTTGACCAGGATTGGCTCAGGTACACGGGCGGTGAGTGATTGCCAGTCTGAGAGAGCTGCGGAATCGGGCCGGCCCAATCCAGGTACCTGGTGCAAAGTCGGTGGAGGCTTTGTCAGTTTTGGCGCAAAACTGACAACCGCTGATCTTGTATCCGACTATCCAGAAGAGAAGTCGTAGTCGCTACGAAAGCTTAGCTTCCGGATAAGTCATCTGTATCTCTAGGCCCACAGTCAGTCAGTCGAGTATGTAAAAAATCCTAAGGGTAGTTTAGTCTTTTCCTTTATTTCAGCATCTGTAAAAAACCCTAAGGGGCTGGTGGAATATTCCTGAGTGTTGGGCAGCCTATAAATAGGGCCCCAATCCCTAGGGTTACTTCACCCTTTTGCTGAAATCACTTTCTATTCTATTGGGTCATTTTGTTCCCTGCATTCTCTCTCCTGTTTGTGCGCCGCCAGGCTTCTGCTCATGCTATTTTCCATCCCTGCATCTCTGCTGTTCATCATGTTGCTGTGAAATTTTATTCCCTGCTATTCTCATTCGGTGCGTAGTGTTTATTGTGTGGGTTTAATGCTTCGGTCTACGCGCAATTGTTTTTATTCCTGAGAACGTGTCTCTATTGTTTCTGTTCTTCACGTGAGGAGTACTAGTTCTTGCTGGTTGCAAGTAGTACTACTTCTCTGTAGCACCAGTACACTAGTACTCTAGGCTTGCTTTTTTCTGTGTATATTTTTGATCGAGTTGACAGGGCCAAAGTCCCTTTTCTGGTTGTTTCTGGCGAAGCCCCTTCTCTATGTTCGAAGTCCCTCAGCTCCGTGAGGCGGGCTTCGATCTGACATCCTCGAGGGCTTCGCTTGAACTTCGACTTCACTTTGTGTACTGTGTTTCTACCTTCGAAGTATGTTTTGGACTTAGTCTGTTGACTTGTCATACTTCGACGGTCTTTGCGAAGGTGTTCTCTGTCTCGAGATGTTCAAAGTCAATACTTCGACAGGCTTCGAAGTTAGCTTCGAAGTTAGTCTCTCTGGTAGACTTCGCTCGACGTGAGTTCCTTCTTGCTGTCATTTTCGAAGGTCACAGTGTGTAAGTTCGGAGCTTGTCTTTCGAAGTTAACCCTCGGAGCGAAGGTTTCAACTTCGGTTGTCATACCTCGACCAACCTAGCTTCGAAGGTTGAGTGTAGGCGTCGATTTCTTCTTGCTATCATGTGTTTGGCTTCGCCTATCTTTCAGAGGTTGCTTTTCTATGAGCTTGTTCGAACCTTTCTGTTCGAAGTCTAGGCTTCGAAGTACACTGTTCGAAGCAAGCTTCGATACTCTCATACTTCGCTTCGAAGCATACTTTGTTCTTTGCGACACTTAAACTAGGTTAGACTAAACAAACCTTCGGCACGTCAACGACAACCTTCGCTCAGCTTCGACTAGGGACTCCGAAGCAGGCTTCGACACAGCGAAGCAGGCTTCGACACTACGAAGCAGGCTTCACCAAGTTTCGAACAGGAGACAGATTTTGAACAGTAACTTCTCATCTCATTCCATGTGTACTTAGATTATTTTACTAAGAAGTTTGATCTGTCGTGTCTTGAATATTTTGCTTATCTGCCTATTAGTACTGCATTGGTGTTTCTCTGATTTTGGCACCTGTTGTTTCTAGACTAGATACTTTTAGACTTAGGCTTTCTGTTCACACTCTGCTGCTTAGTCTTTTGAGGTGCGTTGGGTGTTGGGAGCAGGCCATTGATTCGAAAGAATTTTTAGGCGCCCATTCACTCCCCCTCTGGTCGCTACTTTCGGTCCTACAAGTGGTATTGGAGCCAGGTTAGGGTTTTTCCATACCTTAACCGGTTCTAAACCCAATAGTGATCATGACGTCTCCTGGCAAGGTCTCGTCCTTAGAAGCCTATGGCTATAACTATTGGAAGACTCGCATGCGAGCCTATCTTATGACCCAAGGCTCGGACATCTGGGACATTTGTGTTCACGATACGTTTGTTATTTTGCCAGTTGCTGAGCATGGTACTCCTGGTATCATTGCCCAGCATCTGAGCAATAGTAAAGCTGTGAACATTCTGTTTTCTAGTCTAGGTCCCACTGAGTTTGAGCGTGTGAGCCATCTCTCCACTACGAGAGAGATCTGGGCTACCCTCAAGGCACACCATGAGGGAACAGCCCAGGTCAAGGCTCGGCTCTATCAGACCTACCGGCGTGAATATGAAAACTTCACACAAAAGCCGAGTGAATCTGTTGAAGCTTTGTTTGGTCGTTTTCAATCGATCATAAACAAGCTTCGGGACAACAAGGCTGAGGGTGCTCAGTTAGTCTCAGATCACGAGCAGGCGCTCAAGGTTCTCCATACCTTGGACCCAAAGATCTGGGAGATCAAGGTATCCTCTATCGTTGAGAGCACTTCTTATGATACCTTGACCATTTCTGAGTTGTTTAGCAAGCTGAAGGCCACTGAGGTTGATATCCAACTGAGATCAAATCTCACTGGTTCTGGATCAAAGTCCCTGGCCCTTGCTACACCTTCTGTTGATCCCACTTCTATGAGCTGTGCTGGGTTCTCTTTGATGTCTATCACTGAGGACCAGCTTGAGTCTTTGGGAGATGATGACTTGTGTCTTTTTAACAACCGGGTGCGTCGTGTTTATGACAAGAGAATGTTCAAAATACACGACACAAAATCCGGGTGCTTTGAGTGTGGTGATCCAGGACACTTCATCGCCGACTGCCCCAAGTGCAATGGACACAAGAAGGGCACCGGTGGTGGCTTCCATGACCCCGGCAAGCACGACAGCTCTTCCTTCAACAAGGGCAAGCCGAAGACCAGATTCTTCAAGAAGGCCCTGAAGGACTACCGGTGAGAGAACAAGAAGCGCGACACGACCTTCTTCGCCGAGATGGAGAAGAGCTACTCCAAGCAGTCCACGTCATCTTCCTCTTCATCGAGCTCAAGCGATGAGGAGATCATCATCAGGAAGGAGAAGGACAAGGACGATCCGGCGGGCCTCTGCTTCATGGCCTTCAGGGACAGACCGAAGAGCGGCTCACATCAGCGCTGAAGATCCTGCAAGAGCTTCTGCTCAATGGCTCTTGGGGATAAGGAATAAAATAGCTCCTCCGATGACTCCAATGACGACAACGAAAAGGTATCATCCGATGAACTGCAAAATCGTTGATTTACTTGAGAGCAATCGTCAGGAGTTAAAATATCGAGAAAAACTGCTTAGGGGGGCCAAGAAGAGGATAGATGAGTTAGAGAGTGAGCTTGCCGTGGCCAACGGCAGAATTGAGAGTCTATCTTCTTCCCCCTGCTTGGGTGATAGCAGTGAGTGCCAAAATTTTGATGTGCTTCTGTGTGACTTGTCGACTTTGAAGTCCAAGTACACAGAAAGGGTTGATGAGAGGGATGCTTTGGCCACTGAGATTGAGAGTGCTCAGCTGGAGCTGAAAGATGCTCAAGCCAATGTCATCGTGCCCTGTGCTGATTGACCATCTCATCTAGCTGTCTTAGCTAAGCTGAAGGCCAAGGGCGATGAGCATTTTGGTGATTTGGAGAGAGTGAGAGCTGAGCTGGCACAGACTAGGCTAGAGCTTGAGACACTGTCAGTTCCACCCACTGTCTGTGAGAACTGTTTGTCTCTTAGAATGGAGTTGATCAAGCTAAAAGCCGAAAATTCTGTCCAAATAGAGAGTGAGTGTGAGACCTGCTTGTCTCTGGTGGAGGTTCTAGCTTCCTTGAGAGAGGAGCTAGCTGATTCTCAGAATGAGAACTTTTACCTCCATTCTATACTGAGTTGGATCAGTGCCAGAGAGCCACAACTCGGCATGATGATCCAGCAGTTCAAGAGGCAGGATGGGTTTGGGTAGGTTACACCTACACCAAGGCTGACTTTGAGAGTGCCATCAGCCGGGCAGTGGAGTGGAGTAAAATGACTCCTGAGCAGAGATACCCTAAGACTCACTCCGCTGAGTCCTCCCAGGCTTGTCAGCCCAAGGATGGAGTGAATCATGAACCACCCAAAGCTCCACCCAAGAAACCTATCTGGGTTCCAAAGCCCAAACACCTCCACACCTCTCTAGACTCTCTTCTTGGACCCTCTTAGCCCAAGAAGACAACACCAATCACCACTAAGCCCAAGAACCCTAAGCCTCAACCACATCCCAAGAAGCCCACCTATCATTGTGAGTATTGTCAGAGAGAAGGGCATCTTGCGAAGTTTTCCTTCAGAAGAAAGCGGGTTTAGAGAGCAGAGAGAGCTCGTGGTGGTCAGGAGCAATTCTACCAGCAGGGTGGTAGACTGCGTGTTCCTCGATGCGGGGAGAGGCTGGAGGCCAGGACGCGTCGTGTAGGTGGGGGTAGAGGAGACGGCTTTCTTGCCCGTACTCCAATTGGTGGTGGTCGTTCCGACAGAACTCTAGGTCGTTTTGGCTATGGTCCTGGACCTCGTGGCCGAGGCTTTAGGCAGAACCGAGGACCGCGCTTTGAGCCGCATTTTGGTCCGGTCTCTCATAATGATTTCTGCTTTCCGTCTTTTGAGCAGATGGCTCAACACTGGTTTAGCTCTTTTGCTAAACCTGGTGCCGGATCATTTGCTCCCACTTACAGCCACTGATTGTGCAGGATCGGGGACTGGAGGACATTTGGATCGTGGACTCAGGATGCTCTCGCCACATGACGGGACATCGCAGATGGATCTCCAGTCTCACTCCCCCGAGCTCCAAAGAGTACATCACATTCGGGAACAGTGGTCAAGGGAAAGTAAGTGGCATTGGCTCAATTCGCATTTCATATCATTTCTCTTTGAAGAATGTTGCCCTGGTTAAAAATTTGAACTTCAATTTGATTTCTGTTTCGCAACTTCTTGAGGATGATTTGGAAGTGCGTTTTAATAAGGGCAATTCTTCTGTGTTTGATTCTAGAGGGTCTTTGATTTGCCAGATTTTACCATTCGGTAAAGTTTTTCGAATTGACTTCTCTAGTTCTTTTGGCCCTTCTCGCTGCTTGATTGCTGGATCATCTTCTGAGCTCTGGAAGTGGCATAGGAGGTTAGGTCATTTGAGTTTTGATCTGCTAGTCAGGTTAAGCTCTACGGACCTCAGCCAAGGATTGCCCAAGCTTAAAATGGAGAAATATCTAGTTTGTCATCCCTGTCGTCATGGGAAAATGGTTGCCGCTTCTCACTCAACTGTGACTCAGGTGATGACTTCGTATCCGGGCGAGCTTTTACACTTGGACACTGTTGGTCCAGCTCGGGTACGTTCAATCGGTGGGAAGTGGTACGCGCTTGTCATTGTTGATGACTTTTCTCGATTCTCATGGGTTTTATTTTTGGAGTCTAAGGATGAAACGTTTTAGTTTGTTCATGACCTGATTTTGAAGCTGAAGAATGAGAACAATGGTCGGATGCGAGCAATTCGCTCCGACAACGGCTCTGAGTTCAAGAACTCTCAGTTTGTCAGCTTCTGTAGTGATCAGGGTCTGGACCATCAGTTTTCCTCTCCTTACACTCCCCCACAGAACGGCGTTATGGAATGAAAGAACCGCATGCTAGTCGAGATGGCCAGGATGATGCTCGATGAGCACAGGACTCCTAGGCGTTTTTGGGCTGAAGCCATGAACACGGCTTGCTATCTGGCAAACCACATTTTTCTTAGAGCTTACCTAGGTAAGACCTCATATGAGTTGCGGTTTGGCAGACAGCCCAAGGTGAGCCACTTGCGAGTGTTCGGCTGCAAGTGCTTTGTGCTCAAGAAGGGAGGGCATTTGGACAAGTTTGAGTCTTGTTGCTGGGACGGTGTTTTTCTTGGCTATGCTTTGCATTCTCGAGGCTTCCGTGTTTGGAACCTCGAATCCCAGCTGCTTGTCGAGACTTGTGAGGTTTCATTTGATGAGTCCTTGCCTTCTTTGACTCCTTCTTTTGAGCCATCTGATGGTGAGCTCGGAGAGTCCATCTTCGAGGAAGATGAGGATACTCCAGCCGCTAATGAGGGTGGGCCTTCTGCACCCCCTGTAGAGCCCACACCTTCTGAGACTTTGACTGAGGATGAGGGAGGACCTCTGATCACTTCTTCCACTTCGATCGAGCCCCCTCAATCGAGTCCAGAGGTGCCAGCTGCTGACTCCGGTGAGGTGACTTCAAATCACCAGGGAACTCGAGCAATTCAGCGTAATCACCCCTCAGAGCTCATCATCGGTGATCTGACTGAGAGGACTTTACGTTCATCTGGTAACTCTCTTGTTGTGTTTGCTGAATCTGCTTTTGTTGCATCTTTTGAGCCCAGAGACGCTTCTCATGCTCTTTCTGATTCTAATTGGATTAACGCTATGCAAGAAGAGCTTGAGAATTTTGTCCGTAATCGGGTTTGGACACTAGTTGAGCCACCACCAGGATGCAACCCCGTAGGCACCAAGTGGGTGTTCAAGAACAAACAAGGTGAAGATGGGGTTGTGGTGCGCAACAAGGCTCGATTAGTTGCCCAGGGTTTTTGCCAGAAAGAGGGTATTGATTTTGAAGAAACTTTTGCCCCTGTTGCCCATCTTGAGTCCATTCGCATTCTCTTAGCTTTTGCCGCTTCGAAGGGTTTTAAGCTTTTTCAAATGGACGTTAAGAGTTCTTTTCTGAACGGGTGCATAGAGGAGGAAGTTTATGTTAGGCAGCCCCCCGGTTTTGAGAACCCTAAGTTTCCTCGACATGTTTTTAAGTTGCAAAAAGCTTTATACGGATTGAAGCAAGCCCCTAGGGCTTGCCATGACCGGTTAAAGCAATTTTTGTTGGGGAAGGGCTTTGCAATGGGTTCTGTGGATAAAACTCTCTTTTTGCTCAGAATTGCTTCAGATTTCTTAGTTGCTCATATTTACGTGGACGATATTATTTTTGGCGGTACTACTGATTCTCTTGTGTCCAAGTTCTCTGAGAAGATGCACAACGAGTTTGAGATGAGCCTCATGGGTGAGCTTAAGTACTTCTTAGGGCTCCAGATCAAGCAGACCAAGGACGGCACCTTGATCCACCAGGGTAAGTATACTAGAGACATGCTGAAGAAGTTCGACTTTGGTGGAGAGCTGAAGCCTCAGATGACCCCAATGGGTATGTCTGGGGGCCTGGACAAGGACGAGAGCGGCGTCAAGGTCAATGAGAGAGAGTTTCAAGGGATGATTGGTTCACTATTGTACTTAACGGCGACAAGACCGGACATTCAGTTCGCCATGGGACTTTGCGCGTGTTTTCAGTCTTCACCACGCGCGTCTCATCGGCAGGCTATCAAGCGCATCTTCAGGTATCTTACTTATGCGCCTGATCTTGGTCTTTACTATTCAGCATCATCATCTCTTGATTTATCTGGCTTTTCGGATGCTGACTTTGGTGGGTGCCGGTTGGATCGCAAGTCGACTTCCGGTACTTGCCAGTTTCTCGGTTCTTCCCTTGTTTCTTGGTCTTCTCGAAAGCAATCTGGAGTTGCTCTTTCGATCACTGAGGCTGAGTATGTAGCTGCTGCTAGCTGCTGCTCACAGTTGGTTTGGATGATTTCCACTCTGCGAGATTTTGGATTGTTCTTTCCTACCAGGGTTCCATTGTTTTGCGACAGCACCAGTGCTATTAGTGTAGGGAAAAAACCTTGTCTCCATTCAAAAACCAAACATATTGATGTGCGCTTTCACTTTCTGTAGGATCAATATGAGAAATGTGTCATTGACCTTGTTCATGTTGATACCCATCATCAGTTAGCTGACATTTTCACCAAACCCCCAGATCAGTCTACTTTTGAGCGTTTACGAGGGGATTTGGGTGTTGTGTATCCTTTCTAGGATATTTTGCGTCAGTTTTCCTTCTTCTTTACTCTTTTCTTGAGTCTTTTTGTGTGTGTTCATATCATACATATTCACATATCACACTTTTAAGCTTGCTTCTGTTATATGATTGGACTGCTTTACTTATTCTAGCTGGTACATGCTTTTGAATACTTGTCAATGATCATGCTTTGGTTCAGTTCACTTGATATGTCTGATATCTGTCATATGCATGGCTTTTATGCTTTAAACTTAAAAAATGATCACCATTGCTTCTGGTAACTAGCATGTGTAGGATGAATGTTTTTGCTATCTGTTACATGCCTTGTAGTTCGTTCCTCACATAGATGTCGATATGCAACTTGGACATCGTTCTGTTTTAAAACATGGAAATGTGCTATAAAAATGATGAAAAATCAAGAAAAATGAAAATTCCATGCCTCTTTATGCATTACTTGTAAAGATCCAGGTGGGTTTGCTTTGTCGCATTGCATTGTTCTGGACTGCGTACCATAGCACTTTGGTATGAACTAGGACAATGTAGTGTATGCCAAGAGCAAGGTCTTAAGCTTCTAATGGTCCAGATCTGGCCTAGGCTTGACTTGGTCGGTCAGCATAAGGTTTGACATGCAAATAACCCCTGGCATAAATGAAAAAGAGAAAAGAAAAAGCCTGAAAATTGAATTGATAACAAGTTTGCTGAAGCACGTTGTTTTGGATGATGCTTATCTTGGTCGATATCAGTTAGCTTCTACATCTCATGTTTTACCTTGCTTGTTAACTGGAAAATATGGTGATGCTTTTGTTTGCAAAAATTGAAAATGCGTGCTAATGATTTTCTTTAGATATCATCTGTTGCACTGATCATGCCCTGTATCGTAGACAGTATGTCTTTTGCTGTATCTATTAGATGTTGTAATTGCAGTCAATCATATCTGATAAGCATGCTTTATTCACTCCTCATGCACCCAGTTGCATTCATTGCATATTTTGAGGGGGAGTTGCATTTTAGGGGGAGTCTGTATCTCTTTTGAGTGCTTGATGAGTTCACTTGTCAACAAGGGGGAGAAATTTTGGGATAAGAGTTCAAGGGGGAGTTTTTGTCTCGATTGTCCTTACTCTTTTGATATCCTTGTTGTTGTTTCTGAGATCGCACTCATTTTGAGCTTTTACCTTTTGGTTAACCATAATGACCGCTTCTTGCTTTTGTTCGGTTTTTGGTCATTAGGGTTAAACTTTTACTTTATTTTCTTCTTCTTTGTTTTTCTTGTGCTTTGATTTCGTGTTTCCACAGTTGTTTGCAGGTACTGAAGAGCTGAAGAAGTGAAGTGTTGACAATGCACTCATCAAGGGGGAGATTGAGGAGCCATGCTGAATAGCGTGGGCCTCATGGCTCCAGATGTGATGAGTCATTGTCAACGATAGTCAAAGAGGACAGAAGAAGAGTGAAGATCTGCTGTTTCATGGGCCGCGTGTGACTCAGGTACACGGGCAGCGAGCGACTGTCGGGCAGAGGGGCCGCGAAGTCGGGCTGGCCCAATCCGGGTACATGGGCTAGGAGCAGCAGAAGACCCACTGGGCTGTTGACCAGGATTGACTCAGGTACACGGACGGTGAGTGATTGCCGGGCTGAGAGAGATGCGGAATCGGGCCGGCCCAATCCGGGTACCTGGTGCAAAGTCGGTGGAGGCTTTGTCAGTTTCGGCGCAAATCTGACAACCGCTAATCTTGTATCCGACTGTCCAGAAGAGAAGCCGTAGTCGCTACTGAAAGCTTAGCTTCCGGATAAGTCATCTGTATCTCTAGGCCCACAGTCAGTCAGTCGAGTCTGTAAAAAATCCTAAGGGCAGTTTAGTCTTTTCCTTTATTTTAGCATCTGTAAAAAACCCTAAGGGGCTGGTGGAATATTCCTGAGTGTTGGCCATCCTATAAATAGGGCCCCAATCCCTAGGGTTACTTCACTCTTTTGCTGAAATCACTTTCTATTCTATTGGGTCATTTTGTTCCCTGCATTCTCTCTCCTGTTTGTGCGCCGCCAGGCTTCTGCTCATGCTATTTTCCATCCCTGCGTCTCTGCTGTTCATCATGTTGCTGTGAAATTTTATTCCCTGCTATTCTCATTCGGTGCGCAGTGTTTATTGTGTGGGTTTAATGCTTCGGTCTATGCGCAGTTGTTTTTATTCCTGAGAACGTGTCTCTGTTGCTTCTGTTCTTCACGTGAGGAGTACTAGTTCTTGCTGGTTGCAAGTAGTACTACTTCTCTGTAGCAACAGTACACTAGTACTCTAGGCTTGCTTTTTCCAGCGTAGCTTTTTGATCGAGTTGACAGGGCCAAAGTCCCTTTTCTGGTTGTTTCTGGCGAAGCCCCTTCTCTATGTTCGAAGTCCCTCAGCTCCGTGAGGCAGGCTTCGATCTGACATCCTCGAGGGCTTCGCTTGAACTTCGACTTCACTTTGTGTACTGTTGGCGTAAAAGATTACGCTAACAGGTTTCTGAAGATTAGAAACTAACAAACGAAGTGTTTGCGAAGGAAACTATTCCAAGCCTCCGAAAGGATAATAACTTAGAATAGTTCGAAAGTGTGTATTGAATAACTTGTATTCGGTCCTCATTACAGGGTAAAACGGGGGGTATTTATAGGCCCAAACATTAAGGAAAAGACCCTTTTACCCCTCTATTACAACCGACATAGTGGAAACTATTCGGTACCCTTAATATGGCTAAAATGGTAAAAGACTAATCTAATGAGAAAAAAGATAAGTCTTCCATCTTAGCTGGCAAAGAAGCTTCCGGAAGAGTCTATGTTCGAAGATATACTCCGAACTAGAGTCCGTCATCATACGTCGAACTTGATTCAATGTATCTCCGAAGTTATATGCTGGTAAACTTCACTTAATCAACATTCTTTATCTTGTTACTGCAATAACCCTGAAGATGGAATATTTTCCCCCAACAGTAGCCCCTCAAATACGCTTCTCCGCTAAATCTGTAAAGTTAGGAGAGCAGTATACACAAGAAAAATAATCATGCGCAGGGGTTAGCAGATTCTAATCCATCTCCGAAATGCATGGAGATGCAAGACTTCAACTCAGTTTCTAAGAAAATTACATTTGAACTATCTTAGAATTAACTCGAGAAGTCCGAAAGTCTTTTTAGACTTGGAAGAAATAGCCGTTGGCTTCTTTCTTCTAACGGAAGTTACACGACATGTTAATTTCGCAACAAAGTAACAGTTGAGAATGCGAAACGGCATAGGCAAACGGTAAAAAATCGGGGTCTGAGCTATAAATAGAGGGTCCAGACCCTTCTCGAGTACCTTTCCACCGCTTTCATGCAAACAAAACATCAATCAAGCCCTAGCCTCCATTTTACTTCTGAAGCAATGCGTGAGATCCAATGGCGAAAACTAGTTTCAAGGGTCCTGGAGCAGCTTCAACCGTGGCCCGGCAGCAGGCTGTGGCAGCAGCAGCGGCTGCAACATTCGTGGCGGCGACTCCGACACCATCAATGGCAACAATGGCGGCGGCGGGGAGAAATCTCCAAAATGTCGGCCCTCAAGACCTTTTTCTGGCATCAACGAAGTACACAGATCAATCCTTTCAATTGGGGCCTTCAACTTGCAAAAGAGAATCACTCGCGGCCGCAATAGAGGGCAAAATTAGTTCGGGAGTCATGATTCGCAAACACGGGAAAGAGATCATTCCGTCACCAAAATGTCGAAGGTAAACTTCGCATACTTCTTTTGTTCTTTTTTCCTGCGAAATTATACAATGTATAATACCTTTGTTTTAACAGGATCCACTCCCGTGGAAGAGGTCCGTCCCGAGGATATAATTTCTGGACCTTCGACAGCTTCGGAGCCAATTCCAGGAGCCACTCAGATGGGACCTGGAAAAGGCAAAGGCAAGATGGACCCCCTCCCTGCTCCGAGCTCAGGATCAACTCCATCTGAGTCAACAGACAAAAGCCAATCTACTGAGGGGGGCCAGTCTGCCGGGGCTCCAAAGAACATGGGTCAGCACTCCGGGTCTTCGCCAAACGAAGATGACCAGCAAGCCTTGAGCATGCTCCCTCTTCTAGCTCCTTTCTTGGAGGGAAGAACTGGGCTTCGAACTTTGCTCGAGCCTTTGGATCGAGCTAGTCGTGAAGTCGGGGAGACAGACTTGGTGGCTATCTTGAGCGAGGCGGAGAGTTCGGAGCTTAACGCTGCCATGGAACGTGCATCATACCAGGTACGAAGTATCTGCAAAACAACATCAAATTTATATACAAATAATTTCTCACCTTGGTTTTTTCTTTTGCAGCAAACAGTCTTGGCCCGAGCTGCGAACATCTCAAATGAACGTGGAAGCATTCGCCTTCGAGAGGAAAATGCAACTCTTCAACGAAATATTACTATCTCCGAAGGTCGGGTTGCCCACTTGGACAACATGGTTTCAACGGAGCGCAGGGCCAGACAAGGCTTGGAAGCTGCGAACAAAGAGCTCGAAGCAGAAAAAATTGTGCTTCGACCAGAAATCGAAAAGATGCGGGCGGAGCATGCTACAGCGGGGGCTGAGCTTGTTAGACTCCAAGAAGAAAAAGCCAAAGCTACCGAAGAAGCTAGCCAGCTGCTCAATCAGAAGAATTCTTTAGCTACGGAAGCAGCTAGGCTCTCTGGAGTAGTAAGAGAATTAACTTCGACGAAGGATGCCTTAATTGAAGATAAGCTGAAGTTGGAGAAGGTAGCTGCGGAGGTCATGGACCAATAACTAGGCGTTCTTGAGTACTTCGGTACTACTGGGACGCTTCCTTCGGATGACAACATCTCCCTGCTGCGACGGTTGAAGAGGATCCAAGGAGCAGCGAAGCAAATGAAGACAGCAGGCATTCGGTACGGAGAAATATCCGGACAAGTGGCTGCTGTCGGCATACTTCGTTACTATGAAGATCTGGGCCAATCGATAACTCCGAGCACAGAGGCGGCTCCCATTACCTTTGATGACAACCAGCTCCTTACTCCTTCCGAAGGTGTGGCCGCTGCTTGGCAACCCTTTCAAACTTCATGGAGAGCCGAAGGTCGCTCTGCGATCAAGGCCTGGATTGATGAAGGGCAACGCCAGAAACAAGCTCGGTCCCAAGCTTCGAGCAGCCAGCCTCCACCAAACCTGTAGGTTTAGATTTATCTTAGGATCTTCGACTATGTAAAGCATTATGCTTTTGTACATTTATGAATGAAAATTTGCTTATCATGTTTTTAGGCTTTGCCTCATATGGAAGATGTCGAAGTGTTAGACGTTAACGACGAACTCCGCTTACTATGGGCTACCTTCAATATCTTAAAACTTCACAAGCGCCCTCGATTTTTAGTTCCTCGGAATAGCTCTGGAGCGATTATACCCGAAGTAAGCAAAGACATACTGTCTTATATTAAAGAGGAAGAAAAAGAAGTTAACTTGGAAACTTCATCTTCTGAAGACATTGTATGGTCCGAAGACGAAGATGAAGCTCAAGGTAAAAATCCTGAAGAACTTGGAAGCTGGGAAAGGAGCCCCGAACGGCTTCGAACTTGGGCCGAGCTTCAACAAGAACAAAAAGACTTTAGAGCTTCGAAGGGAGGCAGGAGAGTTAAACGCAAAGTTGTTAGAACTCCTGGCTCTGGAACTAGTCGTTCCAACCCTAGCTCTAGAGATCGAAGAGGTCTTCGATTCCTTCTTGGTATAGATACCATTTTTTCATGATGTAATCATATTTGTTCGAATAATAAATATCGATTTAAAATTGTCTCCCTATTTACTAGCCCCTCTTTGGGCGTAAGCAACTTCGAACTGTACTCAAAGATGGTTAGGCGCAAAGAAAAAACTAGTATAATTTTTGGGGTTCGGAGCCCCTCAGCAATTTAAAGATTGATTAAAATCTTATAAAATGTCTTCGACTATTTGTAGTCTGAAGACTGGTGTTGGCGTAAAAGATTACGCTAACAGGTTTCTGTAGAAAAGAAACTAACAAACGAAGTGTTTGCGAAGCAAACTGTTCTAAGCCTCCGAAAGGATAATAGCTTAGAATAGTTCGAAAGTGTGTATTGAATCACTTGTAATCGGTCCTTATTACAGGATGAAATGGGGGGTATTTATAGGCCTAAACATTAAGGAAAAGACCTATTTACCCCTCTATTACAACCGACATTAAGGAAACTATTCGGTTTCCTTAATAGGGCTAAAATGGTAAAAGACTAATCTAATAGGATAGAAGATAAGTCTTCCATCTTAGCTGGCAGAAAAGATCCTGAAGGGCTTTGGTTCGAAGACATACTTCGAACTAATGCCTGTCTTCGGGCTTCGAACCAGGTTCCGAGCATCTTCGAAGAAGGTCTTCGGACAATCTTCGAACTAGTTGGCTGTCTTCATGCTGCTTTGGCAATAACCCCGAAGATGAGATATTTTCCCCCAACAGTAGCCCCTCGAATACGCTTCTCCGTTCGACCTGTAACGTTAGGAGAGCAGTATACGGAAAGAAAAGATAACCAATCATAGGGGTTATTGATTTTCGTTTTATCTCCGAAATGCATGAAGATATGAACTTCGAATCAGTCATAAGGTAATTACCCTTCGAACTATCTTAGAACTGACTCAGGAAGTTCGAAAGTCTTTTTAGACTTAGAAAAAATAGTCGTTAGTTTCTGTTTCTAACGGAAGCTATACGAGGCGTTATTTTCGGAGGAAAATAACAGGCGGGAATGCGAAAGGGCAGAGCCCAAACGGTAACAAACGGAAAGATTAGGCTATAAATAAAGAACCCCAGAACTTACTCGATTACCTTTTCACCGCTTCCTCTCAGTCAAAAGCTTTTTGAGCCCTTTGAGTTCTTGAGCCCTAGCCTCCATTCTCTCAGATCAATCCGGCAATCGCGATGGTGAAGACCAAGGGATCTGCGCCTCCTTCGGCCTTGGCTCGGCAGCAGGCAGCCGCAGCAGCAGCGGCGGCGACATTGGCGGCGGCACCCTCGATGCAGGCGGCAATATCCATGGCGGCAGGGGGGAGAAATCCCCAAATCGCCGATGACCAAGGTCTGTGCCCTCCATCGACCAAATATTTGGATCAGTCCTTTGAATTGGGACCTTCGACCTACAAAAGAGAGTCCTTGGCAATCACAGCAGGGGGTAAGATTAGCAATGGGGTTATGGTTCGGAGGCCGGGCAAAGAAGCAATCCCATCACCAAGACCCGGAGAGGTCGTAGTGTTCGAAGCTTTTTTCGAAGCAGGCTTGGGCCTCCCTGCTGTGGATTTCTTGGCCGAAGTTCTTGACCTGTTTCATGTAACCCTCCCCCAGCTATCTCCGAATGCTGTAGCTAGATTAGCTATCTTTGAGTGGGCGCTGAGAGCCGAAGGCTGTGAGGGGAGGGCTGAAATCTTCGCTGCACTGCACAGAGCGACTTGTCAGCCGAAGACCTCCATAGGCTCCGGAGGTGAGAAAGTAGTGGTTGCCTTCGGAAGGATCAATTTTAGGCTTCGAGACGAATATGCTCTGCGATTTCCTGCTAAGGCCATCAATGCTAGATGGTATACTGATTGGGTACTGAGGTGGTTTTATGCCGAAGTCGGAGCTAGCAGTCCTCTGGCTGGGCCCCTCAAAGAAATCCAATTCCGGAAAGAAGCCCTAGTGCAACCTGACGAAGGCCAGCTCGAAGCCCGCCTGAACCTGCTTGAAAAAGTTAGCCGAAGGCTCAGTATGCGAGACTTGGCTGAAGAATTCATCGGTCTTCAAATTCCTCCACTGATGGCCAACTGGCCTATCATCTTCGAAGATGACTCCGAAGGCGGCCTTCGCAAAATCAATTATACTTCGAGCCCTGCAGGTAACTTCGAAACCAACATGCATTGTACATATTTACTTCGAAGAAAGACTAACTCGAATTATTTTTTAGCTTCTTCAGACCCTATTACATCGGAACAAATCGTAAGGGCTTCGGAGAAGATTCTGGGTGCTCCAACTCCGTCGGAAAAAGAATGGCGAATCAAATTAGTCGGAAGTTGGGAGCGATTTAACAGAGTATGGGGAATGTTGGAGTTAACTCCGCCCCCTCTGATGGACTGGGTGCCTCAAGAAAAAGGACCCAAGAAGAGAGTAGCTGAAGCTGGAGCCTCCAGCTCCGCAAGGACTCCGATGAAGAAGGTGGCTCGGAAGCCGAAGAACCTCGCACCTTCGAGCTCAAGAGCTTCGATTTCTAGTTCTAAAGAAGACGAAGGTATATTTTTAATGAAATTGATTGAGGAAGATGCAGCTCAACGAAGTATTCACATTGAAGATACTGCAGGTATACCAGAGCCCCAAGCCAACATCGAGGAAGTAAGAGCTCCGGATACCCATGAAGAACAAAACGAAGCCCCTATGGGTGTAGATGAGGCCAAAGAACCTGCGAACGTACCGGAGTCTGGAGACAATGCTGATCAACCAATGACTTCGGTAGTTCAAGAAGATACAACTCAGGACGGAGTTCCTGCGAACGAAGGTGGGGTCGAAGTCACTATGGCTTCGATTCCTGAAGAAGTAACGAGGACTCCCCAGGACGATGCTCCTGCAGTCCAAGATTTAACGGCTGATTCGGATGAGGACTACACTTTTGATCCTCCGATCAGTCCGGTACTCGATATTCCAGAGAATGTCGAAGGTAAATTTTGCATAATTTTTATCAATTTTTGCAAAATTATACAATGTATAATATTTCTGTTTTTGCAGAGCCTCCTGTTGTCGAAGTATCTCACGAAGATACAATTCAAAGACCTTCGACAACTTCGGAGCCACAGCCGGAGGTTACTTTACCGGGGCCTGGAAGAGGAAAAAGACACATAGAGCCTCTCCCTGCTCAAGGATCAACTTCATCTGAGTCGACAGATGAAAGTGAATCAACTGAGGGGGGGCCATCTTCAGAAGTTCCAAGGGCCTCGGAAGAACTCTCTGGACCTTCGCTAAGCAGAGCTGATCAGAAAGCTTCAGTAATGCTTCCTCTCATAACTCCTTTTTTGGAGGAGAGAACCGGACTTGGGACTTTGGTTAAACCTTTGGGTGAAGCCAGTCGCAAAGTCGGGGAAACAGAACTGGTAGCCCGTTTAAGCAGAGTGAAGGGTTCAGAGCTTAACCTTGCTGTGGAAAGAGCAGCTTATCAGGTATAAAGCATCTTCGAACCAAATAGCAAATTATATATGAATAATTTCTTATTTCAGTTTTTCTTTTTTCTTAGCAAGCAGTCTTAGCCCGCGCTGCGGCGTTATCAAACGAAAATGAAATTGCTCAACTTCGGGAAGAGAACGAAGCTCTTCAAAGAAATTTTAACTTCTCCGAAGGTCGAGTAGCTCAGATGGACAATGTAATATCAGCAGAGCGAAGGGCTAGGCAAAGCTTGGAGGCTGCGAAGAAAGAGCTCGAAGCAGAAAGAATTGTGCATCGGGCAGAGATTGAAAGACTGCGGACGGAGGATGCTGCCAAAGGGTCTGAACTTGTAAGGCTACAAGAAGAAGCTGGCCAACTCCGGACTCAGAAGAATGCTTTGACTACGGAGAATGCTAGAATCTCCGGAGTTTTAGCAGAAACGACTTCGGTCAAGGATGCACTTAATGCGGAAAAGCTCAAGTCTGAGAAGGTGGCTTCGGAGGTCATCGAACAGATGCTAGGTGTCTTGGAGTACTTCGGTACTACTGGATCACTACCTTCGGATGACAATGTAACTCTGCTGCGCCGGCTAAAGAGGATCCAAGGAGCAGCGAAGCAAATGAAGACGGCAGGCATGCGTTATGGAGAACTCTCCGGACAAGTGTCTGCCCTTGGAATACTTCGTTACTACGAGGATTTGGGCCGAACAATCACTCCGAGCGCAGAGGGCTCCATCATCTTCGACGACGCGAGACTTTTGACTCCTTCCGAAGGCGTAGCTACTGCTTGGCGAGCCTTCCAAACTTCGTGGAGAGCCGAAAAGCAAGTTCGGAGCCAAGCTTCGAGCAGTCAGCCTCCTCCGAACCCGCAGGTTTAGGATTATTTAGGATTTTTTGATTATGTAAAGCTGATGCTTGTAAATATTTATCAATGAAAGTCTTGTTTGTCATATTTTTAGGCTTTGCCTCTTATGGAAGATATCGAAGTGTTAGAGCTTAACAGCGAACTTCGCTCACTGTGGAACACCTTCGAACTTCTAAAGAGTTATAAGCGTCCTCGATTTCTTATTCCTCGAGATGACTCCGGCGTTATTGCGCCCGAAGTAATCAAAGACGTATTGTCTTATATCAAAGAGGAAGATAAAGAGATTGACGCAAACACCTCGTCTTCTGAAGACACTAATTGGTCCGAAGACGAAGGTGAAGCCCAAAATAAAAGATCTGAAGATCTTAGAAGCTGGGAAAGAAGCCCCGAGCGGCTTCGAACTTGGGCCGAGCTTCAACAAGAGCAAAAGGATTTTAGAGCTTCGAAGGGGAGGAAGAGAGTTAAACGTAAAGTTCTTAGAACTTCCGATGTTGGAACTAGTCGTTCCACCCCTAGCTCTCGGGACCGAAGAGGTCTCCGATTCCTTCTTGGTATAGATACCAATTTTTCATAATGTAATCTGTAAACACATTTGTTTCAATAATGAATGCCGATTTAAAATTGTCTCCATATTTACTAGCCCCTCTTTGGGTATAAGCAACTTCGAACTGTATTCAAAGATGGTTATGCGCAAAGAAAAAACTTCGGAGTACAATTTTTTGGGGGTTCGGAGCCCCTCTGTCATTTTAAAGATCTTTTGAAATCTTGTAACTTGGTACCTTTGTTTGCTTTACGAAAGAAATCAATTAAGATAACTTCGAGGACACTTTAGTGTCTTAAGAAATTTGTCACTTTGGACTTATATGAACAGACATTCGGAGCTCATGGCTTAAATGTTGTTTTGCTTTAGCCACCTTCGGCTATTTTTGCAGAAGTCTACCAGCCGGAGCTTGGACTTCGCAGAAATTGTAGCCACCTTCGGCTATTTTTTGCAGAAGTCTACCAGCCGGAGCTTGGACTTCGCAGAATTTGGCCACCTTGGGCTCTTTTTTGCAGAAGTCTACCAGCCGGAGCTTGGACTTCGCAGAATTTGGCCACCTTGGGCTCTTTTTTTGCAGAAGTCTACCAGCCGGAGCTTGGACTTCGCAGAATTTGGCCACCTTCGGCTCTTTTTACGGAAGTCTGACAAGCTGCAGCTTGGACTCCGCAGATTTTGGCCACCTTCGGCTCTTTTTACGGAAGTCTACCAGCCGAAGCTTGGACTCCGTAGAATGTGGTATTGGCTCTTTTACGGATGCCTACAAGGTATCAGCTTGGGCTCCGGATGGATTTCAGCCACCACACCGGAGGCTTCGACTTTATGGGTACGAAGTCCGGAAATACAGCCCAGCTTGATGACACTTCCCTCTCGATCGACTTCTGTCCCAGCGCGTCCGCTCGGGAAACTAGGAGTGTCAAGGGGAAGGCAAACCACAGGGTGTATGTTTTATTAATTTAGAGGTGATTACAAGCGGATTACAAGGAGCCCTTATGCGAAATATCGCTTTAGGTGCTCCGCATGCCAAGTATGTGCTAACTCTTCACCTTCTAAATTAGCTAATTTGAATGAACCAGGGCGCCCTGAGCGGACAATTAGATATGGACCTTCCCATTTATTGCCTAACTTCCCTGGTGCTATAATGCTTCGTAGAACAAGATGACCCGGCCTTAACTCGCTGAGCTTAACCTTCGGGTCATACCAAGTCTTCGTCTGCTGATGATACTTTGATAAATTAGCTACAGCTCGAAGTCTTGTTTCTTCTGACAAATCTAACGAAGCTTGTCTTTCTTCTTCGATGTCTGGTTCGGTGCTGCGAAATGATCCCCCTTTGAGCTCCGTTGGAGTCATTGCTTCATCTCCGAATAGTAGTCTGAACGGAGTAAAACCTGTGGACCTTGTTTGCGTAGTCCGAATGGACCATAGAATCTTCGGAAGCTCTTCGGTCCACAGTCCTTTTGATAATCCTACTATTCTTCGATTTAGCCCTGATAAAATAATTCCATTGGCTCGCTCAACGGCTCCATTCGACTGAGGATGTCTCACTGCAGCAAAACATAGTTGAATGCCTAGGTCTTCGCAAAACTTCCTGAAGGGTTCTGCGTCGAACTGTGTTCCATTATCAACTGTGAGATATCTAGGCACTCCGAACCGGCAAATAATGTTCTTCCAGAAGAATTTCTGTACATTATTCGAAGTGATAGCTGTTAAGGGCTCTGCTTCTACCCACTTAGAAAAATATTCAATGGCTACCACTGCGAACTTCAGATTTCCCTTTGCTAACGGAAAGGGACCAATTAAATCCATACCCCATCTGGCCATAGGCCAAACCGGAGCAATGACTTGAAGAGCTGTTGGTGGGCGATGACTCCGTCGACCCATCCACTGGCATCCTTGACAAGTGCGGACCAAGCTCTCCGCATCAGCTGTTATTGTGGGCCAATAAAGCCCCTGGCGAAGTGTTTTTCCTGCCAGAGCTCTAGGGGCTAAATGACTTCCACAAAGGCCTTCGTGAATTTCTCGAAGTATTTCTTGGCCTTCGGCTTGAGATATACATCGAAGTAGAGGTGAACATACTCCGGCCTTGTATAATATACCGTTGATTAACTGATAGTTTCTTGCTCTGAGCTTTAATCTTGACAATTGGGGCTCTTCGGGCAAATTTGTTCCTCCTTGCAAGAGTTGTATGATCGAATCTTTCCAATCTGCACTAGGAATGCAGAGAATCTCTGCAGAGGCAACTTGTGGCACCGAAGGTATATTGAGCTCCTCATAGAAAGCTTCGTCAGGCACATCCACAGCTCCGGCAGCAGCCTTCGCTAAAATGTCCGCTTGAACGTTTTCAGCTCCTTGTATACTCCGAATGGAAATACCGTTGAAATGTGCTTCGATCTTGCGAATTTCTTCCAAGTACTTTGCAAGCTGTGGATGTCGGACTTGGAAACTTTTGTCCACGTGCCCTGCTACTATCTGAGAATCTGTTTTTATAATTATCCTTGTAGCCCCTAGAGCACGTGCTTTCCGGAGTCCCAATAAAATTCCTTCGTACTCCGCTATATTATTGGTAGACTTAAAGTTGAGTCTTGCGGAGTACATTGCTCTTTGTCCTGACGGTGAAATTAATACTGCCCCAATGCCTGCTCCGGATGCTTGGAAAGCCCCATCGGAGTAAATAATCCAAACTCCGTCATCTGATTTCTTTGGAGTCAACTTCGCAGGTGGAGTCCACTCTGCTACGAAGTCTGCTAGGACTTGAGATTTGATAGCTGTCCTTGCTAGGAAAGATATGCCGAAGGGTGCTAGCTCTACTGCCCACTTTCCAATCCTTCCAGTGGAATCTTTGCTTCGGAGCATATCTCCTAAAGGATACGAAGTTGGTACAATTACATTATGAGCCAAAAAATAATGTCTTAGCTTTCTCGAAGCCATTATCAGAGCATAAACGAACTTTTCAAGTTCGGAGTATCTTGTCTTCGCTCCTGACAATGCTTCAGATACAAAATAGACAGGATTTTGGACCAACTTCCCATTGATATCTGCTTCTCTGACAAGGACTGCGCTGACAGCTGAACCTGTAGCTGCAAGATACAGGAGTAGGGTTTCGTCCGCAATAGGCACCGTGAGTGTAGCAAGATTGCTGAGATAATCTTTAATATTTTCGAAGCTTTTCTGACACTCCGGTGTCCATGCAAAATCTTCGGACCCTTTCAAAGCTTTAAATATTGGCAAACTCCTCTCCGCAGACCTTGATAAAAACCTGCTAAGTGCGGCCAGACGTCCAGTCAGCTTTTGCACTTGCTTTAAATTCTCCGGAGGAGCCATCTTCTGCAGCGCAGTTATTTGAGTAGGGCTAGCTTCAATTCCCCTGCTTGAAACTAAGTACCCTAACAACTTTCCAGCCTTAGCTCCGAATACACATTTTTCGGGGTTAAGACGGATTCCACATGCCCGAAGGCTATTGAATGTTTCTGCTAAGTCTAGGCTATGCTGGTGCTTTAAAGCACTCTTTATTACAATATCATCCATATAGGCCTCCACATTGCGACCTAGTTGATGACCTAGAGCCTTAGCAACTAATCTTGAAAAAGTAGCCCCGGCATTTCTTAGGCCGAAAGGCATTCTTACATAGCAGAAGACTCCCGAAGGAGTTACAAAGCTCGTCTTGATTTCATCTTCGCGCTTCAACCATATTTGATGATAACCGGAATACGCGTCGAGGAAGCTTAGTAACTCCGAACCTGCCGTGGAGTCAACTAGTTGATCAATTCGGGGCATGGGGTAGGGGTCACGTGGGCACGCTTTATTCAAAGATGTGAAATCAATGCACATGCGCCACTTTCCGGAGGACTTCTTCCTGACGAAGACTGGGTTGGCTAACCATTCTGTATGGGCCACTTCTCTGATAATCCCAGCCTTCAACAGTTTTTCAACTTCGTCCTTAGCTAGAGCAGCTCTCTCTGCGGACATCTTCCGAAGCCCTTGTCGAACAGGCCGGGCCTTCGGGTTTACAAGCAAACTGTGCTCAATAATATCCCGATCAACTCCGGTGATATCTTCGTCAGACCAGACGAAGACATCCAAATTTTCTTCTACGACCTTTTCCAAGGAAGTTGCAACTTTGGGAGGTAAATCTTTACCAAATTGAAAAGTGTATTCTTTACCATCTTTGACAATGATCTTCGTTGCAATCTCTCCTTCGGGACTTGGTCTTGGAAATGACTTCTTCGAAGCTTCGGAAGAGGCTGAAAAAATTTCTTCATCATTTTGAACACTGTTTACTTGCCTCGGATCAAGAGGAGGACCGTGACCATATTCTGCCCTCCGAGCCATGGCTTGATCTCCGAAGATTGTCAGAACTCCTGATTGTGTGGGCATCTTCATGCACAAGTAGTTGTGATGCGCCACTGCTCCGAACTGATTCAACATGCCTCGTCCGAAGATGACATTATAAGCATACGGGGCATCTACCACATCAAAGATAACTTCTTCAGTTCGGGCTAGTAAACCTTCTCCGAAGGTTACTTCCAGGCCTATCTGGCCGAGTGCATCTAGTGGAGGTCCTGCGAAGCCTTGCAGAGGACGAGCCGCTGGGAGGAGATGCTTCCGGGAAATGCATAACTGATCGAAGGCTTGTACAAATATGATATCTGCCGAGCTACCTCCGTCAATTAGCACCCTTCGGACTTCTGTCCCTGCAATATCAGCAGTAATAACCAATGGATCTGCATGTGGGAACTTGATACCAGCTGCATCCTCCGCAGAGAAAGATATTGGAACATGAGACCACTCCGGCATTGCAGCTGCAGATGACGAAGTCCCAATGTGACCTACTTCTCGAACGTACTCTCTTCGCTGTCTCTTGGACATGCTTCCGAGGGTACCTCCTCCGGAGATAGGGAGAACTACTCTCTTCCCTCTATCTTGTCCTTCTTCTTGCTTCGGAGGTGGCATAACATTGGCCACCGGAGGATGCCTTGCAGCATCAAAATTTTCTATCCGCGCCACAGCCTGGACCGGCTCCGGGCGCACTGCTGCTGCTGGACTTCGGTCGGTACTACCTCGACCCGAAGTTCTCTCCAAGTATTCTCCCCGAAGGGTAAGAATAGCCTTGCAGGTGTCAGTTGCATGGCTTCGATTCTCTCCATGAATACAGCAAAAAAGGGTCTGGCCCTTGCCAGCCGTTTTCCCTGGCGGCCTCCAACCGCTGGACTTGTTCCCCGCAGACTGTGGAGCTCTTGGTGCAAACTTCTGCGGGGGTGCAATGTTTAAGACTTCAGAGCGAGGGTGCTTTTGCCCTCTTCTTCTATCATGTTGCACTTCGGAGACTGGTTCTTGCGGCTGTGCCGAAGTCTTCACCTCTGCTTTAACTTCTGTCAATACTGTCGAAGTAGCAGTAGTCCTCCGAAGCCAACCTTCTTCTGACTTCGAGTATTCCTCGAAGTACGACATCAGCTGTGATACTGTGGTGATGCTCTTCCGATGCAGTTTATCCAGAAGGCCTTTATGACTGACGCCTTCTCGAGCCGCATCAACCACCGAGGATGTGGACAGCCCCCGAATTTGCGACTTCGTGTGAGCGAAGCGCTTGAAGTACTGCCTCAATGTTTCTCCGGGGAGCTGTTTCACTTGGAAAAGGCTTCCTGTCGACATGGGGGGCACGAAGGTGCCCTGAAAGTTACTTATAAACTTCTTCTTCAACTGTGACCACGAAGCGATTGATCCTGGCTTTAAAGACCAGAACCATCTCAACGCCACTCCTTGAAGGGCTAACGGGAAGCACTTCGCCATAGTTTCTCTGTCTCCGCCACTAGCCTCAATTGCTAGGGCATAAGAACGCGCAAACTCATTGGGATCTTCGTCTCCGGCATACTTGCAAAGCTTCGAAGCTTTGAACTTCGGATCGAAGCGAACCTTCTGAAGCTCGGGATGCAACGGAGATTCATTGTCATAAGAGGCGTTCTCCGGGGCTTCGGGATAATCAAGATCGTCGTCTTCGGGCACTTCGGGGATAGCTGGGGTGGCTTGAGAGCGAAGTCTGTTCGCAGCCTCTTGTCGCCACCTTGCTACCTCGGCTTGAAGATTGGCCATTTGAGTGGCCATGTCTCCAAGGCTATCTTCATCTCCTCCGGAAGGACCTTCCGGGTCTTGAGAACTGGTATGATCAGTTCGAATCGGAATAGAGGGTGGCGGAGTGGCTCCGGGCGGTCGGAGTATGGAAGGGGTTGGCGGAGAGGTTTCGTATCCTCGAGGGATAGAAGCCCCTTGCGGAGTTTGAGGTGGAGGGATAGTCGAAGACCCTCCGACTTCGACTGTGTCAAAGGGTATCTCTCCGGAGATCCGAGAAGACCTCCGAGTAGGATTGCGAGGTGCGCTCCGCTTAGGAGGCATGATGTAAGAAATTGGTAGAGAACGAAGTTTTTTGAACTAAGTTCCCCACGGACGGCGCCAACTGTTGGCGTAAAAGATTATGCTAACAGGTTTGTGTAGAAAAGAAACTAACAAACGAAGTGTTTGCGAAGCAAACTGTTCTAAGCCTCCGAAAGGATAATAGCTTAGAATAGTTCGAAAGTGTGTATTGAATCACTTGTAATCGGTCCTTATTACAGGATGAAATGGGGGGTATTTATAGGCCTAAACATTAAGGAAAAGACCTATTTACCCCTCTATTACAACCGACATTAAGGAAACTATTCGGTTTCCTTAATAGGGCTAAAATGGTAAAAGACTAATCTAATAGGATAGAAGATAAGTCTTCCATCTTAGCTGGCAGAAAAGATCCTGAAGGGCTTTGGTTCGAAGACATACTTCGAACTAATGCCTGTCTTCGGGCTTCGAACTAGGTTCCGAGCATTTTCGAAGAAGGTCTTCGGACAATCTTCGAACTAGTTGGCTGTCTTCATGCTGCTTTGGCAATAACCCCGAAGATGAGATATTTTCCCCCAACAACTGGTAACTTAGTACCTTATGTTTTTTAAAGAAATCACTTTGGACAACTTTCCCGACACTTTAGTGTCCTACATGATTTGTCACTTTGGACTTTCTTAACAGACATTCGAAGCTCATGGCTCAAACTTTGTTTTGTTTTGGCCTCCTTCGGCTCTTTTTGAGAATTCTGTCAAACCAATGGTTTGGAGTTCACAGTGGTCTCTTTGGACTCTTTTTACGGATGCCTACAAGCCGGTGGCTTGGGCTCCACATCATTTGGTCTCCTTGCACTCTTTTTATGGATGTCTTCCAGCCGTTGGCTTGGACTCTGCATTCTGTGGTCTCGGGATCTTTTACGGATGTCTTCAAGCCGGTGGCTTGGACTCCGGATTATGTCAGCCCACCACCTCGGAAACTTCGGACCAGTGGTTCGAAGCCCAAAAATATGATTCAAATTAATGACACTTCCCTCTCGGTCAACTCTGCTATTCCAGTGCGTCCACTCGGAAGTGGGAAGTTTATGAGGGGTAGGCATTATCTGAACCATATGCTTTATTAATTCAGAAAGTGCTTACAAATGATTACAAGGAGCCCTTATGCGAAGTATCGCTTTAGGTGCTCTGCATGCCATGTATGCGCTAACTCTTCACCTTCCAATTAGCTAATTTAAAAGAACCAGGACGCCCTGAGCGAACAATTAAGTATGGACCTTCCCATTTATTTCCTAATTTTCCTGGTGCTATGATACTTCGCAAAACGAGATGACCCGGCCTAAGTTCATTAATCTTGACCTTCGGGTCGAACCAAGCCTTCGTCTGCTGCTGATACTTTGACAAATTTGTCACAGCTCGAAGTCTTGTCTCATCTGTTAAATCCAGCGATGCTTGTCTTTCTCCTTCTACGTCCGGTTTGGTGCTGCGAAGTGATCCTCTTTTGAGCTCTGTTGGTTTCATAGCTTCATCTCCGAATAATAGTCTGAATGGAGTGAAACCCGTGGACCTCGTTTGAGTGGTCCGAATGGACCATAAAATCGTCGGAAGTTCTTCGGTCCAGAGTCCTTTTGCCAATCCTATTATCCGTCGATTTAGCCCTGACAAAATGTTACCATTGGCTCTTTCTATAGCTCCGTTAGACTGAGGGTGTCGCACTGCAGCAAAGCATAGCTGGATGCCTAGATCTTCGCAAAATTTCTTGAAGGGTTCTCCGTCGAATTGTGTTCCATTGTCAACTGTGAGTTGTCTAGGCATTCCGAACCGGCAAATGATATTCTTCCAGAAAAATTTATGTACATTGTTCGAAGTGATAGATGTTAAGGGCTCTACTTTGACCCACTTTGAAAAGTATTCAATTGCTACCACTGCAAACTTCAAATTTCCTTTTGCTGTTGGGAAGGGACCAATAAGATCCATGCCCCATCTGGCCATGAGCCATACCGGAGCTATGACTTGAAGGGATGTTGGTGGGCGATGACTCCTTCGTCCCATCCACTGACATCCTTGGCAAGTGCGGACCAAGCTCTCCGCATCAGCTACTATTGTAGGCCAATAAAGCCCCTGGCGAAGTGTTTTTCCTGCCAAAGCTCGAGTGGCCAGATGGCTACCACAAAGTCCTTCATGGATTTCTCGAAGAATTTCTTGACCTTCGGCTTGAGATATACATCGGAGTAGAGGGGAACATACTCCGGCCTTGTATAAAATACCGTTGATTATTTGATAATTCCGAGTTCTAAGCTTTAACCTTGAAAGTTGTGGCCCTTCGGACATATTTGCCTCTCTTTGCAACACTTCCATGATTGAACTTTGTCAATCTGTACTTGGAATGCAAAAGACTTCTGTAGCAGGAATTTGTGGTACCGAAGGTGTACTGAGTTCTTCATAAAAAGATTCTTCGGGTATGTCCATAGCTCCGGCTGCAGCTTTTGCTAAGATGTCAGCTTGCATATTTTCTGCTCTAGGTATACTCCGAATGGAAATCCCTTTAAATGCTACTTCAATCTTTCAGATTTCTTCTAAGTACTTTGCAAGCTGTGGGTGCTGAACTTGGAAACTCTTGTCTACGTGCCCTGCTACAATCTGAGAATCTGTTTTAACAACGACTCTTGTAGCCCCTAGAGCACGTGCCTTTCGAAGTCCCAATAAAATTCCTTCATACTCCACTGTATTATTGGTAGACTTAAAGTTGAGTCTTGCGGAGTACATTGCCTTTTGCCCTGAAGGCGAAATTATCACAGCTCCGATGCCTGCTCCAGATGCATGGAAAGCTCCATCAGAGTAAATACTCCAAGTTTCTTCACTTGACTTCTCCAGAGCCCATTTTGCAGGGGGAGTCCACTCTGCCACGAAGTCGACCAATACTTGCGACTTAATTGCTGTTCTTGCCAGAAAAGATATGCCGAAGGGTGCTAACTCAACAGCCCACTTCCCAATTCTTCCAGTGGAATCCTTACTTCGGAGCATATCTCCCAAAGGATACGAAGTTGGTACAATGACATTATGTGCCAAGAAATAATGCCTTAGCTTCCTTGAAATATTTTCCCCCCAACAGTAGCCCCTCGAATACTTCTCTCCAAATTGTCCATGCAATGAAGAGGGCAGTACATGCAAGAAATAATTTCGTGCTTAGAATTTAGATAGGAACTTGAAAAACTTTACCATTCTTAGAAACATTTGGAAATTGAGGGCCTTCGGACCAACTTATGCGGAGATATTCACTGCAATGGCTTTGGAGATCTATATTTGGCGGAGCCGATATAGCCATTAATCTTTCCAGTCGTTAGACTTTAGATCCATTAGATTCGGAAAAAGAGTTGTTACTCCTTGAGGAGGCTAACGGTTGCTTCAACTCCGTAGGCGTAACTTCTCATGAAATGTCTCAACAAATTATGACAGTACCGAAGATGTAACAAAGCACCCAAACGGTGCACCCCTACGTACAATACAAAGAATGCATGCTATAAATAAGAAAGTAAAGGTAAATTTCGGATACTTTACTGACTTCTTTCACGTTTCACCTTTCTTATTTCCGAGCTCATCCTTTCAAACTTCTCCTTTTCTCCGATGACAAGCCAGAAATCTCCCATTCCTGCTTCATCCTTGGCTCGGCAGCAAGCGATGGCGGCGGCGGCAGTGGCGGGGCCTTCAGACAACCCTCGTCCATCTGGTCCTCATGACCTTCGCCTAGCGTCTACCAAGTATACGGAACAATCGAATAGCTTGGGGGCATTGTCATGCTCGAAGAAGTCGATTGATGCGGCAATCGCCGGGAAGATGGAACCTGGAATCAAGATTCGCCAACCTAGGGGTAAAGTGATCCCGGCACCACGCGCCAGAGAGGTGGTGGTGTTCAAGGCATTCTCGAAGCCAGATTGGGACTCTCGGTAGTGGATTTCCTCTCTGAGGTATTAAGGTTGTTCCATGTCACCTTGCTCCAACTCTCTCCAAATGCCATTGCTTGCCTGGCCATCTTCGAATGGGCAATGCGGGCCGAAGGATGCGCCGGGAGAGCGGAGATTTTTGTGGATCTTCATAAAGCTTCGTGCCAGCCGAAGACTTTTACCAGAGCCGAAGGGAAGAAGATGGTGATCGCCTTCGAGAGCATTAACTTCCAGCTCCGCGAAGAGTTCCAGGACCGGTTTCCAGCGAAGGCCATCAATAACATATGGTATTAAGATGAGATCCTTCGCTGGTTCTACACCGAGGTAGGGATGGACTGTGCCTTGGCCGGACCCTTGGAGGACATTTTTTACCGGAGGAAGGTGGAGGTCCAAGTGGACCCAAGTCAACTTCAAGTCCGCATCGGGTTGTTGCACTCCGTGAGTCGTCGCATGAGTATGCGCGACTTGGTAGAGGAGTTCATCGGACTCTAGATCCCTCCTCTAATGGCTGCTTGGCCAATCAACTTTGAGGAAAACCCAGAGGGAGGACTTCGGGAGATCCCTTCAAGCACCGCAGGTAAGCTTTCCAAACATCCTACATTAAAGTGTTTTGCACACAGTATCGATTTTATAGAAATGACTTAATTAAAATGACATCTTATCTTTCAGCTTCGTATTTGGAACAAATCATCTGAGCTGTAGAGAAGGTTCTCGGAGCCCCTACGCTCATTGAAAAGGAGCGGAGGATTAAGATGGTTGGGACTTGGGAGCGGTTCAACAGAGTATGGAGTGTGCTCGGAGTTGAACCCCCAACCTATCCAGACTGGTCCACCATAGACCAGGCTTCGAAGAAAAGGAAGGCAGAGGTGGGGTCTTAGGTTTAGTGAAGATGCCTGCTAAGAAGGTGGTCCAGAAGCCGAAGGCCCTCACTCCTTCGAAATCTCCTGTCTCGTCGTCGAAATAATCCGAAGATGAAGAGGATGTAGACATAGCGATGGCGGAGGAGTTTGAGGCCCTTCTTACTGGGGACGAAGAGTCTCAGATGGGAGCTGAAGTCTCCATTTGAGATGGCGTGGTGGCAGCGCCGAGAATCGAAGATAACCCTGAGCATGCGGAGACAGTAAACATCCCGCCTAGCAAGGAGGATGCTCCTTATATGGAGGAAGGCAGAGTCGAGACTATTGAAAACCAAGTCTTGGCTCCGGATAAAGTGATATCTATAGTGGTCGAAGATATCTCTATAGACATTCCTTCGGTTCGAAGTCTGGAGTCCGAAGAGGACTTCGGACAGATGCTCAAGCCCCTAAGCAGTCTAGTGCTCGTCCGACAATAAGATGTCAGAGGTAAGCCTCAACTGAAAACATTTTCTTCTCTTTTTTGTGTCCTGCAAAATTTAAGAAATATCATATACCTTTGGTTTTTATAGGATTAGCTCTGGTGGAGGTGGATTTTGTTGCGGAGGTGGTCCTGGAACCTACGGCAGCTCTGGTGCCATCACCGGCTGCGCAGCAAGAGGTGGCTCCAATTGTGGAGGTAGCTTCGAAGGAGGTGGCAGGACCTGGAAAGGGTAAAGGTAAAAGTTGGCCCCTGCGTGCTCCCATTCCAGGATTGACTCTGTCGGAGTCTATGGATGGAGGCCAATCCACATAAGCCTCCGAGGCTGCTTCATTGTGCTCCGGTCCTTCTCCTAGAGTTGATGATCGGAGTGCCTTGTCAAGGATTCCTCTCCTGGCCCCCTTCCTTCAATGGAGGATAGGACTTCGGACTTTGTTAGAGCCTCAGCTCAAGCTAGTCGAGTAGTTGGGGAGACTAACGTGGTCTCTTTCCTTGGAGAGGCCAAAGGGTCGGAGCTTGATGTTGCTCTCGAATGGGCGGCTTAGCAGGTATGAAGCACCTGCAAAAATGAGTTTATTCTGAACATATATACATAATTTACTTACATTATCCCTCTTTCTTTGCAGCATGTAGTTCTAGCTCGAGCTGTGGTTGTGTCGAATGAGCGAGAATGCAACCGGCTCAGAGAGAAGGTGATGGCTCTTGAAGGGAGTCTTACCAACTCTAAGAACCAAGCTTTGAGCTTGGAAGAGATGGCTTCGGCGGAGTGGATCGCTAAAGCTAGGTTGGAGGCTACGAAGGAGGAGCTCGAGGCTAAGTGGGTTGTACTCCGAGCTCAAGTGGAAAGGCTCCGAAAAGAGCAGGCAGCTTCGGGGGCTGAACATGTCAAGCTCCGAGAAGAGCAGCAAGGTTTGGCTGAGGAGGTGAAGAAGTTGCTCAGACTAAAAAATGTCCTAATCATGGAGATAGTGCGGTAGAAAAGATAAAGTGTGATAGTGCGGTCTCTGAGACCATGGACGCCCTTCGGGGTGTTTTGGAATACTTTGGCACTTCTTGCGCCTCCTTGTCATCTACCAATGACTCTCTGCTACGAAAGATGAAGATGATCCAAGCAGCAGCGAAGACAATGAAGACTGCGGGTACTTGGTATGGATAGATCTCTGGCCATGTAGCCGCTATTAGAGTGCTTCGTTACTACGAAGACATCGGATTGTCTGTTTCGCCGGAGCCCGGAGTAGCCCCCGCTAGCTTTGGAGGTGACCGTCTTTTGACCCCTTCACCTGACGTGGTCACAACTTGGGAGGCTTTTCAACCATCCTGGAAAGCTGAAGGCCGGTCGGCCATGAAGGCAATGATCGATGAAGGCCTCCGTCAAAACAAAGCATGAGCGCAGCCTTCGAGCAGCAAACCTCCTTCGGACCCGAAGATTTAGTTCTCCTTTATAACACCCAGATTTAATAAAACCTGGACTTTATTGAAATTCCATAGAAAATCAATAAAACAAGACGTTCATCACACGACCGCGTACAATACGCCAATCAATCATGGTTCATAGACCATATTATTACAAAAGAGTTAAATCAAAGATAAACTAATAAAATAAATCTCCTAGATGAACGCCTCCTTCCAGTCTCGCCTTGACTGGATTGCTACTCCAAACCTTCATCCTCCTCGTAGTAGACGGCCTCTGGTGGTGTAGGTCAATGGGGGTGAGTACAATCGTACTCAGCAAGCCACCGAATGCAATTATAATGCAAAAAATAACAAGGAAGGTAGTGGCTCAAGTTTGTGGAAAAGTACAGTTGTAAAGCGTTTAAATTAAGTAAAGTTATTAATACAGAATGTAAACATGTATGAAGCATCATCTTCTAACTCGAGGGGTACAGTTAGCCCGCCCTCGCTCAATAGTTCATACATGCCATGAATCACACATTCATTCAAACATAAGTAAACTAATTGCGGTGAATATTGCCCAACTCGCCCTTGACCGTGGGCACGACTTTTCGAAAAGATTAAACTCTGATCAGAGATGTACTACTGTACCCACAAGACACTCATTTCCCGCACACCGCAGTGTGTTCAATGACCCATGTCATGGGAACTCGTGCCAAAACCTTTAGCATGGAACGCACCAATTCGATAACACCCTCTTATGGGTTTCATACGGTGCCCCGATGCGTCGGGCCAACACCATACCCCCCTTGAGCCTCGTCGGTACAAGTAACCCACAGTTTGCCCCTTGCCCCCTCTACTATGGTGCTTCAAGTTGGTATGATCCATACCTCTAGTTAGGACTTACCCACTAGACTTGTGGTTAGTACGAGTTTGTTTTGCAACAAATCCCGCAGAACGGTCCTTGTAGTGCGCCGGGTGCGACCAACCAATGCACTAGCTTGCACCCGTAACCCACCATACTTGCAACATAGCCAAACTCCAACAGAATCCGGAGACGAGAATAATGGGGAAGTCATATAGTAGAATCCAACTATCTATGACTCGTTCTTTTATCCTATAACAGTTGTGTCGATACATTGGACACTAGCTAATATAATAGTTAACAAGTGACAAGGAGTTTAGGTTCAATAAGCATGGCTTGGGTTTACACACAAGGACGGGGATGTAATAAATATAATTTAGGGCTTGTGATTAAACTAATGCAATATTTAATTCCTATGTGTTATAGCGGTAATTATGAAAAACTGGGCTCAAATATGATCAAATTCGGGTTTGTGACTTGCCTTGATCCACGAATGGTGAAGGTGGAACCTCAGGGTAGAACTTCGGATCCTCGACGGCGTCGTATTCTTCCGGTACAAAAAATAAACACGACATTCAATAAACAATCCAAAATCACCAATACAAGCATATAAGGTTTTTATTGGTTTAAAATAGTGAAATGAAGTTATTATGTCCCTTGAATTTATTATCTAGATTTTTAAGGTATTTTCAGAGGGTTCTGAATTTTTAACATATGAAATAAACATTTATCCTAAAAGGATTTTTGAATTATTATTTAATAAATATAAAATGTGCAAAATAAACATATTGTTTTTATTGCATAAATGTGTAGAGAATAAAAATACAGATTTAAAAAAATTTGAATGGTGAAATTTGGAGTTAATTTGAGCAAGTTATGAGTTTTGGAAGTTTAAACTAATTTCTGAATTTTTATTTAAACAGAAAATTGGTTCTTGTCCACGGTGAGCTAGGCCCGCCATGGATCAGCGCACTGTGCGCGTGGACCGGGCCAATCTGGACCATCCGATCTAGATCCAGCGGCCAGACATGAGGCGGGAGTGATTAAGTGGTGATCAACAGCACGCATCGCCCGATACCCCTTTTACTAGATGGACGGCCCTGATTAAACCCGGGTGGGTTATAATCCTAGCCGCATGTATTGGATCGAACGGCTCCATGCTCGTCCGGCATGGCACGCACAGAAGGGTTAAAGTACCCCTCTTCTCTGGCTCCAGCGGCACGACGGCGATGGATTCTAGCTACGGCAACGGCTATTCAGCATGGCTAAGGCTTAAAACGGGACCAAGGGAACTAGGGGAACTCGAGCGTACCGGCGGTGGTAATGGTGGCGAGCTGGCGGTGACAGGCGACGAAGAGGAGCGATGAAACTCCTCGGGTTCGATGACAGCAGTGGTCTCCGGTGGTCTTTACGGCCAACGAGGGTGAGGCCGGGGACGGGTGATCGATGGCGGTTCCAAAGGTGGCGTCGACGAGGGCGGTAGTGGCGCGAGGCACCAGCGAGGTGCTGATGAGTGGGTGCAGTCGGGCGCAGGCGGGAGAGAGAGGGGGACGAAGCCGACAGGGTGGTCCCACATGTCGGTGGCTTGGGCGCTGGATTGGGCCAGGCTTTAGGAGGATTCGGGGTTGGGGCCCAACACTATTTAAAATGTATTTTGCATTTAAAATAATTCCAGAAATTCATATATTCATTTAGAGCTTGAAGCACTGTTGCTAAAATTTTGTAAAAATTCCTAAAATTTTGTCTTGGCTCATAGATTCCATCATAAATTTATTAGCTTAAAACTTGAAGTATTTCTCCCTGTTTTGTTTTAATTGTGTTCTTTTATCCTTTTCTCCAATAAAATAATTCCTTTTTATTTCAGAATTTTTATTTCCCCCAATTTTATTTTACTTTTAAATTTGGGATGTTACATCCTTAGGCTCCGCCTATGTAAAAACTGATGTTTTTGTTCTCTTTTGAGTGAAAAGATTTATTTGGAAATGTTTTTTAGGCTTTCCGATGTTTTTTGGATGAGCTCGAAGTATTAGAGGTTAACGAAGAGCTCCGTCAACAATGGGCTACCTTCGAAGCTTTAAGGCCTCATAGGCGTCCTCGATTTTCAATTCCTCGGGGGAGCCACGGAGAGGTTATACCTGAGATATGTAAGGAAGTATTAGCCTATATTAAGGAAGGATTGGTCCGAACAAGAGTGATCTGGCGAGGAGCAAGCGAAGAGTAGCCCCGAATGACTTTGGACTTGGGCCGAGCTTCAACAAGAGCAAAGAGATTTCCGTGCTTCAAATAAGGGGAAAAGAATTAAGCGTAAAGTTTTGAAGACTCCGGGCTTCGGGACGAGTCGCCTTCGAAGCCGAGCCAACTCTAAATCTAGCTCTGGGGATCGAAGGGGTCTCCGTTTCCTCCTTTGCTTAGACACATATTTTTCTTAATGTAATATAATCCATTAAGTAATATAAACTAGAATACCTAGAAATTGTCTCGTTATTTCCTAGCCCCTCTTTGGGGGTAAGCACCTTCGATTTTCCAACGAAAATGGTTACACACAACGATTGCCATGCCAAGTAATAGCACAATTTCAATAAATTTTATTTTCGGAGGCTCGGAGCCCCTTATTATATTGAAAAGGAATTAAGGACTCATAGTCCAAAATTCGAATAGATGGTCGCTAGGGACCCCATAGATTTCTTCAACCCTATTAGTTTGAAGTCTGAAAATGGTAGCTTAGTACTCTTTTTCGGATATATTAGAATCCGATTTTATCGGTCTCTTTGGACTCTTTTTATGGATGTTTTCAAGCTAATTGCTCGAAGTCCGTATCATTTGGTATCTTTGGACTATTTTACGGATACTATCAAGCCGGTGGCTCGAAATCCGCTTTTTGTGGTCTCCTTCGACTCTTTTTACGGATGCTTTCAAGCTAATTGCTCGGAATCAATATCATTTGGTCTCTTTGGACTCTTTTTATGGATGCTTTCAAGCCGGTGGCATGGAATCCGTTTTTTATGTAACTTTCCCACCTTGATGGATGCTTCGAGCCAGTGACTCGAACTCCATTAATTTGGTTCGAATGAATAGTACTTACCTCCACAATCAGCTCCGTCCTCCTAGTGCGTCCACTAGGAGTAGGAATCATCTTGAGAAGTACGCATTACTCGAACCATGAGCTTTATTCATTTAGAAAGTGTTTACAAATGATTACAAGGAGCGCCTATACGAAGTATCGCTTAAGGTGCTCCGCATTCCATGCATGTTTTAATTCTTCACCTTCTAAATTAGCTAATTTAAAAGATCCGAGCGTCCTAGACAAAGGATGATATATGCTCTTTCCCATTTATTTCCTAATTTCCCTAGAGCAATAATGCTTCACAGTACTAAATGACCCAGTTTAAGTTCATTAAGTTTATTATTCGGATCATACCAAGCCTTCATCTAATGTTGATATTTCGTTAGGTTAGCAACAGCTCGAAGCCTTGTTTCTTCTGTTAGGTCCAGTGAAGTATGTTTTTTGTTTTCTATTTCAGGTTCAATGATGCGAAGGGATCCTCCCTTAAGCTCTATTGGTGTCATGACTTCATCTCCGAATAGTAACCTGAAAGGGGTGAAACCTGTGGACCTTGCTTGAGTGGTCTGAATGGACCACAAAATCTTCGGGAGTTCTTCGGTCCATAGCCCTTTCACTAATCCTACTATTGTTTGATTCAGGCCTTATAAAATATTACCATTAGCTCGCTGGATGGCTCCGTTAGATTGAGGATGACGGACAACTGCAAAACACATTTCAATACCAAGACCTTTGAAGAACTCTCTGAAGGGTTCGACATCAAACTGAGTGCCATTGTAAATTTCAGCTATCGAGGCACTCCGAACCTGCAAATAATGTTTTGCCAGAAAATTTCTGTACATTCTTCGAAGTGATAGCTGTGAGGGGTTCTGCTTCGACCCACTTAGAAAAACATTTGATTGCTACGACTGCAATTTTTAAACTGCCTTTTGCCATTGGGAAGGAGCCAATGAGATCCATACCCCACCGGGCCATGGGCCACACTGGAACAATAACTTGAAGAGATGTTGGTGGATGATGACTTCGTCTTCCCATCCGTTGACAACCTTGGCAAGTGCGGACCAAAGCCTCCGCATCAGCTACTATTGTAGGCCAATAGAGCCCCTGGTGAAGTGTTTTCCCTGCTAAGGCTCGAGGGGCAAGATGTCTACCACAAAGGCCTTCATGAATTTCTCGGAGTATATCTTGGCCTTCGGCTTGGGAAATACATTGGAGTAGGGAAGAACATACTCCAGCCTTGAATAAAATACCATTGATAATATGATAATTCTGTATTCTTAACTGCAATCTTGATAGCTTCGGGCCTTCGGGCAAATTAACTTCACCTTGCAATAATTCCATAATTGAACTCCACCAGTCAGTATTCGATTTATATAGGACCTCCGCAGAAGGGAGTTGGGGCACCAAAGGGGAGGCAAGTTCTTCATAAAAAGCCCCTTCCAGAATTCTATGGCTCTGGTTGTAGTTTTTGCCAAGTCATCAGCTTGTGCATTGTCATTTCTTGGGATGCTTCGAACAAAGATACCTTTAAATGCTGCTTCAATCTTGCGGATTTCTTCTAGATATCTAGCAAGTTGCGGATGCCGAACTTGGAAACTTTTATCAACGTGCCCTGCTAAAATTTGGGAATCTTTTTTTATAACAACTCTTGTAGCACCAAGGGCACGTGCCTTGCGAAGACCTAGCAAAATTCCTTCGTACTCCACAATATTATTGGTGGACTTAAAGTTGAGCCTTGCGGAGTACATTGATTTTTGTCCAGAAGGTGAAATTATCACCGCTCTAGCACCTGCTCCGGATGCTTGAAAAGCTCCATCGGAGTATATGGTCCATATTACTTCATTTGATTCTTCCGGAGCTCATACTGTAGATGGAGTCCATTCTGCTACAAAATCAGCCACCACCAGTGACTTGATTGCTATTCTTGCTACAAAGGAGATGCCGAAGAGTGTTAGCTCAACGACCCATTTTCCAATTCTCCCTGTAGAGTCCATACTTCGAAGCATATCTCCCAGGGGATAAGAAGTTGGTACAATTACATTATGTGCTAGGAAATAATGTCGTAATTTCCTCGAAGCCATTACTAGAGCATAAGTGAATTTTTCCAACTCAGAGTATCTAGTTTTTGCTCCGGATAAGGCTTCTGATACAAAATATACTGGATTTTGTACCAACTTCCCATTGAAATCTATTTCTCGAACAAGGACTGCACTGATAGCGGAACCTGTAGCTGCAATATAGGGAAGAAGAGTTTCATTTACAATGGGCACAGTGAGTGTTGCAAGGTTGCCAAGATAATCTTTAATATCATCGAAACTCTTCTGACACTCTGGTGTCCATGTAAAATATTCAGATCCTTTTAAGGCTTTGAATATTGGGAGGCTTCGCTCTACTGACCTTGCTAGAAATCTGATAAGGGCTGCGAGGCGTTCGACAAGCTTCTGAACTTGCTTTAAATTTTTGGGCGGAGCCATTCTCTACAATGCACTTATTTGAGTTGGGTTAGCTTTGATCCCTCTATTCTAAACTAAATATCCTAACAATTTCCCAGCTTGAGCCCCAAAGATACATTTTTCAGGGTTAAGGCGAACTCCACATGCTCGGAGGCTCTCAAAAGTGGTGTTGACTAATTGATCAATGCGGGGCATGGGGTAGGGGTCACGTGGGCATGCTTTATTCTGGGATGTGAATTCAATGCACATGCGCCACTTGCCGAAGGCCTTTTTCTTGATGAAGACGGGGTTGGCTAACCACTCTGTATGGGCCACTTCTCTAATGATCCCGACCTTCAACAATTTTTCCACTTCTACTTTAGCAAGGTTCGCCCTCTCTGTCGACAATTTGTGGAGCCCCTAGCGAACAGGTCAAACCCTTGGGTTGACAAGTAGGTTGTGCTCAATGATACTTCGGTCGACTCCAGGAATATCTTCGTCGGACCAGGGAAAGATATCCAAATTTTCTTTAACTACTTCTTCTAGAGAAGTAGCAATTTTCGGAGGCAATTCCTTGCCAAACTGGTCTTAGGTGGCGTTTGGTTCGAGGGACGAGGTGGGATGGGATAGGATGGTCCTGTTTTTTAGAGTGTTTGGTTTGGAGTCAGGTGGGACGGAGTCGTCCCACCAAGGAATATTCCTCCCATATTCGGGACGAACTCGTCCCACAAAAATAAAGGGACGAACTCGTCCCACCTCATGCTCGAAAGCTCTGAGACCAAGCTAGAGGTTCTATGACGGACCGGAGGTTCCAATATAGAGGTTTTAGGGATGTGACGGAGATTTTAAAATGAGCCGAAGGTGTTTCGGTGCAGGACGGAGGTTCCGGGACAGAGTTCCGTTTCTCTCAACCCACCAACCAAACATAAAACTAGAACATCCATATCCCTCGTAACCAAACACAAGATGGGACGATCTCATCCAAAAACCTGGAACAAAACCGTCCCATCCTACTTTGTCTCTGAACCAAACGGCACCTTACTGTCTTCGGTGATCAAGCTACTACACAAAGGGAAGAATACGACCATGGTCCACCTCTTGATCCAAGACAAGTGAATAATGTGCAAAACCATTCGGAAGATATCCATGTATCAAGTGAATCTTCGAAGATATCCTTTCCAAGGCCAAGCCCCGAAGGAGAAATTATAATGAAGATCATTGTAAAGGACGGTAAAGACTATCCCTTCCAGTTTGGTAAGGAGTTGCCTCCGTAAATCGCTACTTCACTGGAAGTAGTTAGAGAGAATTCTGATGTCTTTGCCTGGTCCGGTGAAGACATTTTGGGAGTTAACCGAAATATCATTGAACATAGTTTTCTTGTGAACCCGGGGGTTCAGCCTATTCAGTAGGGGCTCCGTAAACTATTAGCAGAGAGGGCAAGCCTTGCTATGGTAGAAGTTGAAAAATTGTTGAAGGCTGGGATTATCAAGGAAGTGGCTCATACGGAGTGGTTAGCCAACCCAGTCTTCGTCAAGAAAAAGGCCTCCGGGAAATGGCGCATGTGCATTGATTTCACATCCTTGAATAAAGCATGCCCATGTGAAACCAAGGGTGGTTTCTGTTTAAATGATGAGTGATTGACAAGGATGAGCGGTTGAGTGTTGGGTTGTGTGCATCGAGGGGTTCGATAGAAAATTGAGGATTGGTTGCCGAGGTATTCGGTGGTGCGTCACGTTCTTGTTTTTGCTTGTCTTGGATGTGTAGGGTGGAGATGCTGACCAACTGTCGATGGCAAGTGATCGAGGGTCAAGAGGGGAGCTTGATGCTAGAGGATCAGGGAGGTCGGGCGAAGTTAGAGAAGATCTCAAGAGTGCACGAAGAGACCGAGCAAGACTTGGATGGATGGTTGGTTGCGATTGTGTGATGACTGGGTCTGCGAGAGGGAGGCTAGGGCAAGCATTCAGACGACTCGAGGGGATCGAGAGCGGAAGTGGCTTGCTGGCACTCGGAGTCACAAAATGGTGTCATGAGTCGAAGAGTTGAGAGGCTTTGTCGGTTTTTGCTGAAAACCGTCGCATCTCTAAATGTTTTTAAATTCCAATAATTAGGAGTTTATTTTCATTTAGTATTTTAGAGTAAGTGTAAACTTTTACTATTTTTCGGAATTGTCAAAATTCTGAAATTATATTAAAAGTATAGGGTCTAAGTTGTAATAATTAGAGTCAAATAGGGGTATTTTTCAGAATATGTAATTCTGAAAATATCTCTTGGTCTGTTAGTTTAATTTGAGTTTTCTCAAGGGTCCTCTTATAAAATGTCCCTCTAGGGTGTGCCTATTTAAAGGCCTACATACCCTAGGGTTGGATGGCTATTTTTTAGAACCTTTTAGGCGGAACATTTTTGAGGGCTGTGAATCAAATTTAGGGCTGGTTTGGGAGCCCAAAATCCCAGCCCATTCCCTGGGGATGGGCCGGGATTTTAGGCTAAAATCCCGGCCCATCCCCAGGGAATGGGCTGGGATTTTTGGCTCCCAAATCAGCCCTTAGAGTTGTCTTTCTCAAAGATTTTCTGCAGCTTTTCTTTTAGTGCGCTATTCTTTTATTGTAGTGTTTAGCACTGTAGTATTTGATGAATCGGCTACAGGTTTCTTCGCAAGAGCCACCAGTGCTGCTGAGCGAGATTGCTGTCGGGCAAGAATTGCAATTCCTTCTCAGCGCCACCAAATTTGCAAGATCCCAGGTGCTCCTGTTCCAGTACTGGTTTTTTAGAGAATCTACTGTTTACCGGTTTTCTTCTCAGTTAAGGTTTTCTAGCTGTTTTTGTCCTCTCTACATCTGTTCTTTGGAAGTATTGATTTAGAGTGCTGCTGCCAGTTCTTTTTCCTTTGCGCCACCATGTCTTCTGGCTATTCAGCCGAACTGTCTATTTCATAGTGGATGCATTTTGTGTCTCCTGTTGCATACACTAGAGAAGTCTCTGGTCAAACTGTAGCATGCGTGATTTGAATAGCATTAAACAGTGAATGATTAAGACAAGAAAATAGCATCGCTAGTATTCTATTCTATTTTGCTTTGTGCAAGTTATTCTTGTTTATTTTTGCTGCTAATTTTTGTTCTTCTTTGAGTGCTTCAAATGTTTATTCTCTTGATGGATTCTACCGAGAATATTTTGCTGCTGGGCCTGTGTTGCCAAGTCAGTTTTGCCAAGGTAGAACAATCAAACATAATTTAATCCGATTAAAGTTGAAGGTTGGTTTCAAATCAGTTAATTACTGCTGCTGTGATTTTCATCAGAGTGAATCCTTCGGCTGATTTTTATTTCAGTAACTTGAGTTGTTGCTTCCTGGGCGTTCTGTCTCAGTGTTCTTTGAATTCTCATTTATCACCTTTGCTGTTTAATACTCATGAATCTGATGATTTGTATTCTGATTTCTCTTAAAGCATGTGCAGATTATTTCGATGAGATGAAGTGATTTTGTTCTGCATTTTGGTTTTTATTTCATTTGTTCTCCACGGAACAACGGAATTTTGTGCAATGTTTTTGCATACTCTGGATTGATTACAGAAGTACTAGTTTGGTTGATGATAATGCTTACACCAACTTGAGCATGTACAGTTTTTCTGATCAGTACATTGCATGGCCCAAGGCAAATCAAGCACCATCAGATTGGGCTGTTCTTCTTGCCAGATGAGCACCTGAGCTATTGCACCACAGTGCTAGCATGTTTCAGAATAGCTACAGCAGCGTCACATTGCTGAATGAACCAGAGCGCTGCCAAACAAAGGTACTGGTATGTTTCAGGAATTCTATAGCCGGCTATTTTTATTCTTTGTCAAATCAAGTTTAGTTGTTAGCTTTACTTTGAACTTCATTGTTTACTCTACTGAAGCAATATGTTCCTGTACTACTGTACTGCACAATTATTCTGATTGACCTTTACTGTTCATTGGTGTTTACTATTCATCGCGAGCCAACAGTGCAGTGCAGCATTTGATATATGTGAGTATAAAAATATTGATTGGAAGGATATTAGAGTACAAAGTGCAATTTTGTTCATATCTGAATGATAATTTTTGTAACCCATGTTTTAGACTTGCTCTGTTCAGAATCATTTGAATCATTAATTTAATTCTATTTTCAAGGCTAAATCAAATTTGTTCAAGTTCAGATCATATTCTGTTGAATCTCTAAATCTGATTGAATTAGTTGTCTGATTGAATTGAACTGAATTCAGAACTGAAATCTGTTTTGAAGTTGAAATCTGAATTTTGAACTATATTGAATCTGTGGTACTATTCATCATCCAGAACTTTTCAAAAGTGTTGTGGTTTCAATTGGGATTCAATTGTCTGAAGCTGTTTCACTATTTCAAATCTGATTTGAACTTTTGTGTGAGTGTTTTGATCTTTGTCGACAAACCAATCTCCGATATTATTTTGTCGGCAAATCAAGTGTCGATCTAAGCAGTGAACTTTAGAGCTTCAGTTTTCGATAGAATAGTTCATCCGACCAAACTCCGAATTAAGACTGAATTCTGGAATTGAAAAAGTTTTGTCGCTCTGATTTGTATTGATTGATTTAAATTTCAATTTGAACTTTTGAGGTGCGTTGGGTATTTTGAAAAAGGTCATCTAATTCACGAGAATTTGTCGAAGCACCTATTCACCCCCCTCTAGTCACCATTCCGATCCCACAGCCCACATGACCCCTACCCCATGCCCCGCATTGATCAATTAGTTGACTCCACTACTGGTTTGGAGCTCTTGAGCTTCCTCGACGCATATTCCGGATATCATCAAATATGGTTAAAGCGCGAAGATGAAATCAAGACTAGCTTTGTAACTCCTTTGGGAGTCTTTCGCTATGTAAGAATGCTCTTCGACTTAAGAAATTTCGGGGCAACTTTTTCAAGATTAATTGCTAAGGCTCTAGGTCACCAAATAGGTCGTAATGTCGAAGCCTATATGGATGACATTGTAATAAAGAGTGCTTTAAAGCACCAGCATAGTCTAGACTTAGCAGAATCATTTGATAGCCTCCGAGCATGTGGAGTTCACCTCAACCCTGAAAAATGTATCTTCGGGGCTCACGCTGGGAAATTGTTAGGGTATTTAGTTTCGAGCAGGGGAATTGAAGCTAGCCCAACTCAAATAACTGCACTACAAAGAATGGCTCCACTAAAAAATTTGAAACAGGTTCAGAAGCTTACTGGACGCCTTGCAGCACTTAGCAGATTTCTAGCAAGGTCCGCAGAGTGAAGCCTCCCCATATTCAAAGCCTTGAAAGGGTCCGAAGATTTTGCATGGACACCGGAGTGCCAAAAGAGTTTTGATGATATTAAAGATTATCTCAGCAACCTCGCAACACTCACGGTGCCCATGCCAGATGAAACCCTTCTTCTTTATCTTGCAGCTACAGGCTCCGCTGTCAGTGTGGTCCTTGTTCGAGAAATGGATGTCAATGGGAAGTTTTTACTAAATCCAGTATATTTTGTATCAAAAGCTTTATCCGGAGCAAAAACTAGATACTCCGAATTGGAAAAATTCACTTATGCTCTAGTGATGGCTTCAAGGAAACTACAACATTATTTTCTAGCGCATAATGTAATTGTACCAACTTCTTATCTTCTGGGAGATATGCTTCGAAGCAAAGATTCTATAGGGAGGATTGGAAAATGGGCCGTCGAGCTAGTACCCTTCGGCATCTCCTTTGTAGCAAGGATAGCAATCAAGTCACAAGTGGTGGATGATTTTGTAGCAGAATGGACTCCATCTGCAGTATGGGCTATGGAAAAATAATGTGAAGGAATATGGACTATATACTCCAATAGAGCTTTTCAAGCATCCGGAGCAGGTGTCGGAGCAGTGATAATTTCACCTTCGGGGCAAAAACCAATGTACTCTGCAAGGCTAAACTTTAAGTCTACCAATAATATTGCGGAGTACGAAGGAATTTTGCTAGGTATTCGCAAGGCATGTGTCCTTGGTGCTACAAGAGTTGTTATAAAAACAGATTCCCAAATTGTAGCAGGGCACGTTGATAAAAGTTTTCAAGCCAGGCATACACAACTTGCTAAATATCTAGAAGAAATCCGTAAGATCGAAGCAGCATTCAAAGGGATTTTTGTCCGAAGTATACCAAGAGCTGACAATGCACAAGTTGATATCCTCGCAAAAGCTGCAGCCGAAGCTATAGATATTCCGGAAGGTGCTTTTTATGAAGAGCTTTCTTCTCCTTTGGTGCCCCAACTCCCTCCTATGGATGTCCTTTCAATACCGAACACCGACTGGCGGAGTTCAATTATGGAATTAATGCAATGCGAAGCTAATTTACCCGAAGGCCCGAAGCTTTCAAGATTGCAATTGAGAGTCCAGAATTATCATATTATCAACAGTATTCTTTACAAGGCCGGAGTATGTTCTCCCCTACTCCGATGTATTTCTCCAGCTGAAGGCCAAGATATACTCCGAGATATTCATGAAGGCCTTTGTGGTAGCCATCTTTCCCTCGAGCCTTGAGAGGGAAAACACTTCGCTAGGAGCTTTATTGGCCTACAATAGTAGCTGATGCGGATGCCTTCGTCCGCACTTGCCAAGGTTGTCAATGGATGGGAAGACAAGTCATCGTCCGCCAACACCTCTTCAAGTTATTGCTCTAGTTTGGCCCATGGCCAGATGGGGCATGGATCTCATCGACCCCTTTCCAATGGCAAAAGGAAGTCTGAAATTTGCAGTGCTAGCAATTGAATATTTTTCCAAGTGGGTCAAAGCAAAACCCCTCACAGCTTGAAATTATAATCGGAGACCAAGGAGACCAAACAATACAGACTCCGAGCAATTAGCTTGAAAACGTCTGTAAAAAGAGTCCAAAGTGAGCATTATAATCGGATTCTAATGCGTCCGAAAAAGAGTCTAAAGTGACCACATTCGAAAAAGAGTACTAAAGTTTTCAGACTCCAAATTAATAGAGTCGAAGATATTTTCGAGGTCCTTAGTGACCATTCTTGGACTTTCAGTCCTTAATTCCTCTTTAATATGATAAGGGGCTCTAAGCCTCCAAAATTATACTTCTAACTAACGTTATATTCGTTGTGCGTAACCACCCTCGATCAAAATTCGGAGGTGCTTACCCCCAAAGAGGGGATAGGAAGTAATAAGACAATTTTGAAACATTCTATCAAAGATGAAAGTCTAGCTGCCTCCGTCATCAAAGAATTCTTTTCTCCGAGCAGTTTTTTGGCCTTCTCTGTCAAATTTAGTTGCTCCTCTCGAAGATTGACCATTTTGGCTCCCTCGGCTGCCTGCTCTCCTCACAGTCTTTCCACCTCGGCCCGGAGTACAACCCGCTCAGCCTCGGGTTCTTTTTTGGCAGCTTGCAAGCTAGTCCTAGCATTTCTCTCTACAACTACCATTTCTTCCAAGCTCGAAGTCTGAGTCTCGAAGCTAACAAGACTCCCTTGAAGAGCTGTTACCTTCTCCTTGAGTCAGTTGCATTCTCGCTCATGTGATATAGCTATAGCCCGAGCAAGAACTACTTGATAAGAAGGAAGAAGAAGAACAATGTAAGTAAATTATGTACATATATTTGAACTAACTCTATTTTTGCAGATGATTCATACCAAGTAGGATACCCACTCCAAAGCTGCATCCAGCTCCGACCCCTCCGCTTCTCTAACAATGGAAACCAAGTCAGTCTCCCCAACCTCACGACTAGCCCGAGCCAAAGGCTCTAGCAAAGTCCGAAGTCCTGTTCTCTGCTCCAGAAAAGGAACTAAGAGGGGGAGCCTTAGCAAGGCACTCTTATCATCTTCATTGGGAGATGGACCAGAGCGTAGTGAAGCATCTTCAGAGGCCTCCGTAGATTGACCTCCATTCGTGGATCCTGATGGAGTCCACCTTGGAATAGGAGCAGACAAAGTCCAACCTTTACCTTTACCTTTTCCAGGACCCATCGTCTTCTTCGAAGCTGTTTCTCGGACGGAAGTCATTTGTGTTGCGGCTACAGGTGACTTCGGAGCTGTAACAGGCTCTGGCACAACCTCCGTAACAGGAGTCACCTCCACCGGAGCTGATCCTATAAAAACTAAAGGTATATGATATTGATTAAATTTTGTAGGACACAAAGAAAAAATAAAAGAAGAAAAGGTATTCTACTGAAGCTTACCTTCGACATCTTGCTGCCAAACGAGCACTGGACTGCTCGGGGGCTCAAACATTTGACTGAAATCCTCTTCAGACTCCAGACTTCGAACCGATGGAATAGCTGCAGAGATATCTTCGACCACCATAGCTATCACTTCGTCCGGAGACAAGACTTGGATAGTCGCAGTCTCGAGTCTGCCTTCTTCCATAGCAGGAGCATTTACCTAGCTAGGTGGGACGTTCTCAGTCTCTACCTGCTCAGGGTTACCTTCAACGACAGGCGCCACCACCACATCATCTTGAACGGAGACTTCAGCTCCCATTCGAGACCCTACATCCCCTACTAGGAGATCCTCGAACTCCTCCCCCATTGTTCTATCTGCTTCTTCATCTTCAGATGACTCCGAAAACGAAGTTGGAGACTTGGAAGGAGCAAGGGCCTTCGTATTTCGTGCCACCTTTTTAATAGGTGTCTTGGCTGATGCTGAAGTCCTTGCCTCAGCCTTCCTTTTCTTCGAGCCTGTTCTGAGCTGATTCAGTCTAGAAGAATTAGAGGTTCAACTCCGAGTACACTCCATCCTCGGTTGAATCGCTCCCAGCTACCAACCAACTTCACCCTCCACTCTTTTTCAATAGGCGTAGGAGCCCCAAGGATCTTATCCGAAGCTCGAACAATTTGTTCCGAAGTGAGGGTGACGCGTGGAGCTGAAAGGTGTAAAAATATTTTGCAGAACATACAAGAAGTTTACCTACAGAACTTGAAGGGATCTCTTGGAGTCCACCCTCCGATGAACTCCTCCGCTAATTCATGCATGCTCATGCGACGACTTACGTATTGTAGCAGCCCAAGGCGGACTTCTAGTTAACTTGAGTCTGGTTGGACTTCTGCTTCCCTCCAATAGAAGATGTCCTCCAGAGGTCCGGCCAAGGCGCTGTCCGCTCCTACCTCGGCATAAAACCAGCGAAGAATCTAGTCTGTGTACCATCTGGCATTAATGGCCTTCGCTGGAAACCGGTCTTGATACTCTTCGCGAAGCCAAAAATTGATGCTCCCGAAGGCGATCACCATCTTTTCTCCTCCGGCTCCGATATAGGTCTTCGGTTGGCATGAAGCTTTGTGAAGAGTCGCGAAGATCTCGGCTCTCGTGGTGCACCCTTCGGCTCGAATCGCCCATTCGAAGATGGCTAGGTGAGTGATTGCATTTGGAGAGAGTTGAGGAAAAGTAACGTGGAACAAGTTCAATACCTCAGAAAGGAACTCCACTGCTGGAAGCCCCTATCCAGCTTCAAAGAATGCTTCGAATACCACCACCTCTTTGGCCCGTGGCGCAGGAATCACCTCTCCCCCAGCCTGGCGAATCTTGATTCTAGGTCCCGTCTTCCCAGTAGTCACCGCCGCAATTGACTTCTTCGAACAAGTTGAGGGCCCAAAACTATACGATTGATCCATATATTTGGTGGATGCTAGGTGGAGATCATGAGGACCGGCTGGGCGAGGGTTATCCGAAGATGCCGCTACTGCTGCTACTGCCATCGCCTGTTGCCTGGCCAAAGACGAAGCGGGAACGAGGACCTTGTGGCTCATTTTCGCCATTGGAGAAGATGATGTTGGAAGATGGGCTCAGGAAGCAGAAAGGGGAAAAAGCTGGAGCAGTTGGTAAAGTATCCAAAACTCACCCCTGCATTCTTATTTATGGTGTGAACTTGTAGGTGCAGTGTACCGTTCATGTGCGCCGTTGCATCTTCTTTACCATTATGATTCACTACGACTCTTCATGAGAAATCACGCCTCATGAAAAGAAGCGATATGTTAGCCTTTAAAAAATGTAACGGCTATATCTATGAGTCGAATGGTTATTTCAGCTTTGCAAGGATCTATCTTCGAAGCTGCTTCAATACTTACCTTCGCATAGAAGTTGGTTCGAAGATTATGGACCCCTGAATGCTTCAAAGAGTGGTAAAACTCATTAAGTTCTTGATTCTATGTATGAAATTATTTCTTGCGTATACTGCCCTCTTATTGTATAGGCAATTCGAAGAGAAGTATTCGAGGGGCTACTGTTGGGGGAAAATATTTCATCCTCTAGAGGTCAAGTACATTCCTTTGTAGATACAAGTAGAAGAGACGAAGTCAGAAGCTTCGATCTTCGAAGATCCTAAAAGCATCGAGGTTTTGCTATATTCAAAGTACTTCAAAGTGAAGACCTCCGTTAAGGCTTCGACTTAACAAAGCTTCTCGAAGCCTTCCCACCCGAAGGGGTGTTGCCAGCAAAGATAGAATATTTATCTTCTTTCTGATTAAATTAGTCTTTTACCTTTTTACCCCTATGAAGAGTATTAAACAGTATCCTCTTAGTCGGTTGTAATTAGAGGGTAAAGGAGTCTTTTTCTTTAAATATTCAGTCAATAAATATGCTTCTTCACTCTCTATAAAGGGTATCGAATACTCAAATATTCAATACACAACTTTGACCTACTTTGAGCTATTATCATATTCGGAGGGTTGAGATAGTCCGCTTTCACAAACAATTCGTTTGTCACACATACAGTTTCTTAAACATGTTAGCGTAATCTTTTATGCAAATAGTGAGACCACTCAGGCATTTCAGTAGCTGACGAGGAGGTCCCAATATGCCCTACTTCACGAACATACTCCCTCCTTTGCCTTTTTGGCATGCCACCCCATGTTCCTCCTTCAGAGATGGGAAGAACCACTCTTTTGCCACGGTTTTGTGTATCTTCTTGCTTCGGAGGTGGCATAACACTGGCCACCGAAGGCTGTCTTGGGGCCTCGAAGCTATCTACACGTCAGACGGTTTGCATCGGCTCTAGACGTGCCTCGGGAGGGGCTCGGTCAGTAGTGCCTCGACCAGAGCTCCTTTCGAGGTATTCGCTCCTCAAAGCTTCTATAGACATATATGCATCAGTAGCATGACTTTGGTTCTCACTGTGGACACAACAGAAGAAGGCTTGGCTTTTGCCAGCCAGCTTCCCTAGCGGCTTCCAGCCGCTGACCTTGCTTCCCGGAGCTTGTGGATTCTTAGGGGGGATTTTGATGAAGAGGGGCAATATTCAAGACTTCGGAACGAGGATGCTTTTCCCCTCTTCGTCTGTCATGCTGGTTGTCGAAGTGGTACCCTTGTGAGGGAGTCAAAGTCTTTACTTCAAGTTTGACTTCTTTGATGGTTGGTGAAGACGAAGCCGTTCTTCGGAGCCATCCTTCCTCCGACCTAGCATACTCCTCAAAGTAATCCATTAGCTGCGCTACTAAGGAAATATGCTTCCGGTGAAGCTTATCGAGGAGGCCTGCATTTGTGACTCCTTCCCGAGCCACATCAACCATAGACGATGCAGACAACCATCTTATATATGACTTCGTATGAGCGAAGCGCTTGAAAAATTGCTGCAAAGTTTCTCTAGGTTGTTGCTTTACCTGAAAAAGACTTCTGGTAGAAACAGGGGCACAAAGGTCCCTTGGAAAGTGCTCACGAACTTCTTTCTTAATTGTTCCTAGGACCCAATTGATCCTGGTTTCAAAGACCAGAACCAACGCAGAGAAACTCCTTCGAGCGGAAGGGGAAAGCACTTCGCCATTGTATCTCGTACCCCTTCACTAGCCTTGATTGCTAAAGTATATGAGCGGGAAAATTCCACGGGATCTTGCTCTCCAGAGTACTTACAAAGATTCGAAGTCCTGAATTTGGGGTCGAAGCGCACCTTCTGCAAGTCTGGATGTAACGAAGATTCATCATCAATAGAAGCATTCTTAGTGCTTCTTAGAATCTCAGAGGCTTCGGGATAGAAGGCAAGATCATCATCTTGAGGCACCTCTAGGATGATGGGGCTAGCTTGAGGACAAAGCCTATCTGCAGTTTCTTGTCTCCACCTTATCACTTCGGCCTTAAGACAGGTCATCTGGGTTGCCACGTCATTAGGACGGTGTTCATTTCTTCCGGAGGGGAGCTCTGGGTCTTGAGAACTGAATAAGTCAGTTCGGAGCACAATCAGAACCACAGGAGAGGCTCTATCGGTTCGAAGCATGGACAACGTCCCGAGAGGGGCTTCGTATGTCCTAGGAAGAGTATTTGTTTCGGGAGTCTGAGGTGGGGGGACCATGGAAGGTCCTCTGACCTCGATGGTGTTCGAAGATCTCAATCCATAGGTCTGAGAAGACCTCCGGAGGGGACTAGTGCCTAGGCTCTGCTTAGGAGGCATTGCTCTAGGAAAATATTGTTAGAGAACGAAGTTTTTGTACTAGGTTCCCCACAGACGGCACCAACTGTTGGCGTAAAAGATTACGCTAACAGGTTTAGGGAACTAAGTGTCTGACAAACAAAGTGTTTGTTTAAATAAACTATTCCAAGCCTTTGAGATAGATAATAGCTTGAGATAGTTCGAACTATGTATTGAATATCTAAGTATTCGATACCCTTTACAGAGTGAAGAGGGGTATTTATAGACTGAATACATGGGAAAAGACTTCTTTACCCTCTAATTACAACCGACTAAGAAGATATTGTTTAATAATCTTCATAGGGGTAAAAGAGTAAAAGACTAGTCTAATCAGTAAGAAGATAAATCTTCTGTCCTAGCTGGCAACCCCCCTTCGGGTGAAGAGGCTTCAGGAGGCTTCGTTGCGCCGAAGCCTTGACGGAGGTCTCCGTTGTTTAAGGCTCCAGACCGATGAAGCCTTATTGCCTTTAGGGTCTTCGGAGATCAAAGTTCCTGACTTCGTTTCTTCTACTTGTGCCGACATGAAAATGTCCTTGGCTTGTTGAGGATGAAATATTTTCCCCCAACACATATAACATCAAGCGCATTGTTCGGCATCACAAGTATGATGACATGATAGATTTACTACACCAAGCACGTGAAGCTGAACTTCAGATTGCAGAAGACGCAAGATTTGCTTCATGTTCTGCTATAGCCAAGGATCGTTTTTCAACCAGGGCAAGTAGTGGGGCGCCTACCTTAGGATCTAATTCTAGTTTGCGTAGCAATGTTTCTGCCACCATGCTAGAAACTATTGCAAGAAACACGGTACAACCTGCTGCAAGTAGTACAAATTCCTCATTGTCTACAGTAAGAATTAGGAACATGAGTTGCCATACATGTGGTGGTAAGGGACACTTTAAGAGGGGCCGCACCAATAAAAAGGTCATATTGATCAATGAAGATTTAGAGTATGAGACAGGTGATGATGCTAATCCTACTTTTGAGAATGGTGAGGAAGATGATGATTCTGTTGTTGATGTCATGGATGCTTATGCAACATATTTTCCTTCTATTGTTTGTTCGCAAAGAGTGCTGAGTGTGACACCTAGTTCTAAAATCAGCGGTGTAATCTATTTCAAACAAGGGATGTTATTGGCCATAGCAAATCATGCAAGTTAATAATTGTGGGAGTTGTCACAACTTGGCCAGCAAGGAACTATGTACAAAATTGAAGTTGAAGTACTTACCACACCCCAATCCTTATTATATTCAGTGGTTAAGTGACAATGGTGAGATGAAGATCTGCCAAATAGTACGTGTCGACTTTCAGATTCGACCTTACAAAGAAATAATTGAATATGATGTGGTGCCTATAACCGTGTGTCATTTATTGTTGGGGCGCCCATGATAGTATGATAGAGATGTTCGTCATAATGGGAGAACAAATACATACCATTTGAAGTGTCATGACAAGGAAATTACTTTGAGACCTATGACACCATAGCAAATTGCGAATGAATCTCACCAAAAAGTTGAGGTAAATCTTAACAAAAAAAGATGAGAGATCAGCAAATCAAGGGAGACCAATTTCATAATATGAGAGCCACAAGATAAATATGAGTAGCAAACAGATTGGTAACATAGAGAACTCCTTGGTAATGTTAGCCACCAAGTATGATATGAGAGAGTTTGAAGAGGACCTTGCAGCTATTCCAATGATGCTCATGTGTAGGGGTGAAATTTTGGTTTCTAATGATATGATTCCTCTTTCTCTTGGTGTGTCTAATGTTTTGCAGGAATTTTGTGACATGTTTTCGGAGGAGGTACCTGCTGGTTTGCCGCCTTTGAGAGGCACAGAGCATCAAATTGATTTGATTCCATGAGCATCATTACCTAACCAAGCGCCATACCACACCAACCCTGAAGAAAGGAAGGATATTTAGAAACAAGTGCAAGAGCTTCTCAACAAAGGGTATGTCCGCGTAAGCCTAAGTCCTTGTGTAGTTCCTGTTATTTTGGTCCCTAAAAAGATGGTACATGGTGCATGTGTGTATATTGTAGATCTATTAATAACACCACCATTCGATATCATCATCCTATTCTATATTTAGATGATATGCTAGATGAGTTGAGTGGTGCTACCTTTTTCTCTAAAATTTATTTGCGTAGTGGGTTTCATCAGATTATGATGAATGAAGGAGATGAATGGAAGACAAATTAACTAAATTCGGTTTGTATGAGTGGTTAGTCATGCCTTTTGGGTTAACTAATGTACCTAGTACTTTCATGCATTTGATGAACCATGTTTTGAGGAATTTCATTGGCAAATTTGTAGTTGGAAACTTTGATGATATTCTCATTTATAGCCGCAATGAATCAGACCATTGTGACAATATTCGACAAGTTTTGCATGTGTTACGTGATGCTAGGCCATATGGCAATCTTGCTAAATGTACTTTCTGCAAGGATAGGGTTATATTTTTAGGTTGTGTTGTTTCTAAACATGGTGTAGAGGTAGATGAATCTAAGATTGAAGCTATTAAAAATTAGCCTACACATGTGAATGTTAGTCAAGTCTGCAGTTTTCATGGCTTTGCTAGTTTCTATTGCTGTTTTGTAAAATATTTTAGTATCATTGCTGTACCTTTGAATGAACATACACAAAAGGATGTTGAATTTGTGTGGGGCGCATTACAATACAATTCATTTTATGAATTGAAATGTCGTTTAACTTCTGTACCTTTACTTGCATTTCCTTATTTCACTAAACAATTTGAGATTGAGTGTGATGCTAGTGGCATTGGTATTGATGGTGTGTTAATGCCAGAATGGAAACCAATTGCATATTTTTCTGAAAAAACTACATGGTGCACAACTGAACAATCCTGTTTATGATAAGGAATTGTATGCACTTTGTTGGGACGACGGATCGAACCAGCAGGTTTTAGTGGAAAACAAGAGTAGTGTATTCAATGCCTTGGTTAGCTTGCCTGTTACAACTGTAGTGGGGGGTATTTATAGGGCGCCCCGCCCAGAGGACTAAGCGCCTCCGGGCTGCCAACGGCCACCCGACCAACCCTGACCGGTAGTACAGACAAAGAGATACATAGTACAGACAAGAAGATTCGACTCTGACAGCGTATCGGCCGTGTCGGATGCTTCCTGCGCCGCCCGACACGGCTCAGAAGATCGCGATCCTGTCCTTTCGTACGACCGCCTAGTCCTTTTCCCGCCACGACTCTCTTCGGGCCCGTCTCGCTGGGTCGGCCGAGAGTCCCGGGCCTTCAGCCTCCGGAAGACGAGCCCCCGTGTCCTGCGCCGAAGGGCGACCTCCGGCTTCCTCCCAGGAAGGTGGCCTCCGGCCACGCTCCTTCGGAAGGTGGCCTCCGGCCTCGCTCCTCCGGAAGGCGGCCTTCGTCATCAAGCCTGGGCCCTCCGGCTGGGGGGCCCACCCCGCCGACTTCAGGGATTATCTCCCCCAACAGTAGCCCCTCGCTTCTTCCCGCTCGTAGTCCTGCGATAGGAGGGGGTGGAAGCGCACAAGATAATCCCACCAATTCACACGAGTGCGTACCTCACTTTAGGGCGCCGCATCCGCCGGGGCGCCGGAGTGCCCTGAAACAGGGAGTCGAGAGGCCGGGGAATTAAGCCCTGCCTCGGCTTCCGGTCGCCTTCGAGACGCCAGGGGGAGTTGACCGAGCTGACGGGAGGCCGGCGCAGCTTGACGCCGGGGGCACCAACCCCGAGGGGCCGGGCGGGCGCCGCCAAGAGCAATTAATACGCGCGCCGGCGGCACCGAAGAGGCGGATCGCCGGGAGATCGCCCCCGCGCCCCGATGCGCCAACCGGTTTTAAATGCGGCGCCGCGCAAACCGCCACGTTCACACGTTAACCGAAACGGAAGCCGAACCGCCGGCCTTTCCGGCAGATATATATACTCGCCCTTCACGGCTTCCTCCTCCTTCACCCTCACACGTCAACTAAAGCCGCTTAGTCCATTGTTCACTCGCCCTCTGAGCCCTGCACTCCTTCCGTCTGTTTTCCGAGAATGTCGAGGAAGCCAGTTCCCGCAATGGCGATGGACCCGCGTTTCCTGCAGCGCCAGATGGCGGCGGCGGCGGCGGCGACCGACACGCCAGAGGTGCGCGGCGCGCGCGAGCTCCGCCCCGCTTCCGAGCGATTCCGAGAGCAGACCCTGGAGCTCGGGGCGTCTGCGTGCACTGAAGCTTCGATCGAGCAGGCGACCAGGAACCGCCTTGGCCCAGAGACGCAGGCGAGGAGGCCGGGGCGGGAGACGGCCCCGCGGCCGCGGGAAGGCGAGGTCGTCGTCTTCGAAGCCTTCTTCGACGCGGGCCTGGGGTTCCCTGCCTCAGAACTTCTTGCCGGGGTTCTGGAGGCGTTCCATCTGGAACTCCCGCAGCTATCTCCCAACGCCGTGGCCCGCCTCGCCATCTTCGAGTGGGCCATGCGCGCCGAAGGCTGCGAAGGGAGAGCGGAGGTCTTCGCTGAGATGCACGAAGCCCTCTGCCAACCGAAGAAAAAGGACGGCCGGGTGCTAGCCTTCGGGAGCATCAACTTCCAGCTCCGGAGGAGGTACGCGGACTCCTTCCCGGCGAAGGCCACCAACGAAAGGTGGTACTCGAAGTGGGTGAGCCGGTGGTTCTACGTTCGCGTAGGGCTCACCTCCGGCCTGGCCGGCATACCGCGCCATATCTGGTTCCGGAGGGAGGCGCGGGTCGAAGTCAACTCCGGGGCCATCTCGGCGAGGGTACAGCTTCTCCAAATCGTCGCCCGCCGGATGAGCATGCGGGACTTGGCGGAGGAGTTCGTGGCCCTCGAGATCCCCCCGCTGAAGGAGGAGTGGCCTGCCTTGCTCCGGAGCAGTCGGGACGCGTCGGTGCCGACGGAGCTCTCTCGCCAGCTTGGTAAGTCTCAACTCTCTTTTGCCCTCAGCCTTGCTTTTGCGTGCCCAAGAGATACCCCGGCCCTGACGAAAAGATGCAGGATCGCTCGTCGCTCGGACACCCGAAGAGATCGCTCGCTTGGCGGAGAGGATCCTGGGGGTTCCCACCGCGGCCGAGCGGGCCCGCCGGTTGGAGCTGGTGGGCTCCTGGGAACGCTCCAACAGAGTGTGGGGGGCGCTCGAGCTCACGCCCCCGCCTCTCCCGGAGGGCGAGATCCTCCGGGACGTCTCAAAGAGGAAGGCGGGCGATGCGGACGGCTGCCCTTCTCCGGGCCGCTCGAAGAAGAAGAGGATCGTGAGGGGGCCGAGGCGTGCGTCACCCGGACCTTCCTCGGCCTCTCGTTCGGAGGGAGGGGGCTCCAGCGAAGGAGTCCAGTCGGAGTCAGGAGATCCTCCGGAGATTCCGGCTCCGGCTCCACCGATCCGGCCGAGCACCGGGGGGCGCGAGGATGTTCCCCTTCGCCCGAACCCAACGGAGCCCGCGCCGGGCGCCGATCAAGAGTCACGCACCGCCGGAGTGGCGCCCCGCCCGGGGACCGCCTCTTCTCCGATACCTGTTTCGGCGGGCGGCTCCGCGGGCTCCCTCGAGAGCAGGGCCACGGACAGCTTGGGCCACGGGGGCCTAGCTGACCCACTCGGCGCCGTTGAAAGGAGCGCCGACAAGGAGGCGGAACTGGCCGCGGCGGTGGCGAGCTCTCCGCCGAACTCTATGGATAACCTCTTCTTCCGCCCAAGCCCGTCGGGCCATCTTCAGCCTCCGGACCGCGTCGACGATACTGCGGGCGCAGGTACGGTAACTTCGTCATGCCTCTTCGCGCGCAAGGAGCTTTTCTATACCTAACTCCCGTTCGCTCGTGCAGGTACCTCAGGCTGGAGGCGTGGAGCCGGTCGGCCGCTACCCGGCAGATGCTCCGGACGCGAGGTCCGGAGCCCCTGTCATCGTGAGGGGAGGCTCGAGTCCGCGGGACGAGGCGGAGTCCCGGAGCGCCGAAGGGGCCCCTCAGGAGCCCGCCGGGGACGTCGGGGTCCGGCATCAGCCCCCCACCGACCTACGAACCGCGCGCGGCTCCGTGCCGCTTCTGCGCCCTTTCCTGACGGAGGGAGAGGACTTCGCCTCGAGAGTAGCCCACATTCACGACTACTACCTGCGGCTGCGCGATGCCCCGGTGATAGGCGAGCTGGGGCGATCGGATGGCTTGGACCTCGGAAGGGCCATTGAGACGGCCGCGGGCCAGGTATTTTCCTCGGACACCCTTGACGCCCTCGTCGCGGCTCTTCTGACCACTTTTTTGCATGCAGGTGGTGGCGCTAGCGCAGGGGCAGATGTCCGCTCTGCTTCTCGAGCGCGAACATCATGAGGCGTATGCCGCAGGGCTCGCGTCCCGGGTGGCGGCCGCGGAGAGGTTGGCCCGCGAGCGCTCGTTGGAGGCCGAGGTCCTCCGATCCCAGGCGTCGAGGGTTGCGGCGCTGGAGGCCCGAGCAGCGGAGGCGGACTTGCTCAGGGCCCGCGTCGCGGAGCTGGAAGGGTTCCGGGCCCGGGCCGCCCGCGTCGACGAGCTGGAAGCGGAGGTCGGCGCCCTCCGAACCCGAGCTGCTGAGGCGGAGGTACTCCGGGCCCGGGCCTCGGAGGCGGAAAGCAAGGTCGAAGCCCTTGGAGCCCGGGTGACTCATTTGGAGGAGGTCGAAGCGGGCCTCAACGCGCGGAACGGGAAGGCCGCCGAGGAGCTCGCCGAGGCCGGGAAGACGGCGGCCGAGGCCGCCGAATCCTTGCGGAAGATGTTGGCGCGCTACGGCACTGGCTGCGGCACGTTCGACGTCGCCCGGGAGCCCCTGGTCCGCCGGGTGAAGTTCGTTCGATCTGCCGTCCGGCAAATACACCTTGCCATGGCGCAGTACGGCGAGGTGTCCGCTCGGGTGGCAGCGTACGGAATCCTCCGGCACCTCGAGGCGTCCGGGCTTCCGCTTCCTTCGCCTTCGAGCCCGCACCCGGTCGCCTTCACGGGGGACCATCTTCGGACGCCAAGCCTCGCCTTGACCCAATCCTGGAGGGCGCTCAAGGCGACCTGGCAGACCGAAGGCCCTGCGGCGATCCAAGCTTGGCTAGAGGATGCACTCCGCGCACGCGACCCTCCGGCCCCTTCGAACCCCTCAGCCTCGGCCCGCTTGCCGGACCCGCAGGTGTAGCTCTAGGGATTGGTCTCAGCCTTACCCTGTAATAGCTTAGGGAATTTATTTGTATTAATAAAGACTACTTTTTCGAGACTTACTCAGGGTGTTTGCGATCGCGATCTTGATGTCGAGGTACTTGAACCGGACGACGCCCTTCGGCATCGCTGGGCCATTCTCGAAGCTATGCGGGCAAACCGGCCCGCGCGCTTCGTTCTTCCCCACGGCAGTGACGGACGTGTGGACTCCGACGTCCTTCAGGGGGTTCTGAAGCATGTGAAGGAAGAAGAGAGGGGGTCTCGCTCGCCGTCTTCGTCCTCCGAACCGGTTGACTGGTCCGATATGGAGGCTGATTTGAGCGGAGCGCCTCCGGAGGAGGGCGGTCTGCGCAGCTGGGCTCAGCTCCAGGCGGACCAGAGAACTTTCCGCGCCCAAAAGAAGGAAGAGGAGCGCAGGAAGAGGAAGGAAAGGTCCGGTCGGGGGGCGAGCATGACTTCCGGTCCGTCTAACCGAAGGGGCCCGCGGTTCCTTCTTGGCCTGGACGAGAACCTTTCTTGACCTCCTCCTTTTGCTTGTAAAGAACATTATATGCTTATGCGCTTGTTGTTGTACGCTTCATATGCTTGCTGCAGCTTGCGCCTCGCTCTCTCTCTTCCCCCCCCTTTCTTGGCGGGTAGCTGGTTGACTAGCTGGGCGCTAAGTAGCTTAGGAGAGGGGGAGCGGACGGTGCGCGTCATACCGGCACAGCTCTGAACCTGAACATGAGGGCGCATCGAGCCGGAGCTCGGAACCCGAATGTGAGGGTGTGTCGAGGCATAGCTCGGAACCCGTTTGTGAGGGCGCGTCGAGCCGGAGCTCGGAACCCGAATGTGAGGGCGCGTCGAGCCGGAGCTCGGAACCCGAATGTGAGGGTGCGTCGAGGCATAGCTCGGAACCCGTTTGTGAGGGCGCGTCGAGCCGGAGCTCGGAACCCGAATGTGAGGGCGCGTCGAGCCGGAGCTCGGAACCCGAATGTGAGGGCGCGTCGAGCCGGAGCTCGGAACCCGAATGTGAGGGTGCGTCGAGGCATAGCTCGGAACCCGTTTGTGAGGGCGCGTCGAGCCGGAGCTCGGAACCCGAATGTGAGGGCGCGTCGAGCCGGAGCTCGGAACCCGAATGTGAGGGCGCGTCGAGCCGGAGCTCGGAACCCGAATGTGAGGGTGCGTCGAGGCATAGCTCGGAACCCGTTTGTGAGGGCGCGTCGAGCCGGAGCTCGGAACCCGAATGTGAGGGCGCGTCGAGCCGGAGCTCGGAACCCGAATGTGAGGGCGCGTCGAGCCAGAGCTCGGAACCCGAATGTGAGGGCGCGTCGAGTCGGAGCTCGGAACCCAAAAACGAGGGTGCGACGCGAGGTGTGTCGGTCGGAATAGTTGGCTGAAAATTTTATTACGCAGATGGGGGATACAAACAGGCGGCGGTGGCCGCGAATAAAGTACATCGGTAGTGTTACTGGGAAGTAGCGCTTCAGGTCCCCGGCGTGCCACGAATGCTTCAGTTCTTCGCCTTCTAGTGTAGCAAGACGGTAGGACCCAGGCCGTCCGGACTTTGTAACAATGTACGGTCCGTCCCATTTGTTGTCCAACTTGGAGGGGGCGACCACTGCGCGGAGGACTGAGGTGCCCTGGTTGGAACTCGTTGCGCTTAACCTTGGTGTCATACCACCCCTTGGTCTCTCTCTGATAGTGGGACAGGTTGGCGACGGCGCGCAGCCGTGTTTCTTCAGCTAGGTCGAGGGAGACGGCGCGCTCATTTTCAACTTCGGGTGCTACGACGCGCAGTGAACCGGCGCGGAGCTCCGTTGGTGTCATCGCTTCGTCGCCGAACAGGAGGCGGAACGGGGTGAAGCCTGTTGCCCGAGAAACGGTCGTCCGGATGGACCATAAGACCTTGGGTAGTTCGTCGGGCCACGTGCCTCGGGCCAACCCGACAATACGCTTATGAAGGCCGGACAGAATGTGCCCGTTAGCTCGCTCCACGGCTCCGTTGGACTGGGGGTGCCGCACGGCCGCGAAGCAAAGCTGAACTCCCAGCTCGTCACAGAATGCCCGGAAGCTGCCGGCATCAAACTGCGTTCCGTTGTCCAACGTGAGCTGCTTGGGTACTCCGAATCGGCACACGATATGCTGCCAGAAAAACTTCTGGACACTTCGGGATGTGATGGTGGTGAGAGGCTCCGCTTCCACCCACTTGGAGAAGTATTCGACTGCGACAACAACGAAGCGCAGGTTTCCCCTCGCTCTGGGGAGTGGACCAACGAGGTCCATGCCCCAGCGGGCCAGGGGCCACACAGGAGGGATAGGTAGCAACCTTGCTGGAGGGCGGTGACTGCGTCGGCCCATCCACTGGCAACCTTGGCAGGTGCGGACGAGTTCTTCGTCATCGTCGATGATGGTGGGCCAGTACACGCCTTGCCGGAGAGCTTTGCCTGCGAGGGCTCGCGGCGCCAGGTGACTGCCGCACAACCCTTCATGTATTTCCCGGAGCATGGCGACACCGTCGGAATGCGAGACGCAGCGGAGCAGCGGGGAACATACTCCGGACTTGTACAGGATTCCATTAATGACCTCGAACGACCTTGCGCGGAGTTGCAGGCGAACCTGCTCCGGACTGGGATGGACTTCGTCGCCGCCTGCGAGCGCGCGGAGGATGGGCTCGCGCCAATCGACGCTGGCCGTACAGAGTACTGGGGCCAGGCATGACGACTGGTCGCTCTCCTCCGGGGCGGCGGAGACGGCCGCGTCGCTTCGATGGGTTACCGAAGGCTGGGCGAGTTCCTCGAAGAAAGCCCCGGGTGGCAAGGCCTGGGCGCCGGCCCCGGCCTTAGCGAGGGCATCCGCTTGGGCGTTGTCGCTTCGCGGGATGTTCTGGACGGAGATGCCCTTGAAGGATGCTTCGTACTTGCGGATGGAGTCGAGGTAGGAAGCGAGGTCCGGGTGCTTCGCTCGAAAGGACTTGTCGATGTGCCCGGCGACTACTTGGGAATCGGTCTTCACAATCACGCGCGCGGCGCCCAAAGCGAGCGCCTTGCGAAGTCCCAAGAGGACTCCTTCGTATTCTGCGACGTTGTTGGTGGCCTTGAAGCTTAACCGAGCGGAGTATAGGGCCTGCTGACCTGATGGGGAGACGATGACTGCTCCGGCTCCAGCCCCGGAGGCCTGGTAAGCGCCATCCGTAAAAATGGTCCAAATCTCCTCGCCCGTGCCGGCGCTCGCGGGCTCTCGGGCCCGCGTCCACTCTGCGACGAAGTCGGCGAGAATCTGGGATTTAATGGCTGTCCGGGCAACGAAGGAGATCCCGAACGGGGCCAGCTCTACGGCCCACTTCCCGATGCGACCGGTGGCGTCTTTGTTCCTGAACATATCGCCCAGCGGATAGGCTGTTGGAATGATGATGTCGTGGGCCAAGAAGTAGTGCCGGAGCTTCCGGGAGGCCATGACGAGGGCATAAGCCACCTTCTCTAGCTCGGAGTATCTGGCCTTGGCGTCGGCGAGAACCTCAGAAACGAAGTAGACGGGCCGCTGGACTAGCTTCCCACCGGACTCTTCTTCCTGAACCAAGGCTGCGCTTGCGGCGGTGCCAGAGGCGGCGAGATAAACCAACAAAGGACTGCCGGCCCGTGGCGTGGCGAGGGCCACGAGGCCGGAGAGATAATCTTTGATTTGCTGGAAACAATCCTGGCACTCGGGGGTCCACTCGAAATGCCTGGAGCCTCGAAGCACCTTGAAGATGGGCAGACTTCGCTCTGCTGATTTGGCGAGAAAGCGCCCTAGGGCGGCCAACCGTCCGGCCAGCTTCTGCGCCTGCCGCAGGTTCTGAGGTGGCGCCATGTTCTGCAATGCTTGAACTTGTGTTGGACTGGCTTCGATGCCGCGGCTGGAGACGAGGTACCCAAGCAGCTTCCCTGCGCGTGCTCCGAAGACGCACTTGTCAGGATTAAGCCGAATCCCACACTGGCGGAGGCTGTCAAAGGTTTCGGCTATGTCGGACCCGTGCTGACTTGCGGAGGCAGTCTTGATGACGATGTCGTCCATATAGGCTTCCACGTTCCGTCCGAGCTGATGACCGAGGGCCTTTGAGATCAACCTTGAAAAGGTGGCTCCGGCATTACGGAGGCCGAAGGGCATCCGGAGGTAACAGAACACTCCGGCCGGGGTGACGAAGCTGGTTTTTACTTGGTCTTCAGGCTTGAGCCAGATCTGATGATAACCGGAGTATGCGTCGAGGAAGCTGAGGAGCTCGGCTCCGGCCGTGGAATCTACTAGCTGATCGATGCGGGGCAGCGGGTAGGGGTCATGGGGGCAAGCTTTATTCAAAGAAGTAAAGTCGATACACATGCGCCATTTGCCAGATGTTTTCTTCTGGACAAACACAGGGTTGGACAACCAGTCGGTGTGACTCACTTCCCTGATGACCCCGGCGCAGAGCAGCTTGTCGGTCTCTGCCTTGGCGAGCTCGGCCCGTTCAGCGGATAGCCTCCGAAGCCCCTGGCGGACTGGTCGTGCCTTCGGATCAACCGCCAGGGAATGCTCGATGATGGTCCGGTCGACGCCAGGAATGTCTTCGTCCGACCATGCGAAGATGTCGAGGTTGTTGCAGACGATGGCTTCGAGCTGTGCTGATAACTCTGGCTCCAGGTCCCCTCCGAACTTGATCGAGTACTCTTTCCCTTCGTGAGTCAGGGTCTTGGTGACGACTTCCCCTTCTGGGAGGGGTTTGGCGGGGCGCCCTTTCTGCACAGGGCCGGCGTCCAGTGGAAGGTTGGCATCTTCAGCGCCCTCGCGGACACTGTGGACCTGCCGTGGCTCCAGTGGCGCCGCATGGCCGTACTCGACCCGGCGGGCTGCGGCTTGGTCGCCCAGGACAGACAACACCCCTCCGGGAGTCGGCATCTTGAGGCAGAGGTAGTTGTGGTGAGCGATGGCGCCGAAGCGGTTGAGCATCCCTCGGCCGAAGATGGCGTTGTAGGCGTACGGAGCGTCGACGACGTCGAACAGGATTTCCTCGCGACGCTGGAGGGGCGCGGTGCCGAATGCCACTTCCAACAAGACCTGGCCCAGAGCATCGAGCGGAGGGCCCGAGAAGCCTTGGAGCGGTCGCGAGGCTGGCAGCAGGTGCTTGCGCGACAAGCACAATTGGTCAAAGGCCTGCACGAAGATGATGTCAGCGGAACTTCCTCCGTCGACTAAAATGCGACGCACCTCGGCTCCGGCGATGTCTGCCGAAATGACGAGCGGGTCGGCGTGAGGAAACTTGACGCCGGCGGCATCTTCGGCGGTGAAGCTGATGGGGACGTGAGACCACTCCGGGAGGATCGAAGGGCTGGACGTGCCGATGTGCCCAACTTCCCGAACGTACTCCCGACGCTGCCGCTTGGACAGCGCTCCGAGGGCTCCCCCTCCAGATATGGGAAGGACCACGCGCTTGCCACGGTCCGGAGCGGCTTCGAGTGTGAGGGCCAGGACTCCACCGAATCCCTCGGCCGGGGTCATGGCCTCCGGCTCTTCCTGACGCCCGACTATTTGGACCGGGTCCGGCCGAGGGGTAGAATGCCCTCGGTCGGAGGAACCGCGACCGGACTGGCGCTCGAGGTAGTCACTGCGAAGAGCGAGGATGGTGCGGCAGGAGTCGGTGTCGTGGCTCCGGTTCTCTCCATGGACGCTGCAGTAAAAGGTTCCCCTGGCAGGCGCTCGGGGTGGAGGCTTGGGCCCTGCCTGGCGACTTCCACCGGGCGTGTGCAGGTGCTTGGCGGGCGCTTGAGGGGTGATGTAAGGACTTCCCCCCGAAAGTGCTTCCGGTTCCGCCGAGAATCTTGATGAGCAAGGCCCGGGCGAGCGGGCTCCGGGCGCCGGAAGTCAGGGGCGCGACGCGGGCCCCGGCTGGGCTCCGGAGGCACTTCGTATGCTCGGACGCTCGGAGCCTGGACAGGGACTACCATCGCCTGTCGGCGTATCTGGCCCTCTTCGGACCGGGCGTACTCTTCGAAGTACGTCATGAGCTGCGCCACCGAAGAGATGGGCTTCCGGTGGAGCTTGTCGAGGAGACCTGGGTGGGTGACGCCTTCCCGGGCCGCGTCGATGACTGAAGAAGCCGAAAGCCCCTTGATCTGAGCTTTGGTGTGCGCGAAGCGCTGGGAGTATTGCCGCAGGGTCTCTCCGGGCTGCTGCTTCACTTGAAAAAGACTCCCGGTGGACATGGGGGCCACGAAGGTCCCCTGGAAGTTGTTGACGAACTTCTTTTTCAGCTGCTCCCACGAGTGGATGGTCCCTGGCCGGAGGGACCAGAACCACCGAAGGGCGATCCCTTCGAGCGCCAGTGGGAAGCATTTGGCCATGGCGTCCCGGCTCCCTCCGGACGCTTCTATCGCCAGAGCGTAAGAGCGAGAGAACTCGCCGGGGTCAGAGTCCCCGGAGTACTTGGGGAGCTTGGCGGCGCGGAAGCTCGAACTGAAACGCACCCTCTGAAGGTCCGGGTGCAGGGGAGAGTCCTCGTCGTATGACGCGTTTTCCTCTTCCGGGGGGTTCTCGTCGTCGCTCAGGTCCGTGACCGCAGCTTTCGCGGCGCGGAAGGCTACCGGAGGGGCCGGGGGCCGGAGCGACGCTTCCTGACACCACAAAGCCAGCTCCACCTTTAGCCTGGCATTCTCGGCGGCCAGGGCATCGGCTTGACTCCCGCTTCCCCCGGAAGTTGTGTCGGGGTCCCGCGAGCGGACGTAGTCTGTCTGAAGGGACACTACTGCTGGAGGTCCGCCTGGGAGATGCTGCTCCGGCGGCCCGCCCGGCGACCCGGCCAGGTTGGCGGAGGTCGGCTCGGGCAGGCCGTCGGTGCCTTGAGCTCCGGGTGTCTCTTCTTGCAACCGGGTGGAGCCCGCTGGGGGCGCCGCTCCGACGGTGGTGGTGATGGGAGCTGAAGGATTGGGGTCGATGGCCGGGGCGGGCTCGCCCCCAGCGGTTCGGGTCGACCTGCGCAGGGGGGCCGTGCTCGCTCCTTTCCGGCTCGACATGCTTTGGGTGGATGGGTGTAGAGGACACTAGCTTTTCGGACTAGTCTCCCCACGGACGGCGCCAACTGTTGGGACGACGGATCGAACCAGCAGGTTTTAGTGGAAAACAAGAGTAGTGTATTCAATGCCTTGGTTAGCTTGCCTGTTACAACTGTAGTGGGGGGTATTTATAGGGCGCCCCGCCCAGAGGACTAAGCGCCTCCGGGCTGCCAACGGCCACCCGACCAACTCTGACCGGTAGTACAGACAAAGAGATACATAGTACAGACAAGAAGATTCGACTCTGACAGCGTATCGGCCGTGTCGGATGCTTCCTGCGCCGCCCGACACGGCTCAGAAGATCGCGATCCTGTCCTTTCGTACGACCGCCTAGTCCTTTTCCCGCCACGACTCTCTTCGGGCCCGTCTCGCTGGGTCGGCCGAGAGTCCCGGGCCTTCAGCCTCCGGAAGACGAGCCCCCGTGTCCTGCGCCGAAGGGCGACCTCCGGCTTCCTCCCACCGGAAGGTGGCCTCCGGCCACGCTCCCCGGAAGGTGACCTCCGGCTACGCTCTTCCGGAAGGTGGCCTCCAGCCACGCTCCTCCGGAAGGTAGCCTCCGGCCACGCTCCTCCGAAAGGTGACCTCCGGCCACGCTCCTCCGGAAGGTGGCCTCCGGCCACGCTCCTCCGAAAGGTGGCCTCCGGCCTCGCTCCTCCGGAAGGCGGCCTTCGTCATCAAGCCTGGGCCCTCCGGCTGGGGGGCCCACCCCGCCGACTTCAGGGATTATCTCCCCCAACACACTTGTTCATGTTTTTGAGGTTTGGCAACATTACTTATGGCCTAAAAATTTAATTTTCCATTCTAATCACGAGTCTTTAAAATTTCCGAAAAGCCAATCCAATTTGAATAAACGGCATGCCAAGTGGGTTGAATTTATTGAGTCTTTTCCATACATCATCAAGTATAAAAAGGGAAAGATAACGTAGTGGATGATGCTCTATCAAGGAAAAACATGTTGTAGGACCGAAATGGATGACTAGAGGGGGGTGAATAGACGCCTCACCGAATTCTTTCGAATTGATGGTCTGTTGTAAACACCCAACATTCCTCTAAAAGAATAGACGGAAGAAAATAAATTTTCACAGTGTAAACCCAGACAAAATTAGCACTATCATTCTCCTGTCATATATGAATTGGTGAGATAGAATGAGAGATCACGAAGATTAAAAATAATCTAGTCTCTAAACAACCGTTGTCAAAAAATAATTAGATACACACACAGTTCTCAAAAGCAGACTAAGGTCACACTGATTTCATCGTACATCTATAACTAATCAGACCATTAAATCACAGCAAACATATCTCATTAACCGTTCATTTCATCAGCCTTTTAAGAGAAAATTAACTTGAGATAATGACGTGACAATCAAGAAATTAATTATATTAATAATGCTCTAATCAGCTGATTTAATTAAAACAAAATCTAACACAGGAGATTAGTAAATTCATACCTGAACTTTACCTTGACCAGTATACCATGCATCTAGTCCAATCAATGGCAGACAGCGTGACTTGCGATGGCGTGATCTCGTGGGGTCCTAACATGCAGAAATCAGGAGTACATTGTATGGGGCGTTGAACTTTGAAGCAGAACATCCTGAGCCAAAACTTCCAGGGAAAAGATTCGGTGGCTTGGGGATAAACCACAGCAGCAAACCACCGCACAACAGAAGTAGCACTGGAATCTGTGCGCGAGTCCAGGCAGTAAGCGGTCCGATCGAGAGGCTTAACTGAAGAAAACCGGCCAGCAGCACAATCCAGTGGCGATAGCCTGGATTCGTTGCGTTCGTGTGGATTGAGCAATGATGCGGAGTGCCGTCACGCAGAGGGAAAAAAATTCGGGACTGGGCGTCGGAAAAGAAGTAAACCGAGGGTAGCCGAACGAAGAACAAGAGGCAGCCGTCGCACTCAGAGAAGAAAACCCGAGGTTAGAATACCAAAGGTGGACGCAGCGATGTAAATCTTGGAGGTCATGGCGGCACAAAAAAATTTCTCCGGTGATGGAGCACACGGAAGATACAGGAGAAATTTTCTGAAGATAAATTGGTAAAGTAAACTCATTTTTAAAGTGATTGAGTTAGTAGAAACCCTAGAACTAGGGAGCTTTTTATAGGCAATTCAAAAACAAGAAAAGACACAAATACTCATAAGATTTTTTACAGACTCGAAGACCCATAGGGATAAAAATGTAAAATCCTATCTAAAGATAATTTGTCTCGATTCAAAGTTTTCGTAGCGACTATGGCTCCACTTCAGGACGCTTTGATCTCGATCCGACGGTTTTGAGCAAAAAGCAACAAAGCTCTCTAGATCGCCGACACGTGTCACCAATCCACGAACTCAACTGTTGTAGGACCGAGATTAGCGACCAAAGGGGGGTGAATGGGCGCCTTAGAAATTCTTTCGAATCGATGGTCTTCTCCCAACACCCAACACACCTCAAGAGTTAACCAAAAACTCAGATCAAAAACACATATGGAGATAGTATTATCACTCTCCTGTCAAATATGACGTGATACAAACAGTCTGAGAGATCATAAGCACTAAAAATAATCTAGCCTAAAAACGACCAGTGTCCTAATCGAGAAGACACCATCAACGTGCTTAAAGGTATATTAAAAGATCATTTAACTCACAGGCATTTAAAACATCACAAGTGTAATCATCAACAATATTCAGACATTTAATCAAATAAAATAAATGCCGTAAATAAAAGTGCTCACAAATATTCAACCAAATAGGAAATGTGCATGATGAAATATACCACAATGGATCGACATATAATCCAGGTACTTGACATGCACATAACAGTAATCAATCATCAAGCATCTATCTCATTTAGTACTAAAAATCACAGGGTTAATTCCCAAAGCATAGAGATTAAGAAACGTGATTACTGTTTATGCGCAGTTGTCCACAGTGTTGTATGCTATACATGAAGTTCACGTCGTCGCCTGTGGGCACTGTATCCAGAGACAACACACAGGAACCCGTTGCGCAGATCCTTTGACGCCTTGCTGTCTTCCTACACCGTGAATCCTTAGAATAGCTCCTCGCACCTCCACAACAACTACGCGCGCCTCGGGCGGCAACGCGTTGCACAGAGTGGCCCTCGTGCCTTAAGAACCTTGTGGCCCCACTCGACGTGGCTTTTTGATGTACAGTGCCACGCCGAATCTTCATCCTCCACGTATCCACCGCTGTGCCTAACGAAAATGAGCGCGAGACCCCTGACGTCGTACGTCTGGCCAGAGAAAACCAACCCGAATTAAGAAAAATCGATAGAACAGGATCTCTCAGGAAAACCAGCGCAGAAATTTGGGGGCTAGGTTTTTCTTTGAATTGATGGTGCCGGCGCACAGGTGAACAAGGGAAAAATTCCAGGAAGAAAAAGGACTAAAAGTGATCCATTTTTTTGAATAAAGTGAAGGTTTGATACAATGGATGAAAACCCTAGGGCTGGTTTAGTGCCTTTATATAGGCAGCCCAAAAAATGAAAAATACACATTTATCCCTAAGGTAAATTACACACAGACGCAAAAATAAAACTATGGGCCCAACATGCAAAATAATAAAATCCTATCTACAGATAGCTTGTCCTGACGCAGAGCTTTCGTAGCAGGTACGACTTCGCTTCAAGACTATCGAATCTCCGATCGACGGTCCGGATTGGTGCGTCGGTTTTATGACGAAATCAACAAAGTGTTCGTTGTCTTCGCACCGGCTACCCAGATTAGGCCAACTCGATTCAGCAACTCCCTTAGCCTGGAAATCGCTCGGAGCCCGTTTACTTGGGTCAAACCTGATCAACAGACCAGCGGATCCCCTACCGTTCTTTGCTCATGTACCCATATTTTGCCGATCCGACTCCGTGGCTCCTCTGCCCGGTAGTCGCTCTCCACCCATGTACCTGAGTCACACGTGGCCAAAGACATGACAGATCTCCCTCTTCTCCTCATCTCCTCTTCAGTTGAGTTCTGTTAACAATCACTCATCGCTTCGTGAGCCATGAGGCCCATGATCTTCAACATGGCTCCTTAATCTCCCCCTTAATGAGTACATTGTCAACACTTTGTTCATCATCGCTTCGGAACCTGCAACACATGTGGAAACAAGAAAACAAAACACAAGAGAACAGAAAGAAGTAAATAAAATAAAAGGTTTAACCTTAATGACCAAAAGCCAACCAAAAGCCAGGAACAGTCATTATGGTTAAATAGAAAATAAATAAACAAAAATTTCAAATAAAAACTCAAACGAGTGTAATCTCTGAAATATAAACAAGGATATCCAAAGAGTAAAGGCAAAAGAGACTAAAACTCCCTCTGAAATAAATCCCAGAGAAAGTCAAAACTTCCCCTAAACTCTTCTTAAAGGTCAAGTAACCAAGAATTTCTCCCCCTTGTTAACAACTGGACTCATCAAGTGAGACTAAATGCACTCAAAAGAGACACAAACTCAAACTCCCCCTGAAATGCAGTTCCCCCTCAAAATATGAAATGAATGCAACTGGGTGCAAGTGGAGTGTAAAACCATGCTTCTCAGATATGATTAACTACAATTACAACATGTAGCAAGTATAGCACAAAATACCGTCCAAGACACATGGCATTATCAGTGCAATAGATGATATCCAAAGAAAGTCATTAACACACATTTTCAGATTTTTGCAAATAAAAGCATCACCACATTTTCTAGCAGATAGGCAAGGTAAAGCATGAAATGCAAAGGCTAGTTGATATCTACCAAGATAAATATTGTCTAGAACTAAGAGCTTCAACAAACTTGTTATCTTTTTAATTTTAGCTTTTTTCTTTTCCTTTTTCATTTTTGCCAGGGGTTATTTGCATGTCAACCTTATGCTAACCGACCAAGTCAAGTCTAGGCCAGAACAGAACCATCAGAAGCTTAAAACAATGGTCTTGGCCTACATTACAATGTCCTAGTTCTTACCAAAGTGCTATTATGGTAAGCAGTCTAGAACAATGCAATGCGACACTGCAAACCCACTTGGATCTTTCACTTATGCATAAAAGGCATGAATTTTTTATTTTTATGATTTTTATCATTTTATAACATATTTTCCATGTTAAAGCATATAGATGTCCAAGTTGCATATCTGCATTTAAGAAAGAAACTAGCTACCAGGCATGTAAAAGATAGCAAAAGCATTCAACCTACACATGCTAGTTACCAGAAGCAATGGTGATCATTTTTTAATTTTAAAGTATAAAAGCCATGCATATGACAGAGATCAGATATATCATGTGAACTGAAACAAAGCATTATTATCGACAGTTATTTAAAAGCATATACTAGCTAGAATGAGTAAAGCAGTTCAATTATATAACAGAAGCAAGCTCAAAGTGTGATATATGAATATGCATGATATGAACACACACGAAAAGACTCAATAAAAGAGTAAAGAAGAAAGTAAAGACTCAAAATATCTTAAAAAGGATACACAACTCCCAAATCCCATCGCAAACGCTCAAATGTAGACTGATCTAGGGGTTTGGTAAGAATGCCAGCCAACTGATGATAGGTATCAACATGAACAAGGTCAATGACACCTTTCTCATATTGATCCCTCAAAAAGTGAAAGCGCACATCAATATGTTTGGTTTTTGAATGAAGACATGGATTTTTCCCTACACTAATCGCACTGGTGCTGCCAAAAAACAAAGGCACTCTGGTAGGGAAAGACAACCCAAAATATTTCAGAGTGGAAATCATCGAAACCAACTGTGAGCAGCAGCTTGTAGCAGCTACGTACTCAGCCTCTGTGGTGGAAAGTACAACTCCAAATTGTTTTTCAAGAAGACCTAGAGACAAGCGAAGAACTGAGAAACTGGCAAGTACCGGAAGTCGACTTGCGATCTAGCTGGCACCCACCAAAATCAGCGTCCGAAAAGCCAGATAAGTCAAGAGATGATGATGTAGAATAGTAAATACCGGGATCAGGCCCATAGGTAAGATACCTGAAAATGCGCTTAAGAACCTGCCGGTGAGATGTGCATGGTGAAGATTGGAAGCGCGTGTTGATAGCAAAAAATGGTATTAATGGGTAGATTATCAAACTATCAATTTTAGTGATTTGGGCCAAAAATACACATGTCAAGGGTCTGGCCAAAGCCCTATGGGGCCGAAGCCCGTCGAGCTATGGGCTCCGAAGGCCTCTAGCCAGCCCATGGGCTTCGACCAAGAAGCCTTCGGAGGCCCACGCTGCCAAAGTTTCGGGCACCTTCAAAGGCCCACGCTGCCGAAGCTTCGGGAACCTTCGGAGGCCCACGCTGCCGAAGCTTTGGCTGAGGAGCAGGCCTTGGCGGGCCTGATCGAAGCCCACCTCGGCAGAGATAGAGTTGGATGCATTGCCAGCTCAGTCTTTATCTCTATCCGGCCAGATTAATAGCAGATTAGATTAGAGTTAACCCTCTATAAATATAGAGGCCTGGCTAGCGTGGAGAGCCCCCCAACACAAACAAAACCAAAACCATGCTTTGATCGTACCTTTACTTTACCTTTACTTTTCTGTACCTCTTCGTGGGTTTGCTTGGAAGCCCTCCGTCCGCCACTACGGAACAGTGGTAAGCCTTGGTACTTCGCCCGTGAAGTCCCCGTTAATCTACGTAACAGACTGCTATCGCCTTGTTACTTCGCCTCTGAAGTATCCGCTAATCTGCGTAATAGATTGCTACCCTCGCCACTTGTGCAACACCTTGCAAGATTCGGTCCTAAGGCCGAATTGGTACTTCGCGTCATCTCTGTTGCAGGGTCGCATGTTCGGAGCCCCTTCGTCGAAGGTGTCCGGAGCTGAGAGATCAGTTCCGGAGGTCCCCGGGACACCCTTCGACAGGTCCGCAGGCTTTGACAACAGGCTCCGCACTATACTTCGTCGTGACAGACTTCGGCATGACTACACTCCGCACCAAGACGAAGTTGCACTTGCGCGCGGCCTTCGCGTCTCTACTCTATAATTTGCTGCATCGGAGGTCGTACGCCGAACCCCGCTGTTCGGAGGTGACCACCGTGTTCAGATCCGTTCGGAGTCTACCTTCGACCGGATCAATCCAAACGCCGAAGCATCCTTCGGCGGAGCACTCCGCATCAGACGCCGAAGGTACCCTTCGACGCACCCTTCGCATCAGGCTTCGAACTAGGAGGACTCCGACTGGTTTGCTGATTTTAACCTGTTTAAACTATTTCTTTTGGCTAATTGGATTATTTCTTGTAATCTGGTTGCCTGGCGACTCCACCACCCTTATCACTATTAAGGGTAGTCGGAACGCGGCGTCGGTGCTACGTCACGCTTAGGCCTGTCCCTAAGTATCCGTGCACTTTTGGATCACCGAACTGACCCAAGTGCGAGGGCACGTTTCCGTGTCAACAGCGTGCACACAATCCCATGGCGAAATGAATGTCTAGCCTCGTCGCTGTCAGGTACAGAAGTGATTCGATCATCCCTCGATATTCTCTATCGTTGACCTTGACGCCGCACTCGTCCTTGTCCAGGCCTCCTGATGATTGACCATGGGGGTAATCTAAGGCTTCAGCTCTCCACCGAAGTCAAACTTCTTCAGCATGTCCCGCGTGTAATTTCTCTGGTGGATGAAGATGTCGTCCTTGGTCTGCTTGATTTGGAGCCCTAGAAGATACTTGAGCTCACACATGAGGCTCATCTCGAACTTGGTATGCATATGCTCAAAAAACTTGGATACAAGTTCATTATTAGAACCACCAAAAATAATGTTGTCCACGTAAATATGAGCAATCAAGAAATCAAAGCCAACTTTGAGGAAGAAAAGAGTTTTGTCCACAAAACCAATCACAAAGTCGTTCCACAACAAAAACTACTTTAAACGATCATACCAAGCCCTGGGGGCTTGCTTCAAACCATATAAAGCTTTATGCAACTTGAAAACATGTCGGGAAAACTTAGGGTTTTCAAAATCGGGGGCTGCCTAACATAGACCTCCTCCTCTATATACCCGATCAGAAAAACACTCTTGACATCCATTTGAAAAAGCTTAAAACATTTAGAAGCAACAAATTCCAAGAGTATGCGAATGGACTCAAGACACGGAATAAGGGTGAAAGTCTCCTCAAAATCAATACCCTCCTTCTAGCGAAAGTCCTGGACAACTAATCGAGCTTTGTTGCGCACCACAACCCCATCTTGACCTTGCTTGTTCTTAAACATCCACTTGGTGCCTATGGGGTTGCAACCTGGTGGCAGCTCAACTAGTGTCTAAACCCGATTGCGAAAAAAATTTCCAACCTCTTCTTGCATGGCATTTATCCAATTTGCATCAGATAAAGCGTGAGCAACATCTCTTGGCTCAAAGGTGGCAACAAAAGCAGACTCAACAAAAATTTCTCGAGATCCTTGGAGATCAGATGTCACCTCACTGGAATCAGCAGCTGGCACCTCTGGACTCGACTGATGGGGCTCGATCAAAGTGGAAGTAGTGATCAGAGGTCCACCCTCGTCCTGAGTTAAAGTGTAAGAAGGTGTGGGGTCTATAGGCTATGCAGAAGGCCCAACGTCATCAATAGTGGGAGTGTCATCATCTTCCTCGAAGATGGACTATCCAAGTTCATCATCACTAGAAAGCTCAAAAGAAGGTGAAAGCGAAGGCATAGACTCATCAAAAGAAACCTCACACATCTTGACAAGCTGCTGGGAGTCAAGGTTCCAAACACGGAAGCCTCAAGAATGCAAAGAATAACCAAATAAGACTCCATCCCAGCAACGACACTCAAACTTGTCCAAATGCCCTCCCTTCTTGAGCACAAAGCACTTGCGGCCAAACGCTCGCAAGTGGCTCACCTTGGGCTGTCTGCCAAACCGCAAATCATATGAAGTCTTACCTAAGTAAGCTCTAAGAAAAATGCGGTTGGCTAGATAGCAAGTTGTGTTCATAGCTTCAGCCCAAAAGCGCTTAGGAGTCCTATGCTCATCGAGCATCGTCCTGGCCATCTCGACTAGTGTGCGCTTCTTTTGTTCCACAACGCCATTCTGTGGGGGAGTGTAAGGAGAAGAAAATTGGTGCTCAAGACCCTGGTCACTACAGAAGTTGATGAACTGGGAATTCTTGAACTGAGAACCATTATCAGAGTGAATTGCTCGCATCCGACCATTGTTCTCATTCTTTAGCTTCAGGATCAAGTCATGCACAAACTGAAAAGCCTCATCCTTAGACTGCAAAAAGAAAACCCATGAGAATCGAGAAAAGTCATCAACTATCACAAGCGCGTACCACTTCCTACGGACTGAACGTACCCGAGCTGGATCAACAGTATCCATGTGTAACAGCTCTGCCAAGTTCGAAGCCATTACCTGAGTCACAGGTGCGTGAGAAGCGGTAACCATCTTCCCATGATGACACAGATGGCAAACTAGATCCTTCTCCATCTTAAGCTTGGGAAATCCTCGGATGAGGTCTATAGGACTCAATCTGACTAGCAGATCAAAGCTCAAATGTCCTAACCTCCTATGCCATCTCTAGAGCTCAGAGGAGGCTCCAACGTTCAAATAGCGAGAAGGGCCAAAAGAACTAGAGAAATCAATCCGAAAAACCTTACCAAAGGGTAAGATCTGGCAAACCAAAGATCCTCTAGAATCAACTACAAAAGAAATGGCTTCTTAAAATGAATCTCTAAGCCCTCCTCAAGAAGTTGTGAAACAGAAACCAAATTAAAACCCAAATTTCTAACCAAAGCAACATTCTTCAAGGATAAATACTCATAAATCTGAATTGAGCCAAAACCGTGTACCTTCCCTTTACCATTGTTCCCGAAAGTGATGTACTCTTTGGAGCTAAGGGAAGTGAGGCTAGAGAATGTGGGATCGGAATGGCGACTAGATGGGGGGTGAATGGGCGTCTCGACAAATTCTCGTGAATTAGATGGCCTTTTCAAAATACCCAATGCACCTCTAAAAGATTACAAAATCAAATTAGTGACTCACAACAGAAAACAACCCAAATAGAATTTTTGACTAAATCGGAGACTGGTGTGCTGAAATTAACTATCAGCAATTGGTTTACCGAAATAACAAATTGTAGCGCCCCGATTTACCAAAATCGAGACATTATTGAATTTCATAAGAAAAACAATAATACAAGAGGTTCATCATGCGACAACGTAGATACGACAGTATTCATGGTACGCAGACCATATTTATTACATCAAAGTTTTAGTAAAAACAGTAATAAAATAATTAAAAAGCAGCATGACGAACATCTCCTTCAGGATCTTTCTTCTCGACTGGGTCGCTACTCCAGACCGTCTTCGTAGTAAGCATCCTCTGTGGGGTCCAACGGGTATGAGTACAAAAAGTACTCAACAAGCCACCGCAAATGCAAGTAATAATGCAGGATAATAAACAAAGAAGGGTAATGGCTAACATTGCGGAAAAGTACAGTTTTCAGTTATTGCATTTAGTGTAGTCACATTTTAATCATGCGGAAAAGTAAACATGAACATCAACAACATCAACTAACTCGAGGAGTACATTTTACCTCCTCGCACAACAGTCCTTACATGTCAATCCATCATGCACATACATATTCAAAGTAATCTAACTGGGGGATGTCACGCAACCCGCCCTTGACCGTGGGCTCGGCTTTTCGAAAAGATTTAAGACTCTGATCAGAGATGTACTACTGTACCCACAAGGCACGCACTCATCCCAAACGAGATGACCCATACCACGGGAACTCGTGCCAAAACCTCGGCATGAAATGTTCCAAGCGATAACCACCCGCTCTAGGTTTCGCCGGCGCGCCGAGCCGCATCCTGGCTAACGTCGCACCCCCTTTTGCGCCACATTGGTACAAGTCACCCGCAGGTGCTACTTGACCCATCTCCAAATGGTGGCCTCGGTTTGGAACAATCCATACCTTAGTTAGGACTTACCCACTAGACTTGTGGTTAGTACGAAAGTGTTTTGCAACGGATCCCTCAGACCGGTCCTTATAGTGCCCCGGGTGCTACCGACCAATGCCCTAGCTTGCACCCGGAACCCACCATGCATCCACTCACAACCACAACTCCAACACCGACAGAATTCCATAGATGAGAAACAATGGGGATCATATAGTAGAACCATGTACTACGACTCATTTTTATCCTATAGCGAACGTGTCGATACATTGGACACTAGCTAATAACATTTATCATATGGTGACAAGGAGTTTAGGCTAGAGAGCATGGCTTGGGTTGCACATCAAGGTCGGGGGATCCTAAATAAATATATTGTAAGGGTTCATTTGACTAATGCATATATAACCTATGTGTTTTAGCGATAGTTTAATCAAACATGGGTTCAATATGCTCAAAAGATTGGTTTGGTGAGTTGCCTTGATCAGCGAAAGGCGAGGGAGGGACTTCCTGGAAGTATTCCGGCTCTTCGGCGACGTCGTAGTCTTTTTGATATAGTAAAGTAAAATAAAATGAACACAATATTCAATCAAACAATATAACATTACATTATAAGCACATAGGTCAAAGTTGGTTTGATAAAAAATAAAATAAATTCGATCGTTAAGGTTCTGTGATTTATTTCATAAATAAATTTTAAAGGAATTAAATAGTTGTCCTTTTTAGAAAGGGGTGTTTAAATGTGATTATTGTCATATTAAGTTCTCAAATAAATTTGAAATGAAAAGTTCATGTTAATTTAATGGTTTTCAGTACATGGACAGAAAGGAAATAAATATAAATTTTTCTGAAGTTTAAATATTTGAATTTATATTTTAACCCTAAAGGCATTTGAATATCCATTTGAATAAACATGAAATGTCCAAAGTAAACCTACTGTTTTTATTGCATAAACATGTAGAGAATAATATTATGAATTTTCTGAAATTGGAATGGCAATTTTTAGAGTTCAAATGCGCCAGATATGAATTTTACAAGTTTTAAACCTTTTTTGGAATTTATTTTCAAATTTAAAACGCCTCGGGTCCACGTTGAGCCAGGCCCACGGTGAACCCGCACGGGGTTTTAAAACTAACGGACGGCTGAGATTATAACGTACCCCTTCGCTGAGATCTAACAGATCCGATTAAATCACACGCGTGAATTAATCGTAGCCGTCGGATCCAGATCGCGCGGTCGCGCTTGAATCCGACATGGCACGGGTAATCAGCCCGTGCCGGTCGTCTTCTCCGGCGACGGCGAGCGGGCCAGGGGCCACGACGAGTGATGGCGGACGAAGCTAAGGCCTAAAATGGAAAGAGGGGGCTACGGGGATCACGAGGGTACTCTTGCGGCGAAGAAAGGTCGACGGAGCGAGGCCGGCGACGAGCGGAGGCGGCGAAGGTGTTCGGGTCCTCGGCGGCGACGGCGATCTGGCGAGGTTCGTCGACGACGGAGTGGTGGCCGGCGTTGGGGAGGTCCTTGCGGTTGCAGCGGTGCGGTCGGCGAGGGCGGAGGGGGACTCCGGCGACGGCGATCGACGGCTGGAGGTCGGGCAGCGGTGTTGCGCTAAAAACTGAATGGAGGGCGCTCTGCATGGTCTGAGTGCTAATGGACGCGTGAACCGAACGCGGTGGAGGGCCGTGGTTTAAATAGGGGTACCGGCGGGGGCAGGGAGGGCGCAATCGACGGTGGCCGGGGATAAATGCATTTTGACGCTGGCGAGCTCGGGTTTGAACGCGGTTCATCAAACCTGGACGCGAATCGGCCGAGATTAATATGGGGAAACGGTCGGCGCGTTGAGGGGAATTCATTGCCGGCGAGTAATTACGGTGAGGGGGTCGGCGGGGGCGGATCTGAGGCGAGATTAGGGCTTCGGCCGGCGAGGGGGGGGAATTTGGGGGTGGATCTCGCGAGGACGACGAATCCGACAGGTGGGGGCCACCTGCTAGTGAGCGCGAACGAGCGAGGGAGGCGGCCGACGGGTGGGGCCGTGGCGTCGGGCGCGCGCGCGAGGGTAGGCATTCGGCGCCGACAGGTGGGACCAGGCTGTCAGCCTAAGGCGAGCGCGGGTGATGGGCTGGGCCGGCCGGGAGAGTGAGAAGGGAGGAGGAGGGCCCAATACTGTTTTAAAATATTTTTTGATTAAAAATAATTGCAGAAATTGGTTTAAAATAATAGGGCTACTTCCATGCTTGGTAAAAATTTATAAAAATTCTCAAAAATATATTTTAGCCTTGGGAGTTTATACAAAAATTTTCAGCTCCTGGTTTGGTCCTTAACTCTATGTTGTAGTGTAAAAGGGTATAAAAGGATATTAAAGGTATTTTCAGAAATATAAAATCCAGGAAATTGAATTAAATAATATTTTTATTGTTTTGGAAATTTGGGGTGTTACAAACCTATCCCCCTTACAAAGAATCTCGTCCTCGAGATTGGAACGCTACTAGAATAACTCGGGGTATTGGGCTTTTAGGTCGTCTTCCTTTTCCCATGTTGCTTCTTCGGCGGGATGGTTGTTCCATTGAACCTTGCAGAAGCGAACTACACGACTTCTAGTTACCCTTTCCTTGGTTTCCAAGACCTTGATGGGTTTCTCTATGTAGGTCAAGTCCTCCTGGACATTGAGCTGCTGAAGGTCGGCTTGCTCGGTGGGTACACGGAGGCACTTCTTCAGCTGAGAGACATGGAACACATCATGAACTCCTGCCAAGGATGGAGGCAGTTCAAGTTGATATGCCACTCTCCTTGTCGTCGGAGGATCTGGAAAGGTCCGACGTAGCGGGGTGCTAGCTTGCCTTTCATGTTGAACCTTTGAGTGCCACGGAGGGGAGTGACTCGGAGATAGACATAATCGCCCTCCTCAAAGGCTAGGTCTCTTCGACGGTTGTCGGCATAGCTCTTCTGCCGGGATTGGGCTGCCTTCAATCGGTCTCTTATGATCTTGACCTTCTCTTCAGCTTCTCTTAATAGATCGGTCCCAAACAGTTGCGACTCTCCGGTTTGATCCCAGAGCAACGGCGTTCTGCACTTACGTCCGTAGAGTGCTTCGAACGGGGACATTTGCAGGCTGGCTTGATAGCTGTTGTTGTAGGAGAACTCTGCATATGGTAAGTTCTTGTCCCACATTCCGCCAAAGTCTAGAGCGCAGGCTCTAAGCATATCTTCCAATATCTGGTTGACCCTTTCGGTTTGACCGTCGGTCTGTGGATGATAGGCGGTGCTAAAGTTAAGCCGGGTGCCGAGTTCTTCTTGAAGGTTCTTCCAAAACTTGGAGGTAAACTGACTCCCGCGGTCAGATACAATCTTCTTAGGAACTCCGTGAAGGCACACGATCCGGGTCATATACAACTCAGCCAACTTGGCGACGGTGTAAGTTGTCTTGACCGGAACGAAGTGAGCTACCTTGGTGAGTCGGTCGACGATCACCTAGATAGAATCATGACCAGCTTGGGTCCTGGGCAGTCCCGTGATGAAGTCCATTCCTATCTCTTCCCACTTCCATTCAGGGACCTTGAGAGGTTGAAGAAGTCCGACAGGCCTCTGATGCTCTGCCTTGACTCGCCGGCATGTGTCGCACTTGGCCACATACTCAGCTATTTCTCTCTTCATGCTGACCCACCAATATTTTTCCTTCAGGTCTTGATACATCTTTGTACTCCCGGGATGGATGGAGTATAGAGTATCGTGGGCTTCTTGGAGGATAAGGGTCTTCAACTCAGGTTTGTCGGGTACGCAGATCCGGTTTCCGAACCAGATGGTACCATGCTCGTCCTCGGAAAATCCGGGGGCTTTACCCTTCCTCATGTTCTGCTGGATCTCCAGGATGTCCGGGTCTTCCTTCTGCTTTTCTCGGATCTGGTCTATTAAGACAGGCCGAGACTCCAGGGCAGCGAGGTACGCTCGAGTGGTGATCCCTAGGTTTAGCCTTTCCATCTCCTTGTAAAGTAAAGGAGCTTGGTCCTGAATCATGATGGCATTGCAGTACCCTTTTTGACTAAGGGCGTCTGCCACCACATTGGCCTTGCCTGGATGATAATGGATGCCCAAGTCATAATCCTTGATCAGTTCCAACCATCTCCTTTGCCTGAGATTCAGATCTGGTTGGGTGAATATGTACTTGAGGCTCTTGTGGTTGGTGAAGACCTCACACCGATTCCCCACAAGGTAATGTCTCCATATCTTCAAGGCATGAACCACGGCTGCTAATTCCAGGTCATGGGTTGGGTAGTTTAGCTCATGCGGTCTCAGTTGCCGGGAGGCGTAGGATATCACCTTCCCTTCTTGCATTAAGACGCATCCCAATCCTTGACGAGAGGCATCACAGTAGACGTGGAAGTCTTTCCGGATGTCTGGCAGAGTCAGAATAGGAGCTGACACTAGCTTCTTCTTGAGGGTCTGGAAGCTTTCTTCGCAGTCGGGGGTCCATTCAAACTTTACTTCCTTCTGCAAAAGTCTGGTCATAGGCTTGGCGATCTTGGAAAAATTCTCGATGAACCGGCGGTAGTATCCGGCCAATCCGAGAAAACTCCGGATCTCGGTCACGGTCGTGGGCTGCAGCCAGTTGGTTACTGTTGGGGGAAAATATCTCATCTTCGGGATTATTGCCGAATCAACATAAAGGCAGACACCGGATTCGAAGATTCCTAGACGTTCATCTTCGAAGATACCCGGAGTCAAGTTCGAAGTGTGAAGATAGGCGTCGGTTCGGAGTACATCTTCGAACTAAGGCGATTCGAGATCTTTATCGCCAGCTAAGATGGAAGATTTATCTTTTATATTAATTAGATTAGTCTTTTACCATTTTAGCCCTATCAAGGGTACCGAATAGTTTCCACTATGTCGGTTGTAATAGAGGGCTAAATAGGTCTTTTCCTTAATATTTTGGCCTATAAATACCCCCCATTTCACCCTGTAATAGGGAGGAATACAAGTTATTAAGTACACACATTCGAATTATTCTAAGTTATTATCCTTTCGGAGGCTTAGAACAGTTCTTTTCGCAAACACTTCGTTTGTTAGTTTCTATTCTACAGAAACCTGTTAGTGTAATCTTTTACGCCAACAGTTGGCGCCGTCCGTGGGGAACCAAGTTCTAAAAGCTTGTTCTCTACTGCTGACTGCACTCCGAAGAGTACTTACGGAGGGAGCCTCGGAGTCCCAAGACTCCGCGCACCCTTCAGTTAAGGGCTTCTTAGTGCAGCTCGAAGGCCTTCTCTCGACCCCTCGAGTCGTTCGAAGTCCTCCATCTCCAAGACATCTTAACGACTAGCTATGCCTCCGAAGCGTGGTCAAGCTTCGGGTCCTCTTCGAAGGTCCCCTCGGACCAATGGAGCCAGACCCTTAGCTAATCCGGCGATTCCTACAGAGACTGCTGGGCGTCGAGCGCCCCGGGGCCCTCTGCCTCCTCCTACGCTGCTTCAGACCGACTACGTAGCAAGCCGGGATCCAGAAGTGCCCTCCGACGAAGACGAAGGCCCTCCCGAAACCGAGGCTATGCAGTTAGCCAGGCTTCAGGAGGAGGTATCCAGATGGAGGCAAGAGGCCGCCGATCGCCTCCGCACTCAAGCTTCCACCGAAACTCCAAGGGAGCCTCAAGACGATGGAGCCCGCAATCCCCCAGAAGTTATACAAGTCCTGGAGGAAGCCGAGAATGCCTCCTTCGATAATGAGTCTCCGTTACACCCTGATCTACAGAGAGTGCCTTTCGACCCCAGGTTCAAGGCCTCGAAGCTACACAAATACTCCGGGGGGTCGGACCTCGGAGAATTCGCCCGCTCTTACGCCCTGGCAATAGAAGCAAGCGGAGGGGTGCGAAGCACCATGGCAAAATGCTTCCCCCTCGCTCTCGAAGGTGTGGCGCTCCGCTGGTTCTGGTCCCTAAGGCCAGGATCGATCAGTTCATGGGAACAGCTCAAAAAGAAATTTGTGAGCAACTTCCAAGGTACCTTCGTGGCCCCAATGTCCACAAGAAGTTTGTTTCAGGTAAAGCAGCGGGTGGGAGAAACCCTCCGGGAGTACTTCACACGCTTCGCCCACACCAAGTCACAGATCAAGGGCCTCTCTACCTCCTCGGTAGTTGATGCTGCCCGTGAAGGGGTGCTGAACCCCGACCTCCTCAGCAAACTCCATCAGAAGCCGGTAACGTCTGTGGCACAGCTCATGGCGTACTTCGAACAGTATGCCAAGGCGGAGGAAGGATGTCTTCGGCGAGTCGAAACGACATTGCCCACCCTCCGGGAGGTCAAAAGGGAGCCTGAAGCCTCCGCTACACTGCAGCCTCCACTACACTGCAGCCTCCACAAGACAACCGTTCCAACGAGTACAAGCGAGGGAAGAAGCATTTCCGCTCGGAGATGCTAAACATTGCACCTTCGGCCTTGAAAGCACCTGCCAATTTCTAGCAGGTAAAAAATTTCAAGGCTGGGCCACCAAAGCCTCAAGAAAGGATGCCTGGTAGGCGCCAGAGTTTTTTCTGTTGCGTGCATGGCGACAACAGAAGCCATGACACGAAGGATTGCAAGGCAGTATTAGCCCTTCGGGGCGACTACCTTGAGCGAAGTACCAGGGCGGGGTACTTCGGATCGAGCTCCACCAACGGCACGCTCAGAGCCTGTTCAAACTGTGGCCCGAGACGGTGCCCTCGAAGCCCCCATACGGCTACCGGTGGCCAGTATTATGCCACCACCAAAGCAAGAAGACCCACAAGACCGCGGCAAGAGAGTGGTCCTGCCCATCTCCGGAGGGGGGACCCTCGGAAACATGTCCAAGAGACAGCGTCGCGAGTACGTCCGCGAGGTCGGGCACATTAGGACCTCAAGTTCCGCCGAAGGGATGCGAGAATGGTCCTGTGTGCCCATCTCGTTCACAGCTAGCGACGCGGCAGGGGTGAAGTTTCCCCATGCTGACCCATTAGTCATCTCTGCCGATATAGCAGGAGCAGATGTTCGAAGGATCCTGGTAGATGGCGGGAGCTCCGCAGACATACTCTTCGTCCAGGCCTTTGACCAGATGTGCATACCTCGCAAGCATCTGCTTCCAGCAGCCCGACCGCTTCAAGGGTTCTCAGGACCGCCTCTCGATGCCCTCGGCCAAATAGGCCTCGAGGTTGCCTTCGGAGAGGGGCCTCTGGCCCGAGTAGAAGAAGTGATCTTCGATGTGGTGGATGCCCCTTACGCTTACAATGCTATCTTCGGTCGAGGGATGTTGAACCAATTCGGGGCTATAGCACATCACAATTACCTTTGTCTCAAAATGCCCACGCAAGGTGGGGTGTGTTGGGGGAAAATATCTCATCTTCGGGGTTATTGCCGAAGCAACATAAAGGCAGACAGCAGATTCGAAGGTTCCCAGAAGATCATCTTCGAAGATACCCGGAGCCCAGTTCGAAGTACGAAGATAGGCATTGGTTCGAAGTATATCTTCGAACTAAGGCTTTTCGAGATCTTTTCCGCCAGCTAAGATGGAAGACTTATCTTCTTTCTCATTAGATTAGTCTTTTACCATTTTAGCCCTATTAAGGGAGCCGAATAGTTTCCACTACGTCGGTTGTAAAAGAGGGGTAAATAGGTCTTTTCCTTAATGTTTGGGCCTATAAATACCCCCCATTTCACCCTGTAATAGGGACCGAATACAAGTTATTCAATACACACATTTGAACTATTCTAAGTTATTATCCTTTCGGAGGCTTAGAACAGTTCTCTTCACAAACACTTCGTTTGTTAGTTTCTCTTCTACAGAAACCTGTTAGCGTAATCTTTTACGCCAACAGTTGGCGCCGTCCGTGGGGAACCTAGTCCGAAAAACTTCGTTCTCTACCAATCTCTTACATCATGCCTCCTAAGCGGAGCGCACCCCGCAATCCCACTCGGAGGTCCTCTCGGATCTCCGGAGAAATACCCTTCGACACAGTTGAAGTCGGAGGTCCTTCGACATTCCCTCCACAAACTCCGGAAGGGGCTTCTATCCCTCGAGCATACGAAGCTTCTCCGCCAACCCCTTCCATACTCCGACAGCCCGGAATCCCTTCTCCACCCTCCATCCCGATTCGAACTGATCCTACCAGTTCTCAAGACCCGGAAGATCCTTCCGGAGGAAATGAAAATAATCTTGGAGATATGGCCAGTCAAATGGCCAACCTTCAAGCTGAAGTGGCAAGGTGGCGACAGGAAGCTGCAAGCAGGCTTCGCTCTCAAGCCACCCCAACCGTCCCAGAAGTGCCCGAAGACGACGATCTTGATTATCCCGAAGCCCCGGAGAACGCTTCCTTCGACAATGAATCTCCGTTGCATCCTGAGCTGCAGAAGATTCGCTTTGATCCAAAGTTCAAAACTTCGAAGCTCTGTAAGTATGCCGGAGATGAAGATCCCAGAGAGTTTGTTCGGTCTTATGCCCTAGCAATTGAGGCTAGCGGAGGTGTTCGAAACACCATGGCGAAGTGCTTCCCTTTGGCTCTTCAAGGAGTGGCATTGAGATGGTTCTGGTCCTTGAGGCCAGGATCAATCAATTCATGGACGCAGCTGAAGAAGAAGTTTATAAGCAACTTTCAGGGCACCTTCGTGCCTCCTATGTCAACAGGAAGCCTTTTCCAGGTGAAACAGCTCCCCGGAGAGACATTGAGGCAGTACTTTAAGCGCTTCGCTCATACGAAGTCGCAAATTCGGGGGCTGTCCGCATCTTCAGTGGTTGATGCAGCTCGGGAAGGCGTCAGTCATCAAGGCCTTCTAGATAAACTGCATCGGAAGAGCATCTCCTCGGTCTCTCAGTTGATGTCATACTTCGAGGAGTATTCGAGGTCAGAAGAGGGTTGGCTTCGGAGGACTGCTGCTACTTCGTCCATATTGCAAGAAGTCAAAGTAGAAGTGAAAACTTCGGCACAGCCGCAGGAACCAGTCTTCGAAGTGCAACATGATCGGAGAAGAGGGCAAAAGCACCCTCGTTCGGAAGTCATGAATATTGCACCCCCACAGAAGTTTGCACCAAGAGCTCCACAGTCTACGGGGAACAAGGCCAGCGGTTGGAGGCCGCCAGGGAAAACGGCTGGCAAGGGCCAGACCCTTTTCTGCTGCATTCACGGAGAAAATCGAAGCCATGCAACTGATACTTGCAAGGCTATACTTACCCTAAGGGGAGAGTACTTAGAGAGAACTTCGGGTCGAGGCAGTACCGACCGAGTTCCAGCTGCAGCGCGCCCAGAGCTGGTCCAGGCTGTGGCGCGAATAGAAAATTTTGATGCTGCAAGGCACCCTCCGTGGCCAATGTTATGCCACCTTCCGAAGCAAGAGGAAGGGCAAGATAGAGAAAAATAGTAGTTC
>JAAALK010000284.1:54510903-54643873 GCA_019279435.1 Zizania palustris | reverse complement strand
GGGCCATTCAGTTCGAGGTTCGAGCCTCGCTGTCGCTAGGCGGTTTGAGGTTTGAACCTTGCTGTTGGCCCCAAACAGTAAAAATTTAAAAACTTTTCTATTGATGTTTAATTAAATCCTCGTTTGATCTTGAACATGTTTTAACAATAAAAATACATCATAAAAATACATGTATTAACTATAATTAAATAGTAATCTATATTACCAATATCTTAAACAAAATGACATAATTGATTTTACAAATACACACGCTAAACATAAATGATCTAGCCTTGCACTAATTTTCCATTGCCATCGGTGCGTAGATAAGGAATCACACTGCCAAATGACAGTTTTGCTTCAACCACATTGATCCTTGATATGTCAACGAAAAACGACACCTCATCAAACTAATTGTATTCTTCTTCGTCTTCGACTCCATCAACTCCAACAATTCTTTGTTTTCCTGGAGCAACGATGTATTTTTTTTCATCTTTAGGATCAAGTATGTAAATACTTGTGCCACGGATTGAGCGAGTAACCAAGGGTCATCTTTATAAGCCATCTTATTAAGGACAAGTGCTTCAAAGTTATCATATCCTTTGGTTGTAGTTCTCTGCAACAGCACCTCAGGTGCAACATTTCACATCAGTTCCTCCACACCAAAGGCGTCATCATCATCATGTTGATCAACATCATCATGTGTTATGTCGGATGTATGATCACAACCTCTTATATGTTGATGAGCATCTTGCGGCACATCAGAATCTTCAGGAGGATTTTGGCCCATCTCACCGTGTTTCGTCCATATATAATAGTTCTTCACGAAACCATTTTCAACAAGTGAAATCATATGGTTTCACGATATGAACACGGATACATCGCTTCGTTTTTACAAACTTTACAAGGACAATATATTGCCACTTCACTCTGATGGGAAGCATATTGTGCGGCAGCTTTAGTAAATTCAGTTACTCTCTTAAAATATGCTACCATATCTCGGTCGTTGGACGAGTACATCCAGGACCTGTGCTCCATCTAAAACATATATTATTTGAAAAATATTAATAAATTCATTATTGTTAATTTTAGTAATTTACAAATTGAAAATATATTGATTTATTATCGCTCACAACAACATTAATTAAAAATGCTTTAATTCAAACTATGTATTAAGCAGATTAAAATATATTGGTTTCTCTCTCTCCAAACAACATAACTCTAGATCGATAATCATAAATCAAATTAAAAAAGAGATTAAAATGACGTAAATCAATATACAAGTGATGAATTAATTTAGTAATAATAAAATTGAAAATATATTGATTTATTGTCACTCATAACAACATTAATTAAAAATGCTTTAATTCAAACTATGCATTAAGCAAAAAAATTATTAAATAAATTAACTATATTGGTTTCTCTCTCTCCAAAAAACATAACTCTAGATCTATAATCATAAATCAAATTAAAAAAGAGATTAAAATGACATAAATCAATATACAAGTGATGAATAATTGTGAGGAGGGTCATATTTGTTCATTTGGGAGAAGGAAACACTGTAAATGGAAGATTATTTGAAAATTTCTATTCACAAACCCTAAATTAGTAAAACACTAATAACTCATTGTATACATGATTAAATACAAAATAAATGTGAGATTCAGCATAGATTTACCTCCTAGAGTGAAATCCTTCAAAAGAAACGAAAACAAAGCCTCCCCCTCTTTATCTAGATTTTTGTCGCCATTGTACGGACAAAATTAAATGCGAACTCCGGTGGAGCTCGGGGAGGAAGAAGTTGCACATTTATAGCTAGAATAGTAGTGGCGGTCGCAAGTGATGTCATCAATACTTTAGTGACGGCTAGCTTAGAAGTGGCGGGCAGCACCAGCACCCGCCACTGCTATTCGTAAAATAGTGACGGTCCGGGATGACGTCAGCACTAACCGCCACTACTTTACCAATAGTAGTGGTGGGCACTAGTGCTGCTGTCAGAACCAGCAACTGTAGTGGCGGGCATCTAATGGCCCGCCATTACAGTGTTTTTGCCTAACGCCACTATAGTGACAGTTTGTAGTAGTGACTAAAAAGGACTCCTAACTATTGAAATTAACAAATCTAGATCCGTGACGGTTTTCAGCAGAAACCGACAAAGCCTCTCAACCCTTCGACTCATGACACCGCTTTGCGACTCCAAGCGCGAGCAAGCCACTTCCGCTCTCGATTCCCTCGATTCGCCTGAATGCTTGCCCTAGCCTCCCTCTCACAAACCCGGTTGTCACACAGTCACAACCAACCATCCGTCCAAGTCTTGCTCGGTCTCTTCGTGCACTCTTGAGATCTTCTCCATCTTTGTCCTGCCTCCCTGATCCTCCGGCATCGAGCTCCCTCCTTGAACCTCGATCTCTTGCCATCGACAATTGGTCAGCATCTCCACCCTGCACATTCAAGACAAGCCAAAACAAGAACGCGACGCACCACCGAAGCCTCGGCAACCAATCCTTAAGTTTACATCGAACCCTTCGATGCACACAACCCAACACTCAACCAATCACTTAACCGCTCATCCTTGTCAATCACTCATCATACAGACAGAAACCACCCTTGATTTCACAATCTCCCCCTTGATGAGTGCATTGACAACCCTAAGCAAAGACATGATGAAGGTTTCAAGTTAAGCGCACAAGTGACCATAAAAACTCATAAAAAAGCAAAAACATGTCACTTGATAAAAGATCTCCCTCTTGGGCAAAAACATCTCAAGGCATGATGAAAGCCATTACTCCCCCTTAACCAAACAATCATCCGAAAACCTCCAAAAACATCATGTAAACCATTTCTCCCCCTATGGGAATGCAAGCATCAAGGAGATAAAAGATGCAAAGAGGGGAATGAGGGTATAGTATAGATGCAAGCTTCTGAAACATGAGTAAATCCAATTACATTACAAATAAGCATTTGTTTTGAAACTTGTCTAAAAGTCCTATATGAAACACTTAGATGAATATCATCTAAACAAAAAGCATGAGCAAGCATTTTCAGTTTTTAGCAAATAAAAACATCACTACTTAGACTAGCATACTAGGCATAGCAAGGCATGAGGTGCTAAAGCTAATCAAGCACAAACCAGATGAGCATATCCCACTGCAAGGAGCTTCAGCAAACTTGATATGCAATGAATTTGAATTTTTCATTTTTGTGCCAGGGGTTATTTGCATGTCAACCTTATGCTAACCAACCATGCTAAGCCTAGGTTGAAACCATCAGAAGCTTAAAGCAATGGTCTCGGCAAACACTTAAATGTCCTAGTTCATACCAAAGTACTATGGTAAGCAGTCCAGAAGAAAGTAGTGCGACAAAGCAAACTCACCTCGATCTTTTTAATTTTAGCACACAAAAGCATGAATATTAATCATTTTTCATTTCATTCTCATTTTTCAATTTTCATTCATTTTAATTTTCAGCATGATATTTTTGAGATGACCAAGTTGCATTTTAGCATCCAAGTGAAAAAGGACCTAGCTATCAGGTGTGTAAAAGATAGCAAAATCACTCAACCCATTCATGCTAGTTTCTAGACTAAGAAGTGATCATTTTCAAATTTTCACAAATAAAAGTCATGCTCATGACAAATATCAGATGTAAACAATCCAAGTGAATTCAACAGTATTAAAGACAATACGTCAAAGGCATAACAAATCATGTACTTGTAAAAGCAATTAATCATATAATAGAGGCTCATGCAGTGCTATACAACCCCCCTCAAAACATGCTAGCAGATCTCGAATGTTCAGTGTTGGGGTGAGTGAAAAACCGTTTTGCAATCCAGTATTGCAAAACTCGAGAACCAGGCAAAGTAGTAGACTGATCATGCACAAGATATGAACCATGATAAAAAGTGTGTGGTCTACCTACAAAGCGCGAACCTGGAAAACGACGAGGTCTCCCAACCTGTCGAGAATCAAAACCTCTTACACGTGGTCTAGCACCATATGAAGCACGGTGTACACCACGAGGGGCAAAATCACTCATAAAACCATGTGGGGCCTCAAAATTAGCATAAGAATGAAAAGCAGACTCATGCATACCTAAAGACAGGTAATGCATGTCCTGAAAGTCCATTGCAAAAGAACGTCATTCATCCCTGATACGACGAAAGCAAAACCCAAGCAAGTGACCCACCCGATGACAATAGGAGCAGTGATACACTCTCTTGGGTGTGTGAGCATGGGTCTTAGGCACAAATCTCACAGTCTTCTTGGGTTTTTGGTGAGAAGGTTCATCTGGTGAACGAAGAGCTTTCTTTGTAGGTTGAGTAGGATTCTTGGCTTTTTGATCGGTGTCTAACTGGGCTCTCTCTTTCTCAAGGGTAGTGGGAGGAGTGAACACAGTTTTGCTCAAAGTGTTTGGAGAAGTTTTCTCATAGCCCAACCCGAGAGCTAACCCTTCCCTGTCAGCACACAATTTTGTTTTAGCCAAAAGCAAATCCATCCTACCCTTGCCTTCAATACATTTCTCAACCACGGATAGAAGATAATCATTTTCACATTTTAGTTTTTTGACTTGCTCTCTAGCAAAGCTGAGTTGGTCCTTAAGGGTGATGCAGGTGGGACACGCCAGCTGCACATCCTTAGAACACTCAGCACTCTCCAATCTAGCCTTAAGTTCATCAACATGCCTATCTCGCAAATTAATACTTTCAACAAGTAAAGGACAATTCATGCATTCGTTGATGACCGTAGGACTAGACTCCACCACCAAAAGCTGCTTTTCAGTTAATTCAAGTTTTTCAACAGTTTGAGCATGTGTAAAATGCAGTTGAGCAAGTTCATTCATGACAATAAGACATGACTCACATTCGACATCATCAGACTTAGATTTCCAAATTGCAAGTTCAGGGGAAATAGTTTCAAGTCTGAATTTTAGTTCTTTTCGTTCTTTAGCAGTAAGTTTAAGTAATCTATCCTGAGAACAAACAACATCATGCAATTCATCATTTTGAACAAGAAGCTGGTCACGAGATAGATATACCTTAGAAGTGTCGAGATCGTCGCTGCTATCATTGCCATCGACCACGAAGCAAAGGTCGGTGAGGTATATTGTCTCCTTCTCCTTCTTCTCCTCTTCTCCTTCTTGGGAGACTCCTCTTCCTCCGAGCTTGGCTCCTCGCTTGATGTACCATCGATGTCGCTAAGGGCGGCCACAAAAGCTCTGTCTACTCTTTTAGCCACTTTTCCGCGCTTCCCTTTGAAGTAATGTTTCTTGTTCCATTTTTGGTGCTTGTGCTCATTTTCATTTTTCATTTTTAACTTAGGGAAATTCGCTTTTATGTGAGAAAGATCTCCACATTCAAAACAACCCTGTGACCCTCCTCTCCTTTGGTCTCATTTGTCATTGTAGAAGCGAGTGAACTTCTTGACAATTAGAGCTATCTCCTCATCATCTAGAGTGTCCACTTGTTCTTTTGTGACAGAGACAAGGGAGGACAAGTCAAAACCACTAGCATAAGCACAAACTCCAGAAACACTAGAATGGTTACCTCCAGATGAGGTACCACTGCTAGGACTGGAAACCAAGGCAATCGAAGGCAACAAAGATTTTCCAACTCCTGGTCGAGACGCCTTGGCAATCTCGGTGGACTTAAGCTTACTAAAGAGTTCGTCGCAAGTCAGAGTTTCAAAGCTCACCGACTCTTCAATACTAGAGATCTTCACCTCCCATATGCTACGATCAAGAGCATAGAGAAGTTTGATTGCTCTATCATGGTCAGAGTAAGCCAAAGTCCCAGTGGAGAGCAAATTACTCACAATTCCATCAAAACACGCAAACATAGCATCTACAGATTCGCCGGGGCCTTGCACAAACATTTTGTATTCGCCGGGGCCTGTCAAACTCTTTGCGACTCAGACTGATGAACAATATGTTTCTTGCTTTGCTATTACATTCGTATTGTAATTTCTCAGTCTCTAAAGTGCGAGTTTCAGGGATCACATATTGGGAATCAACAATATCCCAAATAGCACTTCCTTGGCTTAGTAGATAAGCCTCCATGCGCACCTTCCAATAAGCAAAATCATGACCATCGAAAATCGGAATCTTAGAGTTTCTTTCCATGTCACCAAAACAAGGATCACAAACCGGTTAAAGTCAACAAGTGATCTAACCTGCTCTGATACCAATTGTGGGATCGGAATGGCGACTAGAAGGGGGTGAATAGGCGCCTCGACAAATTCTCGTGAATTAGATGGCCTTTTCAATACACCCAACTCACCTCTAAAAGATTACAAAATCAAATTAGTGACTCCCAACAGAAAACAACCCCAAATAGAATTTTTGACTAAATCGGAGAGAGGTGTGCTGAAATTAACTATCGGTAATTGGTTTACCAAAATAACAAATCTAGATCGGAGTTTGGTTTACCGACAGAGAAATATCGCTCAATGAATGATCGATAGAGTACAGGCTTTTCAGAAACAAAAGATTTATCCTGTGGCTGAATTCATTCAATGATTATCATCCATCCAAAAATGAATATATCCTGTAATGCATCAAAAACATTAAGATGTTGGCACTCTTGTATTCAATTCAGCAATCAAATGATGAATGGAAACAACGGCACAGTACCGAGATAGAAATCCTGAACAGGAACACCCACTGCCATCCTGTAACACATGGAATATATTCGTTTGATATAGATGGCACATAAACAGTACTCAAACTACCGAAAATGCAAGCAAGCAGAGATGAAAATAAACCAAACAGTGATCCAAATCAGAACTCTAATTATCTTCTGATGCACAACTAACCAAATCAGAGATAGTTTGACGCTGAACAGAAATTACTCAACAACCAGTGAAAAGTAGAAGTAGAGCATTGGACAAGGATTCTCGGACAGAAACTAGTGAGAGTTCAGCACGGGTCAGAAGGTCCAAATAAAATTTGCTTGATGCCAGAGAACAAAATTCATGTACTAAAGAAAATCAGAATACTGTAGTACTAAAACTCAAGCAATTTCCTCACGTAGTATCTTGAGTGCCGATGATGACTTGAAATGCCACAAGAACACGTGACTGCAGATGGCAAGAGGTTCAAGTTTTAAAGAATTAGAACTTGCATGCACCAAGATGCGATGAGCTCTTCTCAATTCATAATCTGACACTAAAAACAGACTTCTGAAAATGAATAGTATTGCCAGTTTTAAAATAAAAAAGATGATTACAGATTGACTGTATATTTCAGAACACACTTGATCCAGCAGAAAGGATACACTTCAGAGTTGAATGTCAATTCTAGCAGTATTCAGAGCAGTTGCAATTTTCAGAAGTAGAATGAGCAGAGACAAAATGTGGTAAATCAAAGAACAGAACTAAACTGAACCAATTTCACTTAAACCTGCTGATTGTATGAAGAGTTCAGATTCAAACCAGAAATCTGAAAATATTCAGTGTATTCAGAAAGACTGTGAGTAATTACATTAATTCAGAAAACTAACTCAAAACAGATTCAAACAAGAAATCAAATTGCAACTATGATATCTGAAACTTCGTGAAAATGAATAGTAAAACTAGATTTAAAACTGATTACAAAAGCTAATTCCAATTTCTGTTGAAATCACATGAGTTCTGAAAACTCCTTGAACATGAATAGTAACCTTGTTTCAAACTTAACACAGGTCCTACTGCTTAAGGCTAAATCATCCAAGTCAGCAAGCAATGATGAAGAAACTTGATGCAGTACAATAGCTTCTCAAATCAGTAGATTAAAGAATTTAAAACTGATTTGCATCTGGCAAATGTCAAACACAGTGGTAGAGGATAATTTGCACAGAATGTTTATCAGCACTGAAAATAATGTTTGCTCTGATTGTTGTTCACTGTAATACAAAAAAATAGCAGTAAACTTCAAATGAATATCAATTGCAATAGCTCAATGAATACAACCCATAACTGTTTTGTTCAGTATGAAGAACTAAAGAAAAACATGACTGGATACAGAGATCTATAGCAAATCTGAAACACAGCACAACAGGGATCAAAGTGATAATTTCCACATGATGATTGATCTTTCAGTGAAGCACTACCATGGATAAGAATTAAGTTGAATCAATGTTCCCTGAGAAGAATCAGCCAAGTTTCTAGAAAAGTGAACAGTTGGGAAAAACAGGCTGAAAAGTGCTTTTTGTAATCCCTTTTTGATTCAAAAGGTAGCTGATGAAAATTAGCATGAACAGAAAAAATCAGAAGTTCATCAAGAAATTTCTATATTACATCATTATGAGACACAGAAACTTCAGAAAAATTCTGATGAGGAACAAGAACTTCAAGAATAAACACTCAGGCAAAGTTCCTTTTTAGAACTGTGATGAGACTTTTGATCAGCTAGTTGCAACTTTCAAAAATGGAACATTCAAATACTCCACAACAAAAGTTGTATAAACATCTAACTCAACTTCTGCAGTGAAATCATCAGAAAAGGCCTCACAAAATCGAATCCATATCAAAAGACTCACCTACACCCAAAACTGGTTACTGTAGATTTTTCAGATCAGGAACAGTGGCTCATAGGAAAAAATGGCTGTATTAAATTGATGTAGTAGTTATATGGTTCAGCCAAAAAAGAGCCACCTGCCCATGGCCATGGACCTCTATTTATAGGCCAGCCATGGGGGGTAATTTCTGAAAAGAACCCTCTAGAACCTCTATTTTACATCAAGGTCCTATTCCTTGTAATATATTTTCAGAATTAAGAAATCCTGAAAAATATACTAAAGGAGTTCATTTTCTCTAGATTCTTACTAAAATTAAACCTAATTTATTACACATTGACTCAACACTAAAAGGACTCTTAACTATTGAAATTAACAAATCTAGATTTGTGACGGTTTTTAGCAAAAACCGACAAAGCCTCTCAACCCTTGGACTCATGACACCGCTTTGCGACTCCGAGCGCCAGCATGCCACTTCCGCTCTCAATCCCCTCGAGCCGCCTGAATGCTTGCCCTGGCCTCCCTCTCGTAGACCCGGTCATCACATAGTCACAACCAACCGTCCATCCAAGTCTTGCTCGTTCTTCGTACACTCTTGATATTTTCTTCAACTTCGCTCGGCCTCCTTGATCCTCCGGCATCGAGCTCCCCGCTTGACCCTCGATCACTTGCAGTCGATAGATGGTCAGCATCTCCACCCTGCACATTCAAGACAAGAGAAAACAAGAACACAACGCACCACCGAAGCCTCGGCAACCAATCCTCAATTTTACATTGAACCCATTGATGCACACAACTCTACACTCAACCAATCACTTAACTGCTCATGTCCCATCATGTGGCGAGAGCATCCCGAATCCATGATCCATATGTCCTCCTAGCCCTGATCCTATAAAATCAATGGTCATAAAGGGGAGTGTTGGTGTAAAAGATTACGCTAACAGGTTCTCTAAGATTAAGAACTAACAAATAGTGAGTTTGTGTTGAGAACTATCTCAAGCCTCTGAATTGGATAATAACTTAAGTAGTCCGAAATTGTGTATTGAATAGCTGAGTATTTGATGCCTATTACAGGGTAAGAAGGAGGGTATTTATAGGAAAATGTCTAAGGAAAAGACCTATTTACCCCTCAATTACAACCGACATAGTGAAAACTATTCGGTACCCCGAATAGGGCTAAAATAGTAAAATCTACCCGAAGAAGATAGATAAGGCAGATGTCTTATCAGTCTGGCTATTATCCACCTATGCTTCGGAGCCTTTAGAGAGTACCTTCGAATTGTAAGCCGAAGCACCCTTCGGCTTAGAAACTTCACCACCTTCGGACATGACCACAAGCTTCGATGCCGATAAGTTATCTTTGAATGTCAATCTCTAAAGTCCCGAGGATGAAGTATTTTCCCCCAACAGTAGCCCCTCGAATACGCTTCTCCGATTTTAACTTGTATAGTAGGAAAGCAGTATACGCAAGGAATATTTTCATATTCAGGGACTTAGAGAAATTTGAAGGTGTTACAGCAAGTATTCCCAATGAAAGCTTCGAACCGGGACTGCTGTGTGAACACTTTGCGGGAAAGGGAAACGTTGCGGAGGTAAAACGTCATGAAGAGCCGTTAATTTTGAGTCGTTACCCTTCAAGTAGCCGTTATACTCCCGAAAAGGCAACGGTCGAAATTTTACCGTGTGTTCACATCTTTTCACTTCCTGGTCCCACCCGCTAGCGATCGAGCCATGGCGAGGACCAGCAACACCATGCCCGCGGTAGCAAGTACTTTGGTGCAGAGGCAAGCTTGGGCGGCTTCGGCGGCAGCGGCCATGGCGGGGGCTCTAGGAGATTTTTGGCTCAAGAATCCGCGGGAGCTCCGCCCTCCATCCAAGAAGAAGATCCCTCAAAGCTTCCTCATCGGCCAGTCTACAAGCACCGCGGAATCCATCGAGGAGGCAGTGCCGGGAAGCTGGGCCCTGGAATGAGGACTCGGGTCCCCAGAACAGAGTCGACCCCAAGGCCACAAAGCGGAGAAGTAGTAGTTTTCGAAGCATTCTTTGAAGCTAGTCTTGGGCTCCCTGCCATCATCTTTTTATCAGAGGTATTGGAAATGTTTCACATTACCTTGCCTCAACTATCCCCCAATGCCATCGCAAGGCTGGCGATCTTCAAATGGGCGCTTCAGGCCAAAGGATGTGAAGGACGATCGGAGGTCTTCGCTGCCACCCACGAAGCTATCTGCCAACCAAAGCCACAAGATGGCCCCGGAGACACCAAGGTGATAACAACCTTCAGAAGCGTTAACTTCCAGCAGCGGAAATAGCACGCTCAACAGTTCCTGGCTAAGGCCATCAACGACCGGTGGTACACCAACTGGATCCTCCGGTTGTTCTACGCCGAGGTTGGAGAAGACTCCAGCTTCGTGGGGCCTCTTCAAGAAATCTAGTTCCGGCAGGAGGCAGAAGTCACTCCGAACCCAAGTCTGCTCTCAACGCGGCTTGGGTTACTTTCTTCGATAGCCAGACGCATGAGCATGCGGGACCTAGCCGATGATTTCATCGCCCTCCGAATTCCACCTCTCGGAGCCGACTGGCCGATAGCGTTCCAAAGCGCTTCGGAGGGTGAAATTCAAAGTCTAGGTAAGCCTTCGATCCTCATGCAGTAATATGTTAAGAAATAAATAACATACTTATAATATGCTACCTTTTTCAGCGGCCCCTTTGGCACTAGCTCCGAAGCAGATAGCAAGATCCACCGAACGGGTGCTTGGAGCCCCTACGATGGCTGAGAGGCAGAAGAGAATAGAGATGGTGGGAAGTTGGGAACGCTTCAACAGAGTGTGGAGAGCCCTCGAAATGGTGCCCCCACCTCTACCAGACTTCAACCTGGCCAGAGCGGCCCCTCGGAAATGGAAAGCCGGCGCCGAGCCCTCGAAGAAAGCCAGCAAGACCCCAATCAAGAAGGGGAAGAAAGTGGCCAGACCACCTCCTCAGCTGACTCTGGCTTCCTATGCTTCATCCTTGGGCATTCGGAGCTCATCTTCAGAAGACTCCAGGAACAAGGGCTTCGAAAACAAGGGCTCCGATGTTCAAACTGGAAAGGCCCTAGAAAATTATCTTCTCGATGATAGCGGAGATGAAGCGGTGGATGCAGCTGGAGTTCCTGCTCGAGAGACTACGGAGGCAGACACAAGGCGCTCTCATGCACCCGTCATCGCGAGTTCAGAGCTAGAAACGGTTATCCCCAACTCACCCATGGCTGGGGTGATAGTGACGGAGGTCGAGCTGCCTACAGCAGCTACACCGGAGAGGACTTCGGGAGATGACCTCGATGAATACCTCCGGATGTACGAAGTCTTGGAGGACCCTGCAATTTTACCTCAAGGCACCAACGAAGGTACACATCGAAGCTTTTTCCTTTGTCATCCCTGTAATAGTTATTACCAACAAATATTCATCAAGTAACTTAATGTGTAGGTGTGTCGAGGAGTAACGCAGCTCCGGCCACAGATGGAGCTCCAGCTTCCCTCGGAGTTGAAGCTCCGATGGACACAGCAGCTCCAACGACTGGAGTCGTCTCGGGTGAAGTGGTTCTAGCCGAGGGGGGCAGCGGTCGAGGGAGGATCTACCTTCGCCGTAGTCGCTCCTTCGGCTTTCGTACCAGGGAGGGGAAAAAGCATGACGAGCCTTGGACTCCCCCTGCCTCGATGACGACGCCTTCCTCCAACGACCCTTCGGTGAGTAACTCGGAGGAGGAGGCGACCGCAGATGACCGCCAGGCTTTGTCCTGGCTCCCATTGTTGGCTCCCTTCTTGGAGCAACGAACGGGCCTCCGGGTGCTTCTGGAGCCCTTGGCGGAGAAGGGCCAAGAAGTCGTAAACTCTGACTTGGTCTCCGTCTTGAGCGAGGTCAGAGCCCCGGAGCTCAATCTAGCCCTCGAAAGGGCTGCCCTTTAGGTATACCACTGTACCACAAGCCCATTTAATTAATAAATGGAATTACCTAGTACTTACTTGCTCTTTTTGCAGCAATTTGTTCTTGCTAGAGCGGCAATGACTTCCAATGAAGTCGAAACCAATCGGCTCAAGAGCAAGGTTACTACCCTCCAGTCCGCACTCAAAAGCTCCGAAGATAAAACGCTTTGGCTGGAGGAAGAGCTCCATGAAGAACGGAGGGCTAGGGCCACCACCGACGAAGCCCTCCGAATCGAGCAACAAAGCAGCACTACACTCTAGACTTCGGCCCAAGAGGCCGAAGCAGTATATGTGGTTCTCAGAGCGGAGGTGGAGAAGCTCCGACAAGCGGCAGCCACTTCGAGCACACAACTTGTAGAACTCCAAGACTCGCTTAAACAGGCCATGGTTAAAAAAGAACCTTGCTGTCCAAAATGGCCAAAGTATCTGCTGCTGCTGCGGGGCTGGAGGCGGCATAGACGAAGAATGATGCAATAGCGGAGTGTACCTTGGATGCCCTTCAGGGTACCTTAGAGTACATCGGCACCATGTGCCCTTCATCTTCTACTACGGCGAGCGAGCCCCTCGACCGGAAGCTGAAGATGATTCACGTGGCGACGAGGCTGATGATGGGCTCCGGCGTCTGGTACGGAGAGATCCCCAGACAAGTTGCTAGAATTGGAGTCCTCCGTCATCTCGAAGCTCTTGGGATTTCAGTTGCTCTGGTTGGGGGTTCGACGCCAGCAGGCTTTGCTGATGAGGACTTGTTGCGTCCTTCGCAGTATGTAGCTTCTGCTTGGGAAGCTTTCTGGTCAATATGGAAAACAGACCACAAGGCTACAGCCAAAACTTGGATCGACGAGGCTCGCCGGCAAAAGCAAGCGCAAACAATACCTCCGCCTCCAGCTTCACCAGCTCCGACACCTCCTGCTCCACCAACCGACCTGCAGGTCTAGTCTTATAGGGTGCTTGAGCATGTACAACAAATATTGTAAAGCCCATTGCATTAATGAATGAAAAGTTTATAAACAAGGAACTTGTTTGGATGTTTATTCTTTTAGGTTTTGCCATGCCCTTCGGAGCTTGACTTTGAATTATTGGAACTTAACGAAGGGCTCCGTTGGCAGTGGTCAGTCCTCGAATGCTTAAGGCCTTATCGACGCTCACGCTTCTCTGTTCCTCGCGGAGATCAAAGGGAGATAGCACCCGAAGTCTACCACGAAGTCTTAGCTTATATCAAAGAAGAGGAAAAGGAAGAAGCATCTTAATCCTCCGAGTACGTAGACTGGCCTGACTCGGAGTACCAGGCCGAAGATCCTACAGAGGCTAGCTCCGAAAGGCTTCTGACTTGGGCTGAACTTCAAGAGAAGCAGAAAAAACTGCGAGCTTCAAAAAAGAGGAGTACTCGGACTATGAAGACAGCCCTGAAGGCTTCGAGCTCGGAAGGTCGAAGTGGTCTTAGAAGTAGCTCTAGTGGTCGGAGGGGTCTCTGTTTTTATCTAGGCTTAGACCAAAACTTCTCTTGATGTAAAAATATGATTATCCAATTAATATGAATTGCTTCGAAAGCATCTTTTGTTGTTCCTTACTCCCTGCCCCTCCTTGTGGGTGGGGGACCGTACACTTTGCGATAGGGTCCGTCGGACATAAAGCTTAGAGGTTGAATGTGCAACAAGGTAGTGAGAAGAACCAGATGACTCAGAAAAATCAGCTCCAAAAACTCTCCCAACTCTAAAGATCTTATAGACTAAAATGCCATCAGAATTGAGTACTTGCGAAGTATCGTGGTGAAATCGCACTTCGAAGCCCTCATCAACCAACTGAAATACAGAAAGCAAATTGTATACTAAATTTTCAACCAAAGCAACATCTTTGATAGTGAAATTTGAGTTTATTCTTACCACACCTTTACCTTTCACTCTACTCCTTTGATTGTTGCCGAAGGTGATTTGTTCCTTTTGCTTAGTTGTGGTGAGGCTGGAGAACCGTGCTGCATTTCCGGTCATATGGCGTGAACAATCGGAGTCCATGATCCATGTGCCCTCCAAGCCTCAATCCAATGCGTACACATATTGAGAGAACCTCAATCGCTCAGTGCTGGGGTGAGTGAAAACATGACGAGGCATATAGCACTGAGAGATACGAGCAATGGGCAAAGTAAAAATAGACTGTCTATGCATAGGTAACGTGGAGTGATGCAAAGTGCGAGGTCTACCTATATGATGCAATCTAGATGCATGACGAGGTCTCCCAACCTATCGAGGCACAAAGCCACTAACACGTGGTCTAGCACCATATGAAACATGGTGAACACCACGAGGGTCAAAGCCTCTCCGAGAGGAACTGGGACCCTCATAAATAGGACGTGAGTAAAGCTCAGACTCATGCATACCTAGAGGAGGGTAATGCATTTCCAAGAATCTCAATGTCTAAGAACGTCGCTCATCCTTGATGCGATGATAGCAAAACCCAGCCAAATGACCCACTAGCTAAAAGTAAGAACAATGAAACACTCTCCTTGAGGCACTCTCATGGGTCATAGGAGCAATCCTCACATATTCCTTGGGTTTTATCAAAGGGTTCTTCTTGGGAGGAATTTTCTTGGCAAGAGGAGTGGTTTTCTCTGGAGTTTGGGTAGGCTTTTTGGCTGATGGAGTGTCTAACTAGGCTCTTTCTTTCTATAAGGTAGTGGGTGGGGTAAAAATAGTTTTGTTCTCACTATCTGAAGGAATCCTCTCAAAATCCAATCCTAGAGATAACCCTGCCCTGTCAGCACACATCTTGGTCTTGGCCAAGAGAAAATCCATCCTACCCTTTCCCTCAGTGCATTTGTTAACCACAGAAAGAAAGTATTCATTTTCAGTCATAAGGTTTTCAGCTTTCCCTCTAGCAAAACTAAGTTGGTCCTTATGGATAATGTAGGTGGGACAGATAGGCTGCACATCCTTAGAACACTTAGCACTCTCCAATCAAGCCTCTAATTCCTTAACCTTCTTCTCTCTCAAATTAATGCTATCAATCAATAAAGAATAGTTTGAACAAGCATCAGAAGAAATAGGTCTAGACTCCACCACCAAAAGCTGCTTCCATGCAGTCTCAAGCTCATTAATAGTTTGAGCATGCACAGAATGCAACTGAGCAAGCTCACCCATGACAACAGTGCAAGATTCACATTCAGCATCATCAATTTTAGACTTAAGCATGGCATAATCAGTAGAAACATATTCTAGCCTAAGTCTAAGGTCTTTTCTAGCTCTAGCAGTATGAACAAGTAATCTATCCTGACCAAGAACTACTTCATTCAGTTCATCTACTTTAATTGAGAGATGGTCATAAGATAGAGGTATCTTAGATGAGTCAAGCTCATCACCACTGTGACTGTTGTCGGCCATGAAGCAAAGGCTAGTGAAATCTCTTGCCTTCTTCTCCTTCTTCTTCTCCTTTCTTCGGGACTCTTTCTCCTCATCAAAGCTCGACTCCTCAGTTGAGGAAGTGTCGATGTCACTGAGTACAGCAACAAATGCTCTAGAAGTGGCCTTGGCTACCCTCTTAGCCACCTTATCGCGCTTACACTTCACAAAGGGATTCCTCTCCTTCTTGTGGTGTTTAGGGCGCTCACTCTCATCTCTCCTTTTGAGCTTAGGACAGTTGGCCTTGATGTGAGAAGTGTCACCACACTCAAAACAACCACTAACTTCACTTCTCCTCTGATCTCGTCTCTCATTGTGAAAACGAGTGAACCTTGTGGCAATGAGAGCAAGATCTTCATCATCTAGAGTATCCACCTTCTCCTTAGTAACGGAGACCAGGGAGGACTGTTGGCGTAAAAGATTACGCTAACAGGTTTATGAAGATTAGAAACTAACAAAGGAAGTGTTTGCGAAGTAAACTATTTCAAGCCTCCGAAAGGATAATAGCTTAAAATAGTTCGAAAGTGTGTATTGAATAACTTGTATTTGGTCCGTATTACAGGGTAAAACAGGGGGTATTTATAGGCCCAAACATTAAGGAAAAGACCCTTTTGCCCCTCTATTACAACCGACATAGTGGAAACTATTCGGTACCCTTAATAGGGCTAAAATAGTAAAAGACTAATCTAATGAGAAAGAAAATAAGTCTTCCATCTTAGCTGACAAAGAAGCTCTCGGAAGAGTCCAAGTTCGAAGGTATACTCCGAACTAAAGTCTGTCTTCATACTTCGAACTTGATTCAATGCATCACCAGAGATACATGCTGGAAACCGTTGATTCAATCGCCTGCTTTTGTCCATTTACTGCAATAATCCTGAGGATGGAATATTTTCCCCCAACAGTAGCCCCTCGAATACGCTTCTCCGTTAAATCTGTAATGTTAGGAGAGCAGTATACGCAAGAAAAATAATCATGCATAGGGGTTAGCAGATTTAATCCATCTCCGTAATACGTGGAAATGTAAAACTTCGAATCAACTTCTAAGAAAATTACATTCGAACTATCTTAGAATTAACTCGAGAAGCCCGAAAGCCTTTTTAGACTTGGAAGAAATAGCCGTTGGCTTTTTCCTTCTAACGGAAGTTACGCGATGCGTTAACTCCGCAACAAAGTAACGGTTAAGAATGTGAAACGGTAGATGCAAATGGTAAAAAATCGTGGTCTGGGGTATAAATAGAGGGCCCAGACCCTTCTCGAGTACCTTGCACCGCTTTTGTGCAAACAAGCCATCAGACAAACCCTAGCCTCCGTTTTTCCTCTGAAGCAACCCGTGCAATCCCATGGCGAAAACCAATTTCAAGGTTCCTGAAGAGGCTTCAGCCTTGGCTCGGCAGCAAGCTGCGGCAGCAGCGGCGGCTGCGACATCGGCAACAGCAACTTTGACACCAGCAGTGGCAACGATGGCGGTGCCAGGGAGAAATCGCCAACGCGATGATCCACATGATCTCTTCCTGGCGTCGACGAAGTACGCGGATCAGTCCTATCAGTTGGGGCCCTCAACCTACAAGAGGGAATCGCTCGCGGCCACAATAGAAGGCAAAATCAGTTCTGGGATCATGATTCGCAAACCTGGGAAAGAAGTTATTCCATCGCCAAGGCCCGGAGAAGTAGTTGTCTTCGAAGCCTTCTTCGAAGCTGGATTAGGGCTTCGGCTGATGACTTCCTGGCCGAGGTACTGGATTTATTCCACGTTACTCTCCCCCAGCTCTCTCCGAACGCAATAGCACGCCTTTCTATCTTCGAGTGGGCGTTGTGGGCCGAAGGATGTGAAGGCAAAGCGAAAATCTTCGCAGCTTTACATCGAGCTTCGTGCCAGCCCAAGACCTTCGTAGGCCCCGAAGGTGAGAAGATACTGCTGGCCTTCGGAAGTATTAACTTCTGACTTCGAGACGAATATGCCCTTTGGTTTCCAGCCAAAGCCATCAACGCCAGATGGTACACGGATTGGATCCTTCGCTGGTTTTACGCCGAAGTTGGGGCAGGAAGCCAACTAGCGGGACCTCTTCGGGACATAAACTTCCAGAAGGAAGCCCTTGTCCACCCAGACCCAGGCCAGCTTGAAGCCCGGCGTAGCCTTCTCCAACGCATCAGCCATCACCTGAGTATGAGAGATCTGGCAGAGGAGTTCATCGGACTCCAAATCCCTTCTCTGATGGCCACCTGGCCAATCACCTTCGAGGAGAGATCTAGAGGGTGGCCTTCGCAAGATTTCTTCGAAATCGAGCCCTGCAGGTAACTTCGAAAACAACATTTGTCATGTATATTCATTTGAAGAAATAACCAACTTAACTCATTTTTTAGCCTCTTCAGCCCCTATAACTTCAGAGCAGATTGTACGAGCTTCGGAGAAGATTCTAGGCGTCCTGACTCCGACCGAGAAGGAATGGAGGATTAAATTGGTTGGTACTTGGGAACGGTCCAACCTAGTACGAGGACTACTCGAAGTTGTTCCGCCCTCTCTTGTGGATTGGGTGCCTTCGGAGAAAGGACCCAAAAAGAGAAAAGCCGAAGTTGGAGCCTCGAGCTCTGCCAAGACTCCACTAAAGAAGGTAGCTCGAAAACCAAGAGTTGTTGCGCCTTCAAGCCCAAGAGCTTCGGTCTCCGATTCCTTGGAGGATGAAGGCAGGATGCTTGTTGACCCGATCGACGAAGATGCAGCCCAAACAGATGCAAATATCGATGATGCTGTGAGCGTGCCGGAGTCTCAAGACAACCTTGAGCAAGTGAGAACTCCGGCTTCTCAAGAAAATTTACCGCAAGACGGAGCCCATGTGAACGAAGGCGGAGTCGAAGTTGCTATAGAGTCAACTTCGATTCTGGGTGAAGTAACAACGGCCGCTCCTGAAGATGCTCCAACAGTCGAAGATTTGACTGTAGACACCGACGAAGACTTTGGAGTAGCCTTCGATCCGCCAAGCAGTCCAATGCTCACCCGTCGACAAGACGTCGAAGGTAAACTTCACATAATTCTTTGTTCTTTTTTCCTGCGAAATTATACAATGTATAATACCTTTGCTTCAACAGGATCTGCTCCCGTGGAAGAGGTCTGTCCCGAAGATATGATTCCTGGGCCTTCGACAACTTCGGAGCCAATTCCAGGAGTCACTCAAATGGGACCTAGAAAAAGGCAAAGGCAAGATGGACCACCTCCCTGCTCCAAGCTCAGGATCAACTCCGTCTGAATCGACAGACGGAAGCCAATCTACGGAGGGGGGGTCAGTCTGCCGGAGTTCCAAAAGATACGGCTCAACACTTCGGACCTTCACCGAACGAAGACGACCAGAGGGCCCTGTCTATGCTCCCTCTAATAGCTCCTTTTTGGAGCGAAGAACTGTACTTTGGACTTTGCTCGAGCCTTTGGATCGAGCTAGCCGCGAAGTCGGGGAGAAGGACTTGGTAGCTATCTTGAGCGAGGCGGAGAGTTTGGAGCTCAATGCTGCTATGGAGCGTGCAGCATACCAGGTACAAAGTATCTGCAAAACAAAATTAAACTTATATACAAATAATTTCTCACCTTGGTTTTTTCTCTTCGCAGCAAATAGTCTTGGCCCGAGCTGCGAACATTTCAAATGAACGGGGAAGCCTTCGCCTTCGAGAGGAAATTACAACACTTCAGCGAAATCTTAATATCTCCGAAGGTCGGGTTTGCCACTTGGACAACATGGTTTCAGTGGAGCGCAGGGCCAGACAAAGCTTGGAAACTGTGAACAAGGAGCTCAAAGCAGAACAAATTGTGCTTCGGGCAGAAATAGAAAAGATGCGGACAGAGCATGCCACGGCGGGAGCTGAGCTTGTCAGGCTCCGGGAAGAAAAAACCAAAGCCACCGAGGAAGCTAGCCACCTACTCAACAAGAAAAATTCTTTAGCTACGGAGGCAGCTAGGCTCTCTGGAGTGGTAGGAGAATTAACTTCGGCGAAGGATGCCTTAATCGAAGACAAGCTGAAGTCAGAGAAGGTAGCCGCGGAGGTCATGAACCAACTGCTAGGCGTTCTAGAGTACTTTGGTACTACTGGGACGCTTCCTTTAGATGACAACATCCCCCTGCTACGACGGCTGAAGAGGATCCATGGAGCAGCGAAGCAAATGAAGACAGCAGGCATTCGGTATGGAGAAATCTCTGGACAAGTGGCTGCTATCGGCATACTTCGTTACTACGAAGATCTGGGCATATCGATAACTCCGAACGCAGGGGCGGCTCCCATTACCTTTGACGACAATCAGCTTCTTACTCCTTCCGAAGGTGTGGCCGCTGCTTGGCAAGCCTTTCAAACCTCATGGAGAGCCGAAGGTCGCTCTGCGATCAAGGCTTGGATTGATGAAGGGCAACGCCAGAAGCAAGCTCGGTCACAAGCTTCGAGCAGCCAGCCTCCGCCAAACCCGCATGTTTAGATTTATCTTAGGATCTTCGACTATGTAAAGCATCATGCTTTTGTACATTTATGAATGAAAATTTGCTTATCATGTTTTTAGGCTTTACCTCATATGGAAGATGTCGAAGTGTTAGATGTTAACGAAGAACTCCGCCTACTATGGGCTACCTTCGATATTTTAAAACGTCACAAGCGTCCTCGATTTTTAGTTCCTCGGGATAGCTCTGGTGCGATTACGCCCGAAGTAAGCAAAGACATACTGTCTTGTATTAAAGAGGAAGAAAAAGAAGTTAACTTTGAAACTTCATCTTCTAAAGACATTGCATGGTCCGAAGACAAAGATGAAGCTGAAGGTAAAAAGCCTGAAGAACTTGGAAGCTGGGAAAGGAGCCCCGAACGACTTCGAACTTGGGCTGAGCTTCAACAGGAGCAGAAAGACTTTAGAGCTTCGAAGGGAGGTAGGAGAGTTAAACGCAAAGTTGTTAGAACTGCCAGCTCTAGAACTAGTCGTTCCAACCTTAGCTCTAGAGATCGTAGGGGTCTTCGATTCCTTCTTGGTATAGATACCGAATTTTCATGATGTAATCATATTTGTTCGAATAATAAATATCGATTTAAAATTGTCTCCCTATTTACCAGCCCCTCTTTGGGCGTAAGCAACTTCGAACTATATTCAAAGATGGTTAGGTGCAAAGAAAAACTTAGGAGTACAATTTTGGGGATTCAGAGCCCCTCAACAATTTTAAAGATTGGTTAAAATCTTATAAAATGTCTTCGACTATTTGTAGTCTGAAGATTGGTAACTTAGTACCTTATGTTTTGAAAGAAGTCACTTTGGACAACTTTTCGGACACTTTAGTGTCTTAAATGATTTGTCACTTTGGACTTTTTTAACAGACATTCGAAGCTCATGGGCTCAAACTCTGTTTTGTTTTGGCCTCCTTCGGCTCTTTTGCGATTTCTATTAAACCAGTGGTTTGGAGTTTGCAGTGGTCTCCTTGCACTCTTTTTACGGATGACTACAAGCTGGTGGCTTGGACTGCGCATCATTTGGTCTCCTTGGACTCTTTTTATGGATGCCTACAAGCCGGTGGCTTGGACTCCGCATCATTTGGTCTCCTTGCACTCTTTTTACGGATGTCTACTAGCCGGTGGCTTGGACTCCGCATTCTGTGGTCTCGGGCACTTTTACGGATGCCTACAAGCCGGTGGCTTGGACTCTAGATTATTTCAGCCCACCACGTCGGAAACTTTGGACCAGTGGTCCGAAGTCCGAAAATATGATTCAAATTAATGACACTTCCCTCTCGCTCAACTCCGCTATTCTAGTGCGTCCACTAAGAAGTGGGAAGTTTATGAGGGGTAGGCATTATCTGAACCATATGCTTTATTGATTCGGAAAGTGTTTACAAATGATTACAAGGAGCCCCTATGCGAAGTATCGCTTTAGGTGCTTCGCATGCCATGTATGCGCTAACTCTTCACCTTCCAAATTAGCTAACTTAAAAGAACCAGGACGCCCTGAGCGAACAATTAAGTATGGACCTTCCCATTTATTTCCTAATTTCCCTGGTGCTATGATACTTCGCAAAACGAGATGACCCGGCCTAAGTTCATTAATCTTGACCTTCGGGTCGAACCAAGTCTTCGTCTGCTGCTGATACTTTGACAAATTTGCCACAGCTCGAAGTCTTGTCTCTTCTGTTAAATCCAGCGAAGTTTGTCTTTCTCCTTCCATTTCCGGTTCGGTGCTGCGAAGTGATCGTCCTTTGAGCTCTGTTGGTGTCATAGCTTCATCTTCGAATAATAGTCTGAAAGGAGTGAAGCCGGTAGACCTTGTCTGAGTTGTCCAGATGGACCATAGGATCTTTGGGAGCTCTTCGGTCCACAATCCTTTTGCCAATCCCACTATTCTTCGATTCAGCCCTGACAAGATATTACCATTGGCTCTTTCAACAGCTCCATTAGATTGAGGATATCTTACTGCAGCAAAACATAGTTGAATGCCTAGGTCTTCACAGAATTTCCTGAAGGGTTCTGCATCAAACTGTGTTCCATTATCCACTATCAGCTACTGAGGCACTCCGAACCGGCATATAATATTCTTCCAGAAAATTTTTGAACATTATTCAAAGTGATAGCTGTTAGGGGCTCTGCTTCGACCCACTTTGAAAGGTATTCGATTGCTACCACTGCGAACTTCAAATTTCCTTTTGCCGCTGGGAAGGGACCAATAAGATCCATGCCCCATCTGGCCATGGGCCATACTGGGGCAATGACTTGAAGAGCTGTTGGTGGGCGATGACTTCTTCGTCCCATCCACTGACATCCTTGGCAAGTGCGGACCAAGCTCTCCGCATCAGCTACTATTGTAGGCCAATAAAGCCCCTAGCGAAGTTTTTTCCTGCCAAAGCTCGAGGGGAAGATGGCTACCGCAATGTCCTTCATGAATTCCTCGAAGAATTTCTTGACCTTCGGCTTGAGATATACATCGGAGCAGAGGGGAACATACTCCGGCCTTGTATAAAATACCGTTGATTATGTGATAATTCTGAGTTCTAAGCTTTAACCTCGAAAGTTTTGACCCTTCGGACATATTTGCTTCTCCTAGCAACAATTCCATGATTGAACTTCGCCAATCTGTACTTGGAATGCACAGGACTTTGCGAGCTGTGGATGTCGAACTTGGAAACTCTTGTCTACGTGCCCTGCTACAATCTGAGAATCTGTTTTAATAACAACTCTTGTAGCCCCTAGAGCACATGCATTTCGAAGTCCCAATAAAATTCCCTCATACTCCGCTGTATTATTGGTAGACTTAAAGTTGAGTCCTGCAGAGTACATTGCCTTTTGCCCTGAAGGCGAAATTATCACAGCTCCAACACCTGCTCCAGATGCTTGGAAAGCTCCATCAGAGTAAATAGTCCAAATCCCTTCACTTGTCTTCTCCGGAGCCCATGCTGCAGGGGGAGTCCACTCTGTTACGAAGTCCGCCAACACTTGCGACTTAATTGTTGTTCTTGCCACAAAGGATATGCCGAAGGGTGCTAACTCAACAGCCCACTTCCCAATTCTTCCAGTGGAATTCTTACTTCGGAGCATATCTCCCAAAGGATACGAAGTTGGTACAATTACATTATGTGCCAAGAAATAATGCCTTAGCTTCCTCGAAGCCATTATCAGAGCATAAGTGAATTTCTCAAGCTCGGAATATCTTTTTTTTGCTCCGGACAATGCTTCGGACACAAAATAAACTGGATTCTGTACCAACTTTCCGTTGAAATCAACCTCTCTAACAAGGACTGCACTGACAGCAGAGCCAGTAGCTGCAAGGTAGAGGAGTAGGGTTTCATCCGCAACAGGCACCGTGAGTGTAGCAAGGTTGCTAAGATAATTCTTAATATCTTCGAAGCTCTTTTGACACTCTGGTGTCCATGAAAAATCTTCGGACCCTTTCAATGCTTTGAAAATGGGCAAACTTCTCTCCACAGACCTTGCCAGGAATCTGCTAAGTGCTGCAAGACGACCGGTCAGCTTTTGCACTTGCTTTAAATTCTCTGGGGGAGCCATCCTCTACAACACAGTTATCTGAGTGGGGCTAGCTTCGATCCCTCTACTTGAAACTAGATACCCTAACAATTTTCTAGCCTGCGCCCCGAAGATACATTTCTCGGGGTTAAGACGGATCCCACACGCCCGAAGGCTATTGAATGTTTCTGCTAAGACTAGGCTATGTTGGTGCTTTAAAGCACTCTTTATTACAATATCATCCATATAGGCCTCTACATTACGACCTAATTGATGACCTAGAGCCTTAACAATTAACCTCGAAAAAGTAGCCCCGGCGTTTCATAAGCCAAAGGGCATTCTTACATAACAAAAGACTCCTGAAGGAGTTACGAAGCTTGTCTTGATTTCACCTTCGCGCTTTAACCAGATTTGATGATAGCCGGAATACGCGTCGAGGAAGCTTAATAACTCCGAACCGGCAGTAGAGTCGACCAATTGATCAATTCGGGGCATGGGGTAGGGGTCGCGGGGGCATGCTTTATTCACGGATGTAAAATCAATACACATGCGCCATTTCCTAGAAGATTTCTTCATAACGAAGACTGGGTTGGCTAACCACTTTTCAACTTCGTCTTTAGCAAGGATAGCTCTCTCCAAAGACAACTTCCGGAGTCCTTGCCGAACAGGCTGATCCTTCGGGTTCACAAGTAGACTGTGTTCGATAATGTCCTGACTGACTCCGGTGATGTCTTCATCAGACCAAGCAAAGACATCTAAATTATCCTCAACTACTTTCTGTAAGGAAGTAGCAACTTATGGAGGCAAGTCTTTACCAAATTGAAATGAATATTCCTTGCCATATTTGACAATAACCTTTGTTGCAATCTCTCCTTCGGGACCTGCTCTTGGGAAGGATTTCTTCGAAGATTCATTGGTAGCAGAAAAATATTCTGGATTATCTTGCACACTGTTCACCTGTCTCGGGTCAAGAGGAGGGCCATGACCATACTCCGCTCTTCGCGCAATGGCCTGATCTCCGAAAACAGTGAGCACTCCCGCCTGTGTGGGCATCTTCATACATAAGTAATTTTGATGCGCCACAGCTCCGAATTGATTTAACATGCCTCTTCTGAAGATGACATTGTATGCATATGGAGCATCCACAACATCGAATATCACATCCTCTGTCCTGGCGAGTGGCCCTTTTCCGAAAGTAACTTCCAGGCCAATTTGGCCGAGGGCATCAAGAGGGGGTCCTGCAAAGCCTTGTAAAGGACGGGCTGCTGGGAGAAGGTGCTTTCTGGAGATGCAGAGTTGATCAAAAGCTTGGACAAAAATAATATCTACCGAACTCCCTCGTCAATTAGCACTCTCCAAACCTCAGTTCCTGCTATGTCGGCAGTGATGACAAGTAGGTCTGCATGTGGAAATTTAATACCAGCTGCATCATCTGCGGAAAAAGATATTGGCACATGGGAACATTCGGGCATAGCAGCTGCAGACGAAGAGGTTCTAATATGGCCCACTTATCTAACATATTCTCTTCTCTGCCTCTTTGACGTACTTCCGAGGGTCCCTCCTCCGGAGATGGGGAGGACTACTCTTTTTCCTCGATCTTGCCCCTCTTCTTGCTTCGGAGGTGGCATAACATTGACCACCGGAGGCCGTCTTGTAGGGTCGAAGTTCTCTATTCATGCCACAGCCTGGACAGGCTCCGAACGCATTTCAGCCTGGTACTCGGTCAGTAGTGCCTCGACACGAATTTCTTTCCAAATACTCTCCTCTCAGAGCAAGTATAGACTTGCACACATCAGTTGCGTGACTCCGATTTTCACCATGGATACAACAGAAATAGGCCTGGGCTTTGCCAGCCAGTTTCCCTGGCGACCTCTAGCCACTTGTCTTGTTTCCTGAAGGTTGCAGAGCTCTTTGGGCAAACTTCTGCCCCCGACGCCTGTCATGCTGAGCTTCGAAGCTAGGCCCTTGCGGCTGTGCTGAAGTTTTCACTTCCAATTTAACTTCTTGAAGTATCGACGGGGTCGCAGCAGTTCTCCGAAGTCATCCCTCTTCTGACCTTGCATACTCTTCGAAATAAGACATCAACTGAGAAACAGAAAATATACTTTTCTGGTGAAGTTTATCAAGGAGGCCTGGATGAATAACTCCCTCTCGAGCTGCGTCAACTACAGAAGACGTAGTTAACCCTCGAATTTGCGACTTCGTATGAGCGAAGCGCTTGAAATACTGTCTTAAGGTTTCTCCAGGGAGCTACTTCACCTGGAAAAGACTTCCTGTTGACATTGGAGGCACGAAGGTGCCCTGGAAATTGCTTACGAACTTCTTCTTCAACTGCCCCCATGAACTGATTGATCCTGGTTTCAGAGACCAGAACCACCGCAATGCCACTCCTTGGAGGCAAGGGGAAAACATTTGGCCATAGTATCTCGCACTCCCCCGCTGGCTTCAATTGCTAATGCATAAGAACGGATAAACTCTCTAGGATCTTCATCTCCGGCATATTTGCAAAGCTTCGACGTTTTGAACATAGGGTCGAAGCGCACTTTTTGCAACTCAGGATGCAGCGGAGACTCGGTGTCGAAGGAAACGTTCTCTAAGGCTTTAGGATAAATAGGTTCGTCGTCTTTGGGCACTTCAGGGATGACCGGGGTGGGCTGAGAATGAAGCATATCTGCGGCTTCTTTCCGCCACCTTGCTACTTCAGCTTTGAGACTGGCCATTTGAGCGGCCATATCACCAAGACCGTCTTCATCTCCTCCGGAAGGATCTTCCGGGTCTTGAGAACTGTAGGGATCGGTTCGAAGTGGAACTTGAGGTGGAAGAGGGACTCCGGCTGGCCGAAGTATAGATGGGGTTGGCGGAGGAACTCCGTATGCTCGAGGAAGGGGAATCCCTTCCGGAGTTTGAGGTGGAGGAAACGTCGAAGGTCCTCCGACCTCAACTGTGTTTGAAGATCTTGCTCCAGAGGTCCGAGGAGACCTCCGAATAGGACAACTACCTGCACTCCGCTTGGGAGGCATGGTTTGAGAACTTGGTAGAGAACGAAGTTTTTTGGACTAGGTTCCCCACGGACGGCGCCAACTGTTGGCGTAAAAGATTACGCTAACAGGTTTCCGAAGATTAGAAACTAACAAACGAAGTGTTTGCGAAGTAAACTATTTCAAGCCTCCGAAAGGATAATAGCTTAAAATAGTTCGAAAGTGTGTATTGAGTAACTTGTATTCGGTCCGTATTACAGGGTAAAACGGGGGGTATTTATAAGCCCAAACATTAAGGAAAAGACCCTTTGACCCCTCTATTACAACCGGCACAGTGGAAACTATTCGGTACCCTTAATAGGACTAAAATAATAAAAGACTAATCTAATGAGAAAGAAGATAAGTCTTCCATCTTAGCTGGCAAAGAAGCTCTCGGAAGAGTCCAAGTTCGAAGGTATACTCTGAACTAGAGTCCGTCTTCATACTTCGAACTTGATTCAATGCATCACCGGAGATACATGCTGGAAACCTTTGATTCAATCACCTACTTTTGTCCTGTCACTGCAATAACCCTGAGGATGGAATATTTTCCCCCAACAAGGACAAAGCAAAACCACCAGCAAGAACACAAGTACCTGTTGTGCTTGGTTCTGTAGTGGTGCCACGGGTATTGCTAGAAACTAGTGCCAATGGTTATGGCATGGAGTTTTTGTGCACTACAAGAGATGCCTTGGCAATCTCTATGGAATTCAGCTTGCTAAAGAGCTCATCACAGGTCAATGTCTCATAACCTGCAGACTCCTCAATGCTGGATATCTTCACTTCCCATATGCTATGATCAAGAGCATAGAGAAGCTTGATAGCCCTATCATGGTCATTGTAAGCAAGCATCCCATTGGAACGCAAGTTATTCACTATTGCGTCGAAGCAAGAAAACTTGGCATCTATAGATTCACCAGGTGCTTGCACAAATAGCTGATACTGTTAATTGTATGTGCTTTGGCATCTAGCCTTAATCTGTGTAGAGCCCTTATGAAAAATAGTGAGTGTAGTCGAAATCTTCCTAGCTGTCCTTAGATGCTGAACCCGATCAAACCCACTCCGACTCAAACCAATGAACAGTATGTTTCTAGCTTTGGAGTTAGAATTATACTGATATTTCTCTGTCTGAGTGTTGTGGGTTTCAGGAATATAGTATTGTGAGTCCACAATCTCCCAAATTGCATTTCCTTGGCTTAGCAAGTAAGCCTCCATGCGCACCTTCCAGTACACAAAATCAGTCCCATCGAATAGAGACATTTTACTAATTATGTCCATGTCGCCAAAAGATCGGGGGGTGAATGGGAGCGTTTAAAATTTCAGGCTAAAAATAGCCGTCTGATTTCAAAACAATCTCCTGCGGAACAGGCTTCGAACACACCCTTCGAAGGTCTGGTTCGAAGGTATTTTTTAGCTCCAAAACCAGGCTTCGCAAAGAGCAAAAGTTCGAAGTCAAGACGACTTCGCTAACAACCATAAACCCCAAAACCCAACTCTGCTAGGATAGTGCAGGCTTCGCACACTTGATGCCTTCAAGCAGGCTTCGCAATACGCACTTCACAGAAGAAGGTTTCCCTTTGTGGGCTTTGAACAGATATTCTGCACTAACAACTGGTACTAGGCTTCGTATTTTGAAGAGGAAACAATAAGCAGAACAGACTACGCTGAGGACATCGATAGAGGAAGGAAAATATGCTTGATCCCAGCTTCCCTCAGTGCTTCGCTAGTAATCAGAGAGAGCTTGTCTCTAGTTTACACAAAGCGAACTCACAGTGAGAGATACACACACATTGCACACACTTCGCTAGAAAATAAATAGAGCAAAAAAACTCTGGGTTGAACAGAATGAAGTGGAGCTTAGAGAAATCAACACATGCAGTGCATAACAGGGATAAAAGTTCAAGCAGCAAAAGAACAGAATGAAAATTTCATTGCATGAACACAGAAAACAAAAAGGTTCACAGGACTGAGTACATAGGTGTGGCGGCTAGCTCTGGAGTTCTATAAATGGCTGCTCAAAATGTTACCTAGACCTATCCAGCCTTCACTATTTATAGGCACTATTCAGCCCTACGAATAGACTACTTTACCATAGGGGTTACACTGTTTTTTCTCAGCCAGATGAGGGGTGAGGAACCTAGTGAGGATCGACACTATGGTTCAAGGTTATGATGAGTGATTGATAGGGTTTTTTGCCATGAGTTTGTGTGTGGATGTTTGGATACGTGTGTGTGTCTGTGTTTGTCTCGTGTGTGTAGGCTTGAGATACTCATCAATTGTCGATGGCAAGGGATCATGGTTAGACGGGTGTAGGACCGAAAGTAGCAACAAGAGGGGGGGTGAATGGGCGCCTAAAAAATTCTTACGAATCAATGGCCTGCTCCCAACACCCAATGCACCTCAAAAGACGAAACAGGAAAACGTAAACAGATCGTCAAAGCCTAAAAGTATCTAGCCTATAAATGACTGGTATCCTAGACAAAGAAACACCAACACAGTGCTAATAGGCAGATTAACAAAGCATTTAATACATAGGCGGATCAAGGTTCACAGAAATAAACCATCACAACAATCAATCTGAGTGCACGTAAAAAGATATGAGAGGTTACTGTTCAAAGTTTGTCAAAGCCTGTGTGGTGTGAAGCCTGCAGTTGTCAAAGTCGGCTTTGGAGTACACAGTGTCGAAGCCTGAGTAGCAGCTGCCGAAGCTTGTCCAAAGTATGCAGTACCGAAGGTTGTTGATGTTGAGCCGAGGTGTGCTTCGGAGTTGTTGTGCGAAGGTGTAGACTGCGAAGCTAGCTTCAAAACTAACTCTGAAAAACAGAACTTGCGAACAACACTAGAAACTGTGGGGCCCATGACAAGACAAGTCGAACCGAAGCCAGCAACTTCAGCGAAGTTGGACTGCGGAGCTTCGAAAAGCTTGATCGAAGCCTGCTGTCGAAGTACCTTCGCACGGTGCAAAAAGAATAGCGAAGTATTCGGCGGAGCTTCGAACTCGTGCGAAACTATGCGAAGTGTGCTACGCAAGTGGGCCTCAGTTCAAACTTCAAAGCTAGCAAAAAGTGCACTGCTGTGCCCACGCAAGGAACATAAATTAGAGAAGATACTTCACACTCTTAAAAAGGGACTTCGCTGTGGAGCCTGCACTATGAAGCTTGCCCTTCGAAAATGAATTCTGCTGAGCAGCGAAGCTTCATATCAGAAGACCTTCGGGTTTCGAACTCAGTAAAATTCTTCGGTGGCAGACTTCGACAAACGAAGTGGCTCGAAAACAAAAAGGCGTGCGCTTGATTAAAACATGCTTCGAAAGAAGGTAGAGCAACTTCGAACGAAGTGCTAAGTGCTTGCATGCGAAGCTTTTGAGCAAAGCTCCAGGCTAGCGAAGCTATCGAAATGGCAAACAACAACAAAAATAGACTTCGGCAGGACCCTATCACCTAATGCAAATAGCTTCTGCAATACTAGCTCCTAGACTTGTGCAAGCACTAAACTGTGTCAGATACAAGAGAAACGATGTCTTCCTGCAGCCAATACGCACAAGAACAGGAACCTACAGAACCTAGCTGCCAGGCTAAAACATTAGCTAATAATGTTCATCTTCTCAACACGCTGCGCCAGAGACGAAAAAACAATGTATAAAAACTTTATCTCACAATCGAAACATGTGCAGTGAATCACAGAACTGAAGACTTCTCAGTCTTTGCCGAGAACAAAAACCACAGAGAGAAATGAAAGCAATCGATAAAAGTAACTGCTGTGATCCTCGCTCGAAGATACAGTACGAAGAAAAACCTGAGTAAATAACGTGAGAAAAGGAGATCGTGAAGAACAGGAGAACTCTGATGGCGGCGGCACTCCCACGGAACAGCAAATGAAAAAGGTGACCCAATCTCTTGATTAGAAAAGTGGTTTCAGAAAGGGTGACCTAACCCTAGGGATTGGGGCCCTATTTATACGCAGCCCAATAGCCTAGGAATATTCCACCAGACCCTTAGGTTTTTTACAGATGCTGAAATAAATGGAAAAGACTAAACTGCCCTTAGGATATTTTTACAGACTCGAATGACTGACTCTGGACCTAAGGACAAAATAGTAAACTCCTATTTACAGATGACTTATCTGGAAGTGGAGCTTTCGTAGCGACTACGGCTTCTCTTCAGGATGGTCAGATCCAAGATCAGTGATCGTCAGTTTTGCGCTGAAACTGACAAAGCGTCCACCGACTTTGCACCAGGTACCCGGATTGGGCCGGCCTGATTCCGCAGCTCTCTCAGCCCGACAATCACTCGCCACCCGTGTACTTGAGTCAATCCTAGTCAACAGCCCAGTGGATCCTCTGCTGCTCCTAGCCCATGTACCCGGATTGGGCCAGCCCGACTTCGCGGCCCTTCTACCCAAAAGTCGCTTGCTACCCGTGTACCTGAGTCACAAGAGGCCCAGACGCAGCAATTCTTCTCTCTCTTTTCAGTCCTCTTTGACTACCGTTGATAATGACTCATCACATCTCGAGCCATGAGGCCCACGCTCTTCAGCATGGCTCCTTAATCTCCCCTTGATGAGTGCATTGTCAACACTTCTTCTCTTCATCAACTCCTCAGTACCTGCGAACACATGTGGAAACATAAAAACAAAGCACAAGAAAACAGAGAAGAAGAAAATAAAGTAAAAGTTTAACCCTAATGACCAAAAGCCGAACAAAAGCAAGAAGCGGTGATTATGGTTAACCAAAAGTAAAAACTCAAAAACGAGTGCAATCTCAGAATCATCAATAAGGATATCAAAAGAGTAAGGACAAACGGGACAAAAACTCCCCCTGAAACAAATCCCAGAGAAAGACAAAACTCCCCCTTAAACTCTTCTCCCAAAATTTTTCCCCCTTGTTGACAAGTGGACTCATCAAGCGAGACAAAATGCACTCGAAAGAGACACAGACTCCCCCTAAAATGCAACTCCCCCTCAAAAATATGCAATGAATGCAACTGGGGTGCAGGTGGAGTGTAGCAAGCATGCTTCTCAGATATGATTGACTGCAATTTACAAAATCTAGCAGCTATAGCAAAAGACATACTGTCTAAGACACATGGCATGATCAGTGCAACAGATGATATCTAAAGAAAGTCATTAGCACAAATTTTTCAATTTTTGCAAACAAAAGCATCACCACATTTTCCAATTGACAAGCAAGGTAAAGCATGAGATGTAGAAGCTAACTGATATCTACCAAGATAAGCATTGTCCAAAACAAAGTGCTTCAGCAAATTTGTTGTCTTTTTAATTTTCAGGATTTTTCATTTTCCTTTTTCATTTTTGCCAGGAGTTATTTGTATGTCAAACCTTATGCTAACCGACCAAGTCAAGCCTAGGCCAGAACTAGACCATCAGAAGCTTAAGACATTGGTCTTGGCATACACTACACTGTGCTAGTTCATACCAAAGTGCTGTGATAAGCAGTCCAGAACAATGCAATGCGACAAAGCAAACCCACCTGGATCTTTTCAACTCAAGGATAAAAGGCATGGAATTTTCTTTTTTGATTTTTGTCATTTTTATAGCTATCTGCATCTAAGTGAGGAACTAGATACAAGGCATGTAATAGATAGCAAAAGCATTCAGCCTACACATGCTAGTTACCAGAAGCAATGGTGATCATTTTTCAATTTTAAAGCATAAAAACCATGCATATGGTAGATATCAGACATATCAAGTGAACTGAAACAAGGCATGATCATCAACAAATAATCAAAAGCATGTACCAGCTAGAATAAGTAAAGCATGTCAATCATATAACAGAAGCAAGCTCAAAGTGTGATATGTGAATATGCCTGATATGAACACACACAAAAAGACTCAAGAAAAGAGTAAAGAAGAAAGAAAATTGACTCAAAATATCTTAAAAAGGATAAACAACCCCCAAATCCCCTCGCAAACGCTCAAAAGTAGACTGATCTAGGGGTTTAGTGAAAATGTCAGCCAACTGACGATGGGTATCAACATGAACAAGGTCAATGACACCTTTCTCATATTGATCCCTCAGAAAGTGAAAGTGCACATCAATGTGTTTGGTTTTTAAATGGAGACAAGGGTTTTCCCTACACTAATCGCACTGGTGCTGTCACAAAATAGAGGAACTCTGGTAGGAAAGAACAACCCAAAGTCTCGCAATGTGTAAATCATCCAAACCAACTGTCAGCAGCAGCTACATACTCAGCCTCAGTGGTAGAAAGTACAACTCCATACTACTTTCAAGAAGACCAAGAGACAAGAGAAGAACCAAGAAACTGGCAAGTACCGGAAGGCGACTTGCGATCCAACCAGCACCCACCAAAGTAAGTGTCCAAAAAGCCAGATAAATCAAGAGATGATGATGTTGAGTAATAAAGACCAAGATCAGGCGCATAGGTGAGATACCTGAAAATGTGCTTGACAGCCTGCCGATGAGACGCGCGTTGTGAAGACTGGAAGCGCGCACACAGTCCCACGACGAACTGTATGTCTGGCCTCATCGCCGTCAAGTACAGCAGCGAACCGATCATCCCTCGAAACTCTCTCTCGTTGACCTTGATGCTGCTCTCGTCCTTGTCCAGGCCCCCATATGTTCCCATTGGGGTCATCTGAGGCTTCAGCTCTCCACCAAAATCGAACTTCTTCAACATGTCTCGAGTGTACTTACCCTGGTGGATGAAGGTGTCGTCCTTGGTCTGCTTGATCTGGAGCCCTAGGAAGTACTTGAGCTCACCCATGAGGCTCATCTCAAACTCACTGTGCATCTGCTCAGAAAACTTGGACACAAGAGCATCAGTAGTACCGCCAAAGATAATATCGTCCACGTAAATCTGAGCGACTAAGAAATCTGAAGCATCTCTGAGCAAGAAGAGAGTTTTATCCACAAAACCCATCACAAAGCCCTTCCCCAACAAAAACTGCTTTAACCAGTCATACCAAGCCTTAGGGGCTTGCTTCAGACCGTATAATGCTTTCTACAGCTTAAAAACATGTCGAGGAAACTTAGGGTTTTCAAAACCAGGGGGCTGCATAACATAAACCTCCTCCTCTATGTACCCGTTCAGAAAAGCACTCTTGACGTCCATTTGAAAAAGCTTAAAACCATTCGAAACGGCAAAAGCTAAAAGAATGCGAATGGACTCAAGATGGGCAACAGGGGCGAAAGTTTCTTCAAAGTCAATACCTTCTTTCTAGAAAAAACCCTGGGCCACTAGTCGGGCTTTGTTGTGCACCACAACCCCATCTTCACCTTGCTTGTTTTTGAACATCCACTTGGTGCCTATGGGGTTGCATCCGGGTGGCAGCTCAACTAGTTGTAGGACCGAAAGTAGCGTACAGAGGGGGGGTGAATGGGCGCCTAAAAATTTCTTGCTAAACTATATTTTAAACCCAACACCCAAATAAACTTAACTAGACAAATAATATTGGCAAAGCAAATTACTGGAATAAAACTTGTCTAGCTTAAGAATGTCTGCAGTAAATAAAATGTGTTCTCAAGAATATTCAACAGTGCAGGCAAAATACCTAAATAAATCACTAATAATCCTAATAGCAGTCTAAAAATAAAATACTACTGAACTAAACAAAATATGGATCATCCAGAAATTAATTCAAAAATAAACCTAAATATTGCACAGAAAACTAGAAAAAAATATTTCTGCGACTAATAAATTTTTCGTTATTTTTATATGAGCAGATTATACAGATAAAAAGGAAATACGAGATAACCAATAAAATTTAACAGATTAAAATAAAATGAAATTTCGAAATAGATTTTTAGCTAATTAATTAAACAAGCATTCATTAAATCTATTCATGCATATTCATTAAAATCATCTGACTCAATGACATTTCAACAAACATGTTAAGTGCATCCAGAGTACATGAGTATTTCGACGAAATATTTGATGTTCGAAGATTAAACACAAATCAATCTAGAACTTTAACCAGAACCAATAAAACACAGACAAATCATTCAATATATAAAATGCACTGGAATCAAGGAGGTAAAAATTTACCTGTACCTACCACGTTGAAGTTGACGGACCTGCCGACGTAGAACCGGATGAACGCCAACTGGTACACGACAGTAGCTTGTATGCACACCCGAGTAAAAGAAAATGTGGGCCCGCTACAATTTCCTGCGCATGGTTACTCCCGCCGTGACACGCCGCGGGGCCTGCAGCTTGCAATCGCTGTATTCGCCGTAAGAACTGCTACTGTGGAGAGAAGCGATGTCAGGCTGTGCAGCGTGGGTCCCGCGATGGAACAAAACAACAAGGCTGGTAGTCTTCCGCTGGTCCAGCGCCTGGAAGAGGACAAGCGTCGTGTCTTGGGAGGCCGCCCTGGCGCGCGCGCATTGATGAATGGATGGATATCCAGGCGGCGGTGTGAGTCAGCGCGTGCGACGCGAATTCGACGTGGAGGCGAGGCGAGGCGGGCAGATTGATCGCCCGGCCGGAGCGTCGAGTTGTTTCGAGGTTCCCTTTTTTTGGATGAATGGGTGGACTGTAGATTGTAGGTTGATCTGAAAAACAGTCATATATCCCCAGGGGGATAGGAGCCTATTTATAGGCAAATCCTAATACATGAAAGGACTAATTTACCCTTGGGTAAAATAAACTGACTCTAAAATAAATTCCGAAAATTACTAAAATATTCTTAGAAAAATCACCTGACTCAAATAAAAATATTCTAAACATAAAAACTAAATATTAATATCCTAAAAATGAATTTCAAAATAGATTGTCAATTTTACGCCGAAACTGACAAAGCGTCCACCGTCTTCGCATCGGGTACCCGGATTGGGCCGACCCGACCCCGCAGCTTCCTCAGCCCAGCAATCGCTCGCCGCCCGTGTACCTGAGTCAAACCCAGTCAACAGACCAGTTGATCATCTGCCGCTGCTAGCCATGTACCCGGATTGGGCCAGTCCGACTCCGCAGCTCCTCTGCCCGGCCGTCGCTCACTGCCCGTGTACCTGAGTCACATGTGCCTCAGACTCGGCAGGTCTTCATCTCTCCCTTCCTTTGACTTCCGTTGACAATCACTCATCACATCTGGAATATCAAAACCATATTCTTCAACATGGTTTCTCACTAGTGTCCAAAACCGATTGCGGACAAAATTCTCAAGCTCTTCTTGCATGGCATTAATCCAGTTTGAGTCAGAAAGAGCATGAGAAACGTCTCTAGGCTCAAAAGATACAACAAAGGCAGATTCAACAAACACAGCAAGAGAGTCAATAGAAGAGTGCAAAGTTCTCTCAGAAAGATCACCGATGATGAGCTCTGAGGGGTGATCACGCTGAACTGCTCGGGATCCCTAGTGATCTGAAGTCACCTCACCGGAGTCAGTAGCTGGCACCTCTAGACTCGACTGAGGGGGCTTGATCGAAGTGGAAGAAGTGATTAGAGGTCTGCCCTCGTCCTCAGTCAAAGTCTCAGAAAGTGTGGGTTCTGCAGGCAGTGCAGAAGGCCCACCCTCATCAGCAGGTGGAGCGTCATCATCTTCCTCGAAGATGGACTCTCCGAGCTCACCATCTCTAGAAAGCTCAAAAGAAGGAGTGAAATAAGGCAAGGACTCATCAAAAGAAACCTCGCAAGTCTCGACAAGCTGCTGGGAGTCGAGGTTCCAAGCACGGAAGCCTCGACAATGCAAAGCATAACCAAGAAAGACTCCATCCCAGCAACGAGACTCAAACTTGTCCAAATGCCCTCCCTTCTTGAGCACAAAGCACTTGCAGCCAAACGCTCACAAGTGGCTCACCTTGGGCTGTCTGCCAAACCGCAACTCATATGAAGTCTTAACTAGGTAAGCTATAAGAAAAATGTTGTTGGCCAAATAGCAAGCCGTGTTCATGGCTTCAGCCCAAAAATGCCTAGGAGTCCTGTGCTCATCGAGCATCATCCTGGCCATCTCGACTAGCGTGCGGTTCTTTCGTTCCATAACGTTGTTCTGTGGGGGAGTGTAAGGAGTAGAAAAACTGATGATCATGACACTGATCACTATAGAAGCTGACTAACTGAGAGTTCTTGAACTCAGAGCCGTTGTCAGAGCGAATCACTTGCATCCGACCATTGTTCTCATTCTTCAGCTTCAAAATCAGGTCATGAACAAAATGAAAAGTCTCATCATTAGACTACAAGAAGAAAACCCATGAAAATTGAGAAAAATCGTCAACAACCACAAGTGCGTACCACTTCCCACCGACTGAGCGTACCCGAGCTGGACCAACAGTGTCCATGTGTAACAGCTCGCCCGGATACGAAGTCATCACCTGAGTCACAGGTGAGTGAGAAGCGGCAACCATTTTCCCGTGACGACAGGGATGGCAAACTAGATCCTTCTCCATCTTAAGCTTGGGCAATCCTTGGATGAGGTCCATAGAGCTCAACCTGACTAGCAGATCAAAACTCAAATGGCCCAACCTCCTATGCCACTTCTAGAGCTCAAAGGAGGATCCAGCAATCAAACACTGAGAAGGGCCAAAAGAACTAGAGAAGTCAATCCGAAAAACCTTACCAAAAGGTAAGATCTGGCAAATCAAAGACCCTCTAAAATCAACCACAGAAGAACTGCCCTTCTTAAAACGAACCTCCAAACAATCCTCAAGAAGTTGCGAAACAAAAATCAAATTAAAGTTCAAATTTCCAACCAAAGCAACGTTCTTCAAAGAGATATGGTCTGAGATGCGAATTGAGCCAATGTCGTGTACCTTCCCTTGACCACTGTTCTCGAAGGTGATGTATTCCTTGGAGCTCGGGGGAGAGAGACTGGAGAACCATCTGCGATGTCCCGTCATGTGGCGAGAGCATCCTGAGTCCATAATCCAAATGTCCTCCAGTCCCCGATCCTGCACAATTAGTGGTTGTAAGGGGAAGAAAATGGTCCGGCACTAGGTTTAGCAAAAGAACTAAACTAGTGTCGAGCCATCTGCTCAAAATATGGAAAGCAGAAACCATCAGAAGAGTTTGGACCAAAACACGGTCCACGGTTCTGCCTAAAATATCGGCCACGAGGTCCAGGACCGTAATCAAAAGGGCCTGGAGCTCTGCCGGAACGAACACCACCATCTAGAGCACGGGCATGAAAGTCGTCTCCTCTACCACGACCTACACGGCGCGTCCTGGCCTCCACCCTCTCCCCGCGTCGAGGAACTCTCAGTCTACCACCCTGCTGGTGGAACTTCTCCTGACCAGCACGAGCTCTCTCTGCTCTCTCAACCCGCTTCCTCCTGAAGCAAAACTCTGCAAGATGCCTGTCTCTCTGACAGTACTCACAATGATAGGTGGACTTCTTGGGATGTAGTTGAGGCTTGGGGTTCTTGGGCTTAGTGGTGTTTGGTGCAGTCTTCTTGGAGTGAGAGGGTCCAGGAAGAGTGTCAAGAGAAGTGTGGAGGTTTTTGGGCTTTGGAACCTAGATGGGCTTCTTGGGTGGAGCTTTGGGCTGTTCTTGGAACACTCCATCCTTGGGCTGACTAGCCTGGAAAGACTCAGTGGAGTGAGTCTTGGGGTATTTCTGTTCAGGAGTCATTTTACTCCACTCCACTGCCCGACTAATAGCACTCTCAAAGTCAGCCTTGGTGTAGGTGTAGCCTACCCCAAATCCATCCTGCCTCTTAAACTGCTGGATCATCATGCCAAGTTGTGGCTCTCTGGCACTCACCCAACTCAGGATTGAACGGAGGTAAAAGTTTTCATTCTGGACATCAGCTAGCTCCTCTCTTAAGGAAGCTAGTACCTCCACCTGAGACAAGCAGGTCTCACACTCTCTAGTTACTTGGACAGACTTCTCGGCTTTCAGCGTAATCAACTCCAGTCTTGGAGACAAGCAGTTCTCACAGACAGTGGGTGGAACTGACAGTGTCTCAAGCTCTAGCTTAGCCTGCCCCAACTCAGTTCTAACTCTCTCTAACTCGCTCAAATGCTCATCACCTTTGGTTTTCATCTCAGCTTGACTGGCTAGATGGGATGGGCAATCAGCACAGGGCATGACGACAGTGGCATGAGCATCTTTCAGCTCCAGCTGAGCGCTCTCAAGCTCAGTGGCCAAAGCGTCGCTCTCATCAACCCTTTCTGTGTACGTGGACTTCAGAGTCGACAGGTCACACAGAAGCACCTCACACTTTGGTCACTCACTGCTATCACCCAAGCAAGAGGAAGAAGATAGACTCTTAATTCTACCGTTTGCCACGGCAAGCTCACTCTCTAGTTTATCTATCATCTTCCTAGCACCTCTAAGCAGTTTTTCTCGATATTTTAACTCCTGACGATTGCTTTCAAGTAAATCAATGATTTCACGTTCATAAGATGATACCTTTTCATTGTCGTCGTCGTCGAAGTCATCGGAGGAGCCCTTATCTTCCTTATCCCCAAGAGCCATTGAGAAGAAGCTCTTGCGGGATCTTCAGCGTTGATGTGAGCGGCTCTTCGGCCTGTGTCCGAAGGCCATGAAGCAAAGGCCCACCGGATCGTCCTTGTCCTTCCCCTTCCTGATGACAATCTCCTCATCGCTTGAGCTCGATGAAGAGGAAGAAGATGTGGACCGCTTGGAGTAGCTCTTCCCCATTTCGGCGAAGAAGGCCTTGTCGCGCTTCTTGTTCTCACGCCGGTAATCCTTCAGGGCTTTTCTGTAGAATCTGGTCTTTTGCTTGCTGAGAAACCAAGGGTTGGTTTCGGTGTTTGTGATGAGTGATTGACAGGCTTTTACCCTCTGGTTCGAAGGGTTACCTCCGAAGGGGGTTCGGAGGTTGGACCTCCGAAGGGTATTCGGAGGTGGTTTCACCGAAGGGTGTTCGGTGGTTTGGTTGCTGCAGCGGTTGCAGCGGAGTGTGATTGTCGGAGGGGTCCGACAGTACACGATGACTGGGTTTGTACCGAAGGCTTAGGTACTTTGGGCGGTACACCGGAGTGTGTGCCGGAGATTGCTAACCCGGAGAGGTCTCCGGAGTACTGGATACACTTGTCTATTTTGTCTTTGGTGCGCAGGGACTTCGGAGGCGACAGACAGGTTCGTAGCAGGAGAACCTGGGTCAAGCGGGAGGCTTGATGCCAGTGGAGCAGGGAGCTCCATCACAGTGGCTGCGAAGGGGTCTGGGTCGGACCTCGGGTCGAGGCGTGCCAGGTGAAGGCAGAGAGTGCGGAGCATGGCTCCGGGTGAAGGTACTCCGAGACAAAGTCCTCATAGGTGAGGCACTTCGAAGGTACTTCGGAAGGAGTGACTTTGGAGTTTGATGGATCAAGTCCTCTACGGAGGCAAGGAGTTCGAAGTGTGCTCCGGAGGGAGACATTCGAAGGTGCCCGACGAAGGTCTCAGAAGTCGAGGCGCATCGAAGGCATGGTCCGGGTGAGGCTCGTCGAGGAGTGTGCTCGGGGAGAGACACTGCGACAGAGTGCTCATGGAATGCTTCATGCGGAGGCCTTGGACGAAGGAGGGACTTCGAAGGGTGGTACTCCGAAGGTGGGGCATCGGAGTGTGGTTGTCTTGTGGTACTTCGGACTGCATGGCTTCGGTACACGGACTGACGGAGATCGAGCTGGGTGAAGCTGCGAAGCCTGTGGTGGTCCACTTCGGAGGTGTTGGTGCGAAGGCCCAAGGGCTTTGACGGCTTCGGCTCAAAACCGTCACTATATCGAAGGCTGACTTCGATGAAGCGAAGGCCATCTGGCTCAAGGCTTCTCACCGAAGCTATCGCACCCCTCGCGTGCGAAGGGGGCTTCAGAAAAGGTCAAAGGCTGCAAGTCTGACAGTGTCTGCTCTGCAAAAAGCTAGCGCTGTCCCCTCTGCAAAGGCTGACAGAGAAGCCTCCAATAAAAGTTGACTACCTTTTGTACCCCTTAGTTCTGTAGAGACAAAACCAATGTAAACCCCAGGGGTAAAGTAGTCAATTCCTTTGGGTGAATAGTGGCTATAAATATGGGGGCCTGGTAGGTAACATTTAACACTTTGAGCATTTACTGTTGAGCTCCTGTATCAGCCACCACTTCTCTGTATTCATCCAGAGTTCATTTTCATTGTGTTCCTTGTTCAAGCGGTGAAGCCCTGCTTCTGTGTTGTCTTTCTGCTTGAGCTTGTTTGCATACCTCGCTAGCTTTAGTGCACCGAAGCCTGTCCAGGCGAAGGGTGTTTTGTGCGAAGTGTGTTTTTCAGTGTGCTGTCGCTCTGTGTAACAGGAGGTGAGACCTCGCTGCTTTCTAGCGAAGCCCTGATCGAAGCCCGTGCTTTTATCGTGTCTGAGTACCTAGCGAAGCCTGTTAGTGTGCGTTTAGACCTTCGGTGTACGAAGCCCAGCACCAGTTGCTGCTGCCAAGTACTTGGTCGAAGTCCTTAGAGGTTTGTCCACTCTTGCGAAGGGTGAAGTGCGAAGCCTGCTCGGAGCACCCTGTGTGCGGAGCCTGCACTGACTTAGCAGAGTAGATTTTCGAGGATTGTGAGCGGAGCGAAGTCTTCTTGGCTTCGAACTTTTGCTCCTGCGAAGCTTGTGTTCGGAGCTGTCAATACACCTCCGAACCAGATCTTCGAAGGTAGTGTTCGAAGCCTGTTCCGTAGAAGACAGGATTAAAACAGAAGGCTAGTTTTTAGTCTGAAATTTTAAAAGCTCCCATTCACCTCCCCTCTGGTCGCCGTTTTCGGTCCAACAATTGGTATCAGAGCAGGTTAAGATCACCAGTTGACCTTAACCGGTTTTGTGATCTGTTGGCGACATGGATAGAGGCAGTAAAATTCCTCTGTTCGATGGGACAGACTTTGCATACTGGAAGGTGCGCATGGAGGCTTACTTGTTAAGCCAAGGAAATGCAATTTGGGAGATTGTGGACTCACAATACTCCATCCCTGAGACTCGCACTTCTCAAACAGAAAAAGATCAGTATAATGCTATCACCAAGGCTAGGAATATACTGTTCATTGGTTTGAGCCGGAGTGAGTTTGATAGGGTTCAGCACCTTTGGACTGCTAGGGAGATTTGGACAACACTCACTATTTTTCATGAAGGCTCTACACAGATCAAGGCCAGGCGCCAAAGCACATACAATCAATAGTATCAGCTGTTTGTGCAGGCACCTGGTGAATCTATAAATGCCATGTTTTCTCGCTTTGATGCGATAGTGAGTAACTTGCGGTCCAACGGGACGCTTGCTTACAATGATCATGACAGGGCTATCAAGCTTCTCTATGCTCTTGACCGTAGCATATGGGAAGTGAAGATATCCAGCATTGAGGAGTCCGCAGGTTATGACACATTGACCTGTGATGAGCTCTTCAGCAAGCTGAAGTCCACAGAGATTGCCAAGGCATCTCTTGCAGTACACAGAAGCTCTCTGCCACAGCCATTGGCATTGGTTTCTAGCACTAGCCGTGGCACCACTGCAGAACCAAGCACATCTGGCACTTGTGTTTTTGCAGATGGTTTTGCTTTGTCCTCCCTGGTCTCCGTCACTAAGGAGCAGGTGGACACTCTAGATGATGATGAGCTTGCTCTCTTTGCCCGGAGGTTCACCCGTTCTTATCATGAGAGACGGGATCAGAAGAGAAGTGGTTTCAGTGGTTGCTTTGAATGCGGTGACACTTCTCACATCAAGGCAAATTGCCCAAAACTCAAGAAGAGAGATGAGAGTGAGCGCCCCAAATACCACAAGAAGGAGAGGAAACCCTTTGTGAAGGGCAAGCGCGGCAAGGTGGCTAAGAGAGTAGCCAAAGCCGCTTCTAGAGCATTTGTTGCTGCTCTCAGTGACATCGACACTTCCTCAACTGAGGAGTCGAGCTCTGAGGAGGAGGAGTCCCCAAGGAAAGAGGACAAGAAGGACAAGAAGGGACGAGACTTCACCGGCCTTTGCTTCATGGCCGACAGCGATCACAGTGGCGATGAGCTTGACTCATCTGAGGTACCTCTATCCTATGACCAACTTTCAATAAAATTAGATGAGCTGAATGAAGTTGTTCTTGGTCAGGATAGATTACTTGTGCAAGCCGCTAGAGAAAGAAAAGACCTTAGACTTAGGCTAGAATCTGTTTCTACTGAATATGCCATGCTTAAGTCTAGGGTTAATGATGTTGAATGTGAGTCTTGTACTGTAGTCATGGGTGAGCTTGCTCAGTTGCGATCTGTACATGCTCAAACTCTATTTGAGCTTGAGACTGCACAGAAGCAGCTTTTGGTGGTGGATTCTAGGCCTCATGATATTATTGATTGCATGAACTGTTCTTTATTACGCGAGAGCATTAATTTACGTGATAAACATGTTCATGATTTGGAGGCTAGATTGGAGAGAGCCGGTAGTTCTAAGGATGTGCAGCCTGTTTGTGACACGTGCATTAACCTTAAGGACCAGCTAGGCACTGTTAGAGAGCGAGCTGAGAACCTCATGTCAGAAAATGAATACCTTCTTTCCGTGGTTAACAAATGCACTGAGGAAAAGGGTAGGATGGATTTTCTCTTGGCCAAGACCAAGTTGTGTGCTGACAGAGCAGGGGTAGCTCTAGGTTTGTGCTTTGAGAGGATTCCTTCAGACAGTAAGACCAAAACTGTTTTTACCTCTCCCACTACCTTAGAGAAAGAGAGAGCTCTGTTAGACACCCCATCAGCCAAAAAGCCAACCCAACCATCAAAGAAAACCACACCTCCTGCCAAGAAAAATCCTCTCAAGAAAACCACTCAACAGAAGCCCAAGGAGCCTGTGAGAGTTGCTCCTATGACCCATGAGAGTGCCCCTAGGAGAATTTTTCATTGTTCCTACTGTCAGCGGGCGGGTCATTTGATTTGTTTCTGTTTTCATCGCATCAAGGATGAGTGACGCTCTCAGGCGATGAGTTACCAGGACATGCATTACCCATCTTTAGGTATGCATGAGTCTGAGTTGTGCTATCGTCCTGCTTTTGAGGCTCCTCGTGCTTCTCGGAGAGGTTTTGCTCCTCGAGGTGTTCACCATGTTTCATATGGTGGTAGACCCCGGGCGAGTAGCTTTGTACCTCGTCAGAGTAGGAGACCTCGACATGTTGTTCGATCACAGCATGTAGGTAGACCTCGCACTTTGCATCATTTCGATTTTCCTGTGCGTAGACCGTCTACTTTTACTGCGCCTACTACTCGTGTCACTCAGTGCTGGATGCCTCGTAATTTTTTCACTCACCCCAGCACTGAGCAATCGAGATATTCTTATCATGTGTAGGCGACAGATCGAGGCTTGGAGGGCACGTGGATCATGGACTCCGGTTGTTCGCGCCACATGACCGGAGATGCAGCTTGGTTCTCTAGCCTCACCACAACCAAGCAAAGGGAACATATCACCTTCGGAAACAATCGAAGGAGTAGAGTGAAAGGTAAAGGTGTGGTAAGAATTAACTTTCATTTCACTGGAACAAAATGGATTTTCAAAAATAAACAAGGGGAGGATGGGACCATAGTTAGAAACAAGGCTAGACTTGTAGCTCAGGGTTATTCTCAACTAGAAGGGATTGATTTTACTGAAACTTTTGCACCTGTTGCTCGCCTTGAGGCCATTAGGATTTTGCTTGCCTTTGCGACATCCCGGGGATTCAAGCTCTATCAAATGGATGTCAAGAGTGCTTTTCTTAATGGCTTCATAGGTGAAGATGTTTATGTAAAACAACCCCCTGGTTTTGAAAACCCCAAGTACCCACATAAAGTCCTTAAACTTCATAAGGCTCTTTATGGACTCAAGCAGGCCCCTCGGGCGTGGTATGACAGACTCAAGTCTTTTCTGCTTGAGCGAGGGTATTTGATGGGCTCTGTTGATAAAACTTTGTTTACTCTCAAGCATGGCAAAGATTTCCTCCTAGTTCAGATTTATGTGGATGATATCATCTTTGGTGGCTCTTCTCATGCTTTGGTTGCCGAGTTTGCAGATACCATGAGCAGGGAATTTGAAATGTCCATGATGGGTGAACTCACCTTTTTCCTTGGGTTGCAAATCAAGCAAAGCAAACAAGGTACCTTCGTCCACCAGACGAAGTACACCAAGGACCTGCTCAAGAAGTTCGACATGGCAGATGTGAAGCCCCTCGCCACTCCAATGGCTACATCTGTAGCATTGGATCCTGACGAAGATGGAGAAGCCGTAGATCAGAAGGAGTTCCGAAGCATGATCGGCTCCCTCCTCTACTTGACTGCCACGAGGCCGGACATACACTTCGAAGTGTGTCTGTGCGCTCGTTTTCAGGCTTCACCACGAGCTTCGCACCGCCAAGCAGTAAAACGCATACTCAGGTATCTCAAACATACCCTTGATTTTGGCATATGGTATTCAGCATCTTCATCTTTATGTCTTCGAGGGTATTCCGATGCGGATTTTGCTGGGTGTAGGATTGATAGGAAGAGTACCTCTGGTACTTGTCATTTTCTGGGTACATCCTTGGTTTGCTGGTCTTCCCGCAAACAGTCTAGTGTTGCACAATCAACGGCTGAGGCCGAATATATTGCTGCAGCTAGCTGTTGCTCTCAGATTTTGTGGATGGTTTCCACTTTGCGGGATTTCGCGTTAGATTATAAGAGTGTTCCACTTTTCTGTGATAACACTAGCGCTATTTGTATTGCAAACAACCTGGTTCAGCACTCCAGAACCAAACACATTGATGTACGATATCATTTTCTCAGAGACCACAATGAGAAGGGTGATATTGAACTTCAATATGTTGATACCCAACACCAGCTTGCCGACATTTTCACAAAACCCCTCGATGCTTCTCGTTTTGCCTACTTGCGTGGGGAACTTGGTGTTTGTCACCCTTACGGCATTTTGTGAGGGGGAGCAGATTTAGATGGATGTGCATTTGCTAATTGTGAGTTGAAATTGCATTTACATCTTTTGCACTTATATGCCTGATTATAATTCATGAAATCTCGACAGCTCAGCTCTCTTTAATTTATCTGAAGATGTGCATGATGTTTTCTTTCCAAACTCAAATCATGCTCACTGCTCAATCTTGTATCTAGCATGTATAGGCAGGACTGCTTTAGCTACCTTTTATCTGCCTGATAGCAAGACACCTTTTCCTTGGATGCTAAAAATTGCAACTTGAAAATTGTTCTACATATTCATGGAAGTTCATCAAGTGCTAAACAAATTGGTTCACTTCACTAAAATCAAAAACACCATGATTTGCATGCCTTAAGTGAAAAGATCCAGGTGGGTTTGTTTGTCGCACTACTCTATTCTAGACTGCTTTCCATTGCACATTGGTCTGAACTGGAATAGTGTAGTGTATGCCAAAATCATTGCTTTAAGCTTCTAATGGCTTTCACGCCTAGGCTTGGCCTGATTGGAAAGTATAAGGTGGACAAACAAATAACCCCTGACACTATGAAAAAAAGAACAACAAAATTCATTGATCATCAAGTTTGCTTTTCATGCTCCATTTGAACTGGACTTGTCTGTCTAGAGTAGAAATTGACTAGCTTTGCGCAGTTCTTGCTTTTACTTGTCTAGTTATCGTGATTGATAGTGATGCTTTTTATTTCAAAATGACAAAATCACATGCTGTCATCATGCTTTTAGAGAATGTTAAATTGAGCTGAGCACATGATATTTGGTATTAAGTACTGGCATATTTTTGCATTATATGTCTTTGCAATTCTACTCATTTCCAAGCATTGCATCTTTTTCCTGCTCCTTGATGCTTGCATTGCCAAAGGGGGAGAGATTGCTACGTTCTCTGTTGCAAGGGGATATAATTTTCACAGGGGGAGTTTTTATCTTGAAAAAGGGGAGATTTACCGAAGGGGCTTTTACTCTTTTGAAAAGGGGGAGGAAAAATTCTTGTATCAAGTGACATGATTTGGCTCGTTTCTGAGTTTTTATGGTCACTTGTGTGCTGAAAGTCTTTTAATTTTTCTTGGACTTAAAATTGGTTGTCAATGCACTCATCAAGGGGGAGATTGAGAAACCAAGGGTTGGTTTCGGTGTTTGTGATGAGTGATTGACAGGCTTTTACCCTCTGGTTCGAAGGGTACCTCCGAAGGGGGTTCGGAGGTTGGACCTCCGAAGGGTATTCGGAGGTGGTTTCACCGAAGGGTGTTCGGTGGTTTGGTTGCTGCAGCGGTTGCAGCGGAGTGTGATTGTCGGAGGGGTCTGACAGTACACGATGACTGGGTTTGTACCGAAGGCTTCGGTACTTTGGGCGGTACACCGGAGTGTGTGCCAGAGATTGCTAACCCAGAGAGGTCTCCGGAGTACTGGATACACTTGTCTGTTTTGTCTGTGGTGCGCAGGGACTTCGGAGGCGACGGACAGGTTCGTAGCAGGTGAACCTGGGTCAAGCGGGAGGCTTGATGCCAGTGGAGCAGGGAGCTCCGTCACAGTGGCTGTGAATGGGTCTGGGTCGGACCTCGGGTCGAGGCGTGCCAGTTGAAGGCAGAGAGTGCGGAGCATGGCTCCGGGTGAAGGTACTCCGAGACAAAGTCCTCAGAGGTGAGGCACTTCGAAGGTACTCCGGAAGGAGTGACTTCGGAGATTGATGGATCAAGTCCTCTGCGGAGGCAAGGAGTTCGAAGTGTGCTCCGGAGGGAGACATTCGAAGGTGCCCGACGAAGGTCTCAGAAGTCGAGGCGCATCGAAGGCATGGTCCGGGTGAGGCTCGTCGAGGAGTGTGCTCGGGGAGAGACACTGCGACAGAGTGCTCATGGAATGCTTCATGCGGAGGCCTTGGATGAAGGAGGGACTTCGAAGGGTGGTACTCCGAAGGTGGGGCTTCGGAGTGTGGTTGTCTTGTGGTACTTCGACCTGCATGGCTTCGGTACATGGACTGACGGAGATCGAGCTGGGTGAAGCTGCGAAGCCGTGGTGGTCCACTCCGGAGGTGTTGGTGCGAAGGCCCAAGGGCTTTGATGGCTTCGGCTCAAAACCGTCACTATATCGAAGGCTGACTTCGGTGAAGCAAAGGCCATCTGGCTCAAGGCTTCTCACCGAAGCTATCGCACCCCTCGCGTGCGAAAGGGGCTTCAGAAAAGGTCAAAGGCTGCAAGTCTGACAGTGTCTGCTCTGCAAAAAGCTAGCGCTGTCCCCTCTGCAAAGGCTGACAGAGAAGCCTCCAATAAAAGTTGACTACCTTTTGTACCCCTTTGTTCTGTAGAGACAAAACCAATGTAAACCCTAGGGGTAAAGTAGTCAATTCCTTTGGGTGAATAGTGGCTATAAATATGGGGCCTGGTAGGTAACATTTAACACTTTGAGCATTTAGTGTTGAGCTCCTGTATCAGCCACCACTTCTCTGTATTCATCCAGAGTTCATTTTCATTGTGTTCCTTGTTCAAGCGGCAAAGCCCTGCTTCTGTGTTGTCTTTCTGCTTGAGCTTGTTTGCATACCTCGCTAGCTTTAGTGCATCGAAGCCTGTCCAGGCGAAGGGTGTTTTGTGCGAAATGTGTTTTTCAGTGTGCTGTCGCTCTGTGTAACAGGAGGCGAGACCTCGCTGCTTTCTAGCGAAGCCCTGATCGAAGCCCGTGCTTTTATCGTGTCTGAGTACCTAGCGAAGCCTGTTAGTGTGCGTTTAGACCTTCGGTGTACGAAGCCCAGCACCAGTTGCTGCTGCCAAGTACTTGGTCGAAGTCCTCAGAGGTTTGTCCACTCTTGCGAAGGGTGAAGTGCGAAGCCTGCTCGGAGCACCCTGTGTGCGGAGCCTGCACTGACTTAGCAGAGTAGATTTTCGAGGATTGTGAGCGAAGCGAAGTCTTCTTGGCTTCGAACTTTTGCTCCTGCGAAGCCTGTGTTCGGAGCTGTCAATACACCTCCGAACCAGATCTTCGAAGGTAGTGTTCGAAGCATGTTCCGTAGAAGACAGGATTAAAACAAAAGGCTAGTTTTTAGTCTGAAATTTTAAAAGCTCCCATTCACCCCCCTCTGGTCGCCGTTTTCGGTCCAACACTTGCCCTTGATGAAGGAGGAGCTATCGTGCTTGCCGGAGTCGTGGAAGCCACCACCGGTGCCCTTCTTATGACCAATGCGCTTGGGGCAGTCGGCGATGAAGTGTCCTGGGTCACCACACTCAAAGCACCCGGATTTCGTGCCATGTCTTTTGAACATTCTCTTGTCATAAACACGACGCACCCGGTTGTTAAAAAGACACAGGTCATCATCTCCTAACGACTCGAGCTGGTCCTCAGTGATAGACATCAAAGAGAACCCAGCACAGCTCACAGAGGAGGGGTTAGTGGACGGTGTAGCAAGGGCCAGGGTCTTTGATCCAGAGCCAGTGAGATTTGATCTCAACTGGGTATCAACCTCAGTGGCCTTCAGCTTGCTAAACAACTCAGAAATGGTCAAGGTATCATAAGATGTGCTCTCAATGATAGAGGATACCTTGATCTCCCATATCTTAGGGTCCAAGGTATGGAGAACCTTGAGCGCCTGCTCATGATCTGAGACTAACTGAACACCCTCAGCCTTGTTGGCCCGAAGCTTGTTTATGATCGATTGAAAATGACCAAACAACGCTTCAACAAATTCACCCGACTTCTGTGTGAAATTTTCATATTCACGCCGGTAGGTCTGATAGAGCCGAGCCTTGACCTGGGCTGTACCCTCATGGTGTGCCTGAAGGGTAGCCCAGATCTCTCTCGCAGTGGTGAGATGGCTCACACGCTCAAATTCAGTGGGACCTAAGCCAGAAAACAAAATATTCACTGCTTTGTTATTGTTCTGATGCTGGGCAACAATATCTGGAGTAGTGCCCTCAGCAACAAGCAACACTGTGAAAGTAGCGTGAATACAAATGTCCCAGATGTCCGAGCTTTGGCTCATGAGATAGGCTCGCATGCGAGTCTTCCAATAATTGTAGCCATAAGCTTCCAAGGACGGGACCTTTCTAAGAGACGTCATGATCACTACTGGGTTTTAGAACCGGTTAAGGTATGAAAAAAACCCTAACCAGTCTCTGATACCACTTGTAGGACCGAAAGTAGCGACTAGAGGGGGGGTGAATGGGCACCTAAAAAATTCTTACGAATCAATGGCCTGCTCCCAACACCCAACGCACCTCAAAAGATGAAACAGGAAAACGTAAACAGATCGTCAAAGCCTAAAAGTATCTAGCCTATAAATGACCGGTGTCCTAGACAAAGAAGCACCAACACAGTGCTAATAGGCAGATTAACAAAGCATTTAATACATAGGCGGATCAAGGTTCACAGAAATAAACTATCACAGCAATCAATCTGAGTGCACGTAAATAGAGATGAGAGGTTACTATTCAAAGTTTGTCTCCTGTTTGAAACTTGACGAAGCCTGTGTGGAGCGAAGCCTGCAGTTGTCGAAGCCTGAATAGCAGCTGCCAAAGCTTGTCCAAAGTATGTAGTACCGAAGGTTGTTGATGTTGAGCCGAGGTGTGCTTCGGAGTTGTTGTGCGAAGGTGTAGACTGCGAAGCTAGCTTCGAAACTAACTCTGAAAAATAGAACTTGCGAACAACACTAGAAACTGTGGGGCCCATGACAAGACAAGTCGAACCAAAGCCAGCAACTTCAGTGAAGTTGGACTGCGGAGCTTCGAAAAGCTTGATTGAAGCCTGCTGTCGAAGTACCTTCGCACGGTGCAAAAAGAATAGCGAAGTATTCGGCGGAGCTTCGAACTCGTGCGAAACTATGCGAAGTGTGCTACACAAGTTGGCCTCAGTTCAAACTTCAAAGCTAGCAAAAAGTGCACTGCTGTGCCCACGCAAGGAACATAAATCAGAGAAGATACTTCGCACTCTTAAAAGGGACTTCGCTGCGGAGCCTGCACTACGAATCTTGCCCTTCGAAAATGAATTCTGCTGAGCAGCGAAGCTTCAAATCAGAAGACCTTCGGGTTTCGAACTCAGTAAAATGCTTCGGGGGCAGACTTCAACAAACGAAGTGGCTCGAAAACAAAAAGTCGTGCGCTTGATTAAAACATGCTTCGACAGAAGGCAGAGCAACTTTGAAGGAAGTGCTAAGTGATTGCATGCGAAGCTTTTGAGCAAAGCTCCAGGCTAGCGAAGCTATTGAAATGGCAAACAGCAACAAAAATAGACTTGGGCAGGACCTTGTCACCTAATGCAAATAGCTTCTGCAATACTAGCTCCTAGACTTGTGCAAGCACTGAACTGTGTCAGATAGAGGAGAAATGATGTCTTCCTGCAGCCTATACGCACAAGAACAAGAACCTACAGAAGCTAGCTGCCGGGCTAAAACATTAGCTAATAATGTTCATCTTCTCAACACACTGTGCCAGAGACCAAAAAGCAATGTATAAAAAACTTTATCTCACAATCGAAACATGTGCAGTGAATCACAGAACTGAAGACTTCTCAGTCTTTGCCGAAGAACAAAAACCATAGAGAGAAACGAAAGCAATCGATAAAAGAAACTGTTGTGATCCTCGATCGAAGGGACAGTACGAAGAAAAACCTGAGTAAATAACGCGAAGAATAGGAGATCTCTGATGGCGGCGGCGCTCCCACGGAACAGCAAATGAAAAAGGTGACCCAATCTCTTGATTAGAAAAGTGGTTTCAGAAAGGGTGACCTAACCCTAGGGATTGGGGCCCTATTTATAAGCAGCCCAATAGCCTAGGAATATTCCACCAGACCCTTAGTATTTTTTACAGACGCTGAAATAAATGGAAAAGACCAAACTGCCCTTAGGATATTTTTACAGACTCGATTGACTGACCGTGGGCCTAAGGACAAAATAGTAAACTCCTATTTACAGATGACTTATCCGGAAGCAGAGCTTTCATAGAGACTACGGCTTCACTTCAGGACGGTCCGATCCAAGATCAGTGGTCGTCAGTTTTGTGCCGAAACTGACAAAGCGTCTACCGACTTTGCACTAGGTACCCAGATTGGATCGGCCCAATTCCGCAGCTCTCTCAGCCCGGCAATCACTCGCCGCCTATGTACCTGAGTCAATCCTTGTCAACAACCCAGTGGATCCTCTGCCTGCTCCTAGCCCATGTACCCGGATTGGGCCAGCCCGACTTCGCGGCCCCTCTGCCCAACAGTCGCTCGCTGCCCGTGTACTTGAGTCACAAGCGGCCCAGACGCAGCAGGTCTTCTCTCTCTTTTCAGTCCTCTTTGACTACCGTTGACAATGACTCATCACATCTAGAGCCATGAGGCCCACGCTCTTCAGCATGGCTCCTTAACGAGGAGTCTAACGCCAGATGGTTGAGGGTGTCAGTCGAAGTTGTGAGTGGACTCAGATGTACGCATGGAGATCAAGCAAGATGTGAGATGGAGGATGATCAAGACGAAGTGTCAGTTCAGTCAGCGAAAGGGAAGCCAGTTCAAGTGACAAGGTGGCTCGAGGGATCGAGAGCGGGAGAGACTTGCTGGCAGTCGAGTTCGCACACTAACGACGATCGTCAACGATCAAGGAGGCTTTGTCGGTTTTTGCTGAAAACTGTCGCATCTCTAAATGTTTTACATTCAATAATTAGGAGTCTTTTTATTTTGAGTAATTTAGAGTAATGTGTAAACTTTTAGTATTTTTTCAGGATTTCCCAATTCTGAAAATATATTAAAAAGTTGAGTCAATTTGTAAAAAAGAGTAATAGACGTCTAGGAGAGTAGTTTTCAGAATTTCTAATTCTGAAAATGTGTCATGTTCTTATGTGTAAATCTAAAAAGTTGGAGGATACATGTGTAAAGTTACCTCTTAGGGTATGGCTATAAAATGGGCCTCATACCCAAGGGGTTGGCTGCCTTTTTGAGAGAAATATAACCAAAATTTTCTATGCTTAATGTTCTGATTATTTTGTGATCTTTGATTTCTGAAGTTTCATCTTCAGCTTATCTATTTTGTGAATTTTCTGTTCTTCCTGGGATTAGTCCTTCTGGAATAACTGTTCCTGTCCCAATAACATTGTTTCTCATCTAGGATCTTCAGGGTATTTTCTACTGCACCGCCAAAACATTCTCTGGTGAATTTTGTTCCCTAAATCTTTATTTCTGCACAACGGTTTTGGAGATTTTGAAGTTCATATTTAGTTTGCTTTTTTTTGTGATTTACTGTGCTATTTCGACAACGCTGTTCATCGTCCAGGGTCTTCGCTGAAACTTTCAGCTGTGTCGCCAGGAACTCTTTTCTCTGGAAATCAATTATCAGTCTTTTTGATCTGATTTCTCTTGTAGTCTTGTACTAGTTTTTTGTATGATTCAACATCAAGTCATTCAGTCAAGGATTCATCTATGAAAGAGAAGGATCTGATCAAGACAATATTCAGAGAGCAAGAAAGAGGTGATAAAGCTTCATCAGGTGATTTTCTGTTCTTGAGCAGAATTGATTCATTTTTGAGTAGCGTTGAGTACCTTTTGAGTTAATTGAGGAGTTAGCTGGTCCATTCTTGTGTATGTACTGAAATTTAAATGAATCATGATTCTGGTTGAGTAAAGTTTATCTGAATGAATTTGATCTGCTCTAGGAATATACCTCAGCTGTTGATTATTCTAATCTGAAGGCCTTGATTAAACTGATTGATTGATGAAGAGTTTTTGTGTAACAACATTATCTGAATCTTGTTCTATGTTCTAGCTAATTTTGTATATCTTGTGTTTTCCTTAGAGATGATTTTTTAGAGGAGTTTTGAGAAGTATTGTATTTGGTTCCAAAATTTTCATACATTGTTCTAAACTTCGTTTTAATCTGAATTGAATGATAATAACATTATAGATTATACTATTTGATTCACTGAGTAGATTTCTATCTCTGAATTGGACTCAGTTCTAGTTCCGTTCTATGTTTTTATGTGAGTATAGAAATTCAGTTACCCTGCCTGAAACAGTCTTTTTGTTTTCAGATTTGTGTTAACATAATGCAACCTAAAGTTTGACTGTTGATAACTAGATCAATCAATTCATATTAAGTTTTCTGAGCCTATTTGTGGACTTTAATTTCATAGGACTGATCTGATTGATGTGTTGTGTTTTAGTTTTGTGTCTTAGAACTAAAGTTATCAATCCAAGTTTTCCCTATCAACACTCTGTCTAAAGTTTCATCATCTGTGAATTGATTCATGCTTCCTTTCTGAACTGTTGAACTGATTATTTAAACCATCTTTCATCTGGTCATGCATTTGATTAACCCAGAATTGCTATAGTGAGTAAACTGTTTATATTCTAGACATTGTCAATCATGTGATTACTGCTGTTTGTATTGTACTGCTCCTGCCTGCAGAAAGATTTTCATTATTGTTGGTTAGTAAGCAAGCCTTAACTGAACAAATGAATTCAAACTTTTGATAGTTCTTGATTTCAGTTTCTTCATCAGTAAATTCATTCAATCAAAATTGTTCTGAAATCTGAACTTGAATTTTTCTTGGTCTGAATAGTTGTTTGGTTCAAAATTTAATAGATTTCAAATTCAGTGACTGAGCAAATAGTGAGTTCTGTCAGATTTTTATTTTCTGCAATAAGAGATTTATGATTATGCCAATTCTGAATTGTGTTTTATGAAATTGATTCTTCTATTCTCTGATATATCTTCTGATGAACTCAATTAATGTCAATAGTAGAGTTTCAATATGTGTTTTGACTTGAGTTTAGTTGACACTGTTCATCATCCAGCCATTTTCAGAATCAATGTGTTTTTTCATCTGAAATGTATTTGAATAGTGTCTGGTTGATGAAATTGATTGATCTAAAGAGTTTTTGACTAATCTGATCAATGTTTACTGTCAAGTTGCTCAAAGTGTCAAGTACATGTGTTAACAAAGGTTTCTGAATTTTTAGGCCATCTCGGAGTTTCAGTCACCGATATAACTCTGCCGTTCATCCAGTTGTCGATCTACTCACTGTAGTTCGGAATGTCAATTATCGACAGAGTGCTTGGACACTTCAAACTCCAAACAAGACTGAATTCTGAATTTGAAAAGATTTTGTTGCTCTATTTCATGCTGATTGGTTTAAATTTGAATCTGAAATTTTTGGAGGTGCGTTGGGTGATCTGAATAGGCCATCTATTTCACGAGAATTTGTTAAGGCATCTATTCACCCCCCTCTAGTCGCCATTCCGATCCCACAATTGGTATCAGAGCCGGTTAGATCACTAGTTGAACTTAACCGGTTTGTGATCCTTGTGGCGACATGGACAAGAACTATAAGATTCCAATGTTCGATGGTCAAGACTACGCTTATTGAAAGGTTCACATGGAGGCTTATTTACTGATCCAAGGAAGTGCTATTTGGGACATTGTTGATTCCCAATATTTGATCCCTAAAACTCACACCTCAGAGACTGAGAAGTCATAGTACGATTGTAATAGCAAGGCTAGAAACATAATGTTCATCAGTCTGAATCGCAATGAGTTTGATAGGGTCTAACACTTTAGAACTACACGTGAGATCTGGACAACTTTGAGAACATTTCATGAGGGCACTTCTCAGATTAAGGCTAGGAGGTAGAGCACTTATAACCAAGAATACCAAATGTTTGTGCAAGGCCTCGGCGAATCTGTAGATGCTATGTTTGTGCGGTTTGATGTAATTGTTAGTAACTTGCGCTCCACTGGGACGTTAGCTTACTCGGATTATGACAGGGCGATCAAAGTTCTCTATGCTCTTGATCGTAGCATATGGGAAGTAAAGATCTCAAGCATTGAAGAGTCCATGAGCTTTGACACATTGACTTGCGATGAACTTTTTAGTAAGATTAAGTCCATTGAGATCGCCAAGGAATCTCGTTCTGGAATTGGGAACTCTTTGCCACAATCCATGGCACTTGTTTCTAGTTCTAGCAGTGGCATCTCATCTGGAGGTAACTTGTCTGGAGTTTGTGCTTTGTCTAGAGGTTTTGTCTTGTCTTCTTTGGTCTCTATTACAACAGAACAAGTGGACACATTGGATGATAAAGAGCTTGCTCTTATAGTCAAAAAGTTCACTAGATTTTACAATGATAGAAGAGATCAAAGAAGAGGAGGCTCTCGAGGGTGTTTTGAGTGCGGTGATCTTAATCATATTAAAGCAAATCGCCCAAAACTGAAAGCAAAGAATGAACATGAACACAAACACTAGAAAAGAGACGAGAAACCCTTCTTCAAAGGCAAGAGAGGAAAAGTGGCAAAGAGAGTGGCTAGAGCATTCGTGGCTGCACTCAGCGACATCGACAACACCTCGAGTGAAGAGCCAAGCTTTGATGAAGAAGAACCATGTAAGAGTGTAGAAAAAAAGAAAAGATGAAGGACTTCAACGACCTCTACTTCATGGCCAATGACAAGCACATCAGTGATGAGCTTAACTCATCTAAGGTTAGTTTATCACATGACCAATTACTTGTTCAAAATGATGAAATACATGATGCAATTATTTCACAAGATTGACTGCTCAAACTTGCTGCTAAAGAACGAAAGGAACTAAAACTTAAAATTGAATCTCTTCCTACTGAACTTTCTTTGTTGAAGTCTAAGTCTGAAATTGCTGAATGTGAGTCATGTCTTTTTGTTATGGATGAACTTGCTCAGTTGAGTCTGATACATGCACAAAACCTTGAAAACATGAAAATGTTCAGAAGCAACTTTTGGAGGTGGATTCTAGTCCTTGTGTCACCAATGAATGCTTGAATTGTTCTTTACTTGTTGAAAGCATTAATCTGAGAGATAAGCATATTAATGAGCTTAAGGCTAGATTGGAGAGTGCTGAGTGTTCTAAGGATGTGCAGCCATCATGTTCCACCTACATCATCCTAAAGGACCAACTCAACTTCGCTAGAGAGCAAGTGGAAAAACTTAACTGTGAGAATGATTACCTTCTTTCCATGGTAGACAAATGCACTGAAGGGAAGGGAAAAATGGATTTGCTTTCGGATAAAACAAAAATGTGTGCTGACAGGGCAGGGTTATTTCTTGGGTTAGGTTATGAGAGAACTTCATAAAATACCCCAAGCCAAACTGTGTCTACTCTACCTACTACCCTTGAGAAAGAGAGAGCCTAGTTAGACACACCTCAAAAAGCCAAAAATCCTACCCAACCTAAAAGGATAATCATTCCACCACCCAAGACAGACTCCAAGCAAAAACCTAGAAAAACTGTGAGGTTTGCACCAGAAACGTATGAACCTACAAACAAGAAAGTTTTTCATTGCTCTTATTGTCATCGTGCAGGTCACTTGATTTGTGTTTGCTATCGACGTATGAATGATGAATGTCGTGCTCATGCTTTAAACTTTCAAGATTATTTTTCATTTGATTTGCATGATTATGGTTATCATACTTATTCTGATTATGAGGTTCCACATAGTTATATGAGTGGCTATGCCCATCGTGGTTTATATAATGCTTCGTATGATGATAGACCACGTAGGCGTTTTGGTCCAAACCATTTTATGATACATCAACACTTTTCAAGAAGACCTCATGTTCAGTATGACTCTCATCATACACAGTCTCTTGCTTTACCTAACTCTAGAGTAGTTCAGTACTAAATACCTAGGAACCTTATTTCTAAACCTAGCACTGAGTACTTGAGACCTTCCGTCTCTACTTAGGGGAGGCATGGAAGGCTAGAGGACAAGTGGATCATTGATTCCGGCTGTTCGTGCTACGTGACTGGGAAGTCATCATAGTTCTCCAGCTTCACCTCAGTCAAGCAACGAGAAAACATCATGTTTGTGAACAATTACAAAAGTAGAGTGAAAGGCCAAGGTATGATCAAAATTAATGAAAATTTCTCTCTCACTAATGTTGCTTTGGTTGAGGACTTAGGGTACAACTTACTTTCTATCTCACAATTGCTTGATGAGAGCTTTGAGGTTCACTTTGGTCATGATGTCTCTGAGTCATTTGGATCTTCTCATTGCCTTTTAGCTGAACCTTCTTCTAAGCTTTGGATGTGGCATAAGAGACTAGGGCACATGAGCTTTGATCTTCTTGCGAGATTGAGTACCCTAGGACTCATCCGAGGATTGCCCAAGCTCAAATTTGAGATGAACCTGATTTGTGATCCATGTCGTCTTGGAAAAATGGTTGCCGCCATGCATTCCCCCATAAACATGATAATGACTGAGCAACCCGATGAGCTTCTTCACATGGACACTGTTGGTCCATCCCGGGTTAGCTCATTGGGCGAAAAGTGGTACGTTCCTGTTGTTGTTGATGACTACTCTCGTTACTCTTGGGTTTTCTTTCTTGTAAGCAAGGATGAAGTGTTCATACATTTTCGTAGCTTAGCATTGAGGCTATTCAATGAACTCCCAGGTGCAATGAAAACTATTCGAAGCGACAACAGCACTGAGTTCAAGAATAGCTGTTTTGCAGAATTTTGCCTTGAACATGGAATTAAACATCAGTTTTCTGCACCTAGAGTCCCTCAACAAAATGGTGTGGTTGAGAGGAAAAATCGCACACTTCTAGAGATGGCTAGGATGATGCTCAACGAGTATAGGACTCCTAGAAAATTTTGGGCTGAAGCCATGAGTACAACATGCTACATCTCCAATAGGATCTTTTTGCGCTCTTTGTTGAATGCGACTTCTTATGAACTTCGTTTTAGGAGGAAGCCCAAGGTCACTCACTTTGGAGTGTTTGGATGCCGATGTTTCATCCTAAAGCGGGGTAATTTAGACAAATTTGAATCATACGCATCTGATGGGATCTTTTTAGACTACTCTTTGCATGGTCACTCTTATCATGTTTTCAATCTTGAATCTAACACTATAGTTGAATCTTGTGATGTGCCTTTTGATGAGACTTCTCCATGTGTTAGTACTGATTTTGAACTTGCAAGTGAGCACGATATGAGTGAAACACTTTTTGAGGAAGAAGAACCATTAGATGGTGAAGATCTTGATGTTGTACCACTACCTCCATTTACGGCATCTCCAGAAGGTTCGTCTACTTCGACAAGAGGACCTAAAGATTCTACTTCTAGGAGTTTGGAGCAAACTTCGGCAAGAGTTGAGGGGGAGATTCTATCACAGAGAGAAGCACCACTTTGTATTCAAAGAATGCATCCTCCTGAATAGATCATCAGCGAGCTAAATGAACGAGTAACCCAATCTCATGCTCATTTCATTGATTCTGTTTTTGTTGCAAATTTTGAACCATTGGATGTTAGTCATGCTTTGTCTGATGCAAGTTGGATCAACGCCATGCATGAGGAACTTGAAAATTTTGATAGAAATTAGGTTTGAATTCTCATTGATCCACCCCTAACATTTATATCATTGGAACAAAATGGATTTTCAAAAACAAACAGGGGGAGGATGGGGCTATAGTGAGAAACAAGGCTCGGCTTGTGGCTCAAGAGTATACTCAAGTTGAGGGGGTTGATTTTGGAGAAACGTTTGCACCGGTAGCTCGACTTGAGTCCATTAGGATCTTGCTTGCTTTTGCATCTTCTCGTGGCTTTAAACTCTTTCAAATGGATGTAAAAAGCACTTTCCTAAATGGTTTCATAGGAGAGGACGTGTATGCTAAGCAACCTCCTGGCTTTGAAAATCCCAAGTACCCCCATAGAGTCTTTAAACTTCACAAAGCCCTATATGGGCTCAAGAAAGCTCCGAGGGCTTGGTATGACCGCCTTAGGACCTTCTTGATTGACCACGGGTACAAAATGGGCACAGTTGACAAGACTTTGTTCACTCTCATGCATGAGATATATTTCTTACTCGTTCAGATTTAAGTTGATGACATAATATTTGGTGGTTCATCTCATACTCTTGTCGCCGAGTTTGTTGAATCCATGAGCAGGGAATTCGAGATGTCAATGATGGGCGAGCTGACTTTCTTCCTTGGTTTGCAAATCAAGCAAAGCAAACAAGGAACATTTGTCCATCAGATGAAATACACTAAAGACCTGATAAAACACTTTCACATGTCAGATGCAAAATCACTTGCTACCCCAATGGGTACTTCTGTTGCACTTGATCCAGATGAAGACGGAGATGAAGTGGACCAGAAGGAGTATCAAAGCATGATTGGCTCCCTTCATTACTTGATGGCTACGAGGACGGATATACACTTCGTTGTGTGTTTGTGCGCTCGTTATCAGGCTTCTCCCAGGGCTTCACATCATCAATCTGTCAAGCGCATTCTAAGGTACCTCAAACACACTCTTGAATTTGGCATTTGGTATTCTGCATCATCTTCATTATTCTTGAGAGGTTTTTTTGATGTTGACTTTGCTGGATGTCGTATTGATCGCAAGAGTACTTCTGGGACATGTCATTTTCTGGGTTCGTCTCTTGTGTGTTGGTCTTTACGCAAATAGTCTAGCGTTGCACAGTCTACAGTAGAGGCTGAATATGTAGCTACTGCTAGCTGTTGCGCACAAATTTTGTGGATGGTTTCTACTTTGCGGGACTTTGGGTTGGATTTTACATGGGTTCCATTGTTTTGCGATAACACAAGTGCAATTAACTTAGCCAACAACCCAGTACAACATTCTAGGACCAAACACATTGTCATGCATTATCATTATTTAAGAGATCACAATGAAAAAGGAGATATTGAATTGTGTTTTGTCGATACCCAGAATCAGCTTGAAGATATTTTCACCAAGCCTCTCGATGCTTCTCGATTTGCATTTTTGAGGGGAGAGCTTGGCATTTGTCATCCTTATGGCATCATGTGAGGGGGAGTTGTGTACTTTTGCATATGGTTCTGAAATATGATTAATTGCTTTCACATGTACATGCTTTAGTGTGCTCTTTACATTTCTGTCTTATACTCCTATTGATTATGCTTAGAATGAATTCATCTATCTATATGTCTTGAGCATGGCTTTTCTTTGTGAAAATTTGAAAATGGTCACTACTAATTTTGGAAACTAGCATGAATAGGCTAGGGTGCTTTTGCTATTCATTACTTACATGATAGCTTTGTCCTTTTCACTTGGATGCTCATACGCAACTTGATCTTGTTATGCTCAAAAATTAAAAAAAATGGAAAAATTGAAAAATAAAAAATGACAATGATGAAAATGAAAAAAAATTGAAGTTGTGATAAATTTGAAAAGATTTAGGTGGGTTTGCGTAGTCGCACTACTTTACTCTAGACTGCTTACCATTGCACTTTGGTTTGAACTAGGACATGGAAGTGTATACCATGATCAATGCCTTAAGCTTCCTATGGTTTATCCTAGTCATGGCTTGGTCGGTTAGCATAAGGTTGACTTGCAAATAACCCCTGGCACTTAAAAAAGAATAAAAAGTTTAATTTTCTCGCATATCAAGTTTGCTGTAGCTCCTTGTAGTGGGATGTGATTTTCAAGTTTTCTTTTGACTAGTTTTTGTATCACTTACCTTGCCATGTCTAGTATGCTAGTCTGAGTAGTGATGCTTTTATTTGCTTAAACATCAAAATGCTTGCTCATACTGATATTTAGATTGTATACATTCGAGGCACAAGGATTGTGTGTACTGTAATTGGATTTAATTATATTTTGGAAGCATTGCATGTACACTTTACTCTCACAACTCATGGAGCTATCTTGATGTTTGCATTGGCAAAGGGGAAGAGTTCATGAACTTTTGTTGATTTTGTTGCTCATTGAGTTTTTGAGGTAGTTTTTGCTCTATCATCCATCCTTTTAAAGTGACATGTTTCTTTACTTTTGCTCTTTTTATAGCTTTCATGGTCACTTTTGTGTTGAACTTGCGTTTTAAACTTCTTTTGATCTTGAGTTGTCAATGCACTCATCAAGGGGGAGATTGAGGAACCTAGTGAGGATCGTCACTATGGTTCAAGGTTATGATGAGTGATTCATAGGGGTTTTTGTCATGAGTTTGTGTGTGGATGTTTGGATACGTGTGTGTGTCTGTGTTTGTCTCGTGTATGCAGGCTTGAGATACTCATCAACTGTCGATGGCAAGGGATCAGGGTTAGATGGGGAGTCTAATGCCAGATGGTCGAGGGTGTCAGTTGAAGTTGTGAGTGGAATCAGATGTACGCATGGAGATCAAGCAGGACGTGAGATGGAGGATGATCAAGACGAAGTGTCGGTTGAGTCAGCAAAGGGAAGCCAGTTAAGTGACAAGGCGACACAAGGGATTGAGAGCAGGAGAGACTTGCTGACAGTCGAGTTCGCAGACTGACGATCATCAACGATCGGGGAGGCTTTGTCGGTTTTTGCTGAAAACTGTCGCATCTCTAAATGTTTTAAATTCAATAATTAGGAGTCTTTTTATTTTGAGTAATTTAGAGTAATGTGTAAACTTTTAGTATTTTTTTAGGATTTCCCAATTCTGAAAATATATTAAAAAGTTGAGTCAATTTGAAATAAAGAGTAATAAGGGTCTGGGAGAGTAGTTTTCAGAATTTCCAATTCCGAAAATGTGTCATGTTCTTATGTGTAAATCTGAAAAGTTGGAGGATCCATGTGTAAAGTTGCCTCTTAGGCTATGGCTATAAAATTGGCCTCATACCCAAGGGGTTAGCTGCCTTTTTGAGAGAAATAGAACCAGAATTGTCTGTGCTTAATGTTCTGATTATTTTGTGATCTTTGATTTCTGAAATTTCATCTTCAGCTCTTCTATTTTGTGAATTTGCTATTCTTCCTGGGATTACTTCTTCTACAATCACTGTTCCTATCGCGATAACACTGTTTCTCATCTTGGATCGTCAGGGTATTTTCTACTGCGCCGCCAAAACTTTCTCTGATGAATTTTGTTCCGTGAATCTTTATTTCTGCACAACGTTTTTGGAGATTTTGAAGTTCATCTTTAGTTTGCTTTTTCTATGATTTACTGTGCTGTTTCGACAACACTGTTCATCATCCAGGGTCTTCCCTGAAACTTGCAACTGCATCGCCATGAACACTTTTCTCTGGAAATCGATTAGCAGTATTTTTGATCTGATTTCTCTTGTAGTCTTGTACTGGTTTTGTGTATGATTCAACATCAAGTCATTAAGTCAAGGATTCATCCATGAAAGAGAAGGATCTAATCAAGACAATATTCAGAGATCAAGAAAGAGGTGCTGAAGCTTCATCAGGTGATTTTCTGTTCTTGAGTAGAGTTGATTCATTTTTTAGTAGTGTTGAGTACCTTTTGAGGAGTTAGTTGGTCCATTCTTGTGTATGTACTGAAATTTAAATGAATCATGATTCTGGTTGAGTCAAGTTTATCTGAATGAATTTGATCTGCTCTAGGAATATACCTCTGCTGTTTATTATTCAGATTTGAAGGCCTTGATTAAACTGATTGATTGTTGAAGAGTTTTTCTGTAACAACATTATCTGAATCTTGTTCTATGTTCTAGCTAATTCTGTATATCTTGTGTTTTCCTTAGAGAGGATTTTTCAGAGGAGTTTCAGAAGTATTGTAATTGGTTCAAAAATGTTCATACATTGTTCCAATCTTTGTTTGAATCTCAATTGAATGATAATAACATTATAGATTATACTATTTGATTCACTGAGTAGATTTCTATATCTGAATTTGAGTCAGTTCTAGTTCTGTTCTAAGTTTTTCTGTGAGTAGAGAAATTCAGTTACACAGTCTGAAACAGTCTTTTTGATTTCAGATTTGTGTCAAGATAATGCAACCTAATGTTTGACTATTTATACCTAGATCAATCAATTCATATTAAGTTTTCTAAGCCTATTTGAGGACTTTAATTTCATAGGACTGATTTGATTGATGTGTTGTGTTTCAGTTTTGTGTCTTAGAACTAAAGTTATGAATCCAAGTTTTCCCTATCAACACTCTGTCTACAATTTCATCATATGTGAATTGATTCAGGCTTCCTTTATGAACTGTTGAACTGATTATTTAAACCATCTTTCATCTCGTCATGCATTTGATTAACCTAGGATTGCTATAGTGACTAAATTGTTTATATTCTAGACATTGTTAATCCTGTGATTAGTGTTGTTTTTACTGTACTGCTCCTACCTGCAGAAAGATTTTAATTGTTGTTGGTTAGTAATCAAGCATTAACTGAACAAATGAATTCAAAATTTTGATAGTTGTTGATTTCAGTTTCTTCATTAGTAAATTGATTCAGTAAAAATTGTTCTGAAATCTGAACTAGAATTTTTCTTGGTCTGAATAGTTGTTTGGTTCAAAATTTAATTGATTTCAGATTCAGTGACTGAGCATCTAGTGAGTTCTGTCAGATTTTTATTTTCTGAAATAAGATATTTATGATTGTACCAATTCTGAATTTTGTTTTATGAAATTGATTCTTCTATGCTCTGATATATCTTCTACTGAACTAGATTAATGTCAACAGTAGAGCTTCAATCTGTGTTTTGACTTGAGTTTAGTTGACACTATTCACCATCCAGCCATTTTCAGAATCTATGTGTGTTTTCATCTGAAATGTATTTGAATAGCGTTTGATTGATGAAATTGATTGATCTGAAGAGTTTTTGACTAATCTCATCAGTGTCTAGTGTCAAGTTTAGCTCAAAGTGTCAAGTACATGTGTTAACAAAGGTTTCTGAAATTTTTGGCTATCTCGGAGTTTCAGTCACCGATATAACTCTGTCGTTCATCCAGTTGTCGATCTACTCATTATAGTTCGGAATATCAATTGTCGACAAAGTTCTTTGACACTTCAAACTCCGAACAAGACTGAATTCTGAATTTGAAAAGATTTTGTTGCTCTGTTTCATGCTGATTGGTTTAAATTTGAATCTAAAATTTTTGGAGGTGCGTTGGGTGATCTGAATAGGCCATCTATTTCACGAGAATTTGTTAAGGCGTCTATTCACCCTCCTCTAGTCGCCATTCCGATCTCACAAGGGGGTACAAATGGTAGTCTACTTTATTTGGAGGCTTCTATTGTCAGCTTCACAGAGGAGACTGCATCAACTTTTTCAGAGCAAACACGATCAGCTTTTGCACATTTGGAGTCTTCTGAAGCCCCCTTCGCACACGAGGTGTGCAGTAGCTTCAGCGAGAAGCTTTGAGCCTGATGGCATTCGCTTCACCAAAGTCAGCCTTCGATATAGTGACGGTTTTCAGCTGAAGCCGTCAAAGCTTTTGAGCCTTCGCACCATCACCTTCGGAATGGACCACCACGGCTTCGCAGCTACTCCTAGCTTGAACTCTGTCTGTCCGTGTACCAAAGCCATGCATCGCCTAAGTACCTCAAGTTAGCCACACTCCGAAGCCCCACTTTCGGAGTACATTCACCATCTTCCGAAGTCCCTCCGTCCAAGGCATCCGCATGAACCATGTCCATAAGACCCCTTCGCAGTGTCTCAACCCCGAGCACGCTCCACGAAGACCATTATCTGGACTATGCCTTCGATGCACCTTGACTTTTGAGACCTTCGTCAGGTGTCCTTTCGACTGCCTCCCTCCGGAGCACACTTCGAACACCTTGACCCAATGCTTAGGACTTCGTCCACCATACTCTGAAGTCACTCCTTTCAGAGTACCCTTCGAAGTGCCTCGTCTCCGAGGACTTTGCCTCATGGTACCTTCAACCAGAGCCACCATCCGCACTCTCTACCTTCACCTGGAGCACCTTGACCCGAGGACCGACCTCGACCCCACGCAGCCTTCGTGACTAAACTCCCCGCTCGCCTGGCATCAAGCCTCCCGCTTAATCCAGGTTCACTCGCTGCGAACCATCCGTCACCTCCGAAGTCACCTGCGCACCACTGACAAACAGACAAGTGTTTCCAGTAGCCTAGAGACTTCTCCGATAGACAACCTTCGATACACACTCTGATGTACCGGCCAAAGTACAGGGCCCTTTGGTACCACCAAGTCATCGTGCTCTGTCGGACCCCTCCGACAGACATACTTCGGTACATAGTCACAACCAGCAAAATCCGCACCTGTTGGCGTAAAAGATTACGCTAACAGGTTTCTGTAGAAAAGAAACTAACAAACGAAGTGTTTGTGAAGCAAACTGTTCTAAGCCTCCGAAAGGATAATAGCTTAGAATAGTTCGAAAGTGTGTATTGAATCACTTGTATTCGGTCCCTATTACAGGGTGAAATGGGGGGTATTTATAGGCTTAAACATTAAGGAAAAGACCTATTTACCCCTCTATTACAACCGACATTAAGGAAACCATTCGGCTTCCTTAATAGGGCTAAAATGGTAAAAGACTAATCTAATAAGATAGAAGATAAGTCTTCCATCTTAGCTGGCAGAAAAGATCCTGAAGGGCTTTGGTTCGAAGACATACTTCGAACCAGTGTCTGTCTTCGGGCTTCGAACCAGGTTCTGGGCATCTTCGAAGATGGTCTTCGGACAATCTTCGAACTAGTTGGCTGTCTTCATGCTGCTTTGGCAATAACCCCGAAGATGAGATATTTTCCCCCAACAGTAGCCCCTCGAATACGCTTCTCCGTTTGACCTGTAATGTTTAGGAGAGCAGTATACGCAAGAAAAGTATTCATGCATAGGGGTTAATAGATTTATATCATCTCCGAACTATGTGGAGATAAATGCTTCGGATTGGCATTCGAAGGAGTTGCATTCGAAGTAACTTAGAAGTGTCTTTAGAAAGACTGAAGACTTTTTATACTTAGAAAAAATAGCCGTTAACCTGTTTCTTCTAACTGAAGTTAAACGATCCGTTATTTTCGGAGGAAAATAACGGGCAAGAATGCGAAAAGGCAGAACTCAAACGGTAACAAACGGAATATTTAGGCTATAAATATCGAGCCCAAAACTTACCCGATTACCTTTTCACCGCCTCCTCTCAGTCAAAAGCTTTGTGAGCCCCTTGAGTTCTTGAGCCCTAGCCTTTGAGTTCCTGAGCCCTAGTCCTTGAGTTCTTGAGCAACCGAGCGATCATAATGGTGAAGACCAAAGGATCTGCGCCTCCTTCGACTTTGGCTCGGCAGCAGGCAGCCACAGCAGCAGCAGCGGCGACATTGGCGGCGGCACCCTCGATGCAGGCAGGAACATCCATGGCGGCAGGGGGGAGAAATCCCCAAATCCCCGATGACCAAGGTCTGTGTCCACCTTCGACTAAATACTTGGATCAGTCTTTTGAGTTGGGGCCTTCTACCTGCAAGAGAGAATCTTTGGCAATCACAGCAGGGGGAAAGATTAGCAATGGGGTTATGGTTCGGAGGCCGGGCAAAGAATCAATTCCATCACCAAGACCCGTAGAGGTTGTAGTGTTCGAAGCTTTTTTCGAAGCAGGCTTAGGCCTCCCTGCTGTGGATTTCTTGGCCGAAGTTCTTGACCTGTTTCATGTAACCCTCCCCCAGCTATCTCCGAATGCTGTAGCTAGATTAGCTATTTTTGAGTGGGCGCTGAGAGCCGAAGGTTGTGAGGGGAGGGCTGAAATCTTCGCTGCACTGCACAGAGTGACTTGTTAACCGAAGACCTTCGTAGGCTCCGGAGGTGAGAAGGTGGTGGTTGCCTTCGGAAGCATTAAATTTAGGCTTCGAGACGAATATGCTCTACAATTCCCTGCTAAGGCCATCAATGCTAGATGGTACACTGATTGGGTACTGAGGTGGTTTTATGCCGAAGTCGGAGCTAGCAGTCCTTTGGCTGGGCCTCTCAAAGAAATCCGATTCCGGAAAGAAGCCCTAGTGCAACCTGACGAAGGCCAGCTCGAAGCCCGCCTGAACCTGCTTGAAAAAGTTAGCCGAAGGCTCAGTATGCGAGACTTGGCTGAAGAATTCATCGGTCTTCAAATTCCTCCCCTGATGGCCAACTGGCCTATCATCTTCGAAGATGACTCCGAAGGCGGCCTTCGCAAAATCAATTATACTTCGAGCTCTGCAGGTAACTTCGAAACCAACATGCATTGTACATATTTACTTCGAAGAAAGACTAACTCGAATTATTTTTTAGCTTCTTCAGATCCTATTACATCAGAGCAAATCATAAGGGCTTCGGAGAAGATTCTGGGTGCTCCAACTCCGTCGGAAAAAGAATGGCGAATCAAATTAGTCGGAAGTTGGGAGCGATTTAACAGAGTATGGGGAATGCTGGAGTTAACTCCACCCCCTCTGATGGATTGGGTGCCTCAGGAGAAAGGCCCCAAGAAAAGAGTAGCTGAAGCCGGAGCTTCAAGTTCAGCGAAAACTCCGGTGAAGAAGGTGGCTCGGAAGCCAAAAAATCTCGCACCTTCGGATCCTGCTCCTTCAAGCTCAAGAACCTCACTTTCTGGTTCTAAAGAGGATGAAGGTACTTTATTAGTGAAATTAATTGATGAAGATGCAGCTCAACGAAGTATTCACATTGAAGATACTGCAGGTATACCGGAGCCTCAAGCCAACATCGAAGAAGTAAGAGCTCCGGATACCCAAGAGGAAAACAACGAAGCCCCTATGGGTGGAGATGAAGCCGAAGTTCCTGCAACTTCGGTTGTAGAGGAAAGGGCTGATCATGGAGATGCTCCGACAGCAGAGAATCTAACTGCGGAGTCAGATGATGACTTCACTTTTGATCCTCCGATCAGTCCAGTACTCGATCTCCCGGAGAATGTTGAAGGTAAATTTTTGCATAATTCTTATCAATTTCTGCAAAATTATACAATGTATAATATTTCTGTTATTGCAGAGCCTCCTGTTGTCGAAGTACCCCTCGAAGATACAATTCAAAGGCCTTCGACAACTTCGGAGCCACGCCCGGAGGTTACTCAACAAGGGCCTGGAAGAGGTAAAAGGCACATAGAGCCTCCTCTTACTCAAGGATCGACTTCATCTGAGTTGACAGATGAAAGTGAATCAACTGAGGGGGGGCCATCTTCAGAAATTCCAAGAACCTCGGAAGAACTCTCCGGACCTTCGCTAAGCAGAGCTGATCAGAAGGCTTTAGAAATGCTTCCTCTCATAACTCCTTTTTTGGAGGAGAAAACCGGACTTGGGACTTTGGTTAAACCTTTGGGTCAAGCCAGTCGCAAAGTCGGGGAAACAGAACTAGTAGCCCTTTTAAGCAGAGCGAAGGGCCCGGAGCTTAACCTTGCTGTAGAAAGAGCAGCTTATCAGGTATAAAGCATCTTCGAAGCAAATAACAAATTATATATGAATAATTTCTTATTTCAGTTTTTCTTTTTTCTTAGCAAGCAGTCTTAGCCCGCGCTGCGGCTTTATCGAGCGAAAATGAAATTGCTCAACTTCGGGAAGAGAACGAAGCTCTTCAAAGAAATTTTAACTTCTCTGAAGGTCGAGTAGCTCAGATGGATAACGTAATACTAGCAGAGCGAAGGGCTAGGCAGAGCTTGGAGGCTGCAAAGAAAGAGCTCGAAGCGGAAAGAATTGTGCTTCGAGCAGAGATTGAGAGACTGCGGACGGAGGATGCTGCGAAGGGGTCCGAACTTGTAAGGCTACAAGAAGAGGCTGGCCAACTCCGGACTCAAAAGAATGCTTTGACTACGGAGAACGCTAGAATCTCCGGAGTTTTAGCAGAAACAACTTCGGCCAAGGATGTGCTTATTGAGGAAAGGCTTAAGTCTGAGAAGGTGGCTTCGGAGGTCATCGAACAGATGTTAGGTGTCTTGGAGTACTTCGGTACTACTGGATCACTACCTTCGGATGACAATGTGACTCTGCTGCGCCGGTTAAAGAGGATCCAAGGAGCAGCGAAGCAAATGAAGACGGCAGGCATGCGTTATGGAGAACTCTCCGGACAAGTGTCTGCCCTTGGATTACTTCGTTACTATGAGGATTTGGGCCGAGTAATTACTCCGAGCGCAGAGGGCTCCATCATCTCCGACGACGCAAGACTTCTGACTCCTTCCGAAGGCGTGGCTGCCGCCTGGCGAGCCTTTCAAACTTCATGGAGAGCCGAAGGTCGATCTGCGATCAAGGCTTGGATTGATGAAGGCCAACGCCAGAAGCAAGTTCGGAGCCAAGCTTCGAGCAGTCAACCTCCTTCGAACCCGCAGGTTTAGGAATATTTTAGGATTTCTAATCATGTAAAGCTTTATGCTTGTAAACATTTATCAATGAAAGTCTTGTTTATCATATTTCTAGGCTTTGCCTCTTATGGAAGATATCGAAGTGTTAGAGCTTAACAGCGAACTTCGCTCACTGTGGAACACCTTCGAACTTCTAAAGAGTTATAAACGTCCTCGATTTCTTATTCCTCGAGATGACTCCGGCGTTATTGCGCCCGAAGTAATCAAAGACATATTGTCTTATATTAAAGAGGAAGATAAAGAGATTGACGCAAACACCTCGTCTTCTGAAGACACTAATTGGTCCGAAGACGAAGGTGAAGCCCAAAATAAAAGATCTGAAGATCTTAGAAGCTGGGAAAGAAGCCCCGAGCGGCTTCGAACTTGGGCCGAGCTTCAACAAGAGCAGAAGGATTTTAGAGCTTCGAAGGGGAGGAAGAGAGTTAAGCGCAAAGTTCTTAGAACTTCTGATGTTGGAACTAGTCATTCCACCCCTAGCTCTCGGGACCGAAGAGGTCTCCGATTCCTTCTTGGTATAGATACCAATTTTTCATAATGTAATCTGTAAATACATTTATTTCGATAATGAATGCCGATTTTAAAATTGTCTCCATATTACTAGCCCCTCTTTGGGTATAAGCAACTTCGAACTGTATTCAAAGATGGTTATGCGCAAAGAAAAAACTTCGGAGTACAATTTTTTTTGGGGGTTCGGAGCCCCTCTGTCATTTAAAGATCTTTTGAAATCTTATGAAATGCCTTCGACTTTTTGTAGTCAGAAGAATGGTAACTTGGTACCTTTGTTTAACGAAAGAAATCAATTGAGATAACTTCCAGGACACTTTAGTGTCTTAAAAAATTTGTCACTTTGGACTTATATGAACAGACATTCGAAGCTCATGACTCAAATGTTGTTTTGCTTTAGCCACCTTCGGCTGTTTTTGCAGAAGTCTACCAGCCGGAGCTTGGACTTCGCAGAATTTGGCCATCTTCGGCTCTTTTTTGCAGAAGTCTACCAGCCGGAGCTTGGACTTCGCAGAATTTGGCCACCATCGGCTCTTTTTTGCAGAAGTCTACTAGCCGGAGCTTGGACTTCGCAGAATTTGGCCATCTTCGACTCTTTTTTGCAGAAGTCTACCAGCCGGAGCTTGGACTTCGCAGAATTTGGCCACCTTCGGCTCTTTTTACGGATGTCTGCAAGCTGCAGCTTGGACTCCGCAGATTTTGGCCACCTTCGGCTCTTTTTACGGAAGTCTACTAGCCGAAGCTTGGACTCCGTAGAATGTGGTATTGGCTCTTTTACGGATGCCTACAAGGTATCAGCTTGGGCTCCGGATGGATTTCAGCCACCACACCGGAGGCTTCGACTTTATGGGTACGAAGTCCGGAAATACAGCCCAGCTTAATGACACTTCCCTCTCGGTCGACTTCCGTTCCAGCGCGTCCGCTCGGGAAGCTAGGAGTTAACAAGGGGAAGGCAACTATCAGGGTGTATGCTTTATTAATTTAGAGGTGATTACAAGCGAATTACAAGGAGCCTTTATGCGAAGTATCGCTTTAGGTGCTCCGCATGCCAAGTATGTGCTAACTCCTCACCTTCTAAATTAGCTAATTTAAACGAACCAGGGCGCCCTGAGCGGACAATTAGATATGGACCTTCCCATTTATTGCCTAACTTCCCTGGTGCTATAATGCTTCGTAGAACAAGATGACCCGGCCTTAACTCGCTGAGCTTAACCTTCGGGTCATACCAAGTCTTCGTCTGCTGGTGATACTTTGATAAATTAGCTACAGCTCGAAGTCTTGTTTCTTCTGACAAATCTAACGAAGCTTGTCTCTCTTCTTCGATGTCTGGTTCGGTGCTGCGAAATGATCCTCCTTTGAGCTCCGTTGGAGTCATAGCTTCATCTCCGAATAGCAGTCTGAACGGAGTAAAACCTGTGGACCTTGTTTGCGTAGTCCGAATGGACCACAGAATCTTCGGAAGCTCTTCGGTCCACAGTCCCTTTGATAATCCTACTATTCTTCGATTTAGCCCTGATAAAATATTTCCATTGGCTCGCTCAACGGCTCCATTCGACTGAGGATGTCTCACTGCAGCAAAACATAGTTGAATGCCTAGGTCTTCGCAAAACTTCCTGAAGGGTTCTGCGTCGAACTGTGTTCCATTATCAACTGTGAGATATCTAGGCACTCCGAACCGGCAAATAATGTTCTTCCAGAAGAATTTCTGTACATTGTTCGAAGTGATAGCTGTTAAGGGCTCTGCTTCTACCCACTTAGAAAAATATTCAATAGCTACCACTGCGAACTTTAGATTTCCCTTTGCTAACGGAAAGGGACCAATTAGATCCATACCCCATCTGGCCATAGGCCATACCGGAGCTATGACTTGAAGAGCTGTTGGTGGGCGATGACTCCGTCGACCCATCCACTGGCATCCTTGACAAGTGTGGACCAAGCTCTCCGCATCAGCTGTTATTGTGGGCCAATAAAGCCCCTGGCGAAGTGTTTTTCCTGCCAGAGCTCTAGGGGCTAAATGGCTTCAACAAAGGCCTTCGTGAATTTCTCGAAGAATTTCTTGGCCTTCGGCTTGAGATATACATCGGAGTAGAGGGGAACATACTCCGGCCTTGTATAATATACCGTTGATTAACTGATAGTTTCTTGCTCTGAGCTTTAATCTTGACAATTGGGGCTCTTCGGGTAAATTTGTTCCTCCTTGCAGGAGTTCTATGATCGAATCTTTCCAATATGCACTAGGAATTCAAAGAATCTCTGCAGAGGCAATTTGTGGCACCGAAGGTACATTGAGCTCCTCATAGAAAGCTTCGTCAGGCACATCCACAGCTCCGGCTGCAGCCTTCGCTAAAATGTCCGCTTGCACGTTTTCAGCTCTTGGTATACTCCGAATGGAAATACCCTTGAAATGTGCTTCAATCTTGCGAATTTCTTCTAAGTACTTTGCAAGCTGTGGATGTCGGACTTGAAAACTTTTGTCTACGTGCCCTGCTACTATCTGAGAATCTGTTTTTATAATTATCCTTGTAGCCCCTAGAGCACGTGCTTTCCTGAGTCCCAATAAAATTCCTTCGTACTCCGCTATATTATTGGTAGACTTAAAGTTGAGTCTTGCGGAGTACATTGCTCTTTGCCCTGACGGTGAAATCAATACTGCCCCAATGCCTGCTCCGGATGCTTGGAAAGCCCCATCGGAGTAAATAATCCAAACTCCGTCATCTGATTTCTCTGGAGTCAACTGAGGAGCCATGCTGAATAGCGTGGGCCTCATGGCTCTAGAAGTGATGAGTCATTGTCAACGATAGTCAAAGAGGACTGAAGAAGAGAAGAGATCTGCTGTTTCATGGGCCGCGTGTGACTCAGGTACACGGGCAGCGAGCGACTGTCGGGCAGAGGAGGCTGCGAAGTCGGGCTGGCCCAATCCGGGTGCATGGGCCAGAAGCAGTAGAAGACCCACTGGGCTGTTGACCAGGACTGACTCAGGTACACGGGCGGTGAGCGATTGCCGGGCTGAGAGAGCTGCGGGGTCGGGCCGGCCCAATCCGGGTACCTGGTGCAAAGCTGGTGGTGGCTTTGTCAGTTTCGGCGTAAAACTGACAACCGTTGATTCTGTATCCGACTGTCCAGAAGAATAGCTTCAGGATATGTCATTTGTTACTCTAGGCCCACAGTCAGTCAGTTGTGTCTGTAAAAATACCTAAGGGCAGTAGAGTCTTTTTCTGTATTTTTGAGTCTGTAAAAACCCTAAGGGGCTGGTAAAATATTCCTAGTGTTGGGCTGCCTATAAATAGCACCCCAATCCCTAGGGTTTGGACTACCCTTTTGCTGAAATTGAATACCACTCTTTGGGTCACTCTTTTCCCCTGTCTTCTCTCTCCTGTGTGCGCCGCCAGGGGCTTCCCCTCCCTGTTCTTGCATTATTTTGCCTCAAATCTCTTGGATGCTTTAATGCTTTGGTCCCTGGTGAATTTATTGGCTGCATTTTGTTCGGTTTGGGGAGTTATTGCGCTGGATTCGGGCTGGTGTATTTAGTTCTTGAGGAGAAGCTTCTTCTGTTGCTTCCGTTCTTCACGAACTGAGTACTAGTTCTTGCTGCTGCAAGTAGTACTACTTTTCTGTAGCTACAGTACTTGCTGCCAGCTTTTTACCTTCTACTGTATTGCCTGTTTGATCGAAGCAGCATGGAGTAAATGCCTTTTTGACTGTTTCTGTGAAGTCATTTTCCTTTGTTCGAAGTCCCTCAGCTCCGTGAGGCAGGCTTCGATCTAACCTTACTTGAAGGCTTCGCCTCAGTCTTCGTACTTTGTTTTGTGCTCTGTGTTGCTAAAGTTTCGAAGCAGTTTTCACATTGACAGCGTTACATACTTCGAACTTTAGTGCGAAGGGGCTTCGGTCCTATCTGTTCGAAGTCCATACTTCGACACGTTCTGAGGTTGGGATCGAAGCTTGTGGCTCCGCTAGGCTTCGCACTGATTTCTGTGTAGCGTGTCACCCTTCGCCTCTCGTTTCGGAGCTCGCTCTTTTCGAAGGTTGAGCATTGGCTTCGGACTTGATTTTCTGTCTCGTAACAGACTTCGCTTCTGCGTTTCGAAGGTTGTCTGTTTGTGTGTTCGAAGCTTTGTGTTCGAAGGTTCGTGTTCGAAGGTTTAGCTTCGAGACTTTCGGTTCGAAGTACCTTCGAAGTCTTGTCTTCGAAGTGTATACCTCGAAGCAAGCTTCGGCACTGTTTTTACTTCGCTCCGAAGTTCGTGAGTCGAAGCTGTGTGCGAAGACTTGTCTTCGAAGTGCATACTTCGAACCAAGCTCCGGCACTGTATCTTCTCTTCGCTTCGAAGTACACTTCGGTTCTTACGTCTTCGAACTAGGCTAGACAGTGACACCTTCGGCATTTCGGACAGACTCCGACACCTACCTCCGAAGCAGACTTCGACGTGCGAAGGGGGCTTCGCCAAGTCCCGAACAGGAGACAACTTTGGACAGTAACTTCTCTTTTCACTTTATACATACTTAGATTTTTTCATTGAGAAGTATAGGCCTGTTACAACTTGTTTATCTGCCTAGTTGCACCTTTTTAGCTTTACACTGTTTATCATCAGATGCTCCTAGGTTAGAAACCTTTAGACTTAGGCCTTCTGTTTATTTTCTGCTGCGTAGTATTTTTGAGGTGCGTTGGGTATTGGGAACAGGCCATTGATTCGAAAGAATTTTTAAGGCGCCCATTCACCCCCCCTCTGGTCGCTACTTTCGGTCCTACAAGTGGTATCAGAGCAAGGTTAGGGTTTTTCCATACCTTAACCGGTTCTAAACCCCAGTAGTGACTATGACGTCTCCTGGCAAGGTCCCGTCCTTGGAAGCCTATGGCTATAATTATTGGAAGACTCGCATGCGAGCCTATCTCATGAGCCAGGGTTCGGACATATGGGACATTTGCGTTCACACCACGTTTGTCATTCTGCCAGTTACTGAGCAAGGTACTGCTGGTATCATTGCTCAGCATCTGAGCAACAGTAAGGCTGTGAACATTTAATTTTCTGGCTTAGGTCCCACTGAATTTGAGCGAGTGAGTCATCTCTCCACTGCGAGAGAGATCTGGGCTACCCTCAAGGCACACCATGAGGGAACAGCACAGGTCAAGGCTCGGCTCTATCAGACCTACCGGCGTGAATATGAGAATTTCACACAGAAGCCGGGTGAATCTGTTGAAGCCTTGTTTGGTCGCTTTCAGTCGATCATTAACAAGCTTCGGGACAACAAGGCTGAGGGTGCTCAGTTAGTCTCAGATCACGAGCAGGCGCTCAAGGTTCTTCATACCTTGGACCCAAAGATCTGGGAGATCAAGGTATCATCTATCGTTGAGAGTACTTCTTACGATACCTTGACCATTTCTGAGTTGTTTAGCAAGCTGAAGGCCACTGAGGTAGATATCCAGTTGAGATCAAATCTCACTGGCTCTGGATCAAAATCCCTGGCCCTTGCTACACCTTCTGTTGATCCCTCTGCTGTGAGTTGTGGTGGGTTCTCGTTGATGTCTATCACTGAGGACCAGCTTGAGTTGTTGGGAGATGATGATTTGTGTCTCTTTAACAACCGGGTGCGTCGTGTCTATGATAAAAGAATGTTCAAAAGACACGGCACAAAATCCGGATGCTTTGAATGTGGTGATCCAGGACACTTCATCGCCGACTGCCCCAAGCGCAGTGGATACAAGAAGGGCACCGGCAGCAGCTTCCACGACTCCGGCAAGCACGAGAGCCCCTCCTTCATCAAGGGCAAGCCGAAGACTCGGTTCTTCAAGAAGGCCCTGAAGGATTACCGGCGAGAGAACAAGAAGCGCGACAAGGCCTTCTTCGCCGAGATGGAGAAGAGCTACTCCAAGAGATCCACGTCTTCTTCCTCTTCATCGAGCTCAAGCGATGAGGAGATCGACATCAAGAAGGGGAAGGACAAGGATGATCCGGCGGGCCTCTGCTTCATGGCCTTCGGAGACAAGCCGAAGAGCCGCTCACACCAGCGCCGAAGATCCCGCAAGAGCTTCTGCTCCATGGCTCTTGGGGATAGAGAAGAAAAGAGCTCCTCCGACGACTCCGACGACGACGATAGCAAGGTATCATCTTATGAGCGCGAAATTGTAGACTTACTAGAGAGCAATCGTCAGGAGTTGAAGTATCGGGAGAAACTGCTTAGGGGGGCTAAGAAAAGAATAGACGAGTTAGAAAGTGAGCTTGCCGTGGCCAACGGTAGGATTGAGAGTCTATCCTCTTCCCCTTGCTTGGGTGATAGCAGTGAGTGCCCGAAGTGTGAGGTGCTTCTGTGTGACCTGTCGACTCTGAAGTCCAGGTACACAGAAAGGGTTGAAGAGAGGGACGCTTTGGCCACTGAGCTTGAAAGCGCTCAGCTGGAGCTGAAAGATGCTCAAGCCACTGTCGTCGCACCCTGTGTTGATTGCCCATCTCATCTAGCTACCTTAGCTGAGCTGAAATCCAAGGGCGATGAACATTTGGGTGATTTAGAGAGGTTGAGAGCTGAGCTTGCGCAGACTAGGCTAGAGCTTGAGACACTGTCAGTTCCACCCACTGTTTGTGAGAACTGCCTGTCTCTTAGAATGGAATTAATTAAGCTGAAAGCCGAGAAGTCTGTCCAGGTAGAGAGTGAGTGTGAGACCTGCTTGTCTCAGGTGGAGGTTCTAGCTTCCTTGAGAGAGGAGCTAGCAGATTCTCAGAATGAGAACTTTTACCTCCGTTCCATCCTGAGTTGGATCAGTGCCAGAGAGCCACAGCTTGGCATGATGATCCAGCAGTTCAAGAGAAAGGATGGGTTTGGAGTAGGTTACACCTACACCAAGGCTGACTTTGAGAGTGCCCTCAGCCGGGCAGTGGAGTGGAGTAAAATGACTCCAGAGCAGAGGTATCCCAAGACTCACTCCACTGAGACCACCCAGGCTTGTCAGCCCAAGGATGGAGTGATCCATGAACCATCTAAAGCTCCACCCAAGAAACCTATCTGGGTCCCAAAGCCCAAAAATCTCCACACTTCTCTTGATTCTCTTCCTGGACCCTCTCAGCCCAAGAAGACCACACCAAACACTACCAAGCCCAAGAACCCCAAGCCTCAACCACATCCCAAGAAGCCTACCTATCATTGTGAGTATTGTCAGAGAGACGGGCATCTTGCGGAGTTTTGCTTCAGGAGGAAGCGGGTTGAGAGAGCAGAGAGGGCTCGTAGTGATCAGGTGCAGTTCTACCAGCAGGGTGGTAGACTGCGTGTTCCTCGGCGCGGGGAGAGGCTGGAGGCCAGGCCGCGTCGTGTAGGTGGTGGTAGAGGAGACGGCTTTCTTGCCCGTGCTCCAGTTGGTGGTGTTCGTTCCGGCAGAGTTCCAGACCGTGTTGGCTACGGTTCTGGACCTCGTGGCCGCAGGGTTAGGAAGGACCGTGGACCACGTTTTGAGCCGCGTTTTGGTCCAAACTCTTTTGATGGTTTTCGCTTTCCATCTTTTGAGCAGATGGCTCGACACTGGTTTAGCTCTTTTGCTAAACCTGGTGCCGGACCATTTGCTCCCACTTACAGACATTGATTGTGCAGGACCGGGGACTGGAGGATGTTTGGATCATGGACTCAGGATGCTCTCGCCACATGACGGGACATCGCAGATGGTTCTCCAGTCTCACTCCCCCGAGCTCCAAAGAGTACATTACATTCGGGAACAGCGGTCAAGGGAAAGTAAGTGGCATAGGCTCAATCAGCATCTCAAACCATTTCTCCTTAAAGAATGTTGCTTTGGTTAAAAATCTGAACTTTAATTTAATATCTGTTTCGCAACTTCTTGAGGATGGTTTGGAAGTGCGTTTTAAGAAGGGCAATTCTTCTGTGGTTGATTCTAGAGGGTCTTTGGTTTGTCAGATTTTACCCTTCGGTAAAGTTTTTCGAATTGACTTCTCTAGTTCTTTTGGCCCTTCTCGCTGTTTGATTGCTGGATCTTCTTCTGAGCTCTGGAAGTGGCATAGGAGGTTAGGTCACTTGAGTTTTGATCTGCTAGTCAGGTTAAGCTCTATGGACCTCATCCGAGGATTGCCCAAGCTTAAGATGGAGAAGGATCTGGTTTGTCATCCCTGTCGTCATGGGAAAATGGTTGCCGCTTCTCACTCACCTGTGACTCAGGTGATGACTACGTATCCAGGCGAGCTTTTACATTTGGACACTGTAGGTCCAGCTCGGGTACGCTCAGTCGGTGGGAAGTGGTATGCACTTGTGATTGTTGACGATTTTTCTCGTTTCTCGTGGGTTTTCTTTTTGGAGTCTAAGGATGAAACTTTTCAATTTGTCCATGACCTGATTTTGAAGCTGAAGAATGAGAACAATGGTCGGATGCGAGCAATTCGCTCTGACAACGGCTCTGAGTTCAAGAACTCTCAGTTCGTCAGCTTCTGTGGTGATCAGGGTCTGGACCATCAGTTTTCTTCTCCTTATACTCCCCCACAGAACGGCGTTGTGGAACGAAAGAACCGCACGCTAGTTGAGATGGCCAGGACGATGCTCGATGAGCACAGGACTCCTAGGCGTTTTTGGGCTGAAGCCATGAACACGGCTTGCTATCTGGCCAACCGCATTTTTCTTCGAGCTTACATTGGTAAGACATCATATGAGTTGCGGTTTGGCAGACAGCCCAAGGTTAGCCACTTGCGAGCGTTTGGCTGCAAGTGCTTTGTGCTCAAGAAGGGAGGGCATTTGGACAAGTTTGAGTCTCGTTGCTGGGATGGTATTTTTCTTGGTTATGCATTGCATTCTCGAGGCTTCCGTGTTTGGAACCTCGAATCCCAGCTGCTTGTCGAGACGTGTGAGGTTTCTTTTGATGAGTCCTTGCCTTCTTTGACTCCTTCTTTTGAGCTTTCTGGTGATGATGAGCTCGGAGAGTCCATCTTCGAGGAAGATGAGGATACTCCAGCTGCTGTTGAGGGCGGGCCTTCTGCATCCCCCGCAGAGCCCACACCCTCTGTGACTTCGACTGATGATGAAGGCGGACCTCTGATCACTTCTTCCACGTCGATCGAGCCCCTTCAGTCGAGTCCAGAGGTGCCAGCTGCTGACTCCGGTGAGGTGACTTCAGATCACCAGGGAACCCGAGCAGTTCAGCGTGACCACCCCTCAGAGCTCATCATTGGTGATTTGACTGAGAGGACTTTGCGTTCTTCTGCCTCTCTCGCTGTGTTTGCTGAATCTGCATTTGTTGCATCTTTTGAGCCCAGAGACATTTCTCATGCTCTTTCTGATTCTAATTGGATTAATGCTATGCAAGAAGAGCTTGAGAATTTTGTCCGCAATCGGGTTTGGACACTAGTTGAGCCGCCACCAGGATGCAACCCCATAGGCACCAAGTGGGTATTCAAGAACAAACAAGGTGAAGATGGGGTTGTGGTGCGCAACAAGGCTCGACTAGTTGCCCAGGGTTATTGCCAGAAGGAAGGTATTGACTTCGAAGAAACCTTCGCTCCTGTTGCCCGTCTTGAGTCCATTCGTATTCTTCTAGCTTTTGCCATTTCGAAGGGTTTTAAGCTTTTTCAAATGGACGTTAAGAGTGCTTTTCTGAACGGGTTCATAGAGGAGGAGGTTTATGTTAGGCAACCCCCCGGCTTTGAGAACCCTAAGTTTCCTCGACATGTTTTTAAGTTGCATAAGGCTTTATACGGGTTGAAGCAAGCCCCCAGGGCTTGGTATGACCGGTTAAAGCAGTTTTTGTTGGGGAAGGGCTTTGTGATGGGTTCTGTGGATAAAACTCTTTTCCTGCTCAGAGATGCTTCAGATTTCTTAGTCGCTCAGATTTACGTGGACGATATTATCTTTGGCGGTACTATTGATTCTCTTGTGTCCAAGTTTTCTGAGCAGATGCACAGTGAGTTTGAGATGAGCCTCATGGGTGAGCTCAAGTACTTTTTAGGACTCCAGATCAAGCAGACCAAGGACGGCACCTTCATCCACCAAGGTAAATACACTCGTGATATGCTTAAGAAATTTGACTTTGGTGGTGAATTGAAGCCGCAGATGACCCCGATGGGCACTTCTGGGGGTCTGGACAAGGACGAGAGCGGTGTCAAGGTCAATGAGAGGGAATTTCGAGGGATGATTGGTTCGCTGTTGTACTTAACGGCAACAAGACCGGACATACAGTTCGCCGTGGGACTTTGCGCGCGTTTTCAGTCTTCACCACGCGCGTCTCACCGGCAGGCTGTCAAGCGCATTTTCAGGTATCTCACCTATGCGCCTGATCTTGGTCTTTATTATTCAGCATCATCATCTCTTGATTTATCTGGCTTTTCGGACGCTGACTTTGGTGGGTGCCGGTTGGATCGCAAGTCGACTTCCGGTACTTGCCAGTTTCTTGGTTCTTCCCTTGTATCTTGGTCTTCTCGAAAGCAATCTGGAGTTGCTCTTTCGACCACAGAGGCTGAGTATGTAGCTGCTGCCAGCTGCTGCTCACAGATGGTTTGGATGATTTCTACTCTACGAGACTTTGGGTTGCTCTTTCCTACCAGGGTTCCATTGTTTTGCGACAGCACGAGTGCTATTAGTGTAGGGAAAAACCCATGTCTCCATTCAAAAACCAAACATATTGATGTGCGCTTTCACTTTTTGCGGGATCAATATGAGAAAGGTGTCATTGACCTTGTTCATGTTGATACCCATCATCAGTTGGCTGACATTTTCACCAAACCCCTAGATCAGTCTACTTTTGAGCGTTTACGAGGGGATTTGGGTGTTGTGTATCCTTTCTAGGATATTTTGCGTCAGTTTTTCTTTCTTCTTTACTCTTTTCTTGAGTCTTTTTGTGTGTGTTCATATCATACATATTCACATATCACACTTTTGAGCCTGCTTCTGTTATATGATTAAACTGCTTTACTTATTCTAGCTGGTACATGCTTTTGATTACTCGTCGATGATCATGCTTTGTTTCAGTTCATTTGATATGTCTGATATCTGTCATATGCATGGCTTTTACGCTTTCAACTTGAAAAATGATCACCATTGCTTCTGGTAACTAGCATGTGTAGGCTGAATGCTTTTGCTATTTGTTACATGCCTTGTAGCTAGTTCATCACATAGATGCAGATATGCAACTTGGACATCTTTATGCTTTAACATGAAAAATGTGCTATAAAAATGATAAAAATCAAAAATGAATGAAAAATTCCATGCCTTTTTGTGTTTAAGTTGAAAAGATTCAAGTGGGTTTGCTTTGTCGCACTATATTGTTCTGGACTGCTTACCATAGCACTTTGGTATGAACTAGGACAGTGTAGTGTATGCCAAGACCAATGTCTTAAGCTTCTGATGGCCCAGTTCTGGCCTAGGCTTGACTTGGTCGGTTAGCATAAGGTTTGACATGCAAATAACCCTTGGCAGAAATGACAAAGGAAATGAAAAAGCCTGAACTTTAAAGGGATAACAAGTTTGCTGAAGCACTTTGTTTTGAACAATGCTTACCTTGGTAGATATCAGTTAGCTTCTGCATCTCATGCTTTACCTTGCTCGTTTACTAGACAATGTGGTGATGCTTTTATTTGCAAAAACTGAAAAATGCGTGCTAAATGACTTTCTTTAGATATCATCTGTTGCACTGATCATGCCATGTGTCTTAGACAGTATCTCTTTTGCTATACCTGTTAGATGCTGTAACTGCAGACAATCATATCTGAGAAGCATGCTTTCTACACTCCACCTGCACCCCAGTTGCATTCACTGCATATTTTGAGGGGGAGTTGCTGTTCAGGGGGAGTCTGTGTCTCTTTTTGAGTGCTTGATGAGTTCACTTGTCAACAAGGGGGAGGAAATTTTGGGATCAGAGTTAAGGGGGAGTTCTTACTCTGTTGATATCCTTGTTGTTCTGAAAATCGCACTCATTTTGCGTTGTGTTTTGGTTAACCATAATGACCGTTTCTTGCTTTTGGTTGGCTTTTGGTCATTAGGGTTAAACTTTTACCTTATTTTTCTTCTTCTTTGTTTCCTTGTGTTTTTGTTTTCGTGTTTCCACATTTGTTCGCAGGTGCTGAAGAGCTGTGAAAAGAAGAATGTTGACAATGCACTCATCAAGGGGGAGATTGAGGAGCCATGCTGAATAGCGTGGGCCTCATGGCTCTAGAAGTGATGAGTCATTGTCAACGATAGTCAAAGAGGACTGAAGAAGAGAAGAGATCTGCTGTTTCATGGGCCGCGTGTGACTCAGGTACACGGGCAGCGAGCGACTGTCGGGCAGAGGAGGCTGCGAAGTCGGGCTGGCCCAATCCGGGTGCATGGGCCAGAAGCAGTAGAAGACCCACTGGGCTGTTGACCAGGACTGACTCAGGTACACGGGCGGTGAGCGATTGCCGGGCTGAGAGAGCTGCGGGGTCGGGCCGGCCCAATCCGGGTACCTGGTGCAAAGCTGGTGGTGGCTTTGTCAGTTTCGGCGTAAAACTGACAACCGTTGATTCTGTATCCGACTGTCCAGAAGAATAGCTTCAGGATATGTCATTTGTTACTCTAGGCCCACAGTCAGTCAGTTGTGTCTGTAAAAATACCTAAGGGCAGTAGAGTCTTTTTCTGTATTTTTGAGTCTGTAAAAACCCTAAGGGGCTGGTAAAATATTCCTAGTGTTGGGCTGCCTATAAATAGCACCCCAATCCCTAGGGTTTGGACTACCCTTTTGCTGAAATTGAATACCACTCTTTGGGTCACTCTTTTCCCCTGTCTTCTCTCTCCTGTGTGCGCCGCCAGGGGCTTCCCCTCCCTGTTCTTGCATTATTTTGCCTCAAATCTCTTGGATGCTTTAATGCTTTGGTCCCTGGTGAATTTATTGGCTGCATTTTGTTCGGTTTGGGGAGTTATTGCGCTGGATTCGGGCTGGTGTATTTAGTTCTTGAGGAGAAGCTTCTTCTGTTGCTTCCGTTCTTCACGAACTGAGTACTAGTTCTTGCTGCTGCAAGTAGTACTACTTTTCTGTAGCTACAGTACTTGCTGCCAGCTTTTTACCTTCTACTGTATTGCCTGTTTGATCGAAGCAGCATGGAGTAAATGCCTTTTTGACTGTTTCTGTGAAGTCATTTTCCTTTGTTCGAAGTCCCTCAGCTCCGTGAGGCAGGCTTCGATCTAACCTTACTTGAAGGCTTCGCCTCAGTCTTCGTACTTTGTTTTGTGCTCTGTGTTGCTAAAGTTTCGAAGCAGTTTTCACATTGACAGCGTTACATACTTCGAACTTTAGTGCGAAGGGGCTTCAGTCCTATCTGTTCGAAGTCCATACTTCGACACGTTCTGAGGTTGGGATCGAAGCTTGTGGCTCCGCTAGGCTTCGCACTGATTTCTGTGTAGCGTGTCACCCTTCGCCTCTCGTTTCGGAGCTCGCTCTTTTCGAAGGTTGAGCATTGGCTTCGGACTTGATTTTCTGTCTCGTAACAGACTTCGCTTCTGCGTTTCGAAGGTTGTCTGTTTGTGTGTTCGAAGCTTTGTGTTCGAAGGTTCGTGTTCGAAGGTTTAGCTTCGAGACTTTCGGTTCGAAGTACCTTCGAAGTCTTGTCTTCGAAGTGTATACCTCGAAGCAAGCTTCGGCACTGTTTTTACTTCGCTCCGAAGTTCGTGAGTCGAAGCTGTGTGCGAAGACTTGTCTTCGAAGTGCATACTTCGAACCAAGCTCCGGCACTGTATCTTCTCTTCGCTTCGAAGTACACTTCGGTTCTTACGTCTTCGAACTAGGCTAGACAGTGACACCTTCGGCATTTCGGACAGACTCCGACACCTACCTCCGAAGCAGACTTCGACGTGCGAAGGGGGCTTCGCCAAGTCCCGAACAGGAGACAACTTTGGACAGTAACTTCTCTTTTCACTTTATACATACTTAGATTTTTTCATTGAGAAGTATAGGCCTGTTACAACTTGTTTATCTGCCTAGTTGCACCTTTTTAGCTTTACACTGTTTATCATCAGATGCTCCTAGGTTAGAAACCTTTAGACTTAGGCCTTCTGTTTATTTTCTGCTGCGTAGTATTTTTGAGGTGCGTTGGGTATTGGGAACAGGCCATTGATTCGAAAGAATTTTTAAGGCGCCCATTCACCCCCCCTCTGGTCGCTACTTTCGGTCCTACATCAACTTCGCAGGTGGAGTCCATTCTGCTACGAAGTCTGCTAGGACTTGAGATTTGATAGCTGTCCTTGCCAGGAAAGATATGCCGAAGGGTGCTAGCTCTACTGCCCACTTTCCAATCCTTCCAGTGGAATCTTTGCTTCGGAGCATATCTCCTAAAGGATACGAAGTTGGTACAATTACATTATGAGCCAGAAAATAATGTCTTAGCTTCCTCGAAGCCATTATCAGAGCATAAATGAACTTTTCAAGTTCGGAGTATCTTGTCTTCGCTCCTGACAATGCTTCGGATACAAAATAGACAGGATTTTGGACCAACTTCCCATTGATATCTGCTTCTCTGACAAGGACTGCGCTGACAGCTGAACCTGTAGCTGCAAGATATAGGAGTAGGGTTTCGTCCGCAATAGGCACCGTGAGTGTAGCAAGATTGCTGAGATAATCTTTAATATCTTCGAAGCTTTTCTGACACTCCGGTGTCCATGCAAAATCTTCGGTGCGGACCTTTCAAAGCTTTTCTGACCCTTTCAAAGCTTTAAATATTGGCAAGCTCCTCTCCGCAGACCTTGATAAAAACCTGCTAAGTGCGGCCAGACGTCCAGTCAGCTTTTGCACTTGCTTTAAATTCTCCGGAGGAGCCATCTTCTGCAGCGCAGTTATTTGAGTAGGGCTAGCTTCAATTCCCCTGCTTGAAACTAAGTACCCTAACAACTTTCCAGCCTTAGCTCCGAATACACATTTTTCGGGGTTAAGACGGATCCCACATGCCCGAAGGCTATTGAGTGTTTCTGCTAAGTCTAGGCTATGTTGGTGCTTTAAAGCACTCTTTATTACAATATCATCCATATAGGCCTCTACATTGCGGCCTAGTTGATGACCTAGAGCCTTAGCAACTAATCTTGAAAAAGTAGCCCCGGCATTTCTTAGGCCGAAGGGCATTCTTACATAGCAGAAGACTCCCGAAGGAGTTACAAAGCTCGTCTTGATTTCATCTTCGCGCTTCAACCATATTTGATGATAACCAGAATACGCGTCAAGGAAGCTTAGTAACTCCAAACCTGCAGTGGAGTCAACTAGTTGATCAATTCGGGGCATGGGGTAGGGGTCACGTGGGCACACTTTATTCAGGGATGTGAAATCAATGCACATGCGCCACTTCCCGGAAGACTTCTTCCTGACGAAGACTGGGTTGGCTAACCATTCTGTATGGGCCACTTCTCTGATAATCCCAGCCTTCAACAATTTTTCAACTTCGTCCTTAGCTAGAGCAGCTCTCTCTGCGGACATCTTCCGGAGCCCTTGTCGAACAGGCCGGGCCTTCGGGTTTACAAGCAAACTGTGCTCAATAATATCCCGATCGACTCCGGTGATATCTTCGTCAGACCAAGCGAAGACATCCAAATTTTCTTCTATGACCTTTTCCAAGGAAGTTGCAACTTCAGGAGGTAAATCTTTACCAAATTGAAAAGTGTATTCTTTACCATCTTTAACAATGATCTTCGTTGCAATCTCTCCTTCGGGACTTGGTCTTGGAAATGACTTCTTCGAAGCTTCGGAAGAGGCTGAAAAAATTTCTTCATTATTTTGAACACTGTTTACTTACCTCGGATCAAGAGGAGGACCGTGACCATATTCTGCCCTCCGAGCCATGGCTTGATCTCCGAAGATTGTCAGGACTCCTGATTGTGTGGGCATCTTCATGCACAAGTAGTTGTGATGCGCCACAGCTCCGAACTGATTCAACATGCCCCGTTCGAAGATGACATTATAAGCATACGGGGCATCTACCACATCGAAGATAACTTCTTCAGTTCGGGCTAGTAAACCTTCTCCGAAGGTTACTTCCAGGCCTATCTGGCCAAGTGCATGAAGCGGAGGTCCTGCGAAGCCTTGCAGAGGACGAGCCGCTGGGAGGAGATGCTTCCGGGAAATGCATAACTGATCGAAGGCTTGTACAAATATGATATCTGTCGAGCTACCTCCGTCAATTAGCACCCTTCGGACTTCAGTCCCTGCAATATCAGCAGTAATAACCAATGGATCTGCATGCGGGAACTTGATACCAGCTGCATCCTCCGCAGAGAAAGGTATTGGAACATGAGACCACTCCGGCATTGCAGCTGCAGATGACGAAGTCCCAATGTGGCCTACTTCTCGAACGTACTCTCTTCGCTGTCTCTTGGACATGCTTCCGAGGGTACCTCCTCCGGAGATAGGGAGAACTACTCTCTTTCCTCTATCTTGCCCTTCCTCTTGCTTCGGAGGTGGCATAACATTGGCCACCGGAGGGTGCCTTGCAGCATCAAAATTTTCTATCCGCGCCACAGCCTGGACCGGCTCCGGGCGCACTGCTGCTGCTGGACTTCGGTCGGTACTACCTCGACCCGAAGTTCTTTCCAAGTATTCTCCCCTTAGGGTAAGGATAGCCTTGCAAGTGTCAGTTGCATGGCTTCGATTCTCTCCATGTATACAGCAAAAAAGGGTCTGGCCCTTGCCAGCCGTTTTCCCTGGCGGCCTCCAGCCGCTGGACTTATTCCCCGCAGACTGTGGAGCTCTTGGTGCAAACTTCTGTGGGGGTGCAATGTTCAAAACTTCAGAGCGAGGGTGCTTTTGCCCTCTTCTTCGATCATGTTGCACTTCGAAGACTGGCTCTTGCGGCTGTGCCGAAGTCTTCACCTCTGCTTTAACTTCTTGCAATATTGTCGAAGTAGTAGTAGTCCTCCGAAGCCAGCCTTCTTCTGATCTTGCATACTCCTCGAAGTATGACATCAGCTGTGATACTGTGGTGATGCTCTTCCGATGCAATTTATCCAGAAGGCCTTTATGACTGACGCCTTCCCGAGCCGCATCAACCACCGAGGATGTGGACAGCCCCCGAATTTGCGACTTCGTGTGAGCGAAGCGCTTGAAGTACTGCCTCAATGTTTCTCCGGGGAGCTGTTTCACTTGGAAAAGGCTTCCTGTTGACATGGGAGGCACGAAGGTGCCTTGAAAGTTACTTATAAACTTCCTCTTCAACTGTGACCACGAAGTGATTGATCCTGGCTTTAAAGACCAGAACCATCTCAACGCCACTCCTTGAAGAGCTAACGGGAAGCACTTCGCCATAGTTTCTCTGTCTCCGCCACTAGCCTCAATCGCTAGGGCATAGGAACGTGCAAACTCACTAGGATCTTCGTCTCCGGCATACTTGGAGAGCTTCGAGGTTTTGAACTTCGGATCGAAGCGAACCTTCTGCAGCTCAGGATGCAACGGAGATTCATTGTCGTAAGAAGCGTTCTCCGGGGCTTCGGGATAACCAAGATCGTCGTCTTCTGGCACTTCGGGGATAGCTGGGGTGGCTTGAGAGCGAAGCCTGTTCGCAGCCTCTTGTCGCCACCTCGCTACCTCAGCTTGAAGGTTGGCCATTTGAGTGGCCATATCTCCAAGGCTATCTTCATCTCCTCCGGAAGGACCTTCCGGGTCTTGAGAACTGGTATGATCAGTTCGAATCAGAATGGAGGGTGGCAGAGTGGCTCCGGGCGGTCGGAGTATGGAAGGGGTTGGCGGAGAGGTTTCGTATCCTCGAGGGATAGAAGCCCCTTGTGGAGTTTGAGGTGGAGGGATAGTCGAAGACCCTCCGACTTCGACTGTGTCGAAGGGTATCTCTCCGGAGATCCGAGAGGACCTCCGAGTGGGATTGCGAGGTGCGCTCCGCTTAGGAGGCATGATGTAAGAAATTGGTAGAGAACGAAGTTTTTTGAACTAAGTTCCCCACGGACGGCGCCAACTGTTGGCGTAAAAGATTACGCTAACAGGTTTCTGTAGAAAAGAAACTAACAAACGAAGTGTTTGTGAAGCAAACTGTTCTAAGCCTCCGAAAGGATAATAGCTTAGAATAGTTCGAAAGTGTGTATTGAATCACTTGTATTCGGTCCCTATTACAGGGTGAAATGGGGGGTATTTATAGGCTTAAACATTAAGGAAAAGACCTATTTACCCCTCTATTACAACCGACATTAAGGAAACCATTCGGCTTCCTTAATAGGGCTAAAATGGTAAAAGACTAATCTAATAAGATAGAAGAAAAGTCTTCCATCTTAGCTGGCAGAAAAGATCCTGAAGGGCTTTGGTTCGAAGACATACTTCGAACCAGTGTCTGTCTTCGGGCTTCGAACCAGGTTCTGGGCATCTTCGAAGATGGTTTTCGGACAATCTTCGAACTAGTTGGCTGTCTTCATGCTGCTTTGGCAATAACCCCGAAGATGAGATATTTTCCCCCAACAGCACCCTTCCGAAAACACCTCCGAACCCCTTTGGAGGGACCCCTTCACCCATAAGGCCACTTGTCACTCACTCATCACAGACTTGAAACCAAGGCACATTTCAACTTAGTTTCTCAATTCGGTATATAGCATGAAAAAGATACAATAGCAAGAGATGTCAAACCTAACCGATGAAGCCTCAAACTATCACACTTATATCACATCAATCTAAGAGATCAAACTGACCTGTTGCAGCCTTAGACCTAACTAATACACCAAGAACAACCGGCGAATGTACTGTTTCGACATTCACCTCAAGAGATCAATATGATACAGTCATGAGTATACTGACCTAATTGGTATGGACGTTGGGGTGGCGGGACTCACCTCTTCACTAGAGATCGAAAAGATGCATCCCACGTCCGAGTGCCAAATCCCACCGGATTAACCTTGGAAGCCAAGTGTGGCGATGCATCGAGTAGTTGATTGACAAAGATGTGTTTTTTAATCTAACGAGGGGTACATATTTATAGTCTGGAGACTTATCGTCCAAGCAGTCTATCTTAACTGATTCTAGATAACCTTTATCTTCTTTTCGTCTTTATCTCCATCGGCTTCTCTGCATGTGGTCATCTTTTAACAGCATGAACGGGTTTTCTTGACCATCTTCTATCGGACTCTTCATTGACTTTTATTGATTGTGTGACATCTTTAATGTGCCTGGGCACTACCAAATCTTGGCGTCAACACATGCCCCCTAGTTTCGGAGCATCAATGGGGAAACCGATGCTTCAAAATTATCGGTCATCATCGCCCGTTTGCCATCACGCCCTTTTGAACGTTCTTCTGTAGTGTCTTCTCAATTTTACTGTTAGCAGCTGAAACCCTTTATCTTATAGTACTTTATAAAATCTTTCTCAAGGTGTCAGCTCCGTATTACTTTTTTTTTCCCTTTTTCCTCTTCTTCTCCTGTGGCCATGCAAGCATCAATGTGATAAAAACGATGCAAAGAGAGGTGTGAGAGTGAATGTAGATCCAAGCCTCTAAGACATGAGTAACAACAATTATAGCACAACACCAACATTTCCTTGAACATTGTCTAAAAATATTCTATGATAAGCTCATGTGAATAATATCTAAACAAGATCATGAGCAAGCAATTTTTAGGTTTTCACAAATAAAAGCATCATCCCTCTAACTAGCAGACTAGGCATGATAAGACATTAAGTGCAAAAGATAGCAAATATCTACCTAGATAAGCTTATCCAAAATCATGGAACTTCAACATACTTGTTATCCAATATTTTTATGCTTTTTGTTTCCTCTTTCTTATAGTGCTAGGGGTTATTTGCCTGTCAACCTTATACTGACCAACCAAGCTAAGCCTAGATAAAGCAAAGACCATCAGAAGCTTAAAGCCTTGGTTTTGGCGTACACTACAATATCCTAGTTTATACCAACGTGCTATGGTAAGAAGTCTAGAACAAAAGCAGTGTGATAAAGCAAACCCACCTAGCTCTTTTCAATTTTAGCACAAAAGGCATGATTATCAATTTCATGATCTTTATCATTTTCTAGAACATTATTTCCATGAAAAGCATTTAAATTTTCAAGTTGTATGTTTGTATCCATGTGAAAAAGGACTTAGCTACCAGGCATGTAAAAGATAGCAAAAGCAATCAGCCTACACATAAAAGCCAAGCTCATGACAAATATCAAATATACTCAATAGAATAGAATCAACATGATCAAAGACAATAATTCAAAGGCATATACATGAATGTGCATGTAAAATCATCTAATCATATGATAGAAACTTGTAAATGCAATAACACAACTCCCTCTCATAAAATGTCATAAGGATGTGTTTTTCGCAGTATACTTATCATCGATTCTGGGGTTTGGTCTTTAACTTTTTATGTATATGGTTGACGCCTCCACATTGGTCGTCTGAAGACGATACCATCAGCATCAGCTGACTCGTGCGCTGGTGTTTCATGTTTTGACCAACGACTTTCCTTAAGTACATTTTGTCTATCCCTTTATGATCCTCTAAGGGCAATACCTTTGCATCAGCCGTCTCGAGGTGATGCCGTCATTCCTCGTTCCTCATTCGACCTCTTCCCATGCCTCTGAAGTAGTTATCTTTAATTTGTCTTGGTTTCATCGAAGCAGTTAGATGTCCTCATGTTATGCTTTGGTCTAAGGGCGATGCCTTTGCATCGACCGTCTCAAGGTGATGCCATTGGCATCGGATGTTTGGGCTTTCTATGAACGGTCGATAAACTTCCCTCAATGTATCTGTTTGAACTTTTCCCAGGTCCTCCAAAGTAGTCTTCAATCTTCTCTCCTTCTATTGGGGGCCTTTTGCTCACATGGCATCACCTTCATAGGACGAGCTTAGGCAGTTCTTCATTGATTGGGTGGATGCCATCATCTGATACTTCAGAAAATTACCGTCCCAAGCCTTTTCCGATAGACAAATGACTCCTTCTGTCCCCCACACTAATAAATCGGTTGTAGCTATATTAACCCATTTATCGGAGGGAACTAATTCCACTTGATCGCCGACCCATTGCGGGAGTTTCTGGTGCATTGTTGATGGGACACGACAATTCACATGTTTCCAGTTGTGCCCTAGCAACAAACTGTTGGATCCCTTCCCCTCTATGACGAAGAAGGTAGTCGACATCATTTTTCTTCCAACCGACAGTTCTGCATTTAGTACTCCCATCGTGACTAACGAGTTACCGCGGAAATCCCTTAATACCATGTTAGTCCTGATGAGGTCTTTCATCATCTTTCCAAGTTTGTGGAAGGTGGGATAAGGAATCAAGTTAACAACAGCCCCTCCGTCTATCATCATCTTGGACATCAACTTCCCGTTAACGAACCCCTTGATGTAGAGAGGTCTTAGGTGCCGATGCTCAAGTTCTTTTGGCTTATAATAGATTGATGGTTGTGGAGCCAACATCAATTGGGCCATTATATTAGCATGATCCACATCATCTTTGTCGGGTGCTCGATACTCTACAGGGAGGAAAACATCATTTTTACATCCGCATCTTTTTTCTCATTGTGATTGGCCTTGTATTCTGGATGCCATTCGCTCTTGATTCTATGGGGTCGATCAATTTATTCATCGTGTGTTTGTGCCCTTGCTTCTTTATGCCGCAAGCGCGGCACCTTTCTTTTCTGGCTCCTCGTTAAGATCCCGGGAGGACACCACTGCAGCTTCTCTAGTATGTTTTTGTCATCACCGGCCATCTCGCCGATTCCTTCGGGATTGATGGGACCGAGCCTCTCTAGTGCTGCTACCCTTGGATATGACAACCTTTGGTGCATAGTCTCTCGATCATGCAGCCTTAGCCCGGTGTTGTGTGGCCGATGATCGTCTTGTGCTGTGCCTTGGGTACCACATCCTGAGCTGTTTTCCATGGATGGTAGATGCAGCCCCTCATTCCATCAAAGCCTAAAGAACTCACAGTTCCAATGGCGCTTGAAACATGGGTAATCATGGCTATCTTCACTGTTTTCCCTTTCATCTGAACTCCATTGATACTTCCTGATGAGGCATGTTGAGGTGATGTTGCTGCTGATCCATCTTCCTCTCCTTGTGCGCCGATAGTCAGCGTAATGAGCATGTACCATGTTGATTGGGAATGGATGACCGTCAATGTTCATTGGCTTTTTTCCATTGTCGATCTTTATTTGTCCTTGCTCCACGAAAGATTGGATCTACTGCCTGAACACTTCACATTCGTTAGTGTGGTGTGACCGAGAGTTGTGCCACTTGCAGTACTTTCTTTTCTTCAATTCATCGGCATGTGGTATTATGTTGCTAGGTGACAAGTGAATCTGCTTCTCTTTAAGTAATAGGTCAAATATATTGTCGGCCTTGTTGATGTCGAAGATCTCCATGCAACATGTTTCTTCTTCTTGGACCACTTAGCCATACCAAGCTCTGCATCTGAGTCGATGCAATCGTCAGAGTTCGAATGGTATACCTGGGCATATGCCACTTTCTTCTGATAGCTATCCCACTTGGACTCTTGGAATGGACTCTCATGTGCCATAAGCTTTGCAACAGTTACAAGATGCTCTCGAACTAGTGTGATGAAAACTTCTCCTTAATTGGGTTCAGGAGTCCTTGAAAGGCCAAATCTACCAACTGACTGTCGCTTAGGCTCAAACTATAGCATCTGATCCGTACGTCTTGGAACCTCTACACATAATCTTGTACTGACTCATCCATTCTTTTCTTGACAGTCGTCAAGTCGGTAAGCTTCATCTCATGGATGCCAGCAACGAAATACTTGTGAAAATTCTTTTCCAGACATGCCCATCCTCTGATGGAGTTTGTTGGCAGTGAAGAGAACCACGCGAAGGTCGTTCCTGATAGAGACAACAGGAAGAATCGAACCCTCAGCACCATGTTGGCCGATGCCTCTCTGCACTAGGCGTGGAAATGACTGATATGCTCGATGGTGGACATCGAGTCTTGTCCCAAAAACTTGGTGAAGTAGGGTACCTTGTATCGACATGGCAGTGGTACTCGATCAAACCATTCCGGGTATGGGCGATGATACATGTATGTCTGATCTTTGGGCTTTAGTAAAAATTGATCTCTAATATCTCTATAATCTAATTCACCCAATTGTCTTCTTGCTACCCAGTGTTGGATATTGGTCAGGTGTTGGGGCCTATAGATATTGCTCTTGCCAGACAATGTTGTGCCTGTACTGTCCCTCATCACCGTAGGGTTGTGCTTTGTATTATGATGTCCGATGTTACCTAGGAGGGATGCCATCGGTTGCCCCCCTTAGCGGCATGAGGTCTGACAGTGTGTTTCTTGTGATGTTGTATATTACTTGCGGCACCCCCTGTCTTGGCAGTCATGGGTCAAACGCTGGGAACGGCGCCAATGCATTCCTCTCGATGCCATACGATACGCTCTTTCGGCAGGCCCTATGCGGGTCCTACCAGATGAGCTATCTTGTTGCCTTCATGACCGGGCAAGGTGCCCAGCTGCTCTACCCTCATCGGCCCTTTGTAGCTCTGGTGTTAGCCGAGTGTGCAATAGTTTTGTCTCGTCGTCGGGGAGCTACGTCGGGCCTTGCAGTGGTCCATAGACCACGTGCCCTCAATAGTCTTCTTGATCAGCCCCTAAAGAGTATTGTCCAGTGTCCCAGATTGACTGACCAGTGAGTGATGAATCGCCTCATTGACGATCTCTTAGAAATTGGCCTGAGGGATCTCCGCTGGTTTGCAATCTTCTATGGTCAGCACTAGTTTCGACAATGGATTCTTTTGGACGAGACCCAGCCGATTCATGTTGTAAGCCTACGGGCATGACTTTTGGAATTCCTCCATGTGTCGCTGCACCTCTAGCCTTTGTTCTTCGGTTAAGGAATCCATGGTGATCGGGATAATGTTGTCGTCGTTGATCTCGCTTTCCATGGTTGAGTTGCAAGAGATGGTCCTACTAGGCGTGCCAAAAAGCGTGTTGGTGCGTTTTTTGGTCACACTTTGACACACACGTGGCATGGGAGATCTACTTAACTCCAGTGCAGGTCCTACGTTCTTAGAGAAAAAGGGTTCATAGCGTGCCAATCAGTTTGACCCTGCAACTGTTAAGGGAACAAAAAATATGACGTTAGTAGCATAGCCGATCGTTGAATATATTGCCAATCGGCCACAAGGTCGATGACCATGTTTGGACCGATAGGGCGACCATGCCATCGGCCGATGAGATAAGTAGTTTTACGCATACGTCCGAAGGACACTCTTCGATAGCGAATGAGAAATGGCATTGAATTGAAGATAACCTGTTGTCTTATACTCCGATAAAAAAAATAAAACTTGTTAGATAACATGTTTATATCATGAAAATCATCACAATAACTAGATCGGACATAACCAAGATAGTAGCTAGTCACAATGATCTTAATAATATGTCAAAGTATCAGGCATGATTTATTTAGATGAAAGGTATACAACATGAAAGAGATACAATAGCATGAGATGTTAGACCTATCCGATGAAGCCTCAAACTATCACACCTAGATCACAACAATCTAAGATATCAAACTGAATTGATGTAGCCTTAGACCTAGCTAATACACTAAGAACAACCAGTGACCGTACTATTTCAACGTTCATTTCAAGAGATCAATCTGATGCAGCCATGAGGATACTATCCTAATTGGTATAGACATCTGGGGTGGCGGGACTCACCTCTTCGCTAGAGATCGAAATGATGCATCCTAGCTCTGAGTGCTAAATTTCGCCGGATTAACCTTTGAAGTAAAGGGTGGCGATACGTCGAGTAGTTGATTTAAAAATATGTGTTTTATAATCTAACTAGGGGTACATATTTATAGTCCAGATAACCTTTATCTTCTTTTCGTCATTATCTCCATCAGCTTCTCTACATCCGGTCATCTTGTAGCAACATGGACGGGCTTCTTTGACCATATTTGACAAGACTCTTCTTTGACTTTTATTGACCATGTGGCATCTTTAATGGGCCAGGGCTCTACAAAATCTTGGCATCAACACATAGACATGGAGATGTCAAATCGGTGATGTGGACACATGTTTGTGCTCATGATGTTGGATAGACCCACTTGAGATACTACTCGGATTGTTATTGTAATGTGCCATCAGTTGTTATCTCAAATGGTCTACCTGAAGAGTGCTTGGACCTAAGATTGTCATTTGGTTCTAGATTGCGTAGTGACAAACTTAGATGCTTCCTAACGCTATTCCGTAACAGGGTAGTAATAAGGGTTGTTTTTAGGTGTGTTATGAAACATGTCTTGTGATGTGAGCAGTCAAGATGGAATTTACCCCTCCTAATAATGAGAGACACATCTCTGGGCCCCTCATTATATTGGATTGGAAAATTACATGGCAATGCCACTACAACTAAAGAGTTAGTCATGATTTGAATCTGATACTTGTTCGAGTGAAAATGTCAAGCTATCCAACAAGGGTGGCATGAATCTTGCCTTGAGCTTGACTGATGTCGTGTGGTAAAGGGACTAGTTCTTGTGTATATCAAAGGTTTAGTGAAAATTGATTTTGTTCACTTTCAGGGGTCAATATGTGCTGCTAGGTACCACTATTGATTAGTGAGTCGGAAAGGTTTTTGTTAAATAGTCATTGGTGTATGAACCTATCGGGTCACACAATTAAGAGGATGTATTGAAAATATGCAAAGAATTGGTTCTTGTGCAAGTGGGAGATTGAAGGAAGTATGCCCAAGAAAATTCCGGTTGGATTGGACGTTCCGATTTTGAATCAGAAGTTCCGATTATTTTCTGAATTAAAAATAGAGAGCTTAATTCAGAAGTTCCGATATGGTATCGGAAGTTCTAATACTTTCTAATTAGAGACAAAGAGTTGAAACCAGAAGTTCCGATTTGGAATCGAGAAAATTGTACTAATCGGATGTTCCGATATGTGTATCAGAAGTTCCGAGGTGGGCAAAAATATATTGGATCTGTTACGATATCGTAGTGGATTAAGATACCAAAAATATACCCCATCGGATGTTCCGATCCACGATCGGAAGTCCCGTCATGGGTAAAATAGATTGGATCTTTTAGTGCACAAATCGGTTGTAACTGATTTGTTGGTTTCGAAATGCTAATGACCAAGGGCTCTCAGTCCTATATAAAGATAGGGGCTGGAGGTCTTGGACAATAAGCAATTGCAAGTTTACACCTAGCCACCAAGAACTCCTCTCCTCCCTTTCTTGATCTCGAAAGTTGAGATTGAGAATCTCCCATTCTCACGTGCGGTGCTAGCATGCCATCATGGGAAGTACTACATCCTTATACGTGTGGATATTGTGGACGCGTTGCTCCAATAGCGATGCTCGGGGACTTCATCACGTGAACAACTACGTCGTCTTCACTGATTGGATTGGCGACGAATGGCTGGGACGAAGCGAGGACAGGTAAGGATGAACTTCCTCAACATCTTCTTCCGCTGCACCTAGCGCGCCTTCTGCTAGATGGTACCAATCTATTATCTCACACGTTCTTGCTTCTTGGGCTTTGCAGTGAATTTTTGAAATTTCTGGCTAGTGTAGCTTCCCCTTTCCCCAACAAGGAGGATGGCTATCTTTTATATAAGGGGAGGAGGAAAAGATAAGAACATCTGAGGAGAGTCCAGAGGTTGCACGAGAGGAGTATTCTAGAGATCTCAAAGAAACGGTTCGACCGGGTCCATTGAGAGGCACAAGCAGGGAGCAGCCGGGCTGGGGGCGATGATGGGCAGGCGTAGGTTGAGCAGGGGCATGTAGTAGATTGGGCCATGGAGGCACGGGCTACGGTGGGGCACGTGCTCAGACAGAGGGGAGGTCCCAGGGAGGACGAGAGGGAGAAAGAGGAGGAGGAACAAGAAAATGGGGAGGAGGAAGAAGATGGGTGCAGGCTGCACACAGGAGGAAGCGTGCAGCTAGGGAAGGAAAAAGAGCAAAGAGAGAAAAGGAAAAGGAGGAAAGAGAAAAGGGAAAATAAAGAAAATAAAAGAGGAAAAAATAAAAATAATTTCCAGAAAGTTCAAATTTGGATTTTTGAGAAAAAGAGAAGTGTTTTTGGAAAGTTTGGAATTTATACAAATTTAGAAATTTTGGATTTCAAAGAAATAATGCGTGAATATTTTAAGGAATATTCGATGATTTCAAAAATTGAGAAATTTCATATTCACGTCGAAATTAGAAATTCCGAACATGAATACAAAATCGCAGAATTGAATTTATTTTGGGAATTCAAATATAGAAAATATTTCAAAAAGTATTTTTCATGGAATTCACACCACACCGTCAAAAGGGGAGTTTAACTTCGCGAACAAAAATATAATATTGATTCCTCCGGATTTTCGACGGGAAAAGAGAGAGAGATATTGTTGAGGATGAAGATTTCAACTCGACTGGAAAGAAAAAAAGAATTTAATTTCTTTTTAGTTAAAGTTATTTATTGAAATATTATGGATTACTATTCTAGTTAAAAAATCCATAATTAAAACAAAACCTAAATTGATTTGAGGTGGGAGAAATTTACTAGAAATTCCTCTAGCCGAATTTGACTTTGTTTTACATTATTTTTAGTTGAAATGATTTATCATATATTTTATTCACATAACATTCTTATTGAACCTATTTTATTAATTAATGCTTTATTTTTGAAATAAAATAATATTGATTATATTTTAATTAATTCCTTTTTACCAAAAATTCTAGAAAATTCTTAGGACGCAATTGACCGATGAACAAATGGCGGAGATACAAGACCACATAGAAAATTACAAGAAATTGTATCTCGTGGCCTTCGGCATGACTCGAGCTGGTCCTGTCTAGAGGAACAAATTTCCGAAGCGATCCATGCCTGGGGAAATCATCTAGTAGGCCGAGAGTCCGCGAATCAGTTTTCAAGAAACCATCAAAAACACTCTCCATCACGCCCTCATCAATCAGTTTAAGGTATTGGTTAATACCTTGCACGGGTTGATCAAGAAGACTGTTGATGATACAATTGCTCAGGAGCTAGAGCAAGGTCCGATGTACTTCTTGTTGGGGAAAGGGGAAGCTATGCCAATCGACAATTTCAAAAAATTATGACCCAAAGCCCAAGAATCATGTGCTCGAGAGATTATGAATCAGTACCTTCTAGCACAAGATGCACTAGGTGCAGCGGAAAAAGATGTTGGGGAATCGTGTCCTTGCTTATTGCCGCCTCACTCCGCCTGTTCCTAGATGACTCAATCGACGAAGATGGTGTTGCCCACGTGAAGAAGACGATGAGCGTTGCTATTCGAGCAATTCCTCCACAGAGTGCACCATTATAGGGATGAGATCGCTCCCACGTCGGTGTGCAAGCACCACTCTTGAGAAAAGGGAGAATCCTTAGTCTCAACTCTTAAGACGAAGAAAGGGAGATTAGGAGTTCTTGATATCTAGAGTTTAGATCTGATCTAAACTATTAATAACTTGATATCCAAGACCTCCTCCTCTCTTTATAAAGAGGTGAGAGCCCTAGTCTCAAATAATTTGAGACCCAATAGATCCAATCTATTACGTCCACCTCGGAACTTCCAATCCACATATCGGAACTTCCGATCAGGGCTCTCTGTTCTCAATTTCAGGGATCATCGGAACTTCTGATACCCCTATCGGAACATCCGATCAGTGCAATTTTCCCAATACGCATCAAAACTTTCGGTTTCAACTCTTTGTCTATAAATTAGAAATTATCAGAACTTCCAATACCATATCGGATCTTCCGATTTGAGCTCTCTGTTTCGCAAACAATAAATTATCGCAACTTATGATACCATATCGGAACTTCCGATTTGAGCTCTCTGTTTCACAAACAATAAATTATTGGAACTTCCGATACCATATCGGAACTTCTGATTTGAGCTCTCTGTATCGCAAACAATAAATTATCGGAACTTCTAATACCATATCGGAACTTATGATTTGAGCTCTCTGTTTCCAATTCAGAACATAATCAGAACTTTCGATTCTAAATGGGAACTTCTGATCCAAATGGAATTTTCTTGGGCACTGTTCCTTAAATCTAGCACTTGCACAAGAACCAATTCTTTGCAATTTTCTTAATCCATCACCTTAAGTTTGTGACCCGCTAGGTTCATACACTAACAGTTGTGTTTAGAGCAAAAAATAGCATTAATGGTCAAATTAGGAAAATACTGAAAAATGGTATTTTTGACCGAAAATATGTCAAACCTGGCAACGGCCGGTCTGACCAGCTATGGTAGGCCGGCCCAACTAGCCAGGTCCGGTCAGACCGGACCCATGGGCTCGGTCAGACCGGCTAGGGTCTAGAATATGAATTCGAGGAGGATTCGAGGTATTTTCGCCAAAAACTTATCTCAACAGGGTTTTGGCCGCATCTAACTCTATCTCTAGCTAGGGATAACAAGCCCACCCCCTATAAATATTAGGGGCAAGGCCGATTCAAGGGCCGACTCTCTCAAATCCAAAAAATCCAAAACCCTAGCTTTGAATCGCATTTATTTCCTTTACTTTCTGCATCTTCGTGGGTTCGATTGAAAGCCCTCTGTCTACCGTGTCCATAATCACAGTAACCCTTGCTGGTTCGCTTGTGAACCTCCCGTTAATCCACGTAACGGATTGCTATCCTTTTTAACGGTTTTATTGCCCTACCCGGCAATTCAGCCCTCTGACCGAATTGTGTTTGATCTCTTATTATCTTTGCAGATCAATTGTCTCCCTGAACACCTCTGCAAAGTTTGGAGGCGATCAGAACTCATTTGTTAGGCCGTCTGGGTTCTAACAGATCGGATCTGCCATCGTCGGTCCGATTGGAGGTATAGGGCAAGTCTAACCGGAGCCCCTTCGTCAGGCTGTTGTCAGCAATGGCTGGTCAGATCGAAGGTGCCCAGCCGGTCTGATCGGGATACTCCGCACCGCGCTGAAGCATTTCGCGAGGCACTTTCACCGAAGCCCTACGCACCAAAGCTCGCACACTTCGAAGACTGCCTGACCGGTCCAACAGGGAGGACTTTGCCGGTCCGACCGGCAGGACTTCACCGGTCTGACCAGAAGCCCCTCCGCATGTCCGGTCCGACTGAGGGCATACCTCCGGTCTGACCAAGCCTGAGGCCGAAGGTGCCCTAGGGACCCTTTGGACCAGTATCTGTTGTAACTCCGATTCGGCCTCCGAATTGGCCTATTCCAAGTATTTTTATCATTTTGTTACTGTTTACATTGTTACTAGTACATTTCGGCCAATTGGATTAAAATATCAATTACTTATCTGATTGCCTGGTGACTCCAAATCCCTTGTCACTATCCAGGGTAGTCGGAACGTGACATCGGTATCGTTGCGATACTTTTGGACGTCGAACCGGCCCAAGTGTGGGGGCACATTTCTGCGTCAACACACTTTCTGGCGACTCCGCTGGGGATAACACCAACCATGACTACTACCCCTACATCGGCAGCAGGTACCTCTACTACGTCTACATCCACTACATCGCCGATGAACACTATGGGAGCGCAGACATTGACGACCGCAACATTATAACACCCACCATGGTGGACATATCTGAGGGAGACCGAGCAAAGATCGAAGCAAAAAAGAAGGAACTCGAAGAACTGATGCTTAGAGATTGCATAAAGACGCGCTCGGGCTTCGTCATGCACGACAACCTCAACTTAACCTAGGTACGCCCATCATCACCCCCTTTATCTGCCTCACAAGTCGACCGTAGAATAGCTGCATTTGTTGATCAAGCGGTTAGCGCCTCGCTAGCCAATAAACTAGATCCCGCAGTTGTCTCGCAAGTGGCAGTAGTGTTTAGAAGATTCGGTTTTACTGAGGCCAATTCACCAGCACCAATCACTAGTATTCCGCCATCACAACATATTTATAGTAGAACCGACGGTAATACTAGAAAAACTGTCATATTTCCGGCTACATCATCCACATCTGAAACACATAATTATTCTTATGGCCAGGCCAACCCAGCTTATCAAGTACCATAGCCGCATGCACCCATACTAGCTCTGCCAACGCCACTCGCACTGCACACTCCCGCACTGCAGCATAGGCCAGAGCATGCTGATATACCACCACGCGTCCCACCACCACATGAAAGACGCGCGCAAGCATTAGACCACGACGATATCGAGGAACATACACTACTACAAACCGTCACTATAGTGGTGTTGGGAAAAACCACTATAGTGGTGGGCCATTAGATGCCCGCCACTATAGTTGATGGTGCTGATGGCAGCACCAGCGCCCGCCACTACTATTGGTAAAGTAGTAGCAGTCGATGCTGACGTCATCCCGTACCACCACTATTTTACCAATAGCAGTGACGGGCGCTGGTGCTGCCCGCCACTAAAGTATTGATGACATCACTTGCGACCGCCACTACTATTCTAGCTATAAATGCGCAGCTTCTTCCTCCCCGAGCTCTACCAGAGTTCGCATTTAATTTTTTCCGTACAATGGGAACATGGTTTCTGTGTGTGGGATGAGCACAAGAAAGAGCACTTCAATCTAAGAGCCATGATCTTTTGCACCATAGCTGACAACCCAGGACGCATGTCCCTAACAGGACAGGTTAAAGGAAAGACAGCATGTGCAGTGTGTGTGGACCAGACAGAATCTATGCATCTTCCATCATTCGTTAAGACGATATATATGCGACACCGCAGATTTTTACCAAAAAACCACAAATATCGAAGAAATAGGAACCATTTCGACGGTACAATCGAGCTTGGACAACCTCCACGACATCGAGATGGCAAATTTCTATTCGAAATGGTAAAGAATATCAAAGTTGTTTTCGGAAAGAAGAGGAAGAAATCTGAAAAAAATTTCAAAGGACGCTCCATTTAAAAAGCAGTCAATCTTCTTTAGATATTTGCCCTATTGGAAGGAGTTGGAGATTGGTCATGCTATCGATACAATGCACGTTGAGAAGAATGTCTTCAAAAGCACCATCGGTATTTTGTTAGACATAACGGGCAAATCAAAAGATGGACTCAAAGTACGAAGGGACCTTCAAACTCTCGGAATTAGACCCGAGCTTCACCCACACGAAAGGGCCAATGGAAAATTTTTCCTTCTAGCTGCTAGCTATAACCTCATAATTGATGAGAAAAGATAAATCTGCAGGTGTCTACATGGAATTAGAGTTCCAACAGGATTCTCAACGAATATAAAGAATATTATCTCCGTAGAAGATTTGAGGATGAGCGGCTACAACACTCATGATTGTCATGTTATGCTTGGGCTATTCCTCGCCATCGCAGTAAGAGGAATCAAACATTCATTTCTGAAGATGGTGATAACATGCATGTGTGACTTCTTCAATGTCATATCAAAGAAGGTGATCGACACTGAAGAGTTAAATGAATTACGCAAACAACTGAGGGAGACTATGTGTCAGCTTGAGATGTTCTTTCCTACTTCATATTTTGATATTATGGAGCACTATGTGATATATATAGCAGACCAAATCTTTGTTCTCGGTCCAATGTACTTGCACAATATGTATGCGTACGAGCGTCTAATGGTTATCTTCAAGGGTTACATATGAAATAATGCTTATCCAGAGGGTTCCATGATAGAGGGGTACACGACTGAGGAAGTCATTGAGTGCTACGCAGATTACATAAGAGATGGAAGACCAATAGGAGTTCTCGTGTCCCGGCACCATGGAAGACTCACCTATAAAGGAACTAAAGGCAGGAAAATCATACGAGACAATAGTTACCAAACAATAAGAGAATCACATTAAAGTGTAATGCATCAGTTGGCGATTATGAGACCATATGTTGAACAACACCCGCAAGAGCTTCATGAAAAGAATGAAGATCGCGAAGAACAATGGATTATGAAAGAACACAAAATTCATTTCACATCATGGCTGAGGGATCTAAACCTTTCGATTGGAGAAACCGACGAAGAGATGATGATAAATAAATTGTCTTACGGTCCATTGAGGATGGTTAAAACATAGCAAGCGTATGACATCAATGGTTTCACATTCTATACCAAAGCAAAGGATCAAAAGAGTTAGCGCCAAAATAGTGGTGTCAGAGGAGAAGTAGAAGATAGCACTGGACAAAAGAATGCTTACTATGGATACATCGAAGAAATATGGGAACTTAACTACGGGAACTCTATAGAAATCCCTGTATTTAAGTGCTAGTGGGTCAGACATCCAGAAGGTGTGGAGGTGGATGATTACGGGTTTACGATAGTTGACCTTAATAAGGTCGCTTATAAAGATGACCCTTGGATACTCGCTCAATCCGTGGCACAAGTATTTTACATACTTGATCCTAAAGATGAGAAAAAATACATCATTGCTATAGGAAAACAAAGAATTGTTGGAGTTGACGGAGTCGAAGACGAAGAAGAATACAATCAGTTTGATGAGGTGCCGTTTTTCGTTGACATATCAAGGATCAATGTGGTTGAAGCAAAACTATCATTTGGCAGTGTGATTCCTTATCTACGCACCAATGGCGATGGAAAATTAGTGCAAGGCTAGATCATTTATGTTTAGCGTGCGTATTTGTAAAATCAATTATGTCATTTATTGTTAAAACATGTTCAAGATCAAACGAGGATTTAATTAAACATCAATAGAAAAGTTTTTAAAATTTTTAATGTTTGGGGAAAACAACAAGGTTCAAATCTCAAACCGCCTGCTGGCAGCGAGGTTCGAACCTCGAACCGCATGGCCCGAAGTGAGCCCCCAGCACCACTGCGCTACTAAGTGTTTCTCGATATTGTAGAAAGTGTATTATATGCTAGATATATAATACCTACCTCTATTAGTAGTGGCGGGCTGGGGACATCATCGCCCGCCACTACTAAGAGAAAATAGCAGTAACGGGCAGGATGACGTCAGCATGCCCGCCACTGCTAATACACCTATATATACTTTCCACTCCCGCCGTCCAAAAAACCTAGTTTCATTTTCTAAACCCTAAACTCCCGTGTCGCCCCGCTCCTCCCGTCGCCGCCGTCCAGGAGCACGTCGCCGCCGCCCTCCGCCCGTCGCCGCCGTCCTCCGAGCCCGTCGGCGCCGCCCGTCGCCGCAGGTCAGTAAATGATTATTAACCTATCTTTGTCTTATTTTAATCGAGCTTAGGGTTAAAATGATTTCTAATTGTTATATTAATTTATGCATGGTAATATAATTTAGTATAATATTACTAGTAGAATACACTATAACAATAATCTTTTTTAATGTACTATAAAAAATTTCTGAGAAAAAAATTTCCACTATAAAAATAATGTTTTTTAATGTACTATAATATTACTAGCTTAGGGTTTTTTAATGTTATATCAATGTGACAAAAAAATTGCAGATGCATATATGTTGCCATATATTCACGAGATTAATTAACCAAAGTATATATGTTGCCCACAAATTTCCCACTAGCCATTCCCGACCCCCAACCTCGACGACATCGCCCTCCTCGTCGGTTCACGATGGCTCCTCCTAAGATTGAACCAAACAGTGGATCCTCAGACTCTACATCAAGTGGCGTGTGTGAGGTTTGCAAATGCGGTAAACTTAAGGTACATGGTATAGTTTGCAGTTGTTTGGCGAAGAAAGTGATTCTCATAATGGACTCCGACTCGGAGGACGACTCGCGATCGCCGCAACCAGATAGGGTAAGTGTTGGCAGACGGAAGAATGATGAGACAACCGGTGGCAGAGGAAAACATGCCGAGGCTAGCGGTGGAAAAGGGAAGCATGTAGAGCAATGCGGCAGCAAGAGGAGGAAGGAGGCAAGATCCTCTTTTTATGCAAATTTTATATTTTTATCAGCCAATTCAATCATTGATAAGTTGTTCTCACTATCGCCGCCGCGTGTATTTTTTTGTTCAGGAACATGGAGAGCAGTTCAGACTGCCTGATGATGCCTAGTTGGTTGAGGATTGGCAAGTTGAGGCTTTTAATCTGTTTAACCAGAAATAGGTTGGGTTTGTGCCGAGGAAGAAGAAGAAGCTCCAAACCATATCTTTCTTCTGGGTTTTTTCCAATAGTGCATTTTGATGTGTAAGCTGGTTTCCCCAGCCTGGACTTGTGTTTGTTTACTTGCTTTCAAATAAACGTGATGTGTCAAGCGAGCCCCCGCACCACCGCGCTACAAAGTCTCGATTATATCGTAACAACATGACAAGTCTTGTCTTTTTAGACTTTATTTGATTTTTTGAGGATTAAAAAACTATAAAGATACATGTCTAACTTATTTAACTTATTTTGACTTTGATCATAAAAACACACTTAGTGAAATAAAAAGCAGTAAAGTGAGAAAGAAAAATACCAATTTTTTTAATACATGTCTAACGTAAACCAAGGCAGAGAATGCCATTTTTTAAAAATTTATAAGTTACGATGTATTTTTATTGTTAAAAAAATTCAAGTTCAAACGAAGATTTGAACATCAATAAAAAACATGCTGAGAATTTGAAAAGAAATCAAAAAATAGTTTGGGGCCAACAACAAGGTTCAAACCTCAAACCGACTACCGGCAGCGAGATTCGAACCTCAAACCGCATGGCACCAAAGCAACCCCCCACACCACCGCGCTACCAAGTGTTTCTCAACATTATAGGAAGTGTATTATATACTAGATAATCCCTACTACCCATATTAGTATTGGCGGGCACGTGTCATCAGTGGCGGGCATGTTGACGTCATCGGCCCGCCACCACTAAGTCGAGAGACGTACACTGTGGCAGAAAAATACCAACTTTTTAAATTTGATAAGTTATAATGTATTTTTATTGTTAAAAAAATTCAAGTTCAAACGAGGATTTAAACATAAATAAAAAAGTGCAAAAAATTTAAAAAAGTACAAAACAGAAAAAAATGTTGTTTTGGCGCCAGCAGCAAGGTTCGAACCTCGAACCGCATGGCACCAAAGCACCCCCGCACCACTGCACTAAAAAGTCTTTCTCGACAATGTGTGCATTTAAATACCAATTTCTGTTAATGAAAAATACCAATTTTTGCAATTAGAATATTGTTGTTGTATTTTTATTGTACAAAAAGTTTCAAGTTCAATGGAAGAATCAACTATAGGTTTTGCTTTCAAACCCAAGTCATCATTTCATCTCTAAACCCTAATTCGTCCCCGGAGAATCTTAGGTTTCTTAACGCCCTACATGATTATTTTCTCGAAACAATTTTATTTTTTATGACAACATCTATGGATCGATCATATCATAACAACATGACAAGTCTCATCTTTTTTAGACTTTATTTTATTTTTTGAGGATTAAAAAACTATAAAAATACAAGTTGTCGATCGAGTGTTGTGGAAACCTACATTTTTTATGATGGTTTTAAATTTATTGGATAATAACTAATTATAGAGTCAAAAACATGAATATGGTTTTTCTATAAATTTTGGTGAATTATTTCATGTCTTGTAGTTCAAATTGAACTTATTTTGACTTTGATCATAAAAACACACTTAATGAAATAAAAACAGTAAACTAAGGAACAAAAATACCAATTTTTGCAATTAGAATATTGGTGTTGTATTTTTATTGTACAAAAAGTTTCAAGTTCAATGTAAGAATCAACTATAGGTTTTGCTTTCAAACCCGAGTCATCATTTCATCTCTAAACCATAATTCATCCCCGAAAAATCTTAGGTTTCTTAACGCCCTACATGATTATTTTCTCGAAACAATTTTATTTTTTATGACAACATCTATGGATCGATCATATCATAACAACATGACAAGTCTCATCTTTTTTAGACTTTATTTTATTTTTTGAGGATTAAAAAACTATAAAAATACAAGTTGTCGATCGAGTGTTGTGGAAACCTATATTTTTATGATGATTTTAAATTTATTGGATAATAACTAATTATAGAGTCAAAAACATGAATATGGTTTTTCTATAAATTTTGGTGAATTATTTCATGTCTTGTAGTTCAAATTGAACTTATTTTGACTTTGATCATAAAAACACACTTAATGAAATAAAAACAGTAAACTGAGGAAGAAAAATACCAATTTTTGCAATTAGAATATTGGTGTTGTATTTTTATTGTACAAAAAGTTTCAATTTCAAAGGAAGAATAAACTATAGATTTTGCTTTCAAACCTTAGTCATTTCATCTCTAAACCCTAATGCATCCCCGGAGAATCTCATGTTTCTTAATAAAATAAAAAAAGTAAAGTGAGGCAAAAAAATACCAACTTTTTAAATTTGATAAGTTATGATGTATTTTTATTGTTAATAAAATTCAAGTTCAAACGAGGATTTAAAAATAAATAAAAAAGTGCTGAAAATTTAAAAAAGTACAAACCAGAAAAAAATGTTGTTTTGGCACCAGCAGCAAGGTTCGAACCTCAAACCGCCTCCCGACAGCAAGGTTCGAACCTCGAACCGCATGGCACCAGAGCACCCCCCGATACACTGCGCTACAATGTATTTCTCGGCTATGTGTGCATTGTATGCTTGATAATCCCTACCTCTACGTGGACTTTTTTGCATTTAAATACCAATTTCTGTTAATGAAAAATACCAATTTTTGCAATTAGAATATTGGTGTTGTATTTTTATTGTACAAAAAGTTTCAAGCTCAATGGAAGAATCAACTATAGGTTTTGCTTTCAAACCAGAGTCATCATTTCATCTCTAAACCCTAATTCATCCCCGGAGAATCTTAGGTTTCTTAACGCCCTACATGATTATTTTCTCGAAACAATTTTATTTTTTATGACAACATTTATGGATCGATCATATCATAACAACATGACAAGTCTCATCTTTTTTAGACTTTATTTTATTTTTTGAGGATTAAAAAACTATAAAAATACAAGTTGTCGATCGAGTGTTGTGGAAACCTACATTTTTTATGATGGTTTTAAATTTATTGGATAATAACTAATTATAGAGTCAAAAACATGAATATGATTTTTCTATAAATTTTGGTGAATTATTTCATGTCTTGTAGTTCAAATTGAAATTATTTTGACTTTGATCATAAAAACACACTTAATGAAATAAAAACAGTTTACTAAGGAAGAAAAATACCAATTTTTTCAATTAGAATATTGGTGTTGTATTTTTATTGTACAAAAAGTTTCAATTTCAAAAGAATAATAAACTATAGATTTTGCTTTCAAACCTCAGTCGTTTCATCTCTAAACCCTAATGCATCCCCGAAGAATCTCAGGTTTCTTAATAAAATAAAATAAAGTAAAGTGAGGCAGAAAAATACAAATTTTTTAAATTTGATAAGTTATGATGTATTTTTATTGTTAAAAAAATTCAAGTTCAAACGAGGTGTTGGGGGAAAATATTCCATCTTCGGGGTTTCGCAGTAACAGGACAAAGGCAGGTGATTGATTCAAAGGTTTCCAGCATATAACTCCGGGAATACAGTTGATTAAGTTCGAAGTATGGAGGCGTGCTCTAGTTCGGAGTATATCTTCGAACTTGGACCTTCCCGAGGGTTTCCTTGCCAGCTAAGATGGAAGACTTATCTTCTTTCTCATTAGATTAGTCTTTTATCATTTTAGCCCTAATAAGGGTACCGAATAGTTTCCACTATGTCGGTTGTAATAGAGGGGTAAAAAGGTCTTTTCCTTAATGTTTGGGCATATAAATACCCCCCGTTTTACACTGTAATGAGGACCGAATACAAGTTATTCATTATATACATCTTCGAACTGTTTTAAGCTATTATCCTTTCGGAGGCTTGAAATAGTTTACTTCGCAAACACTTCGTTTGTTAGTTTCTAACCTTTAGAAACCTGTTAGCGTAATATTTTACGCCAACAGTTGGCGCCGTCCGTGGGGAACCTAGTCCAAAAAACTTCGTTCTCTACCAAGTTCTCAAACCATGCCTCCCAAGCGGAGTGCAGGTGGTAGTCCTGTTCGGAGGTCTCCTCGGACCTCCGTAGCAAGATCTTCAAACACAGTTGAGGTCAGAGGGCCTTCGATGTTTCCTCCACCTCAAACTCCGGAAGGGATTCCCCTTCCTCGAGCATACGGAGTTCCTCCGCCAACTCCATCTATACTTCGGCCAGCCGGAGTCCCTCTTCCACCTCAAGTTCCACTTCGAACTGATGCCTACAGTTCTCAAGACCCGGAATATCCTTCCGGAGGAGATGAAGATGGTCTTGGTGATATGGCCGCTCAAATGGCCAGTCTATAAGCTGAAGTAGCAAGGTGGTGGAAATAAGCCGCAGATAGGCTTCGTTCTCAGGCCACCCCAGTCATCCCCGAAGTGCCCGAAGACGACAAACTTCCTTATCCCGAAGCCCCGGAGAACGCTTCCTTCGACACCGAGTCTCCGCTGAATCCTGAGTTGCAGAAAGTGCGCTTCGACCCTAAGTTCAAAACTTCGAAGCTTTGCAAGTATTCCGGAGATGAAGATCCTGGAGAGTTCGCCCGTTCTTATGCATTAGCAATTGAAGCCAGCGGAGGAGTGCGAGACACTATGGCCAAATGTTTTCCCCTAGCTCTCCAAGGAGTGGCATTGCGGTGGTTCTGGTCTATGAAGCCAGGATCAATCAGTTCATGGGGGCAGTTGAGGAAGAAGTTCGTGAGAAACATTCAGGGCTACCTTCGTACCCCCAATGTCAACAGGAAGCCTTTTCTAGGTGAAGCAGCTCTCCGGAGAGACTTTAAGATAGTATTTCAAGCGCTTCGCTCTTACGAAGTCACAAATTCGAGGGTTAACTACATCTTCTGTGGTTGACGTAGCTCGAGAGGGAGTTATTCATGTAGGCCTTCTTGATAAACTTCACAGGAAAAAGATATCTTCTGTTTCTCAGTTGATGTCTTATTTCGAAGAGTATGCAAGGTCAGAAGAAGGATGGCTTCGGAGAACTGCTGCAACTCCGTCGATACTACAAGAAGTTAAGTTGGAAGTGAAAACTTCAACACAGCCGCAAGGGCCTAGCTTCGAAGCTCAGCACGACAGGCGTCGGGGGCAAAAGCATACTTGTTCAGAAGTTTTGAACATTGCACCCCCGCAGAAGTTTGCCCAAAGAGCTCCGCAGCCTTCAGGAAGCAAGACCAGCTGCTGGAGGCCGCCAGGGAAACCGGCTGGCAAAGCCCAGGCCTTTTTTTTGCTGTATCCATGGTGAAAATCGGAGCCACACAACTGATGCGTGCAAATCTATACTTGCCTTGAGAGGAGAATAATTGGATAGAACTTCGGGTCGAGGCACTACTGACCGAGTTCCGACTGAAGTGTGTCCAGAGCCTGTCCAGGCTGTGGCACGAATAGAGAACTTCGACCCTACAAGACGGCCTCCGGTGGTCAATGTTATGCCACCTCCGAAGCAAGAAGAGGGGCAAGATCGAGTGAAAAGAGTAGTCCTCCCCATCTCCGGAGGAGGGACCCTCGGAAGTATGTCGAAGAGGCAGAGAAGAGAATATGTTAGAGAAGTGGGCCATATTGGAACCTCTTCGTCTGCAGCTGCTATGCCCAAATGGTCCCATGTGCCAATATCTTTTTCCACAGATGATGCAGCTGGTATAAATTTTCCACATGCAGACCCACTCATCATCACTTCCGACATAGCAAGAACTGAGGTTCGAAGAGTGCTAATTGACGGAGGGAGTTCGACAGATATTATTTTTGTCCAATCTTTTGATCAACTTTGCATCTCTAGAAAGCATCTCCTCCCACCAGGATCCCCTCTTGATGCCCTCGGCCGAATTGGCCTAGAAGTTACATTCGGAGAGGGGCCACTGGCTAGGACAGAAGAAGTAATTTTTGATGTTGTGGATGCTCCATATGCATACAATATCATCTTCGGAAGGGGCATGCTGAATCAATTCGGAGCTGTGGCGCATCATAATTACCTGTGTATGAAGATGCCCACACAGGCGGGAGTGCTCACCGTTTTCGGAGATCAGGCCACTGCGCGAAGAGCGGAGTATTGTAATGGCCCTCCTCTTGACCCGAGACAGGTGAACAGCGTACAAGATAACCCAGGAGAATTCCTCTGCTCCTGACGAATCTTCGAAAAAATCCTTCCCAAGGCCAAGCCCCGAAGGAGAAATTGCAACGAAGGTTATTATCAAAGATGGCAAGGAATATTCATTTCAATTTGGCAAAGACTTGCCTCCAGAAGTCGCTACTTCGTTAGAAAAAGTAGTTGAGGAGAATTTAGATGTCTTTGCTTGGTCTGACAAAGACATCACTGAAGTCAGTAGGGATATTATTGAACACAATTTACTTGTGAATCCAAAGGCTTGGCCTGTCCGACAAGGAGTCCAGAAGTTATCCACAGAGAGAGCTATCCTTGCCAAAGACGAAGTGGAAAAGCTGCTGAAGCCTGGGATTATCAGAGAAGTGGCTCATACGGAGTGGTTAGCCAACCCAGTCTTCGTTAGGAAGAAATATTCCGAGAAGTGGCGCATGTGTATTGATTTTACATCTCTAAATAAATCATGCCCCCGCGACCCCTACCCCATGCCCCGAATTGATCAATTGGTTGACTCTACTGCCGTTTCGGAGTTGTTAAGCTTCCTCGACGCGTACTCTGGCTATCATCAAATCTGGCTAAAGCGCGAAGATGAAATCAAGACAAGCTTTGTAACTCCTTCGGGAGTCTTCTGTTATGTAAGAATGCCCTTTTGTTTAAGAAATGCCGGGGCTACTTTTTCGAGGTTAATTGCTAAGGCTCTAGGTCATCAATTAGGTCGCAATGTAGAGGCCTATATGGATGATATTGTAATAAAGAGTGCTTTAAAGCACCAACATAGCCTAGACTTAGCAGAAACATTCAATAGCCTTCGGGCATGTGGGATCCGTCTCAACCCCGAAAAATGTATCTTCGGGGCGCAGGCTAGAAAACTGTTAGGGTATCTAGTTTCAAGCAGAGGGATCGAAGCTAGCCCCACTCAGATAACTGCGTTGCAAAGGATGGCTCCCCCAGAGAATTTAAAGCAAGTGCAAAAGCTGACTGGTCGTCTTGCAGCACTTAGCAAGTTTTTGGCAAGGTCTGCGGAGAGAAGTTTGCCCATCTTTAAAGCATTGAAAGGGTCCAAAGATTTTGCATGGACACCGGAGTGTCAAAAGAGCTTCGAAGATATTAAGAATTATCTCAGTAACCTTCCTACACTCACGACGCCTATTTTGGACGAAACCCTACTCCTCTACCTTGCAGTTACTGGCTCTGCTGTCAGTGCAGTCCTTGTCAGGGAGGTTGATTTCAACGGGAAGTTGGTACAGAATCCAGTTTATTTTGTGTCCGAATCATTGTCTGGAGCAAAAACAAGATATTCCGAGCTAGAGAAATTCAGTTATGCTCTGATAATGGCTTCGAGAAAGCTAAGGCATTATTTTTTGGCACATAATGTAATTGTACCAACTTCATATCCTTTGGGAGATATGCTCTGAACTAAGGATTCTACAGGAAGAATTGGGAAGTGGCTGTTGAGTTAGCACCCTTCGGCATATCCTTTGTGGCAAGAACAACAATTAAGTCGCAAGTGTTGGCGGACTTCGTGGCAGAATGGACTCCCCCTGCAGCATGGGCTCCAGAAAAGCCAAGTGAAGGGATTTGGACTATTTATTCTGATGGAGCTTTCCAAGCATCCGGAGCAGGTGTCGGAGCCGTGATAATTTCGCCTTCAAGGCAAAAGGCAATGTACTCCGCAAGACTCAACTTTAAGTCTACCAATAATACAGCGGAGTATGAGGGAATTTTATTGGGACTTCGAAAGGCACGTGCTCTAGGGGCTACAAGAGTTGTTATTAAGACAGATTCTCAGATTGTAGCAGGGCATGTAGACAAGAGCTTTCAAGTTCGGCATCCACAGCTTGTAAAATAATTGGAAGAAATCCGTAAGATTGAAGCAGCATTTAAAGGGATTTTCATTCGGAGTATACCTAGAGCAGAAAATGCGCAAGCTGACATCTTAGCAAAAGCTACAGCCGGAGCTATGGACATACCAGAAGAAGCTTTTTACGAAGAACTCAGTACACCTTCAGTGCAACAAATCCCTGCTGCGGAAGTCCTTTGCATTCCAAGTACAGATTGGCGAAGTTCAGTTATGGAATTGTTGCAAGGAGAAGCAAATATGTCTGAAGGGCCACAACTTTCGAGGTTAAAACTCAGAATTCGGAATTACCATTTAATCAACGGTATTTTATACAAGGCCAGAGTATGTTCCCCTTTGCTCCGATGTATATCTCAAGCTGAAGGTCAAGAAATTCTTCGAGAAATTCACGAAGGCCTTTGTGGTAGCCATTTAGCCCCTCGAGCTTTGGCAGGAAAAATACTTCGCCAGGGGCTTTATTGGCCTACAATAGTAGCTGATGCGGAGAGCTTAGTCCGCACTTGCCAAGGATGTCAGTGGATGGGACGAAGAAGTCATCGCCCAACAACTACTCTTCAAGTCATTGCTCCAGTATGGCCCATGGCCAGATGGGGCATGGATCTTATTGGTCCCTTCCCAGTAGCAAAAGGAAATTTGAAGTTCGCAGTGGTAGCAATCGAATACTTTTCAAAGTGGGTCAAAGCAGAGCCCCTAACATCTATCACTTCGAATAATGTCCAAAAATTTTTCTGGAAGAATATTATATGCCGGTTCGGAGTGCCTCGGCAGCTGACAGTGGATAATGGAACACAGTTTGATGCAGAACCCTTTAGGAAATTTTGTGAAGACCTAGGCATCCAACTATGTTTTGCTGCAGTAAGACATCCTCAATCTAATGGAGCCGTTGAAAGAGCCAATGGTAATATCTTGTCAGGGCTGAATCGAAGAATAGGGGGATTGGCAAAAGGATTATGGACCGAAGAGATCCCAAAGATCCTATGATCCATCCGGACAACTCAGACAAGGTCTACCGGCTTCACTCCTATTAGACTATTATTCGGAGATGAAGCTATGACACAGATGGAGCTTAAAGGAGAATCCCTTCGCAGCACTAAACCGGAAATAGAAGCAGAAAGACAAACTTCGCTTGATTTAATAGAAGAGACAAGACTTCGAGCTGTTGCAAATTTGTCAAAGTATCAGCAGCAGACGAAGACTTGGTTCGACCCGAAGGTCAAGATTAATGAACTTAGGCCGGGTCATCTCGTTTTGCGAAGTATCATAGCGCCAAGGAAATTATGAAATAAGTGGGAAGGTCCATACATAATTGTTCGCTCAGGGCGTCCTGGTTCTTTCAAGTTAGCTAATTTAGAAGGTGAACAGTTAGCGCATACATGGCATGCGGAGCACCTAAAGCGATATTTCGCATAGGGGCTCCTTGTAATCATTTGTAAACACCTTTCAAATAAATAAAGTATATGGTTCAGATAATGCCTACCCCTCATAAACTTCCCACTTCTAAGTGGACGCACTGGAATAGCGGAGTTGACCGAGAGGGAAGTGTCATTAAGTTGAATCATATTTTTCGGACTTCAGACCACTGGTCCGAAGTTTTCGACGAGGTGGGAAAGCCACCAAAGAATGCGGAGTCCAAGCCACCGGCTTGAATACATCCGTAAAAGAGTCAAAGGAGACCAAAGAATGCGGAGTCCAAGCCACCGACTTGAAGACATCCGTAAAAAGAGTCCAAGGAGACCAAAGAATGCGGAGTCCAAGCCACCGGCTTGAAGACATCCGTAAAAAGAGTCCAAGGAGACCACTGCGAATTCCAAACCACCGGTTTGATAGAATTCGCAAAAAGAGCCGAAGGAGGCTAAAACAAACAGAGTTTGAGCTCATGAGCTTCGAATATCTGTGGAAAAAGTCCAAAGTGACCAATCATTTGGGACACTCAAGAGTCCGAAAAGTTGTCCAAAGTGATTTCTTCCAAAACATAAGGTACTAAGTTACCAATCTTCAGACTTCAAGTAGTCGAAGACATTTTATAAGATTTTAATCAATCTTTAAATTGCTGAGGGGCTCCGAGCCACCAAAATTGTACTCCTAAGTTTTTCTTTGCGCCTAACCATCTTTGAATATAGTTCGAAGTTGCTTACGCCCAAAGAGGGGCTGGGAAATAGGGAGACAATTTTAAATCAATATTTATTATTCGAACAAATTATGATTACATCTTGAAAAATCGGTATCTATACCGAGAAGGAATCGAAGACCCCTTCGATCTCTAGAGCTAAGGTTGGAACGACTAGTTCCAGAGCCGGGAGTTCTAACAACTTTGCGTTTAACTCTGCCCAAGTTCGAAGTCGTTCGGGGCTCCTTTCCCAGCTTCCAAGTTCTTCAAGTTTTTTGCCCTGAGCTTCATCTTCATCTTTGAACCATGCAATGTCTTCGGAAGATTAAGTTTCCAAGTTAACTCCTTTTTCTTCCTCTTTAATATAAGATAGTATATCCTTGCTTACTTCGGGCGTAATTGCACCGGAGCTATCTCGAGGAACTAAAAATTGAGGGCGCTTGTGAAGTTTTAAAAGATTGAAGGTAGCCCATAATAGGCGGAGTTCTTCGTTAACATTTAATACTTCGACATCTTCCATATGAGGTGAAGCCTAAAAGCATGATAAGCAAATTTTCATTCATAAATGTACAAAAGCATGATTCTTTACATATTCAGGGTCCTAAGGTAAATCTAGACCTGTGGGTTTGGCGGAGGCAGGCTGCTCGAAGCTTGCAACCGAGCTTGCTTTTGGCGTTGCCCTTCATCAATCCAAGCCTTGATCGCAGTACGACCTTTGGCTCTCCATGAAGCTTGGAAGGCCTGCCAAGCAGCGGCTACGTCTTCTGAAGGATTGAGAAGCTGGTTTTCGTCGAAGCTAATGGGAGTCGCCTCTGCGTTCGGAGTTATCGTTATTCCCAGATCTTCGTAGTAGCGATGTATGCCGATAGCAGCCACTTGTCCGGAGAGTTCTCCGTATCGAATGCCTGTCGTCTTCATCGTCTTCGCAGCTCCTTGGATAATTTTTAACCACCGAAGCAAGGGGACGTTGTCATTTGAAGGAAGTGTCCTAGTAGTACCGAAGTACTCTAGAATACCTAGAAGTTGGTTCATGACCTCCGCAGCTACCTTCTCCGACTTCAGCTTGTCTTCAAGTAAAGCGTCCTTCGCTGAAGTCAGCTCCTCTACCACAGCGGAGAGCCTAGCTGCCTCCGTAGCTAGAGAGTTTTTCTGGGTAAGTAGGTTGCTAGCCTCCTCTGCACCTTTAGCTTTTTCCTCTTGGAGCTTGACAAGTTCAGCCCCCGCCATAGCATGCTCCACCCGCATCTTTTATATTTCCGCCTGAAGCACAATTTGTTCTGCTTCGAGCTCCTTATTCGTAGTTTCCAAGCTTTGTCTGGCCCTCCGCTCTGCCGAGACCATGTCGTCTAATTGGGAAACTCAACCTTCGGAAATGTTAAGATTTCTCTGAAGAGTGGTAATTTCCTCTCGAAGGCGGAGGCTTCCGCGTTCATTTGAAATTTTCGCAGCTCGGGCCAAAACTATTTGCTGCAAAGAGAAAAAAACCAAGGTGAGAAATTATTTGTATATAAGATTAATGTTGTTTTGTAGATACTTCGTACCTGGTATGATGCACGCTCCATAGCAGTGTTAAGCTCTGAACCCTCAGTCTCGCACAAGATGTCTACCAAGTCTGTCTCCCCGACTTCGTGGCTAGCTCGGTCCAAAGGCTCGAGCAAAGTCTGAAGTCCGGTTCTTCGCTCCAAGAAAGGAGCTAGAAGAGGGAGCATAGACAAGGCCCTCTGGTCATCTTCGTTCGGCGAGGGGCCAGAGCGCTGGGCCATATCTTTTGGATCTTCGGCAGACTGACCCCCCTCTGTAGATTGGCTTCCGTCTGTTGATTCAGACGGAGTTGATCCTGAGCTCGGAGCAGGGGGGGGTTCATCTTGCCTTTACCTTTTCTAGGTCCCATTTGAGCGACTTCTGGAATTGGCTCCAGAGTGGCCGAAGTCCCAGGATTGGTATCTTCGGGAAGTCCCTCTTCCATAGAAGCAGATCCTGTTGAAGCAAAGGTATTATACATTGTATAATTTCGCAGGAAAAAAGAACAAAAGAATTATGTGAAGTTTACCTCCGAAGTCTTGTCGACGGGTGAGCATCGGACTGCTTGGCGGGTTGAAGGCTACTCCAAAGTCTTCGTTGGAGTTAGAATTCACAGTTAAATCTTTGACTGTTAGAGCCTCTTCAGGAGCGGTCGTCGTTGCTTCACCTGGAATCGAAGTTGATTCTATAGCAACTTCGACTCCACCTTCGTCCATAGGGGCTTCATCTCGCGTTAAGTCTTCTTGAGCAACCGAAGTCCCCACTTGCCCAAGGTTTCCTTGAGACTCCGGCACCTCGCAGCATCATCAATGTTTACATCTGTTTGGGCTGCATCCTTGTCAATCAAGTCAACAAGCATCCTACCTTCATCCTCCGAGGAATCGGAGAACGAAGCTATTGGGCTTGGAGGCGCCGCAGTTTTTGGCTTTCGGGCTACCTTCTTCGATGGAGTCTTGGCAGAGGTCGAGGCTCCAACTTCGGCTTTCCTTTTCTTAGGCCCTTGCTCCGAAGGCACCCAATCCAAAAGATGAGGCGGAACAACTTCGAGTAGCCCCCATACTCGGTTGGACCGCTCCCAAGTACCTACCAATTTAATTCTCCATTCTTTCTCAGCTGGAGTCGGGACTCCCAGAATTTTCTCCGAAGCTCGTACAATCTGCTCCGAAGTAATAGGAGCTGAAGAAGCTGAAAGATGAGTTAACGTTGGTTATTTCTTCGAATAAATATACATGACATATGTTGTTTTTGAAGTTACCTGTAGGGCTCGAGCTCGAAGAAATCTTGCGGAGGCCACCCTCCGGATCATCCTCGAAGGTGATTGGCCAGTTGGCCATCAGAGGGGGATTTGGAGTCCGATGAACTCCTCTGCCAGATCCCTCATACTCAGGTGATGGCTAATCCGCTGAAGTAAGCTCAGGCGAGCTTCAAGCTGGCCTGGAATCAGATGAACAAGAGCTTCCCTCTGGAAGTTTATGTCCCGAAGAGGTCTAGCTAGGCGACTCCCTGCCCCAACTTCGGCATAAAACCATCGGAGGATCCAATCAGTGTACCACCTGGCATTGATGGCCTTGGCTGGAAATCGAAGAGCGTACTCGTCTCAAAGCCGGAAGTTAATATTTCCGAAGGCCACCACCATCTTCTCACCTCCGGGGCCTACGAAGGTCTTGGGCTGGCATGAAGCTCGATGTAAAGCTGCGAAGATTTCTGCTCTGCCTTCACATCCTTTGGCTCGCAATGCCCACTCGAAGATGGAGAGGCGTGCTATCGCGTTCGGAGAGAGCTAGGGGAGAGTAACATGGAATAAATCCAGTACCTCGGCCAGGAAGTCGACAGCCGGAAGTCCCAATCCAGCTTCAAAAAAAGCTTCGAAGATGACCACTTCTCCAGGCCTTGGCGAAGGAATACCTTCTTTTCCAGGTTTCCGAATCACTATCTATGAACTGATCTTGCCTTCTATCGCAGCCGCGAGCGATTCTCTCTTGCAGGTTGAAGGTCCTAACAGAAAGGACTGATCCGCATACTTCGTCGACGCCGCGAGGATGTCATGAGGATCTTCGCGTTGGGGATTTCTCCCTGGCGCCGCCATTGGTGCTACTGTAGCCGTCGGAGTCGCCGTCACTGATGTCGCTGCCGCCGCTGCAGCCGCAGCCTGGTGCCGAGCCAAGGCTTAAGCCGCTCCAGGAACCTTGATGCTGGTTTTCGCCATGGGATCGCACGATTTGCTTGAGAGGAAAAATGGAGGGTAGGGCTTGTCTGCTAGTTTGTTTGCACAAAAGCGGTGAGAAGGTACTAGAGAAGGGCCTGGGCTCTCTATTTATAGCCCAGGCCATGATTTTTTACCGTTTGTATCTGCCGTTTCGCATTCTTAACCGTTATCTTGTTGCGAAGTTAACGTATCGCGTAACTTCCGTTAGAAGAAAAAAGCCAATGGCTATTTCTTCTAAGACTAAAAAAGCTTTCGGTCTTCTCAAGTTAATTCTAAGATAGTTTGAATGTAACTTTTTTAGAAGTTGATTCGAAGTTTTGCATCTCCACGTATTTCGGAGGTGGATTAAATCTGTTAACCCCTATGCAAGATTATTTTTCTTGCATATACTGCTCTCCTAACATTACAGATTTAGCGGAGAAGCGTATTCGAGGGGCTACTGTTGGGGGAAAATATTCCATCTTCGGGGTTTCGTAGTAACAAGACAATGGCAGGTGATTGATTCAAAGGTTTCCAGCATATAACTCCGGGAATACAGTGGATCAAGTTCGAAGTATGGAGGCGAGCTCTAGTTCGGAGTATATCTTCGAACTTGGACCTTCCCGAGAGTTTCCTTGCTAGCTAAGATGAAAGACTTATCTTCTTTCTCATTAGATTAGTCTTTTACCATTTTAGCCCTATTAAGGGTACCGAATAGTTTCCACTATGTCGGTTGTAATAGAGGGGTAAAAAGGTCTTTAACTTAATGTTTGGGCCTATAAATACCCCCCGTTTTACCCTGTAATGAGGACCGAATACAAGTTATTCAATATAGATCTTCGAACTGTTTTAAGCTATTATCCATTCGGAGGCTTGAAATAGTTTACTTCGCAAACACTTCGTTTGTTAGTTTCTAACCTTCAGAAACCTGTTAGCGTAATCTTTTACGCCAACACGAGGATTTAAACATCAATAAAAAAGTGCTGAAAATTTAAAAAAGTACAAAACAGAAAAAAAATGTTGTTTTGGCGCCAGCAGCAAGGTTCGGACCTGAAATAGCCTGCCGGTAGCAAGGTTCGAACCTCGAACCTCATGACACCAAAGCACCCCCCGCACCACTGCGCTAAAAAGTATTTCTCGACAATGTGTGCAGTGTATGCTAGATAATCCCTACCTCTACGTGGACTTTTTTGCATTTAAATACCAATTTCTGTTAATGAAATATACCAATTTTTGCAATTAGAATATTGGTGTTGTATTTTTATTGTACAAAAAGTTTCAAGTTCAATGGAAGAATCAAATATAGGTTTTGCTTTCAAACCTAAGTCATCATTTCATCTCTAAACCCTAATTCATCCCCGGAGAATCTTAGGTTTCTTAACGCCCTACATGATTATTTTCACGAAACAATTTTATTTTTTATGACAACATCTATGGATCGATCATATCATAACAACATGACAAGTCTCATCTTTTTTAGACTTTATTTTATTTTTTGGGGATTAAAAAACTATAAAAATACAAGTTGTCGATCGAGTGTTGTGGAAACCTACATTTTTTATGATGGTTTTAAATTTATTGGATAATAACTAATTATAGAGTCAAAACATGAATATGATTTTTCTATAAATTTTGGTGAATTATTTCATGTCTTGTAATTCAAATTGAACTTATTTTGACTTTGATCATAAAACACACTTAATGAAATAAAAACAGTAAAGTGAGGAAGAAAAATACCAATTTTTGCAATTAGAATATTGGTGTTGTATTTTTATTGTACAAAAAGTTTCAATTTCAAAGGAAGAATAAACTATAGATTTTTCTTTCAAACCTCAGTCATTTCATCTCTAAACCCCAATGCATCCCCGGAGAATCTCAGGTTTCTTAATAAAATAAAAAAAATGTAAAGTGAGGCAGAAAAATACCAATTTTTAAATTTGATAAGTTATGATGTATTTTTATTGTTAAAAAAATCAAGTTCAAACTAGAATTTAAACATCAATAAAATAGTCATGAAAATTAGAACAGAACTGAAAAAAAACTGTTTGGATACTAGCAGCAAGGTTTGAACCTCAAACCGCCTGCTGGCAGCAAGGTTCGATCCTCGAACCGCATGGCACCAAAGCAACTCCCCTCACCACTGCGATACAAAGTCTTGCTCGACAAGGCAGGCAACGTATGCTTGATAATCCCTACTAACCATATTAGTAGTGGTGGTCGGTGCTGTCAGCGGCCCGCCACTACTAAGTCTTCGCCGGCCACTACTACGAGAAATATCAGTGGTTGGCATGCTGACGTCAGCGTATGCCAGTCACTACTATACTGGTAATATATAGTTTTTGCCACCCGCCCAGACTAAACCCTAGTAGTGGCAGTCGGTGATGTCAGCGGCCCGCCACTACTATGTCTTCGCTCGCCACTACTACGAGAAATATCAGTGGCGGGCATGCTGACGTCAGCGTGTGCCCGCCACTACTATACTAGTAATATATAGTTTTTGGCTCCCGCCCAGACTAAACCCTAGTTCATTTGCAAATCAAACTCCCACCGTCCGCCTCGGAGACTGTCGCCGCCACCGGACACCATCGCCAACCTCGGAGACCGCAACCACCCTCGGATACCATCGCCGCCACCATTTCCCGGCGCCATCACCGGAGCCAGCCCGTCACCACCGTCAGAGCCTGCCACCGCCCCCTAGAGCCCTTCGCCGTGCGTCATCACCATCGCCGCCCCGAAGACCACCGCCGCCACTGGAGACCGCCGCCGCCACCATTTCCCGGCGCCGTCACCGGAGCCGGCCCGTCGCCACCGTCGAAGCCTGCCACCGCCCCTAGATCCACGGAGACCACCGTCGCCACCGGAGACCGCCACCGCCACCGTTTCCCGGTGCCATCACCGGAGCCGGCCCATCGCCACCGTCGGAGCCCGCCACTGCCCCCAGAGCCCTTCAGCGTGCGCCATCCCCATCGCCACCCCGGAGACCGCCGCCGCCACCGGAGCCCGACTCGTTGCCGACAGGTAATTAGATAATCAGTTTCATTCCTGCTCTTCACTTGTTTGATAAAATGTCAATGCCTTATGTATGGTGATTTTCCTAATTGAATTGTGAGTTTTAAAATGAGCTTGTACATGATGTGCTTGATGAAATATATGTAAGATATTTGTGCATGACAAGCATTTGATAAAATGCTTGTGAACTATTGATGTATGAAATAAATTGATGTTTTTTGTTCATCTTCTTGTTGTTAGTTGAGTGTGAGTGTTCTTATGTTATTGAGTGTATTCTTGAGAGAGGTAGGCTAACACAAGCTAAGTTAGGTTTCTAGGGTTTTTTGTCCTTAGAGCATCTCCATTGTACTTTCTAAATGTGAATTGCTATTCAAATGGAGCTATATTTAATCAATTTATATACAATGGAGATGCTCTTACATTTGTGGATAGTTATCATTTGTAGAACCACTGTATACTAATTTGTTACACCTATTTTGGAATTGATTAATGGAAATGTACCATTCACCCAATATATATTAGTCTAATTTTGGGTGAAGTCTTCTATATCTAATTAAGTTATGCCATAAGAAATATTGCATACCACATTACCACTTTTTATAACAACTTTTAGAGGCCTATGATGCAAATAGTAATTGAGTTATCTCATGTATGTCATCAAGCTGTGGGACACATCCATTCTTGTCAACAACTTCTTCTTTCTCGTGTTGCTGACACGGAATGGATGTGCTCACGGTTCCATGGCAGTCATGAACATATTTGAAAACAACACAAAATATCCTGAGGCCTCAACAACACGAGAGAGAGAGAACAACACAATCTCCTAACTTGAGGATTAATATAGTAGCTTCAGAAGTAATAGCTGACTACTGTAGCCAAGAAGAGTTTTCATACATTTCCCACCTTTGACACTGTGATCAGTTTACTACTGCTATTATTTCTAAGGTTACTGTTGGGGGAAATTGCTTCACTTGGAAGACTTAGAGATCAATAACTCAAAGATTCCTTAAGCTTCGGAGCTGGTGGGCTCTTATTCGAAGGGGGAGGCGTCAAGCTGAAGGGTGCCTCGATATGACGTCCTGAGGAACCCTCCGTAGGATACAGAGGCTCCGAAGCAGGGTGACAAGATTGATAAGATGTCTGGCTTATCCATCCGTATTGGAGAATTTTACCTTATTTAACCTTGCTCTGGGTACTGAACAGTCCCGTAATGTCGGTTGTAATCTATGGGTAATTAGGTCTTTTCCTTAGACGTTTTTGCCTATAAATACCCCCCTCTCTACCCTGTAAAAGGGACGCCTCGATCATTTAATACACAGATTCGGACTACTTGAGTTATTATCCAATACGGAGGCTTGAGTAAGTTCTTAAGCACAAGCATACTGTTTGTTTGTTCTTGATAACAGAGAACCTTTTGGCACAATCTTTTGTGCCAACTGTTGGCGCCGTCCGTGGGGATCCAAGTTCTAAAAGCTTGTTCTCTACTGCTAACCACACTTTGAAGAGCACTTACGGAGGAAGCTTCGGAGTCCCAAGATTCCGCGCACCCTTCGATAAGAGGCTTCTTAGGTGGTTCGAAGGCCCCCATTCGCCTTCCCAGATTGAGCAAAGTCCCCGATCTTCGGATATCTCCGCAAATAGCTATGCCTCCGAAGCGAAGCCAGGCCGCAGGTCCCCTCCGAAGGTCCCCTCAGACTGCAGGAGCGGGGCCCTCTGCCGCTCTAACAATTCCCGAAGATACCACTGGGCGTCGAGTGCCCAGGGGTCCTCAAGCTCCTCCTACGGTGCTTCGTACTGATTACGTCAGATCCCAAGACCCGGAGCTACCCTCCGATGAAGACGAATACCTTCGTGGAACCGAGGCTACTCAATTAGCCAGGCTTCAGGAGGAAGTAGCTAGTTGGAGGCAAGAGGCTGCCGATCGCCTCCGCACTCAAGCTTCCACCGAAACTCCCGAAGGGCCTCAAGATGGTGGTGCTCACAACCCCCCAGAAGTTATCCAAGTCCCGGAGGAGGCCGAAAACGCATCTTTCGATGATGAGTCTCCCCTGCATCCGGACTTGCAAAGAGTCCCCTTTGTTCCCAGGTTCAAGGCTTCGAAGTTACATAAGTACTCCGGTGGGTCAGATCCCAGAGAGTTCGCGCGCTCATATGCCCTGGCCATAGAAGCAAGCGGAGGGGTGCACAACACGATGGCGAAGTGTTTCCGCCTCGCTCTCGAGGGTGTGGCACTTCGATGGTTCTGGTCCTTGAAGCCAGGATCGATCAGGTCCTGGGAACAGCTGAAGAAGAAGTTCGTGAGCAACTTCCAGGGTACCTTTGTGGCCTCGATGTCCACAGGAAGTTTGTTCCAAGTAAAGCAGCGGGTGGGAGAAACACTCCGTGAATACTTCACACGCTTCGCCCACACCAAGTCACAAATTAAAGGCCTGTCTACCTCATCGATAGTCGACGCCGCCCACGAAGGGGTGCTAAACCCCGACCTCCTCAGCAAACTCCACCGAAAGCCGGTGGTGTCGGTGGCACAGCTCATGGCGTACTTCGAACAGTATGCCAAGGCGGAGGAAGGCTGTCTCCGACGGACCGGAGCCCCATCACATTCACCTACCCTCCGAGAAGTCAAGACGGAGCCTGAAGCCTCGGCCCCTCTGCAACCCCCTCAAGATAACCGCTTCAACGAGCACAGGCGAGGGAAGAAGCATTTCTGTTCGGAGGTGCTAAACATTACGCCCTCCGCCCCGAAGGCACCTGCCAATTTTCAGCAGGTACAGAACTTCAAGGCTGGGCCCCGAGGCCTCAAGAGAGAGCGCCAGGCAGACGCCAGAGTTTTTTCTGTTGCATGCATGGAGACAACAGAAGCCATCACACGAAGGACTGCAAGTCGGTGTTAACCCTTCGGGGTGAATACCTAGGACGAAGTACCAGGAGGGGCACTTTAGATTGAGCCCCACCGGCGGCACGGTCGGAGCCTATGCAGATCGTGGCCCGAGCCGGTGTCGCAGAAACCCCCATGCGACTTCCGGTGGCCAATATTATGCCACCGCCGAAGCAGGAAGACCCGCAAGACCGCGACAAGAGGGTGGTCCTGCCCATCTCGGAGGGGGGATTCTCGGAAGCATGTCAAAAAGGCAGCGGCGTGAGTACGTCCGCGAGGTTGGGCACATTGGGACTTTGAGTTCCGCGGAGGGAATGCCAGAGTGGTCCCATGTGCCCATCTCGTTTACTGCTAGCGATGCCGCAAGGGTGAAGTTCCCTCATGCCGACCCCTTGGTCATTTCCGCAGACATAGCAGGGGTGGAGGTCCGAAGGATCCTGGTGGACGGCGGAAGCTCCGCAGACATACTTTTCGTCCAGGCCTTCGATCAAATGTGCATCTCCCGGAAGCACCTGCTTCCAGCGGCCCGGCTGTAGGACCGAAAGTAGCGACCAGAGGGGGGGTGAATGGACGCCTAAAAATTCTTTCGAATCAATGGTCTGCTCCCAAAACCCAACGCAAAAAACTAAACAGCAAAGCGAGAACAGATTGACTAAGTCTGCAGATTCGAAGTCTGCTGATTCAGAGGTTGCAGATTCGAAGGTTGCAGATTCGGAGGTTGCAGATTCGAAGGTTGCAGATTTGGAGGTTGCAGATTCGAAGGTTGCAGATTCAGAGGTTGCAGATTCGGAGGTTGCAGATTCGGAGGTTGCAGATTCGAAGCCTGCAGATTCGAAGTATGCAGATTCGAAGTATGCAAATTCGAAGTATGCAGATTCGAAGCCTACAGATTCGAAGTATGCAGATTCGAAGTATGTAGATTCGAAGCCTGCAGATTCGAAGTCTGCTAATTCGAAGTCTGCTGATTCGAAGTCTGCAGATTCGAAGTCTGCTGATTCGAAGTCTGCAGATTCGAAGCTTGCAGATTCGAAGTCTGCAGATTCGAAGCTTGCAGATTCGAAGTTTGCTGATTCGAAGTATGCAGATTCGAAGCTTGCAGATTCGAAGTCTGCAGATTCGAAGCTTGCAGATTCGAAGTCTGCTGATTCGAAGTCTGCAGATTCGAAGCTTGCAGATTCGAAGTCTGCAGATTCGAAGCTTGCAGATTCGAAGTCTGCTACACAGAGTTGGACTTCACACAAGAAAAGGGACTTTGACCCTGCCAACTCGATCAAAAAGCAACACAGGAAAAGCAAGGCTAAAGTACTAGCATACTGTAGCTACAGAAAAGTAGTACTACTTGCTACCAGCCACAAGAACTAGTACTCTTGTGAAGAACAAACAGAAGCCACAAAGAAGCTTCTGCTTAGGAATAAATTAGTTGTGTGCAAACCGAACCAACAGAACCTTAAATGAAGTGCTGCGCATGAGAATCAATAGGAATAAAAGCTTCCACACAGTAAAGAGCCAAATGAATCTCAGGAAGAACAGGAGGTTGCCTGGCGGCGCACACAGGGAGAGAGAAAAAAGCACGCAGGAACAAAATGACCCAAGGGATGATTGAAAAAGTGATTTCTAGAAGGGTAGTCCAAACCCTAGGGATTGGGGCCCTATTTATAGGCTGCCCAACACTAGGAATATTCTACCAGCCCCTTAGGGTTTTTACAGACGCAAGAATAAAGGAAAAGACTCTGCTGCCCTTAGGTATTTTTACATACACGACTGACTGACTGTGGGCCTAGAGTTACAGATGACTTATCCGGAAGCTAAGTTTTCGTAGCGACTATGGCTTCTCTTCTGGACAGTCGGATACAAGATCAACGGTCGTCAGTTTTGCGCCGAAACTAACAAAGCCTCCACCGGCTTTGCACCAGGTACCCGGATTGGGCCGGCCCGATTTCGCAGCTCTCTCAGCCTGGCAATCACTCACCACCCGTGTACCTGAGTCAGTCCTGGTCAACAGCCCAGTGGGTCTTCTACTGCTTCTGGCCCATGTACCCGGATTGGGCCAGCCCGACTTCGCAGCCTCCTCTGCCGGACAATCGCTCGCTGCCCGTGTACCTGAGTCACACGCGGCCCATGAAACAGCAGATCTCTTCTTCTTTTGTCCCCTTTGACTATCGTTGACAATGACTCATCACATCTGGAGCCATGAGGCCCATGCTATTCAGCATGGCTCCTCAATCTCCCCCTTGATGAGTGCATTGTCAACACTCCTCTTCTTCAGCTCTTCAGCACCTGCGAACAAATGTGGAAACACGAAAACAAAACACAAGAAAACAAAGAAGAAGAAAAAATAAGGTAAAAGTTTAACCCTAATGACCGAAAGCCAAACAAAAGCAAGAAGTGGTCATTATGGTTAACCAAAATGTAAAAGCTCAAAAATGAGTGCGATTTCAGAACAACAAGGATATCAACAGAGTAAAAACTCCCCCTTAAACTCTGATCCCAAATTTTCTCCCCCTTGTTGACAAGTGAACTCATCAAGCACTCAATAGAGACACAGATATGATTGACTGCAATTACAACATCTAACAGATATAGCAAAAGACATATTGTAACGATACATGGCATGATCAATGCAACAGATGATATCTAAAGAAAGTCATGTGCACGCATTTTTCAGTTTTTGCAAACGAAAGCATCACCACTTGTTCCAATAAACAAGCAAGGTAAAGCATGAGATACAAAAGCTAACTGATATCTACCAAGATAGGCATTGTCCAAAACAAAGTGCTTCAACAAACTTGGTATCATTTCAATTTTCAGGCTTTTTCCTTTTTTTTTTCATTTTTGCCACGGGTTATTAGCATGTCAAACCTTATGCTGACCGACCAAGTCAAGCCTAGGCCAGAACTGGACCATCAGAAGCTTAAGACATTGGTCTTGGCATATATTACACTGTCCTAGTTCATACCAAAGTGCTATGGTACGCAGTCCAGAACAATGCAATGCGATAAAGCAAACCCACCTGGATCTTTTCAAGGTATGCATAAAAAGGCATGGAATTTTCATTTTTCTTGATTACTCATCATTATTATAGCACGTATCCATGTTTTAAAGCAAAAAGATGTCCAAGTTGCATATTTGCATCTAAGTCAGAAACTAGCTACAAGGCATGTAACAGATAGCAAGAACATTCAGCCTACGCATGCTAGTTACCAGAAGCAATGGTGATCATTTTTCAATTTTAAAGCATAAAAGCCGTGCATAAGACAGATATCAGACATATCATTTGAACTGAAGCAAAGCATGATCATCGACAAGTAATCAAAAGACTCAAGAAACGAGTAAAGAAGAAAGAAAAACTGACGCAAAATATCCTAAAAAGGATATACAACACCCAAATCCCCTCGTAAACGCTCAAATGTAGACTGATCTAGGGGTTTAGTGAAAATGTCAGCCAACTGATGATGGGTATCAACATGAACAAGGTCAATGACACCTTTCTCATATTGATCCCGCAAGAAGTGAAAGCGCACATCAATATGTTTGGTTTTTGAATGGAGACACGGGTTTTTCCCTACACTAATAGCACTGGTGCTGTCGCAAAACAATGGAACCCTAGTAGGAAAGAATAACCCAAAATCTCGTAGAGTGGAAATCATCCAAACCAATTGTGAGCAGCAGCTAGCAGCAGCTACGTACTCAGCCTCAGTGGTCGAAAGAGCAACTCCAGATTGCTTTCGAGAAGACCAAGAAACAAGATAAGAACCGAGAAACTGGCAAGTACCGGAAGTCGACTTGCGATCCAACCGGCACCCACCAAAGTCGGCATCCGAAAAGCCAGATAAATCAAGAGATGATGATGCTGAATAGTAAAGACCGAGATCGGGCGCATAAGTGAGATACCTGAAGATGCGCTTGACAGCCTGCCGATGAGACGCGCGTGGTGAAGACTGGAAACGCGCGCAAAGTCCCACGGCGAACTGTATGTCCGGTCTTGTTGCCATCAAGTACAACAGCGAACCGATCATCCCTCGAAACTCCCTTTCATTGACCTTGACGCTGCTCTCATCCTTGTCCAGACCCCCAGAAGTGCCCATCGGGGTCATCTGCGGCTTCAATTCACCACCAAAGTCAAATTTCTTTAACATATCACGAGTGTACTTACCTTGGTGGATGAAGGTGCCGTCCTTGGTCTGCCTTGATCTGGAGCCCTAAGAAGTACTTGAGCTCACCCATGAGGCTCATCTCAAACTCACTGTGCATCTGCTCAGAAAACTTGGACACAAGATCATTAGTAGTACCGCCAAAAATAATATCGTCCACGTAAATCTGAGCAACCAAAAAATCTGAAGCATCTCTAAGCAAGAAAAGAGTTTTGTCCACAGAACCCATCACAAAGCCCTTCCCCAACAAAAATTGCTTCAACCGGTCATACCAAGCCCTGGGGCTTGCTTCAACCTGTATAAAGCTTTGTGCAACTTAAAAACATGTCGAGGAAACTTAGGGTTCTCAAAACCGGGGGGTTGCCTAACATAAACCTCCTCTTCTATGTACCCGTTCAGAAAAGCACTCTTAACATCCATTTGAAAAAGCTTAAAACCCTTTGAAACGGCAAAAGCTAGAAGAATAGGAATGGACTCAAGACGGGCAACAGGAGCGAAGGTTTCTTCAAAGTCAATACCTTCCTTCTGGCAATAACCTTGGGCAACTAGTCGAGCCTTGTTGCGCACCACAACCCCATCTTCACCTTGTTTGTTCTTGAATACCCACTTGGTGCCTATGGGGTTGCATCCTGGTGGCGGCTCAACTAATGTCCAAACCCGATTGCGGACAAAGTTCTCTAGCTCTTCTTGCATAGCATTAATCCAATTAGAATCAGAAAGAGCATGAGAAACGTCTCTGGGCTCAAAAGATGCAACAAACGCAGATTCAATAAACACAACAAGAGAGGCAGAAGAACGCAAAGTTCTCTCAGTCAAATCACCTATGATGAGCTCTGAGGGATGGTCACGCTGAACTGCTTGGGTTCCCTGGTGATCTGAAGTCACCTCACTAGAGTCAGCAGCAGGAACCTCTGGACTCGACTGAGGGGGCTCGATCGTAGTGGAAGAAGTGATCAGAGGTCCTCCCTCGTCCTAAGTCGAAGTCTCAGAAGGTGTGGGCTCTGCAGGGGGTGCAGAAGGCCCACCCTCATTAGCGGCTGGAGTATCCTCTGAGAAACCAAGGGTGGTTTCGGTGTTGTGATGAGTGATTGACAAACTTTTACCCTCTGTTCGAAGGGTACCTCCGAAGGGGCTTCGGAGGTGGTACCTCCGAAGGGTGTTCGGAGGTATGTCACCGGAGTGAGTTCGGTGTTTGCTTGCTGCAGCTGTGCAGCGGAGTGTGCCTGTCGGAGGGGTCCGGCAGTACACAATGACTGGGTCCGTACCGATGGCTTCGGTACTTTGGGCGGTACACCGGAGTGTGTACCGGAGGTTGCTAACCCGGAGAGGTCTCCGGAGTACTGGATACACTTGCTTGCTTGTCTGTGGTGCGCAGGGACTTCGGAGGCGACGGACAAGGTTCGAGCCAGGTGAACCTGGGTCAAGCGGGAGGCTTAATGCCAGGGGAGCGGGGAGCTCCGTCACGGTGGGTGCGAAGATGGTCCGGGTCGGTCCTCGGGTCGAGGCGTGCCAGGTGAAGGCAGAGAGTGCGGAGCGTGGCTCCGGCTGAAGGTACTCTGAGACAAAGTCCTCAGAGGTGAGGCACTTCGAAGGTACTCCGAATGGAGTGACTTCGAAGTTGGTGGACCAAGTCCTCTGCGGAGGCGAGGAGTTCGAAGTGTGCTCCGGAGGGAGACACTCGAAGGTACCTGACGAAGGTCTCAGAAGTCAAGGCGCATCGAATGCATGGTCCGGGTGAGGCTCGTCGAGGAGTGTGCTCGGAGTGAGACACTGCGACGAAGTGCTCATGGAATGCTTCATGCGGAGGCCTTGGACGAAGGAGGGACTTCGAAGGGTGGTACTCCGAAGGTGGGGCTTCGGAGTGAGGATGACTTGTGGTGCTTCGGCCATGCATGGCTTCGGTACACGGACGGACGGTGGTTGAGCTCGGAGTAGCTGCGAAGCCGTGGAGGTCCACTCCGAAGGTGGTGGTGCGAAGGCCCAAGGGCTTTGACGGCTTCGGCTTAAAACCGTCACTGTATCGAAGGACTTCTTCGGCGGAGCGAAGGCCAACAGGCTGCAGGCTTCTCGCCGAAGCTACCGCACCCTCCGGTGCGAAGGGAGGTTCCAGAAGTCAACACTGTAAAGGCTGACACTGTCTGTTCTGAAAAAGGCTGACACTGTCCCCTCTGCAGCTGACAGAGAAGCCTCCAGAATAAAGGTGGACTACCTTTTGTACCCCTTAGTTCTGAAGAGACAAAATGAATGTAAACCCTAGGGGTAATGTAGTCACTTCCTTAGGATGAAGCCGTGGGCTATAAATATGGGGGCTCGGTAGGTAACATTTAACACTTTGAGCATTTACTGTTGAGCTCCTGTAGCCACATACTTCGATTGTAATACATCCAGAGAGTTCATTTTTGTGTTCCTTGTTCAAGCGGCGAAGCCCTGCTTGTTTGTGCTTTCTGCTTGAGCTTGCTTTGCATACCTCGCCTGTAGTAGTGCGCCGAAGCCTGTTTGAGGCGAAGGTTGTTTTTCGTGCGAGGTGTGTTTTGTCAGTGTGCATTCGCTCTGTGTAACAGGAGGCGCGACCTCGCTGCTTACTAGCGAAGCCCTGATTGTTTCCCGTTGTGCTTCTTGTGTCGAAGCCCTTAGCGTAGTCCGTTTTGTGTGCGTGTAGACCTTCGCGTACGAAGCCCAGCACCAGTTGCTGTCGCCAAGTACTTGGTCGAAGTCCACAGAGGGCTGTCCACTCTTGCGAAGGGTGAAGTGCGAAGCCTGCTCGATGCACCCTGTGTGCGGAGCCTGCACTGACTTAGCAGAGTTGGTTTTCGAGGGTTGTTAGTGGAGCGAAGTCTTCTTGGCTTCGAACTTTTGCTCCTCCGAAGCCTGTGTTCGAAGGTGTCGAAGTACCTCCGAACCAGACCTTCAAAGGTGGTGTTCGAAGCCTGTTCCGCAGAAGACAGAACTGAACAGAAGGCTAAGTTTTAGCACAAAATTTTAAAAGCTCCCATTCACCCCCCCTCTGGTCGCCGTTTCCGGTCCAACAATTGGTATCAGAGCAGGTTAAGATCACCAGTTGACCTTAACCGGTTTTGTGATCTGTTGGCGACATGGATAGAGGCAGTAAAATTCCTCTGTTCGATGGGACAGATTTTGCATACTGGAAGGTGCGCATGGAGGCTTACCTGTTAAGCCAAGGAAATGCAATTTGGGAGATTGTGGACTCACAATACTCCATCCCTGATACCCGCACCACTCAAACCGAAAAAGATCAGTATATTGCCAATTCGAAGGCAAGGAACATACTGTTCATTGGTCTGAGTCGGAGTGAGTTTGATAGGGTGCAGCACCTTAGGACTGCTAGGGAGATTTGGACAACACTCACTGTCTTTCATGAGGGCTCTGCTCAGATTAAGGCCAGGCGCCAAAGCACCTACAATCAACAGTATCAGCTGTTTGTGCAGGCACCTGGTGAATCTGTAGATGCCATGTTTTCTCGCTTTGACGCGATAGTGAGTAACTTGCGATCCAACGGGACGCTTGCTTACAGTGATCATGATAGGGCTATCAAGCTTCTCTATGCTCTTGACCGTAGCATATGGGAAGTGAAGATATCCAGCATTGAGGAGTCCACAGGCTATGACACTCTAACCTGTGATGAACTCTTTAGCAAGCTGAAGTCCACAGAGATTGCCAAGGCATCTCTTGCAGTGCACAGAAGCTCTTTGCCACAGCCATTGGCATTGGTTTCTAGCACTAGCCGTGGCACCACTGCAGAACCAAGCACATCAGGCACTTGTGTTCTTGCAGATGGTTTTGCTTTGTCCTCCCTGGTCTCCGTCACAAAGGAGCAGGTGGATACTCTAGCTGATGATGAGCTTGCTCTCATTGCCCGGAGATTCACCCGCTTTCATCATGAGAGACGGGATCAGAGGAGAAGTGGTTTTAGTGGGTGCTATGAATGTGGCGACACCTCTCACATTAAGGCCAATTGCCCCAAGGTCAAGAAGAGAGATGAGAGTGAGCGCCCCAAATACCACAAGAAGGAGAGGAAACCCTTTGTGAAGGGCAAGCGCGGCAAGATGGCTAAGAAAGTAGCCAAGGCCGCTTCCAGAGCCTTTGTTGCTGCTCTCAGCGACATCGACACTTCCTCAACTGAGGAGTCGAGCTCTGAGGAGGAGGAGTCCCCAAGGAAGGAGGACAAGAAGGACAAGAAGGGACGTGACTCCACCGGCCTTTGCTTCATGGCCGACAGCGATCACAGCGGCGATGAGCTTGACTCATCTGAGGTAAACCTATCATCTGACCAGCTTCTAATTAAATTAGATGAACTGAATGAAGTAGTGCTAGGTCAGGATAGCTTAC